>JAECXO010000076.1:962633-1565267 GCA_018152825.1 Scaptomyza hsui
TCTTGGTTGCGGTAGTTGATTGCTTGTTTGCATTCGCTGTTTGCCTTCAGTCGCAATATTTGCAGCAAACAAGAAAACAAAATCATTATGTGGGATCGCGATTTAACGCAAAAATTAATTGCAGAATATGAAAATGATACCGTTTTATGGGATGTCTCGTGAGCAGACTACAAAAATACGCATAAAAAGCAAAATGTTTATCGCGAAATTGCTGAAAAATTAGAAAAAGTGAAGAAGAAATAAAAACAAAAATTTATCATTTGCGCATTCAATTTATGCAAGAGGTGCGCAGAGTGGAGCAAAAATTGTGATAATTTGTTTCATCGTCATTTTGTAGCTCTTTCAAAAGGCTCTGATGCACTCCTCTTCCATCTCTTTTGGAAATCCAGTCTTTCACCCAACACTTTCTTTTTTTTTACAGACTCTTATCTTATTTTCTACGTTTAATTAAATTTGCTAATATAGCAATTGCAGCAACTCTTGATTTTTGTTCCGACATAATGTAAACACGTCGTTATTGCTTGCCTTTCACAAAAAAAAAACAAGTGAAAACGTTGCAGTCGGACGCAACCGACTGCGGAAAACTTTGATACCAGTAAAAGAACGGATGGTAAGGAGTATGCTTGCCGGGTGGTAAACATCGCCAGCTATCATGTTACCAAATTTGATGACTTTAGCTCAAAAACTGTGGAAGATAACTTAACTTCCAAATTTAAATGGTGGGCGGCAGAGGTGGGTGTGGCATCCAAATTTTTGAATCAAATGTTTTTAACTGTCACCATTTATCTTCCTACTAAGATTGGTGGCTCTAGCTGCAGGAATGTGAGAAATATATGGTTTTATCGGTTTTCAGTTATCGATTTTATCGATTTCCCAGCCTCTTACTAGGCGCGGCAACCCAATCTTGACACTTTATCTGTCTCGCTTATAGACAAACATAATTGCAAAGTTTCAAGTCTCTAGCTTTACGGGTGTCGAAAAAGTTGCATTCATACGGACGGACGGACGGACAGACGGACAGACACCATGACGGACATTGCACAAAACCAATATACTATGAGACCTTCGGTATCAAAGAATAAAAAAAAAACTCGTAAATGAGCAAAGACGGTTTTTTATACCCCAAACCCATTAAATGGGTAAAAGGGGTATAATGGTTTTGTGCAAAAGTATGTAACAGGCAGAAGGAAGCATCTCCGACCCTATAAAGTATATATATTCTTGATCAGCATCAACAGCCGAGTCGATAAAGCCATGTCCGTCTGTCCGTCCTTCCGTCTGTCGGTCCGTCTGTCTGTCTGTATGAACGCGTCGATCTCAGAGACTACAAGAGCTAGAGACTTCAGATATTGAATATAAGTTCTCCTATACCATGAGCGGAACAAGTTTGTTTCAAATTAACGATAACTATTCTAGTTTCCGATATACACATGTGATCGATTACAAAAAAATCTCGAATTTGGAAAATGTAAAAATTTGGATTTAAAAAATGGGTAACGATATAACTTTTCTGAAAATTTCATTGAAATCGGTTGAGAAACACCAGAGATATCGAAGATTGAAGTTAAGGTCACAGATGCATACAGAATATGACTGTTCGCGTTATGTATAGGGTTCGGGGTATCTCCTAGTCGGGAAATCTCGACTAGAGCCTTCTTACTTGTTTTTTATTTCGTTTTGCTCGTGAGGGAGACTCATTTGCGAGCTCTGCAAAAAAACAGAAAACACGTGTAAACATCAACGCAATATTTTGCGTAAAATAGCCATGCAAAAGTTTGCGTGCAAAACAAAAATTTATTTCAGGAAGAAATTTTCATACAATATTTGCATTGGTGTGAACATTTGTGCAAACTGTTGCTGCAAATTATTTTCAACTTGCTGCAAATTGTTTGCATCTTGTGTACCTAGCTTTAAGAGAAGAACATCCGCGCTTAGGCAAATTTTATGAACCGATGTTCTTGATTTTATATGGGGGGCGAACGGATTTTTCTCTGTGTGTACTTGCTGCTTATACACTAACATTATTCATATACAATTCCAAACAAGCAAAGGGCGTTCACATAAGTTTGTATACAAATCTATGCATGCCTGCGTCGTACGTGTGAATCACGCTCTTGGTCCCAAACCCAAAGAGCCGCTTAAAACTTTACAGAGCGCTCTTATGACCCGCGCTAGATATCAAATAATTTAAAATTTCACTCCGATCACTCCGCCTTTTTTGTTGCCCATTTACGTTCACTCTCTTTTTTATGCGCGCGCTTTGCATGCCAATCATAAACTTTAATAATGCTACCTCCTCCGCACACACTAAATCAAAGCTAAAGGCAGGTACACGTAATTCATGATGCAGATGCTCGCGTGTACGTGTGAGTTTAGGCTATGCAATTCACTTAACTGCAGCCTCTTAGCTATGTTTTGCTTTGATTCAGTGCGTGCGAAGTAGGTACAGATACTAAGCTTATTGTTCGACATGCAGAGCGCGCGCATACATAAGAGAGTGAGTCAAAATGGGCAACAACAAAGGCGCGAGATTTAACAGGAAGAGCGATGCGCTCGCGTGTTCAAGCTTTAAGCCGCTTCTTTGGGTTTGGGACCAAGAGCGCGACTCACACGTATGACGCAAACATGCATAGATTCGCTAAATTCTACGAATGTATTCACGATGCAGGTGTACCTATGCCGACTGTCACCACAGCACGAGAATGAGCGAGTCTAAAAACAAGTAAGAACGCTTTAGTAGAGAAGTCCCGACTAAAAGATACCCTGAGCCTGTGTATTAAAATGACTTGCAGCAGTGCTGTTTTTCTTGACTTAACTTTAATATAAAATATCTCCGGTGTTTCTAAACCGATTTGGACCAAATTTTCACAGAAGTTATAAAGTTATTTATAGTTTCAACTCCTTTTTATACATTTTCTAAATTCTAGATTTTTCGTTATCGATTGCATGTGTATATCGGAAAACAGAATAGTCATCGATATTCTGAAACTTGATCTGCCAATGGCTTAGGAGAAGTTATGTTCAAAATTTGAAGTACCTAGCTCTTATAGTCTTTGAGATCGACGCGTTCATACATACGGACGGACAGACGGACATTTCTATATCGACTCGGCTGTTGATGCTGATCAAGAATATATATACTTTATGGGGTCGGAGATGCTTCCTTCTGCCTGTTACATACTTTTGCATAAAACATTTATACCCTATTTTACCCATTTCATGGGTTCAGGGTATAAAAATAATGTAATATTTATTTTACTCATCGATTGCTTGTAAAACAAAGTTTCCTTATATTTTGTAGCCACAGTATGATAACAGAGAGAAGAAGAGCTATTAGTGGTGTTTTGGTGCCGCATTCAGTTGTTGCCATAATAGGTGATGGAGCCTGCCTGTTTAGATATATTTCCTACCGTTTATTTGGTAGGCAAGGCTTCCATGGCACCATACGCCAACATATTGTAGCCCATATTGTAACCAACTGGGAAACTTTTGCTTGCTTCAGCTTAAACTTAAATGGAGAGTGTAAATTTTCAAGTTATTCAAAATGGAAATTTATTACAAGCATTTTTAAATATTATGCATCCTGTAAAAAGATTGCGTTTTACCGGTCAATTAATGAATGGACATTTTGATGTTTAAATTCCTTAAGGCCCAATTTCTCAATGTCCGGTTAGTCAACTTATTCTATGTTTAGTCGAAGTTGAGTTTCTCAATGTTCGGTTTGCACTCACCAATCCGATGCATGGAGGTCTGGTTACTACTTATACCGATGCTAAGTAACAATATATAAATATCAATACAATCATCGTAAGGCGAACAGCTGACTCAAGCTGACACTTGCATTGCTTATTTTTTTTTTTATGAAGCAAATTTTCAAAATGCGTATTTGAGTCTTCTAGGTCCACAAACACAAGCTCCACAACAACTAAAATGTTTTTCCCTCGTTGCCGTTTACAACAGGGCTCTTAGAAAGTTATTCTATATACATTTTGACGTGCAACATGTAGCAGTTTAGCAGTCACAGGAAAAAACAAAACCAAAAGAACAGCTGAATCCCCGTTAAGGTTGGCAGCACCGGCGAAAGTGATAAACCTATGATAGGTTAATTTGGCTTTGAGAAAACCAAATCAGTATAGCTCGGGCATAAAAGTTATTCTGAAGCTAACTTATTCCAAGTTTAACTGGACATTGAGAAATTGGGCCTAAGAGAAAGTATTAACTCAAGATTCTGATACGTCCAGTGAATGTAAATCTGAAAATGTTAAAAATCCCGTTAAAAGACGTAGTCGGTTCACCGACAAAACAAAATAAAAAAGCACGAAAACATTCAGTTGAAAAATATCTTGATAAAAATAGGGATAAGCACATAGAAGCATCAAAAAGATTTAAGGTTAATCAGGAAAAGCGAATATTAAATACTTTGCTATAATATGTTGTTAAATATTTTCTAATTTATTTATATCATATCTATCTACTATTGCTAAAATGTATATATAAACTATCGGCGCAGCGAAGTAAGCAGGACACTTACTAGTTTTTATATATAAAAAAAAAAGTAAAAACGTTGCAGTCGGACGCAACCGACTGCGGAATACTTTGATACCAGTAAAAGAACGAATGGTAAGTAGTCTGCTTGCAAAGGAGTTGGCCGGGTGGTAAACATCGCCAGCTATCATGTTACCAAATTTGGTGACTTTAGCTCAAAAACTGTAGAAGATAACTAAACTTTCAAATTTAAATGGTGGGCGGCAGAGGTGGGTGTGGCGTCCAAATATTGTAATCAAATGTTTTTAACTGTCACCATTTATCTTCCTACCAAATTTGGTGGCTCTAGCTCAAAAACTGTTAAAGATATATCCGATTTCGATTTTATAAGGCGGGTGGCTTGGGTGGGCGTGGCATCCAAAATTTTGATGCATATCTTTGGTAGATGTCACCATATATCTTCCTACCAAATTTGGTGACTGTAGTTCAAAAAATGTGGAAGATACACGCATAACCGTTTCAACAACGCCGGGGGGTGGGGGGCGGAAGGTGTAAGCGTGGCATCCCAATTTTTGTTGCAGTTTGTTGGAAAACTTCACTACCTATCTTGACACAAATTTTGGTAGCTCTAGCTCAAAAAATGTGAAAACTATAGGCGTTCCAAATTTCATGTAGAGGGGGCGATGGGGGCGGAATCAGGGGGCGCGGTACCAAAATTTTGATGCATATTTTTGGGGAACGTCAATATCTATCTTGACACAAAACTAAGTGGCTCTAGCCCAAAAATTATGAAAACTATAGGCGTTTCCAATTTCATGGTAACGGGGGGATTGGGGCGGAATCAGGGGGCGTGGCACCCCAAATTTTGATGCATATTTTTGGGGAACGTCAATATCTATCTTCACAAAAATTTGGTGGCTCTAGCCCAAAAAATGTGAAAACTATAGGCGTTTCCAATTTCCTGGAGAAGGGGGATGGGGGCGGAATCAGGTGGCGTGGCATCCAAAATTTTGATGCATATTTTTGGGGAACGTCAATATCTATCTTGACACAAAATTTGGTGGCTCTAGCCCAAAAAATGTGAAAAATATAGGCGTTTCCAATTTCATGGAGAATGGGTGGATTGGGGCAGAATCAGGGGGCGTGGCATCCAAAACTTTGATTATTTCAGGGACATGACTAGCTATCTGAGTGCAAAATTTGGTAACTCTGGCTGTAAGAATGTGAGAAATATTTGGTTTTATCGGTTTTCAGTTATCGAATTTATCGATTTCCCAGCCTCCTAGTAGGCGTGGCAACCCAATATTAACACTTTTTCTGTCGCGCCTATAGACAAACATAATTGCAAAGTTTCAAGTCTCTAGCTTTACGGGTGTCGACAAAAGTTGCGTTTATACGGACGGACGGACAGACGGACAGACAGACACCATGACGGACATTGCACAAAACCAATATACTATGAGACCTTCGGTATCAAAGTATAAAGACTAATATTAAGTTATTAATTCCCATACCTAATACTGATTACATCAGAGCTGCAAACCCCTGAAAAAACGGCTAGGGTTTTGAAAATTTAAAAGAAATAGCAGAACTTATATACGAAAAAAGTAACATATGGGTTATTCACTATATTTTTATTAACCTTTGTAGCTGTAATCATTTTTATATATTTATACTTAAAGAAAAAATATATGAACCCTCCAGTGTCCAAATTTTTTTTTCCAAGAAAAAAATTATTTTTGTATTCATTAGTCTTAAAAGTAAAGGTTAGTTCTGGAAAAATGTTTACTTCTGCACGGATCGAGTTTTATAGGACTAAAACCGTGGACCGCCTAGAGGCGGCTTTGGGTAAGTATGCCAAAAATAATGTCATATACAAATTTTTTTGTTTTGACATTTTAATATAAAGGAAATAGAGAAAGGCTCAAAAATTCGAAGCAAGTC
The DNA here is from genome assembly GCA_018152825.1 of Scaptomyza hsui. NCBI lineage: Eukaryota > Metazoa > Arthropoda > Insecta > Diptera > Drosophilidae > Scaptomyza > Scaptomyza hsui. Next base: position 969,063 of record JAECXO010000076.1, read on the forward strand.
GCAATGCCTTACTTTCCTTCCCAACCGTCAAAGATATTTCCACTCCTGATACTTGTTTCTTGAGGTCGCAGTCAGTTGGCAGCTTACAATTTGGAATGCGATTCGAGCAAATAGTTACCAAAGAAAATATTCCCCGGGATTTGAGATATACACGAAGCGGCAAAAAAGTATAATAATTCTCGAAGTAGATAATATGGGTTTTGAAATCCGGAACGTTGCGCGATAATCGAACAACTTCATTTGTTGCCGCACTAAGATTTGGTGAGAAAGTTTGAAAAACGTTGTCTCCTGCGTCGTAATATATCTAAAAATTATAGCAAAAGCCAGAAGAGTCACACAAATTTAAGAATTTCACTCCCCATTTGTGTGGTTTGTCTGGTAAATATTGTCGAAGAAAAGTCTTCATCTTCGTTGCACACATTTGTTCATCCACAGATAAGCGTTGGCTTCTTCTTCTCATTGAAGTGATTTACGATAGGCCGTATTTTGTATAAAGGCAGAATACTTGGAGGGCAACTTACAATTATCGTTGAAATGCAAATTGCTTCATATATTTTCAAAGCGATTTTTGACATTGTGTTCTGCACTGTTCCAAACTCGTACTCCCCCCAATATGAACGAACATTTGGGTAGCGATAGACTGACATAAAAAATAAAATGCCAATAAATTTTCGAATTTCCAGATCGGTTGTTGAAAATGAAGTATTGACATCTTTTTGGGCAGCATACAAATTTGTTTGCTGGGTAATATGCTCAATGAGAGTATCATTCAAAAAATATTGGCAACACTTGAATGGCTTATCAAGCTTTTTAAGAACTCCTAGGTCAGGCTCAGTAAAGAAATCGCAGATTTATCCATGACAAAGTTCTCTTGCCGCCACAACATCTTTTTGAAAAGCGGTGATTTTGGATCTATAGCCCAAACAGAACCTCCATTCTTCAGCATGAGCAATATCATGCTCAGCAGGCGCTTTGCGTTTGCGTTTCTGTGCTTGAGGTGAATGCGATGCAATTAAAGTGTAAGGTGACAACAATTTCGCAAACAGAGTAGGACTTCCGGTTGAAGTTACCCAAATCTCTGTAGCCAACATAGAGTCCGACATATTTACCGCTCTTTCAATCGCTTCTTGATCTTCCTCATTGACAGGAAACGCTGCCTCGCAAACATCATCAGTCAAATAGTATCAATGTCAAAATCAACCGAATTCAAAAATTTTCTCAATCCCCACAACAGAAAGAGCTGATAGCTTATGCATTTGTAGTCGTTCCACGTTCCGTGATGCAATTATTTGAACTTAAATAAGTCTTAGGTTGTTCCATTTTAAAACTTACGATCGAATTTTTTTTCTGAATTGTCCCAAGACCGCCTTTAGACGGGGTACCTTATAAAAGCGATAAAAAGCTAACGAAAACTTTTTTTTAGTGTGGGTTTTTTATTTTAAGTCCTTGAGACTATCAGCAACACGGAAATAATTTTGTTTTCAGCAACAAACTTATTAAAATATTTTTAAAAAAATTTTTAGCTCGCACTTTTTACAAAATAATTATTGCGTCCAAATTGCAAAAATTTTCTGCTTCAAACGACTGTAGCAGCTGACGCTAGCTCTAGCATGTATTGCAAACGCAACGAGCATAATTTTTGGACTTCCCCTAATTAAAAACAAGTGAAAAGTTGCAGTCGGACGCAACCGACTGCGGAATACTTTAATACCAGTAAAAGAACGGGTGATGAGTCTTATTGCAAAGGGGTAATGCAGGGTTGGAAGGGGTGGGCCTGGTGGTAAACTACGCCAGCTATTATGTTACCAAATTTGATGACATAAGCTCAAAAACTGTGGAAGATAACTGTACAACTAAAAATTCAAAAGGTGGGTGCCACTTTTTAAATGTCACCATTTATCTTCCTACCAAGATTAATGGCTCTAGCTCAACAAGATATGCCGATTCCTACTTTATAAGATGGGTGTTTTGGGTGGGCGTGGCATCCAAAATTTTTATGCTGATCTTTTCAGATGTTACCATCTATCTTTCTACAAATTTGGTTAATGTAGCTCTTAATATGTGGAAGATACACTCATAACCGTTTTAACAACGGCGGGGGGTGGGAGGCGGAAGGTGTGGGCGTGGTATCCAAAATTTTGATGCAGTTTTTTCAGGGACATGACTAGCTATCTGTGTGCAAAATTTGGTAACTCTAGCTGTAAGAATGTGATAAATATTTATTTTATTTATTTTTTATCGGTTTTTAGTTGTCGAATTTATCGATTTCCCAGCCTCCTAGTAGGCGTGGCACCCCAATCTTGACACTTTATCTGTCGCGCCTATAGAAAAACATAATTGCAAAGTTTCAAGTTTCTAGCTTTACGGGTGTCGAAAAAAGTTGCGTTCATACAGACGGACAGACGGACACCATGACGGACATTGCACAAAACCAATATACTATGAGACCTTCGGTATCAAAGTATAAAAACCACAACAAACCAAAACTTGGTCCGTCTAGAAAAAAATTTATCACACCAGAATATGTTATGGGGGTGGTTTTGCCTACTTGCTAATTATCAAACTCAGACAAAACGTAACACATAAAGACATACATAGAAACACAAAAAATTTTACTTTTGATCTACCATTTGCCATTGCTTTGATATAATTTTAGAGCTGACTTTTGTAAGTTTGGTTGGTGATGCAAGTGCACATATGTAAGTACATTCATACCAATGTAAGTACATTGTTGTTGTACATATATGAATATTAAAAAATGCAAGTGCAAATATAAATGCATGCATACATTGTTGACTTCTGAAGCGAGCTAAAGGAAAGCAAAAAATTTTCACCAAATATATTCCGTGCAAAAACAAACACACTAACAAATAGAAACGAAAGAAAATTAAATTTTAAATATATGCAAACTTGCATACATATGTATGTACCTACATGTAATTGTATTTGTTTTTATATATCGAGCCCTTTGCGCGAAAAAAAATAATCTCGAACACCTTTGTTAGAGGTGGATTTGCCTACTTGCTGCTACACTAACATTATTTATATACAATTTCGAAAAAGCAAAGGGCGTTCACACAAGTTTGTATACAAATATATGCATGCCTGCGTCGTACGTGTGAATCACGCTCTTGGTCCCACACCCAAAAATCGCCGCTTAAAGCTTAACAGAGCGTCGCTCTTATGACCGGCGCTAGATATCAAATAATTTAAAATTTCGTTTCGATCATGCGCCTTTGTTGTTGCCCATTTACGTTCACTATCTTTGCATGTCAATCATAAAGATTAATAACCCTACCTCCTCCGCACTCACAAAATCAAAGCTAAAGGCAGGTACACGTGATTCATGATGCAGATTCTCGCGTGTACGTGTGAGTTTAGGCTATGCAGTTCACTTAGATATGTTTTGCTTTGATTCAGTGCGTGCGAAGAAGGTACATATACTAAGCTTGCGGATGCGCGCATACATAAGAGAGTGAGCCAAAATGGGCAACAACAAAGGCGCAAGATTTAACATGAAGAGCGATGCGCTCGCGTGTTCAAGCTTTAAGCCGCTTCTTTTGGGTTTGGGACCAAGAGCGCGACTCACACGTATGACGCAAACATGCATAGATTCGCTCAATTCTATGAATGTATTCACGATGCAGGTGTACCTATGCAGACTGTCACCACAGCACGAGAATGAACGACTCTAAAAACAAGTAACAACGCTTTAGTAAAGAAGCCACGACTAAAAGATACCTTAATCTCGAGTGCAGTGGTTCAGTTTTTCTTGACTTAACTTTAATATAGAATACCTCCGGTGTTTCTTAACTGACTTAGACCAAATTTTCACAGAAGCTATAAAGTTATCCATAGTTTCAACTGCCATTTTTACATTTTCTAAATTCAATATTTTTTCGTTATCGATTCCATGTGTATATCGGAAACCAGAATAGTTATCGATAGCTTTGAAATAAACTTGATCTGTCTATGGCTTAGGAGAATTAATGTTCCAAATGTGAAGTCTCTAGCTCTTATAGTCTTTGAGATCTTCGCGCTCATACATACGGACGGACAGACGGACGGAAAGACGGACATGGCTATATCGACTCGGCTGTTGATGCTGATCAAGAATATATATACTTTATGGAGTCGGAGATGCTTCCTTCTGCCTGTCACATACTTTTGCATAAAACAATTATACCCTATTTTATCCATTTCATGGGTTCAGGGTATAAAAATAATGTAATATTTTACGCATCAATTGCTTGCAAAACAAAGGTTTCTTATATTTTGTAGCCACAGTAAGATAGCAGAAAGAAGAAGAGCTATTAGTGGTGTTTTGGTGCCGCATTCAGTTGTTGCCATAATAGGTGATGGAGCTTGCCTTTTAGATATATTTCCTACCTTTTATTTGGTAGGCAAGGCTTCCATGGCACCATACGCTAACATATTGTAGCCCATATTGTAACCAACTGGGAAACTTTTGCTTGCTTCAGCTTAAACTTAAATGGAGAGTGTAAATTTTCAAGTTTTTCAAAATTAAAATTTATAACAAGCATTTGGAAGTATTATGCATCCTGTAAAAAGATTGCGTTCTACCGGTCCATTAATGAATGGACATTTTGATGTTTATATTCCTTAAGAGGAAGTATTAACTCAAGATTCTGATACGTCAAGTGAAAATCCCGTTAAAAGACGTAGTCGGTTCACCGACAAAACAAAAAAGGCACGAAAACATTCAGTTGAAAAATATCTTGATAAAAATAGCAAGAAGCACATAGAAGCATCAGAAACGATTTCAGGTTAATCAGGAAAAGAGAATATTAAATACTTTGCTATAATATGTTGTTAAATATATTATCTAATTTATTTATTTCATATCTATCTATTAGTGCTAAAATTTATATAAACTATCGGCGCAGCGATGCAAGCAGGATACTAACTAGTACAACATTAATATTTAAATGTCCACAATGAAAGTTATGCGCACAAAACTTAATAAAGATTAATATTGTTTCACTTTATTAAACACTGCCTTATTATCAAAAATATATATAATATATAAATAATATATTATTTATCACGAAACAATTTCTGCTGCAAAAGGTAAACAACCGAACTATCGATAGTTTGGTTACAATCGATCGCGCATCAATCCAATTAATTCTACGTCTACACTGGTGATCCGAAAACTTGCATGCAACCAGCTGCGCTCTAAGCAACTTTTATATATATATATATGTGCTGCAACATCGGTATTAATAAAATCAAATAAAGAAAATAAAATAAAAGGGTTTTAATATTTATAATATACGTATTCATTTTGGTTTATTACCAAACAGAATAAACAAAAATAACAAAATAAACAAGTAAAAACGTTGCAGTCGGACGCAACCGACTGCGGAATACTTTGATACGAGTAAATGAACGGTTGATAAAGGAAAATGCAGGGGCGAAGGGAGTGGGCCATGTGGTAAACATCGCCAGCTATCATGTTACAAATTTGGTGACTTTTGCTCAAAAGCTGTGGAAGATAATTTAACTTCAAAATGTAAAAGGTGGACGGCAGAGGTGGGCGTGGCATCCAAATTTTTGAATCAAATGTTTTTAACTGTCACTATCAATCTTCCTACCAAGTTTGGTGGCTCTAGCTCAAAAACTGTTAAAGATAAGGCCGATTCCAATTTTATAAGGCGGGTGGCTTGGGTGGGCGTGGCAACCAAAATTTTGATGCATTTGTTTTGGGGAACGTCAATATCTAGCTTGACTTTGGTGGCTCTAGCCCAAAAAATGTGAAAACTATAGGCGTTTCCAATTTCAAGGAGCAGGGATGATGGGGGCATAAGGAGTGGACGAGACATCCAAAATTTTGATGCAGTTTTTTCAGGGACATGACTAGCTATCTGCGTGCAAAATTTGGTAACTCTAGCTGTAAGAATGTGAGAAATATTTGGTTTTATCGGTTTTCAGTTATCGAATTTATCGATTTCCCAGCCTCCTAGTAGGCATGGCAGACAAACTTATCCAGTTTGAGGCTCGCGTGAAAACTCCCGCATCCGATTCGCCGCATGAGATTTGCCGCGATCGTCTGCAATCATTTTGGGAGAAAGTTGAGACGGAATATGCAGTGTGTTCCAGCGCACTCAGACAGGAAGGGAGGAGTGATGATCTGACTGCCATGGAGGCAAAATATGATCACTGCTACTCGATTTACGAGAAATATCTTTCGCGTCTGAAGGGTCAAGAGTCCGAAAGGGCTGAAAAACCTGCTCCTTTGCCCTTCTCCGGGGGCTGCCGTCTCCCTCCGTGTGACACAGAGGTGTTTCACGGAGACTACTTGAGTTGGCCGACGTTCCGCGATCTTTTTTCCGCGATTTATGTCAACAATCCGAGGTGACTCCGGTTGAGAAGTTATACCATCTCAACTCCAAGACAGCGGGTGAGGCCAACGAAATAATCTCAAAACTCCCGCTTACGAACGATGGCTTTGCGACTGCGTGGGCAGCACTTTGCGAGCGTTTTGAAAATAAGTGGCTACTTGTCACTAGCCAACTCAAAATTCTTCTTAACCTGTCCCCGGTTAACCATGAATCTGGCGCTGCAATCAAGGACCTCAAGAGTACCATCCAGCGATGATTGACTGCGCTCGAGCACTCCGATATTGACACGTCTTCTCCGTTCGCAGATTGTATTCTAGTCTTTCTATGTTCGTCAAAGCTGCCAAAGCTCACACTTTCATTATCGGAGCAGTCAATTTCCCCAACGAACGCTATCGCACGCTCGAAGCCATTGAGGACGTGAAACCCACTTCCACGACCCACAATTCCTCCGCTGCTACTTCCCGGACTCACCAAGCCCCTAAGGGGGTAAATTCGTTCAAAGCGCAAGTAATTCCGAAGAGCAAGACTTACGACTTATGTTCCAAGGAAAATCACCCTGTCCGACTGTGTCCCCGTTTTCTACAGATGCCTGCCGATGATCGGGCATCTTATATCAAGAAAAAAAAACTCTGCTTGAATTGTTTTGCACGAGGGCACCAACTACGAGAGTGTACTAGTGCGCACAATTGTTTTCCGTACAAAGGTCGTCACATCACTCTACTACATCGAAGCGATAACTTCCTCCAATTCCAACTCCAGTTAAGATCCCTATATACAGTCCACTACGATACAGTCCACTACTATACAGCCCACTATTATTCATTCCACGGCAAATATGCAAACTTATTTTGCCGCTAACGAGCAGAGTGTCTTACTCGGCACGGCGGTTGTAAATGTATGCCATCGGGGAGCTACGTACACCGCTCGAGCTTTAATCGATTCAGGCTCAGAGGCTACGTTTATCTCTGAGCTATTATTCCACTTAATAGAGCTGCCTTTCCAATCCGTGCAAGCTCAAGTCTCCGGGCTTAACCAAACAGTTGCAGCCCAGACTCAAAAGTTATGCCACTTTACAAAAGGCTCTCCTACTAAGCCAAAACTACATATCGAAGCATCGGCGATCGTTCTTCCTCATCTGGCGGGCAATTTGCCCTCAATCTCCATTTCACCAAGCTCATTAAGAGACCTCCCAGCTATTGAACTGGATGATCCCACTTTCTATCAGAGTTCTCCAATTGATTTGCTGATCGGCGCGCATATCCTTCCGTCTGTCATCTTAAGCGGGTCTCATTCACATATTTGTGGCTCGCTCCTTGGGCTAGAGACCATTTTTGGCTGGACTCTCACCGGCCCACTTCCAAAGACTATGCCGAAGTCCGTTTCATTTTTCTCAACGAGAGTTTTGGAAAACGAAGGCATGTTCCCACCTCATCTCACTTCCAAATTTTGGGAGGTGGTGGATGCTCCGGCGGAGCTGGTCAAGGAAATTGACTCCGTATGTGAGAAAACGTCTTTAAGCCAAATCGTTTTAAACAAAGCTCGTTAGCAGACGTTGACCTGTGGTTTGATCCGTTTACTGAAGCCCAAAAGGGGCTAGCTGAACTTATTAAAAATGAATTAGCTCAACAGAATGTACATTTTGGAAATGCTGGACCGAAATTACAGCAGCAAACGCCATCTACTCATCAGCAACTACTTGATAACATGCAGCGTGCCCGTATGCCTCCACCTGGATTCAATCAGATGAATACCTTACGATTTGACGGAGCAGCCCGAGTCCACTCGAATAAACCCGGTTAGCAATATTTCGCAAATCGAACAGCACAACCAAATGCAACTTGCAGCTAATTGGAATTCCCACTTGGCAGCTTTACATCAAGGACAGCCGATGGATGACACTCACTTGCGACAGCTTGCTCAAGCTGCACACGTGACTAATCATCCTTGAAAACAAGCGTACTGTGCAGTCCACGTACCTCCGTGCTAATTGTCAATTCCCAATAAATTCAAATATTTATACCTTCTTTCCTTTTCGGACTTTTCTTTGTTGAGAAATAATAATGCCCTCATACAAGCCTACGCAGCACAGCCGCCCCATCAGCACCGACTCTTTCGGTGCAGGATTTGTCGAGGAGTCCATGCTCTGCGAAAGTGCCAGCGCTTCTTGCGACTCACGGCTGAGAAGCGCCTCCGAGCCGTGCTTATTAGAAAATATTGCTCTAGCTGCTTGGCACACCAGCATTCCGGGCAATCCTGCCGAAGTGCGGGCATTTGCAGAATCTGCAACAGAGACCACCATACGCTGCTGCACTTCAAGGAGGTCCAACGAAACGTCCGCCAGTCGAGACAGCAATGGTGTGCAGCTTAACCACGGGCAGCAGAAGCTTCTCGCTCGCGGTCTCCAACCGCTCCTCATCTTCCCCCGCCGTCACCCCCTCATGGTATGCAAACGTCGCTGATGGCGTTGATGCAGCACAAGGCGGTGAGTGTCCTGCCAACCGCAGTGGTATAGCTCGACAACGGGATTAAAATCTTTGACATCCGGGTCTTGGTCGACCCGTGCAGCCCCACTAGCCGAATCACCACTTCTCTGGCAACGGCCTTCGGGTTATCCGTCACCCGTGTCGGTGCGGAAGGTGTGTGCACGGTGATCCTATGATCAGGGATGACCGACTTCTGCAAGGAAGTCATCTTCCGTATTGACCCCAACCTCGGCTGCCGCACTCCGCTAAAGACCATCACTGCCGACACTGACCATTTCCGGAGTATTGTTTTGGCCCAGTCGATGGTACCGTCCGTCGACTGTATACTTGGCACTCGGGGCAGATGTGTATCCTTACATCATTCTTAACGGAGTTCTCCCGAGTGCCAATGGTCTGCCGATTGCCCAAAATTAAGTATTCGGCTTGATTCCATTGCAATGCATTGCAAGGGGGGGAGGATTTTGATGTCAGAAAATGTTATTTACTCAGAACCATGAAACATGTCTAACATTTTACTTATATATTGAAGTTTAAAGTTTACCGTTGAAGTTTCTGCTACCATTAGCAGAGCTTCAACAGTTGTTTCTGAGCGTTGTTACATTTGGTCCAGAATTCATACTAGATAATACAAGACGTGTCTACGCTTGATCTTACTACGGTCTACAATTACTACAATTTACCTGGAATTAACTCTACCCCTTACTTCAAACAAAACTACATATCTACAAAATTACATACACTCAATAAAATCAACTTTTACACAACACACACCACCACCAGTCTTATCTTTGGAAACCTCCGCCACAAACAGCATATATGTACATACTGATCGTCCTCAGGTATACATTTATTTTTAATACACGCCGTCCATGCGGCTCACAATTTGAAGTGCGACTATACTTTCCACATGAGGGTGGCTGGAAGCAGGCCCCTGGTATAGTCTTGTCTCTGCCACGGGTGCAAACCAATTGTCGGTTGGCGAAAAAATCAAAAAGAACCCAAAAAAGTCTTATAATAACTAATTCAGTGACCGGGACGCTCAAAACCCGTGGGGACACAAGTCCCTCTGCAAGTGCTAGCGCTTCTATATCGACGTCTGGTATGCCAGCAGGCGCTTGCAACGCTGCTGACAGTGACATGGACATGGACCACACAAAATCTCGTGCATAAAACAAAAAAACTTACCAGAAATTTATTTCAAAGTATTTGCTAAGAACGCCCAATTTGAGTGCAAAGTGAGCGCACGTGCAAAATGCCAAAATTACTTAATGCATGATTTTGCAGTCCTGGTCCGGCCAGCCGTCATGTTTTACGCCTCGCCGGGACACAACGCGAGTGAGCAAAAGTGAACAACAACAAGAACAACAGCAACAGCAGCCACGGCCACAACAGCGGACAGCCTAAGCAGCAACAACAAAAATATCAGCTTGCTGCAGGAACAGCCAAAGCAACGGCGGCGACAACAAACACAACAGTAGCGGCAGGAGTAGCAACCGAACGCAACAGAAGATAAGCAGCAAAACAGCAACGAGGGACGGGAGGAGTGTTTATAAATGCAACAACAACAATAATGGTGGCAACAGGAACAACAACAGTGGCCGGTAAAATAGTGCAAGTGTAAAAGTAAAAGTGAAAATGCAAGTGCCAGAAAAGCTAGAGAGCGTTATTTTCTTTAATGCAATCCGCGCACACGCTACACACACGCCACGTACACTCGCACACACTCAGACAGTGTGTGAGTTTTTACAAGTGCGGTCGCGTTTTTCCTTTTGCTCCGTCCTTTTAGTGCTTTTGCAGTGCCAAACCTATAGTGAAAACCAATTTCCAAATTAATTGCGCTTTAAAAGGCTGTGCAACTTAGCAGCGAGCTACGCCTTTAAAGAGAAATAGTACTGGCAACGCAAATCCAGTGGCTTCGAAGTCGGTCCCACAGAATACGTGGCAATCGGCTCAGCGGAAGAAGGCTACCAAGCCAGCCTGAAGGAATATTGCTAAGCCGCCGATGAAGAGCAGGTCGAATGCGCAGTTTATAAGCACCAGCGAGCTTTCTTACAGCGATGTTCTGTCGCTAGTTACGCGCAGGAGTGATGGAAAGCTCAACGGTGTCTGCGACACGGTCTCCAAAGCTCGTCACACAGCGAAAGGTGACCTTCTACTGGAGTTAAATGGAGTAGGCCTGGAGTGCACCAAGCAGCTCAAGGACGAGGTGGAGCTGATGCTGGACATTCGCTCATTTACCGATCAAACTCACTTTGCCATTCGGGACTGGACGAGCTAGCCACTAAAGAGGAGATAGTGGCTGCGCTATTAGCGCAGGCAAACATCACAGCCGACGTGTGCAAATTCAAGAGCATTCGACCTAGATACGGCAACACCCAAGTGGCACAATTTTCGGTTCCGGCGAATCTGGCAAGCTGCATTACTGCCTTGCGCACAGTTCGCATTGGTTGGACCACTTGCGCCATTCTCTTGCAGTAACCACGCACGTGGTGCTACCGCTGTCTGGAGATAAGACATACAGCAAGTTGTTGCCGTAACCCCATGGATAAGTTCGGAGATACGGGCCACAAGGCAGCGAGCTGTAAGAGCGAAGTGGCGAAATGCTTCGTCTTCATCGCTAAGGGCAGAACCTCATTCAGCCACCAGGCGGGCAGTAGCAAATGTCCACTCAGCGGAAGTGTTCTTAGTCGTACATAATGAAATTCATCCAGCTGAACGTCAACCATTGTGCACCGGCACTGAATTCGTTGTCGCAAACAGAGCGCGAACGCTCTGCAGATCTTGCGGTGCTTAGCGAGCCATACCGGCTATGTGAGGGCCCTAGATGCGCTTCGGACACATCTGGGAGAGCGGCTCTTTGGTCCTGCGGGAATGACGGGACTCCGCTGGTCAGCGTTCATCGGGATGAAAACTACGTGCGCGCATTGGTGGGCAACCTGTGGTTCTATGCAGTCCATCCACCCCCAGTCTGCAGAGTTCACTAACACCCTGGACTCCCTGGTATCAGACACTAGAGGCCGTCACCCGATCGTCATCGGTGGAGACTTCAACGCGTGGGCAGAGGAGTGGGGCAGCCCATCAACCATTGCCAAGGGATGGGACGTTGCTCGAGGCGTTCTCTCTCCTTGACGTGGCACTCCTAAACCATGGAACGCAGCACACGTTCAGCATATCTGGACTGGGTTCTGTCGTTAACATAACCTTTGTCAGTAGCTCGCTGTTCAGTTCGTCCGGTTGGAGCATCGAAGACACATTTAACGCAAGGGACCACGTTGCCACATGGTCCAGCTCAACACTTGCCTAGGTATCGTGGCGAAACGCAAGACACGCGGACGGAGAGATACACACCATGTCCCAGTATGCTTGTGGAACGAGGAGACCGCCGACGCCGCTACAAGCGCTCATGTGAATCGCTGGTGTTTCAAAAACGTCAGGCGGAGTTTCTTGTAAGCAGGAGACGCTTCCATAAGCTTATTCAAGACAGCAGACGCTTCAGACGTGGGGCAATGAGTACAAGTTGGTAGTAAAACGCTTCAACGTCTATTCCAAATGCCTCCCGGTGGATCCAGTATCGCTGAAAGCGATTGTTAGGCATCTCGTTCCCAGTATGGCTGATGATATCGGCGAACTCCCGCCCGTGCCAAGTATGCTTCTGCAACTGAGCCCATCACATTGGATCAGATTCGCCACGCTGGAACGAGGTTGAAGCCGAGCTAGTCGCCTGGCCCAGACGGGGCTCCCAACCGAGCGCTCAAATTAGCAATAGCGCTCTGCCCTAAAGTTTTTTCGAGCATGTTTAACAGCTGCCTACGAAGCGGAGTGTTTCCAAACCGTTGGAAAATTTAGCGCCTGGTCCTTTAACCGCAGCGTGGCAAACAGCTCGAGGATCCAGCTGCATATCGTCCGATCTGCCTGATCAAAACTGTCGGTAAGTTACTGGAGCACCTGATTTGTACCCGGCTTGATAGCGCCATTGCCGCTGCGGGTGGAGTTTTACCGCAGCAGTATGGCTTTCGCAAAGCGAGATCAACACTGGATGCGATCGGGGAGGTAAGCTTCGCGAGCGATCACCGGAAGTTTATGGAAAGGCGGCGCCAAGTACTGCCTAGCGACAACGCTGGATATCAAAAATGCATTCAATACCGTTAAATGGGGCTGCATCCTGGAGGCTCACGAGGCACTCACCGTTCCGGAGTACCTATTAAAGATGAGAAGAAGCTACTTCAAGGATAGAATCCTAAGGTATGATACCAGCAAAGGCGACAGAGGAGCACCAAGTATCTGGAGGCGTGCCACAACGGCGGTACTGGGACCTCTACTGTGGAACGTCATGTATAGTGGCGTTTTTTGTCTATCAATGCCTGACGATGTCCACCTTGTGGGCTTTGCTGACGATGTGGCGATAGTTGTCGTCACCAAGGAGCTCAAGGAGAAGATGAAAGGTGCAACCTAGCCATCGCGAAAACTCTACAGTGGCTCTCATCAGTAAGAGTGCAGATTGCACCCCAAAAAACTGAGACAGTGCTCATTAGCAGCCGAAAAGCAGTGGAGACAGCTACCATCACCGTGGAAAATACTTCAGTCAGGTCAAAGAGGGCAATTAAATACCTGGACGTGATGCTGGGCTTTGCTTCAAGGAGCACTTGGAGTACACAAGCACTAAGGCCGACATTGTCTTTCTTTGGTGACAGTTGTGTTTCTGTGTGCGCCTATAAATTGATAGCTTTAATCTGTGTTTTTAATTGGTATTATTGTGTTAAACAATTGTAACAGTGATCGTGAATGTAATTTGTATGTATTTACGCGTGGATATTGTGATTTTGCTTTGTTAAATTGATTTAATTTGCAGTCAGTGCCTAAACACACGTACATACATACATACATATATTTTGCTTTCGATTGTTCTGTGCCTACTAACATAAAATATCTATTTACGCGCTCTTGCTCTCACGCTCTTATACCACGCTCTTGCGGTTTTATTAGCCTACGCTTTGACGTTCTCTAACGTAAGCGCTCTCTCTCTCTCTCTCTTGTGTCCGTTATATTACGCTCATTGCACGTGTACCCTACTTTTTTTTGCTCAAGCATATTATTTTGCACATTATTAAACTTTTCTAATTATTTTACATATATATTTTAACATGTTTGTCTGCTGCAGTAAAAACTGTAAAATTTCTGGTGGATCAACCCAAGATTTTATCCTATGTAGGGCGTTTGATAACATGATTCACATGAAATGTGCTCGTTTCAATGCCAAGGTCTTAAGTGGTATTGCCACACCTGCAATGAGATAGAGAAGGAACAGTCAAAGTTCATGAGGCTGACCTTCAATTATTTCAAAGCTGTCCGAAATAATTTCGATACGCTTCGTGGCAGTATTAAAGAGTTGGAAGACCACATTAATACTGCTAAAACGTTAAATGACTCGCCGAAGCGCAAAAAGACTTCGGGCTCTTGTCCGCTTACAGTCCCGCTGGTGTTGCCCCCCAAGCCTCTTTTGCCGGCTACTGCCTCTTCCCCTGCTGCCACATCCAAGCCTCCCCTAGCGGCTATTGTTAGTACCCCTACACCTGCTGCCAGCCCGTTAATGGTATTTGACTCACCGGCAACTAACCCGGTGTTACCTAAAACTAATGTTCTTCCCGTAGATCCTTGTGGTTCAACCGATAGTCAGCCTACTGATTCTACGTTAGGTTCAACTCTTAAGCCCATTAGGGTTGTACCTCAGAGTAAATTTGTTTTTGTTTCTAGGCTCGCTTCCGATAATTCTGCGGAAGATGTAAGCGCCTATATAAAAGGTAAAATTGATTCCCCGCGAATTGTTGTCGACAAATTTAAATTCAAGCTCGTCCGCGATATTTCATCCTTTAAGCTGAGTGTTCCGCCGGAACTTTTCTCAACGATTTGTTCTAAAAAGTTTTGGCCGCCACACATCATAGTGAAGGAGTATGTCAGTAGGCGAAGTAATAATAATAACAATGTTAGGATCAGTAGTGCTCCGCCTGTTGCATCCACTTTAGTAGCAAAAAGGTAGCACAGTTGATTACCTCCCTTTTACTGGGTTATCAGAATGTAAGAGGACTTTGTAGTAAACTTAGTACTTTGTACCTTAATAGGCATTCTTTTCCCTTTCATGTCGTTGCCTTCACCGAAACGTGGTTAAGACAAGACATACCTAATTCGGAAATATTGTCAAACAGATTCTGCATCTATAGAAAGGACCGTAATCTGCGCCGAGGTGGCGGGGTGCTTATTGCTGTTGATGTGGGCTTTCCCTCTGAGACAGTAATTTAAGGTGGTTCTATGGATATTGAGTTTGTTGCTGTAAAGTTAAATATTAATGGTGTTGGTATTTACGTTTCTTGTTCCTATATACCACCTTTATCTGACAACTCTGTCTACAATGAACATTGGTCAGCAATACTTTCCATTTATTCAATGCTCTCTGATCGTGATATTCTTGTAGTTCTTGTCGATTTTAATATTGCTTATGCTACTTGGATTTCAAGTCCGGACTCAAGCGTGTTGACCCCCATGGTGCAGACTGTTTTTCTGGTTGGTTTATTTGATATGTCATTGGGTCAGATCAATGGCATTCCAAATTCTCTTGGTAAAATGCTTGATTTGGTATTTGTTTCGGATCCATCTACTCTATCTGTGTCAAGATCCCTTCCCATATTCACTCCCGAAGACTTATACCACCCGCCGTTGGAGGTGTTGATCACTTTGCCTGCCTGTGCCTTACGCCAGTGTAGCGAACCATTAAGACGGGTATGTCAATTTCGAAATACCGATTTTGTAAAACTTACCCGGCTCTTAGCACTGGTTGACTGGTCGCCCCTCTATGGTTCTGAGGACTTGGATACGGCAATCAGTATTTTTTATAGCACCCTAGATAATTTATTCGACATGTGTGTCCCTTTTGGTAGGCCAAGTAGGAAAAACAAACCTGCGTGGTTTACACGAGAGTTGACTGCCCTTAAAAAATCGAAAATCTAAGCTTTATAAGAGTTTCAGCAAATCTGGCTCTTCTGTTCATTACTCATCATACTTGATTGCGCGTTCCAGTTTTTCAGTCAGTCGGTGCAGACTACAGTTTCAGCAAGATCGTAAGAGGTTCTATGACTTCGTTAATGCGAAGCGAAAGTCATCAACACTTCAATCTTATTTATCTTTTGAAAACAAGTCGGCTAATTCGGATCAGGCCATTGCCGATTTATTTGCCGAATTTTTTCAAACAACATACAGTTCAATTGATAATCAGGTTGATCTGCCTTACCCGTATCAGGTTGATGCCTCTAATTGCATTTTCGAACCAAGTATCACGGAGTGTTCATTACTACGTGATCTACAGGGTAGTAAGCCTGTATTTTCCCCGGGACCTGACGGCGTACCAAGCTGTGTGCTTAAGTACTGTGCTGATGGTCTCTTAAAGCCTTTGCATAAATTGTTGAGTTTTTCAATTGAGAAATGTTCATTTCCTAATATCTGGAAAGAATCATTTATTATTCCGCTCCATAAAAAAGGAGACAAGTCTAATGTTCAAAATTATAGGGGTATATCCAAATTGTCTGCTATACCAAAAATGTTTGAGAAATTAATAAATTCTCAATTACAACGTTTTTGCAGATCTTTAATTTCACCGTGCCAGCAATGATTCATGAAACAAAGATTTACTACCACTAAACTGTTAGAATTTACTTCACTAGTTGTTAATGGTTTTCAAAATAAAATGCAAACGGATGTTATTTACACTGATTTCAGCAGGGCATTTGACTCGGTATGTTTTACTTTTACTTTTAAAATTAAACTTTTAGGTTTTCCAAGCAATCTTATTCGGTGGATAAGGGAATATTTAACACATAGAACACAGAGAGTCAATTTAATGACGCTGTCTTTAAGGTGGTTCATGTCACTTCCGGTGTTCCGCAAGGAAGTCACCTTGGACCTTTATTATATACACTTTCATCAACGACCTTCCATCTGTTATTGACCAATCTCGTGTTCCGATGAATGCAATAATTGTTAAGTCATGTCTTTTCAAAGACGGCTTCCTTTTTCAAAAATATTTATTTTCTTGATGGAAGCCCACTCGATCGCATTGAATGGGTTGATGATATGGGTGTCCTTATTGATCCAAAACTTAAACTTCACGAGCATATCTCTTCAGTTGCAAATCGAGCCTCTAGTACCTTGGGGTTCATTAAGCGCTGGTCTAAAGAATTTGACGATCCCTACATAACCAAAACACTTTACACGTCTCTGTGACGTCCTGTTCTTGAATATGGATCTTGTATCTGGTATCCCAAATACCGGATTCACCAGGATAGAATAGAATCAGTACAAAAACAATTTTTGCTCTTTGCCCTTAGGAGATTTAACTGGGATACTAACATTAACCTACCTTCCTACCACAGTAGACTTTTACTAATAAATCTTCCTTCTCTTTCTGATCGCAGAACAATGCTAGGTGTAGTCTTTTTACATAAACTAATAAATGGTGAAATTGATTCCTCCGAATTAATCAGCCAAATTAGTTTTGCTGTTCCGATCAGAAGGACAAGGAATTTTCTACCCATTGCTCTTCAAGCTTGTCACTCTAACTATGCTATTCATTACCCTTTTCGGATTTTATGTTCAAACTATAACGAATTTTCCCACTTAATAAACGGTGCCACTTCTAGTAGTTCTCTTAAAAAGTTGGTCTTATGTCATTTGTCTACGTTTTCGCGATCTACGTAACCGTACGCTATGCGGTGTGCCCCTCGGTCGGTTGGGCGGGATGTTGCTTTTTGCTTGGGTCCGCGCGTTAACAAACCGGTGCTTGGTATCGTTGGGCCTCTTGAATGTACTGTCTTTTTTTAGTACATCTACGTCCAATAATAATAACGAATCATGCAATCTCTCGAATCATGCCTAATAAGCGAGGCCCGAAGCAATTCAAGAGACTTCTCTTATCCAGGGTCATAAGAGCGACGATGTTGTATGGTGCTTATATGGCAGCCAGGTTTTCGCTTTAATAGCTACACCTGCGGAAAACAGGTGGCATGGCCAGCTGAACTACTGCACCACCCAACTTTTTAGTGGTCATGGCTGCTTCCGAGAATAATGGCACCATTTTGGGCATGAGGGTGCCCCGTTCTGCACCTTTTGTGGCGACAGATCCATTGAGGATGCCGAATGCGTCGTGTTTAACTGCTGACGCTTCACCGGGCTTCGTGATGATCTGGATAGGGCTTTCCGCCAATGTCAAGCAATAAATGAATTTTAAAAAAAAGCACAAACACACGCTACGCACACACAAGCTATGTACACACGCCGGCACACACACGCTACGCATACCACACATATACATCGGAACAAACACACATCCGCTTCAGCCATACCCACACGCTACGCACACCACACAAGCTACGCACACCACACAAGCTACGCACACCACACCCATACATCGGTGTCCACACACACACACACACACATCTGCTTCACACACAAGTTGCGTTTTCCCAAGTGAGGTCGTGTTTTTCTGGTCGCTCCTACTAGCTGATGTTTAACGGTGCTTATCTGCGCAAAATAAAAGAAACATTTCGATTGTACCAGATCTTTTAAAGTGCAAGCTGCGTTTACTTCGTTCCCCGTATCTTTAACATTAGGCGTTTTCGCTAGCTGGAGGTGTCTCAACTATTTCAGGTTGGTGTACCGGGTGTACAAATTTCTCGTTGCAAACGCAAAAGGGTTGGCGATAAGTGTAACATAGCAAACAAACGCGTCTCATTTTGCTTCGCCCTAAGTAGGAGCTTCAAAACAGTAAACTGCAAAAGGCCACGGAACTGGCTATTAAAAACCGCCCCCCTTACTCCGTTTCGGCGGTGCTCCGTGGGGCTCTGGTGACCGTATGGGGCGGTATAACCCCCACCGCTAAAAAGCCTAAGGGAAACTTTGGGTCACCGTAGGATTGCTTGTAAAGCTCTACTAGGTTCCCGCTGTAACCAGGATGGCGGACAATTCCTCGCCCTTCTTCCGAAGGCCAGAGCTGCAGCGGTCTCCACCGGCGTTGCAGCTTAGCTTAGTGTCAGCCCCGCCCTTCCTAGAGTCAGTATCCCAAGCTATGGAGGCAACCTCTCCAGCTGCAGTGGTAGCGTCAGTTGCCCGAGGAGCTCTAATCTCGATGGCAACAGGCCTCACTTCTAAATCCCCTGTCACTCTAGGGTGCCTCCAGGAGCAGATGGGTGATTGCATCTGAGGTATAAGTTCCCGGTTTGATACCAAAAGCACATCAATAACTTGGAGCTTGAAGAGCTTGGAAAGCTCATAGAGCTGCAAAGACGACCCATGAGTCTGGTGGGAAATGCAGTTTTGGAGAAGGCTGCACAAACAACGCCAACTGTTGCTGGTGGTACCCAAAAGGATGCCTGGAGTAAAAATCTTTCGGATGCTCCAGCCCAGGGAGCGGGAATGCCGAAATGTCTTCGCGAGGGCAACTCTGAGTACCACAAATTAAAAATCCGAGACCCCCGTGGATCATCACCGCCAGAGCAAATTACTGATCCAAGGTTTTTGGCAGTAACGGAAAGGCAGCGCGCATGCAGGCAGATGCTGTCACCGTGTCTGGTCTGGGTGACTGCAGCTTTGCAGACATCCTTAAAGTGGTCAGGAGTGAGCCATCACTTGCGCATCGTGGGGTGTGGGATGTTAATACAATCCGTAAGACAGCTAAGGGTGATCTGCTGCTTCGGCTCGTTAAACTGCCGGCGCACAGTGCAAACGAGCTACATCTCGCAGTTGGCAAGGTGCTGGGTGGACGTGCAACCGTGAAAGCACTGTTCGACTCTAACCAGGTAAAGATCTGCGACCTTAACGAGCTGGCAACTAAGGAAGAGGTGCTGGACGCTGTCAGGTCTGCCCTAGAAGACCCAACGCTGGATAGCGACATCGTTAAGACGCTGCGTCGCACAAGGGCTGGCCTTCAAACGGCAATCATGGGCCTACTGTCGGCTAAGGCGATTAGGCTTGTTAAGAAGGCCAAGATCCGCATCGATTGGTCGGTGTGCCGCATTTTGGTGTATTTATACTAGTTGACCGACAAGTCAACATTGACATCAATTTAGTCAACCCTTGTGAAAACAGCTGTCAACCTGGTCAACTGTTGCGTTGCCAATAGATTGACAACACAAAAAACATCAGTTGACGCTCTGAATATAAACAAACACAAAATCAAATTGACTTCATGTTCATTCTTTTGCTTTGTGTTGACCAACTTTATTCAACGATATTTCAATATCGGTTGCGGGCGATAGCTATCGATGAATGGTATTTTGGTGGTTGGCCTTCTCTAGTAAGTGTTTTCTGTGCGTATACAATTAAAGAATGGATAAATTAAATGAAATAATCTTTGATGTGGAATACGTCGACGGAGATAAGATAAATACAACAACAGTGAAAAAAACCACACGCGCCAGAAAGGCGGTAGCAATTTGGTCGGACGAGCAATGCTATAAATTAATTCAATTAGTGGAAGAAAGACCAAATTTGTGGGATTTCACCAGCGGAGAGTACAAAAACCGCAACAAACGGGAGACTTCAAGGGAAGAAATTGAAAAGGCTCTTCAATTGCCAAAAGACGAAGTATCCAATAAATGGAACTTGTTGCGCCAGCAATTTCGTGTAAGTAAAAATCATTTTATTTACATTTAATTATTTATATTTTATTAAATGCAATGCAATTAATTATAGAATGCTCATAATAAGGTCCGATCGACCAAAAGTGGTCAGGCTGCTGCTGCTCAGAAGCCGCCAAATAAACTTTACACTGCTTTGCTCTTCATGCAACCCATACTTAGCGTAGACTCTGGATCGCGGACATCAAGTAATGAAAGTTTATTAATTAATGTTCATCCTGAGGTATATAGCCGCAGGCTGCGTATTGCCAGCTCACCTCACCTTCTTGTGATATGAAATGTTGTTTAAAATTGTCCCTGATTTGGCTAGTCCGTCCGGTATTTACTGACTGCAATTCCAAAAAGCCGTTTCCTTCTGCTCGCCATATAGCTGGTACAATTTCACCATTTACTTCCTTATCAAAATCAATCGAGCACGTGTACACACTCTTTCTTTCCGTTAACAAGTTGTGAAGAGCAGAGATTGCTAACACAATCTTCGTGGCTTTTGCTGGGTGAAGGTCAATAGGCCGGCGAAGAATTCTGAAGCGGGCTGCGCAAATTCCAAAAACATTTTCAATAATTCTTCGCACGCGTGACAGCCGATGGTTAAAAACCCTTTGGTTCATATTTCTGTTGCCGGAACGCAAATGGCTTCAAAATATATGGCTTCAGCGGGAACGCATCATCAGCAACAACAACATAAGGCATTGGCTCGGTTCCATTTCGAAGTGGCTTCGGGTCAGGCAAGTTTAGCATGGTTTGCTTCAAGGCTTTTGATAATGTGCAACTGAAATACAATTAATGTATATTTTATATGATATATTAATATTATTATCTCTGCCAATACCGTGCAAATACACCGCCATCAGAATCACGGCCACATGCTCCAACGTCAATATAAGTGAATTTATATTCTCCGTCAGCCATTGCCATTAAAACTATACTACTAGTTTTATAGTTGAAATACTGCGAGCCACTTTTTGCCGGTGCTTGTATCGACACGTGCTTCCCATCTAGAGCACCAATACAATTTGGGAAATTCCAGCGTTTCTCAAAAACATTTGCGATTTTTTCCCATTTAGCAGCTGTCGTAGGCATCTAAAATAAACAAAAACTAATTTAAAGTGTTTTTTTTTATAGACAATGAATGAAGATGCAGATGAAGGCTTGTCACAGCTTGAGGAAAATTATGATTTTTATGAGATGCCATCGTCAACGCCACCGTCGTCAAACTCGTCATTGAGCACAATTAAGGCAACACCAAAGCGTCGATTAGTTACTGACAGCAATGTGCAATGCACTGCTTTAATAAAGCAAGCTTGCGAAATTTTGGCCACCACCAAAGAGGATGACGAGTTTGAGCTATGGGACAAATCAGTTGCGGCAACTCTACGCAACTATCCAGATGCCACCGCCGTGCGCTTGGCTAAGTCAAAAATGAATAGCATAATGGCATCTCTGGAAGCCGGAGATCTCGATAGATCCAAAATTTAATTTATTAATTTTAATCTGCTTAAATTTTTTTTTAAATGAATTTAATAAAAAATTGTGTTACCTTAAGAAAATCATCCTTTAATGTTTTGTAAATGGCATCACAGCATTCCTGTATAATTAACGAAAGGGAGGGTACCGACATTTTAAACAAGAAGCTTAAGCTGTACATGCTGTCCCCAGTGGCCAAATAACGCAGAGTCACGGTGAGCCGTTCTGCGGCAGATATCGCTTTTCGGAGTCTTGTGTCCGCTTTTTGAATGAAAGGCTTCACGCGTTCCAATAAAAAATCAAAGTCGTCCGGATTCATACGGACTAAGTCCTTAAAACGATCTGGACTATTAGATCGAAATATTGTATCAATAGTTCTGAAAAAGCCACTTTCTTCCCAAATCAAATAGAGTTCTTGGACCCACATTGCTCGTTTACGTTTTTTTTAGCTGTTGCTCTTGCTCTTCAACGCTCTCGTCCTCAAGAGCTAAAATCAAAACCAATGCTGCAGTCATTTTCCTTTTCAAAGCTGATGCCATTGTACTCCTTTTACATTAAAGCAAGCAAATAATATATTAATTTTTTTTTTAAATACATTATTTGCATGAGTACTTACCAGTTGTTTTTTTAATAAATGCAACGACACATACACAACGTAGATAAATGTGACTTTCGATACATACACAATATCGATGGCAACAAAAAATGAATTAACAACGCTAACGTCAACAAATGTCGATATCAACTAGTTTAAATTACTGTCAACCTCATCATCAACTCGTTGGCATTTTGCGCGTTGCTCAACACGAAAATTAGTTGACAGCCCGGTTTTTTTCTCAACTCAATCAACTAGTATAAACACAAGAATTGTGTTGAGCTTGGCTGACAATTGTTGATAGAGTGAAAATTTACGCTGCGTCAACTAGTATAAATACACCATTAGGCCCCTGATGCAGACAAGGCGCTGTTATAAGTGTCTGGAGTATGGGTATATTGCTGTCCATTGTAAGAGTGGAACCGATCTTAGTAAGGCTTGCTATAAGTGCCACCAAAATGTGCCCTATGCACAAGAAAAGGAGAGCGAATGACTGACCATGCGACTGGCAGTTACAGGTGACCTGCCTACCGGGAAGCTATCAAGCACGCCAAATCGGAAAGTCTTGCAGCTAAACTTTAATCACTGCGTACCTGCCCAAGCTTTACTGGAACAACCGATCCCTGATGAGAACATCGATGTCGCACTGCTTAGTGAACCTCATCACCGGAAGTCCACTAACTGCGGGTTGTGGGCTTCTAAAAACTCTGGAAAGGCCGCTTTGGGGAGTTGCGGCGATCTACAGTCTCTATGTGCGTGTACAAGTTTGTGGCCTGTCACTCTACAGCTGCTACTTGGCGTTAAGGGTTACGATCGAAGCTTTCGAGGCAGAAATAATGTAACTCGTGGAGGATGCGAGGGAATGCAAGGATGTTGTAATTGCTGGCGACTTCAGCGCGTAGTCCACTGATTGGGGCAGCTCGTCAACGAACGCCAGAGAAACCATCCTTGTGGAGTCGCTGGCAAATCTCGATCTAGTTCTCCTCAACACTGGGACTAAAAACACATTTAGCAGGGGTAGAGCCCGGTCAATCCTCGACCTGACATACGTTAGTTGTGCATTCGTCCGCACGGCACAGTGGCGCGTTAGTGACTGCTACACTGGGAGTGACCATGAGGCTATCGTGTTCTCAGTAGGGTAAATTTCGCTAGAACCGGCAACGCCCCCCTCAGGAACGGCGTCTCATAACATGGCGATCTCTGTTGACGCCATTGCACATATGACGGCTGTTGGACCGGCGCAGGATATGGTGGAAAAGCTAGCTGAGCAGCTAACATTCCAGCATAATCTTGTAGAACAAAGACATCGCCGACGCTAGGCGGGTCTTCTTAAGGGCAAGAAGGCGCTATCAGCGAGTCAGAGACTCTAGTGCCACACGCTTATTGACGTTTGAGTTTAAGGCAGCAAGGACTATGCTACGAAATTCAATCAGGATCAGCAAAATGAAGTGTTTCTTAAGCTTTGCAATAACGCGGACAAGGGTCCCTAGGGTACAGCCTATAGGATGGTTGTCAAGCATATTGGTAGAGGCAGCGGCGGGTCGCCTACTGTGCTCTTTCGAGTGAGAGACATTGTGGAAACTCTTTTTCCTTAGAGAGGTATTTCACTACCACCAGTCTGTGCGCCCTCTACTGATGAAGGCTTTATTCCAGTCACAATGGAGAAAATTGAGATCGTCGCGCACAAGCTTATCTCTAATAAGGCCCCTGGTCCAGATGGAGTGCCTGATCGTTGCCTGAGAATCAGCTTCAGCCTAGTCTGCTTGTGAAGTTACACTCTAAGTGCTTGTGCAAAGGTACCTATCTGGATAGGTGGAACGTACAGCAGCTTCTGTTCCTGGCAAAGCTCGTAAAGCCCCCTGACTCCTCGGCACTCAGGCGAATTTGCTTATCGACAACAGTAGCAAAGTTCTAGAAAGTTTAATTTGTGCTATACTGGATGATGCTGTACGAAACACTGGTGGTCAGTCGCCTTTTCAGTATAGCTTCAGAAAGGCGAGATGCTCTACCGATGCCATAAAATCAGTAGTCAGCATAGCGGCAGAGGCAATCACCGGCACTCGCTGGCGATTTGGCAGTAAACAGTACTGTCTCGTTGTCACTATTGACGTTAAGAATGCGTTTAACACCGCCAACTGCAGCTGTATCCTGGATGCCTTGGTGCTACTTCGGGTGCCTGCTTACCTAGTAGCGATTGTGAGGAGCTATTTTGATAACCGCAAGCTGCGATACCAAACGGACGAGAGCGAGAAGGAATATGCTGCTTCTGCTGGAGTTCCTCAAGGATCTGCCTTAGGGCCTCTCCTGTGGAAAATCATGAATGATGGCCTAGGACTAACTGATGGCCACAGAGCTCAGTAACTGGTGCTTGGACGCCGTGACGCAGTGACTGTCATGCCTTAGGCTACAACTAGCTGCCCAAAAGATGGAGGTGGTGCTCATAAGCAGTAGAAAAAAAGTGGAGTACGTGAACATTACGGTGAGTGGCCTTACAATGAGGTATATATATGGGATCCACTACCTCGGCGTGGCGCTTGTGAGCATCTCACGTTTGTCCATCGGAAGGCAGCGGTAACCAGGCGCGTACTAGCAAGGATGATGCCAAACATGCAAGGTCCGAGGAAGCATACGAGGTTGCTGCCTTTGTGTGTTACTAATGATCTTCAAAATTTGTATGCCACGCCCCCATCCTACGCCCCAAACTCCTACGCTCATTAAAAACGGGAATGCATGTTTCTATCAGAGTTTTTGAGCTAGAGTCACTAAATTTGGTGTTAAGAAAGCAGATGGGATTCCCCAAACATCTTCACAAAAAACTTGGACCTTTCAAAAATACGAACGGAAATCACCAAATCAAATAAGAAGACAGCTGGTGACAGAAAGATTTCCATACAAAATTTGGATGCCACTCCCACCTCTGCTGCCCACCATTTTTAATCGGAAATTCAAAAATATTTCAAAATTTTGTAACAAGAAAGCTGGCGATATTTCCCACTCGGTGCATCCTGTCGCCCCCGCATTCACTCATTGTAAGCACATTCCTTAACATCCCTTCTTACACTGTTATCAGAGTATTCTGCAGTCAGTTGCGTCCGACCCACCCATTGTAAGCAGACTATGTTCTATCTTGTACTGGTATCAGAGTATTCCGCAGTCGGTTGCGTCCGATTGCAACGTTTTCACTTTTTAGCTTTAAGGATGGGCATAATCTAATCCATTTTCCACACCTCTGGAAATAGGGATGTGGCTATAACATTATTTATTATGTGCGTTATATGCCCTAGAATTAGTGGAAGTAATATTTTTGCAAACTTTGAGCTAATTTCATCTAATCCACTTGCATTTGACTTATTTTTAAGGATTGACTCAAGTACATCACATTGACTTACACAAACAAAGTTAAAACATCTAGAGCAATTATTTAGCGACACACAATTTACGTAAGTCATGCATGCATTCGTCGCAAGCAGACGTGTTTTCTTTGTGCTCCGGTTACAAATTGATAATCACAAGAGTGAAGTGCTTAAAACACCAAACAAAAACTTATAATTTACTCGAAAAGACGCTTTGTGCAGTAAAAATGCACATAAAAAAAGTTATTTTGGTCAACGCAATCTAACTATTTACAAATAAACAAAACTAAAATCAAAAACAAAAACAATAGCTTAACTCCGCTCATGACAGCCAGCACGACATTCGATCTTAGCGACAGCGTGAGCAAGACGAGCGCCGACTCTCTATGCAAAAACGCGTACTTTGCCTATGTCACCGAAGAAACTGAGCGCGAGCGAGCAAAAGAACTCTTGCTCTCAGCGCACGACAGTGAACGTTCGTGCTCCCCTTCTTCGTCCCTACTCTCGACGAAATCGGACGACGCGCGGTCAACTACGCCAAACGCGACGTAGCACGCGACAGAGTTCGATCATGCTCCGTGTCTCTTCTGCCCACGACGGCTGAAACAGCTTCTACAACAACAATTGCAATTTAAAGCCTATACAGACAGGTATGGATCGCTACATACAGATCAAGCGAAAGTTAAGCCCCCAACACTCGACAAATAAATAGAAAATCACTCGTGGCAACTCAAGCGAAACACTTAACAGCACCAACAGATTTGAAATCTTAGCAGATAATGCTTACGACCTGTCCACAGAATCTGTTGGAGGTGAGAAAAATAGCGAAAGCGAGAGAAAAGCTCCAGTGCTTTTGTTAACAAAGTTGTAGAGCTAATTGGTCAAGATAATAAAGTGCAGACAAAGACCGCAGACAACTTTAGAGTTTTGTCAAAGTACTTAAATGAAAGATAAATTAACTTTGTAAGGTAGCTTTTTCTATAGTCGCTTGGACTCGCTTACCCTGGCACCACGTGTAACAATTCTGTGTGTGTGTGTGTGTGTGTGTGTGTGTGTGTGTGTGTGTGTTCAGTGTCTCCAGCGTGCCGCGCTTGTGTGTGTGTGTACGCTGGCCCTATGGTTGCGGTGTGTGTATCCTTGTCCAGTATATCCTTCGTTGTCCTGCTCTTCGTATTACTCGTAGTTCCCTCGTAGTCCTTGTTGTCCTCGTGCTGTCTTCCCTTGGCTATTCCTTTGCTGTTCCTTTTCTCGACACTTGCGCCGCGTAAATTTTCGGACTTGTCGTCATGGCCATTCAAACTTCACTCCTCGCTCTAGAGTTTTGATGGCGATCGCCAACCCTTTTCGGCATGCCGTCGCTGCGGCCGCTGCCCGTGCCGTTTGGCTCGTGCCGATTCTGCTGCTGCGGGTGGCTTCGCTCTCGCTCTCTGCTGCGCTGCTCTCCGCTGTGGCCGCTGCCGCGCTTGTGTGTGTGTGTACGCTGGCCCTATGGTTGCGGTGTGTGTATCCTTGTCCAGTATATCCTTTTTTGTCCTGCTCTTCGTATTACTCGTAGTTCCCTCGTAGTCCTTGTTGTCCTCGTGCTGTCTTCCCTTGGCTATTCCTTTGCTGTTCCTTTTCTCGACACTTGCGCCGCGTAAGTTTTCGGACTTGTCGTCATGGCCATTCAAACTTCACTCCTCGCTCTAGAGTTTTGATGGCGATCGCCAACCCTTTTCGGCATGCTATCGCTGCGGCCGCTGCCCGCGCCGTTTGACTTGTGCCATTCTGCTGCTGCGGGTGGCTGCGCTGTCGGCGTCGTCTGGCTGTGGTCGCGGCTTTCCTCTCTTCTGTATTTACTCTGTTAAAGGGGGTTCCGTTTCTAAATGTAAGCAACTACTGTGGGCCTGATTCGTATAACTAGCTCAAAATATATATAACTTAGCCTACTAATTTATCCTATAAAATTCTGACTCGTCACACCCCCCCTTACTTCACGGGTGATAACAAATAATGACGCCGCTGGCTGGAGTGTCGGTGATCCTGACGATCCAACGTGCTAATGTACTTGTCCTTCCACAACCTCTCCAAGATAGAGTTCATTCTCGGCAAAGGGTACTCATCCGGTATCGATTTAGCATTGAGCTGCCGAAAGTCCACAGACATGCGCGTTTCTCCGGTCTTCTTGCCCACCAACACAATGGGTGCACTGTGTGGGCTTTTGGAAGGCTCGATGCATGCGTCTCGTTGCAGCTCGTCAACTTGCGCGTGGATTATCCCTTGCATCGCTGGGTTCCGAGGATAGTACCTTTGCTTTATGGGGCGCTCATCGCGCCTGACTATGACGTGTTCCGCGATGTTGGACACGCCTGTCATGCCATTGAATTTGGATAATTCCTCCTCTAGGAATTGTTGAACCCACGGCGCCATCGACCCGGCTGGGCCTGGTTCGGGCTGGCTGGTGGCGGCTGGTTGGGTCTCGTCACCCCTTGTTGCCTAGTCGTCGGGTTTTGCAAACTCACCCGTTGACAACGCATTCGTTATGCTTTCTATTATTCCTCGTGGTTCAGATCTTTCCTTGGATTCCTGGGTTTTTGGTCTGGTACGAAAGGGGTTCCTTTTGGTAGCTCTCAGCCGTGCAGGGCCCAGAGCGCCTCCCCAAGTCTTGTCACGCCCCATTGTCGTGGTCGCCTCGCGGTTGCGAGCGCCGTCCTGGCTTTGTATCCTATTCTGGCTATTTGCGAGCGCCTCGCGGTTGCAAGCGTCGCCCGTGCCCTGGTTCCTCGTACTCTTGCTGTTTGCGAGCGCCTCGCGGTTGCAGGCGTCGCTCTGGTCTTGTTTCCTTGTTGTCTCTGTGCTTGTGTTGGCGACCGCCTCGCGGTTGGAGGCGTCGCCCTGGCTCTGATTCCTCGTAGTCTCTGTGCTTGTGGTTGCGACCGCCTCGCGGCTGCAGGCGTCGCCCTGGCTTTGCATCGTCGTATCTTTGCTGTTTGCGAGCGCATCGCGGTTGCAGGCGTCGCCCTTGCTCTGGTTCCTCGTACTCTTGCTGTTTGCGAGCGCCTCGCGGTTGCAGGCGTCGCTCTGGTCTTGTTTCCTTGTTGTCTCTGTGCTTGTGTTGGCGACCGCCTCGCGGTTGGAGGCGTCGCCCTGGCTCTGATTCCTCGTAGTCTCTGTGCTTGTGGTTGCGACCGCCTCGCGGTTGCAGTCGTCGCCCTGGCTGTGCTTCGTCGTCTTTGTTACCTCTGTGCTTGTGTTGGCGACCGCCTCGCGGTTGCAGGCGTCGCCCGTGCTTAGCCTCGCTGTGTCTTTCCTGGTGGCTCGCTGTGTTGCCCGCTGGACGACATCGCCCCCTTGGTGGCTACCACTGCTCGGTACCCGGCTGGGTTTGTTGTTTGGCTTCGGATCGGTTGTTTGGTGATGCTCTGCAGACTTCGGATTTGGTATGCTCAACGGGATGAGTAAGCCTCCCACCTGCAACTTGGCATTGATGGCGCTGAAGAAGTCCAAACCGAGCAGCACATCGTCGAGGGCTGATGGTAGAACCAGCATCAAAATGCTAGCCCGTGCTTGCCCGAGTCGTACCTCTGCTTGGATTGCCTGCGTCAGCTCCATCCTTGTCCCATTTGCCATGGCTATCACTGTCCTCACCGTTCGTCTGTTAGCCAGGGTCTCGATAAGTCGCGATTTCTGTTCGCTGAGGAAGCTCCGCGTGGCACCCGTGTCCAGCGTAGCTATCATCGCCTCGGTCTCGATGCGCGTCTCTGCCGCAAGCCGGCCATCCTTCAAACGGATAACGCCCGCTAGTTCCGGAACTCGCTCGTCGGCACTCTCACCTGTTCCGGGTTTGATGAGAGGCGCTGGGCGTTTCCCGGCCCCTGTACTTGGCAACAGTCAACGGTCCTCACTCCTCGGCGACCACAGTTCCAACAGAATAGGACTCGGGTTCCACGACATTCCCTCGCGAAGTGCCCAAGGGCTCCGCAGTTCCGACACGCATTACGTGTGTCCACGGGTTGCTCACTGTTAGCCGGTCCTGCTGTACTTTGATGGTTCCCTTCAGTTGAAAGCTGGTGTACTGGCTTTACTTGCTTCTGTTTCCCGCTTTGCACCGCCAGCTGGTCCAGTTGAGCGCACTATCCGCTCGTTGCTTGCTTTGTTCCTTGCCTGACGAATTTGCTCTCGTTCCCTGGTGACTTCGAAATTGACCACTAATTGAGTCAACTGTTTGAACGTGCGGAAGTCCATTCGTCTCACGTACAACTGATATTCCGGCAGCAGGTTTTTATACACCCGTTCTAGTTCTTGGGCTTCTGAATAGCCAGCGCGGTTCATCATAAGGCGAATGTCCACTAGGTACTGCTTGTAGCCTTTCTTTTCCCTCTGGTAGCGCATCCTGATCTCGTCCTCTAATCTCTGGAAATATCTTGGCGGTAGCAAAAATTCCAGAAATTCCCTCCGGAACACGCTCCATGGCTCACCCTGCAAGTGGCTTGTGCGGAACCTGTCCTCGGCGGTACCTCGTAAAAGTTCTGGTACCCCCTGGGCCAAGTTTCGGGTGTCCACGCGGTGTGATATGGCTCGCTCCTCCAAACGCTCGATAAATCGTAAGGGGTCTGTGGTACCGTCAAACGTGACTCCCCAGCGCTGCATGCGTTCTACTCCCATGGCTCCAGACGCGTCGTGTCGGTTTGGTAGCATCGCCGATGTTACCCTCTCGTGTGTTCGTGACAAGCGCTGGTGTTGAGCCGGCACCGGTATGCTAAGGTACTGCATACCCGGGCTGCCTGGTTCCCGTGGCGGAGACCTGCTAGGTGCCACTCGTTGCACCGGTAAACTCGTCGTGTTCTTTTCTGCATGGGATCCGTTACCACTCGTGGTAGGCGACAGGCTCCGAGATCGTTGTTGGGTGTCTGGCTTGGTGTCGGGCGTCCGGGCTTTTCCAAAAACGGCTTCGAGTTCCTCTAAGCGCGCCTGGATGGTCGCTGAGTGGCCACCACGACCCACAAACAAAGGCCGTAAGCCTCGAAGGTCTTCCACGACGACCAAATCCAAATTCGAATGCCTCCAGTTCCGCCTTCCGCCTGTACGATATCCATGCTACTCCAACCATGCTTGCTCTGCGTAGCCTGCTCCTGGGTCCTGGTTCCAGTTGTACCGATGTAGGTCCTGTGCGATGTCCTATGCCTTGTTTACTGATGCACGGCTAGTATCCTTGCTGTATACTAGCTCGTATCCTGTGCCTCGGCTATTAATATTCAACTAGTATCCCTGCTGTACTAGTGTTAGTCCTGTGCGATGTCCTGTGCCTGGTTGTGGATGCCCGACTAGTATCCTTGCTGTACTAGTATTGGTCCTGTGTCCTTTGCTCCTGGTAGACTCGTTAGACAATAAAATAAATGAATACTAGGCACGATGTTCACACTTTGAAGGTTCTGGGTCGACTCTCCTCTACTGTGCCGTGATGGCTCATTTTGTACTTTTCTGGTCGCCCACGAATGATCGCGACCGAGGGTTCACGAGCTTCGCGTCGTCCGCCTCCCTCCTCTGTCATTTGTAGATGCGACAAAACTCCTCTCTCTCTCTCTGCTCTCTCTCTGCTCCTCGTCGTAGATATCAAAACACATATATTGTCCTAAATATATGTACCTCTGCGCTGTCTATGTACTCGTACGCTGCATCGCCTCGTGTGCTCGAAAAAAAAACTATTTACCCGACCACGTTTAGTCCTGTTGATGCATTTTCCCGATGTACCGGTTAACCCCTTTTTTTTCCTCAAAAAATTAATACGTGCACACACAGACATACATCGGCAGTAACCCCTTTTTTTTGTCTTTTATATATTTTTTTTCTCTTTATTTAAAATTTCTTTTGGGTCTGCCCATAAATGTGTATGTTAGCGCGCGCATACCCCTACCCGGTACATGCTAGTGCTTGCCAAACTGTGCAAGCTGCAAAAAACGCACAGGCACCCCTGTGCAAAAATAAAATAACAAATTTTTCCCCATGGCTTTCAAACTGTACCAGCGTGTCGTGGGTTTTCACAGTGCTCCTACAACTGTACATACAAACTCTGCATAAAACTGTACCAAATGTTGCGAACGGGACGGTCGACTAAAAAGACTAATGTGGCCTTGTTTTGCCCACGGTGGTTACCGGTGCTTGCAAAACTGTGCCCACGTGACAGCGTTTTAAAATGCACTTTGTGTAAGCGGACCGGCGAACGTTAATAAACACCCCACGACAAAACTCAAGAGAAATCTATAATGCGCACCTTGTATGCATACGCGCATATACTCTGACTGCCAATGCTTGTAAAACTGTGCCAACGTGACCGCGTATGCATCTGCATAGAAAACGACAACAGACTAGGCTAACGGCTTTTTTCCCGGCCGCCGTGCAAAATGTGTACGTGTGTATATGCAGCTGCATGGACCCGCTATGTTAATACCCCTGTCAGACCACAGCCTATTGCGCACCCCTGCAGGACCACCACTACTGATTTTCTGCTGAAAAAAATCACTACCTATGCACGCTTTTCCTCGCTCTAGCTTTTTAGACTATTTCGGTGTCCCTTTCCGAAATATATATATATATATATATATAAAATAAAACGAACGTTGAAGAGGCAAGACGCGCAATTTTCACGCTCCGTGATTCAATTAAATAAACCAAATTAAACTGCGATTGAGATTGCAAAAAGTAGTGCAAAAGTTTTGTGAATATTATCGGAACAGTAATAAGTGACTGCAATAATTAACTTATTACACTTTTTATTATAAAAAAAAAGACTTTTATAATCACAGAACGCCAGTCGTAACAAAGCAAAACAACAACATTTTTCTTCTTAAGCTTCTTTTGCTTTGTTTTCTGGTTGCTCTTGTCAACTGACAATCATAAACACAAGAGTAATCAGCGCGCCAAACACCAACACACACATCTAAACATATCACTAAAACTCCACTCAATTACACTAAACTACAAAATATACTATGGCACCTCTACCAAAACGTACGCGGGAAAATTCCTCTGGAGAGATAAAATCTAATAAGGCCAGTGACCCTGCTTCTCTTATCCGGCTGATTAATCAGCGGTTTGATGAGCAAGCCGATCTGATAGAGAAGAAGATGAGTGAGTCCGAGGAGCGTGTACTGGCCCTATTGCACGAGAAACTCGATGGAATGCGTGGGGAGCTGGACGACATACAGCAGCGAGTCCAGAGGCTGGAATCAGTGGCGAAGGAGACGTCCGAGCTGCAGACTCAAGTGGCGACGCTTACTGCAAAGCTAGCTGAGCAAGCCAATGCCAGCGCCGCCAATGACATGCGCCTTCACGGAGTCCCATTTGCCGAGGGTGAGCAGTTGCGGTCAGCATTTAACTCGCTAGCTTTCTCGCTAGGAGTATCCCCAGCACCGCGACTCAAGGAAATTTTCAGGGTCCGACAGTCGAAAAACGTAAATTCGGTTGTCGACCCTGTTATTATTATTAAATTTGATTGTCTCCGAGACAAAATAAATTTTCAACGCGCTGCTGCCCAGTACCGACGAACTAATAACACGCAACTGACTCTTCCTCTTCTTGGCTTTGACACACGTGCGAATGCTCCCGTTTACCTAAATGAGCAGCTTTCAAAAGATAATTACATTATCTTTAAGCAAGCCATGCAGATGAAGAGACAGAAGATGTTATCAGCTGTTTTCTGCCGTCGAGCGCTCGTTCACGTTAGACAGAGTGAAACGGAAGATGTTATCTGCGTTGACAGCTTACAAAAGCTTAATCGTCTGCGGGAGAGTGAGAGAAATTTAAGTGGAGTTGCGCATGAGCTTTTTCGCTCTTAATTTAGTTTGCCCCTCCTCTCAGCCCTTCTTTATTATATTTAATTGTAAGCTTTATTTTCTTTTTGTATCTTCTCTTAACATTCAGTGTGATTTTTGCATAATTTTATATTCATTTGGTGTGTGTGTCTATGGAAAAACTTATTTTAATATTGATGGCCTCTAGCCATAACTCCACAGCGAATAGCCATGCAATGATTAGGGTCTTAAGCAAACAGAAAATTGGGCTCAAGATTTGTCACATAAATGCTCAGAGCTTGGTAAATAAGATAGAAGAGTTTCGTTATCTGTTTGTTAATTCTCAAGTAGATGTCGTATGTGTGTCCGAAACGTGGTTTGTACCTGAACTTAGTAACATGTTAATTAGTTGTGATGGTTATGTTGTGTTTCGTTCCGATCGTCGTAGTCATGCTGGGGGTGTAGCAATTTATTTAAGCAAAAGTGTACGAGGTAAAGTTATTCTTAAGCAGCCCAACGATAGCCTAATAGAATATATTTTTTTAGAATTAATTAACCCAACCTGTGATACAAAAATGCTTATTGGCTGCTTTTATAGGCCCCATAAAAATATAGACTGCTCAGACACAATTGACTTAATAGCCAACTTAACACTTAATTATACTGATATTATTTTGACAGGTGATATGAATAGTAACCTATTTACTGAAAGACATTTGTTGGATGGTATGGAAGCTCTCGGCTTAGTACCGGTGAACACATCAACACCGACACACTTCTCAAAAACATGTAATACCTTAATTGACTTGTTCTTTGTAAATAAAAGGGAACTAGTATTACTCTATGATCAAATCTCTGTACCTGCTTTCTCTAAACATGATTTAATATTTTTGACGTATGACCTACCTCTTAATTGTTGTCAACAAACAATTTCATATCGGGATTTCAATAACATAGACTTTGCCAGTTTATACGATGATTGCCGCAATTCTGATCTTGATCTCATTTTTTCCTTCCCTACAGTTGACACCCAAATCCATTTTGTGCAATATTTCATTGACATGTTGTACAACAAACATGTTCCAATCAAAACCAAAGTTATTAAGCCTTCAATAAAATCTTGGTTTAACAAAGATATACAAAGTGCAATAATATTAAGAGATAAGGCATACAAGAAATGGCAGAGATACAAGACTGATCACCTACACAACATATTTATTACAAACAGACGATTTGTAAATGACTTGATTTATAGGTCCAAGCGTACCTATTTTAGTAATAGGTTTAAGAAGGCAATTGACAGTAGACAGTGGAAAGACATCAAAAAATTGGGGATTGGGAAAGCTCAAACTGTGATAAATGATAGTATTGATGTTAATTGTTTAAATAATAAATTTGTTAATGTAAATGTCCCTGTATCTCTATGTAACCCCTATGTGAGTTCTGAGTCTTTTAACAATTGTCAAAATAGTTTCCATTTTAGTCCTGTGTTTCAATGTGATGTGCTGCTGTCCATACAAAAAATTAAGTCCAATGCTACTGGATTGGATGATATTAACCCCAAATTCGTAAAAATTATATTACCATTTATATTAGGCCACATAACGCATATTTTTAATACTGCCATTACCACCTCTACATTCCCTAATGAATGGAAAATTGCAAAAGTTCTGCCTATTGCTAAGTCTAACGGAGACTTTCGACCAATATCTATACTGCCATATCTATCCAAAATTTTTGAGCATCTAATCGCCATACAAATTAACAATTTTCTAAATGCCAATAAGCTTCTCGTCGATCATCAGTCAGGCTTCAGGACTAATCGTAGTTGCACAACGGCGATTGTAAAAGTAGTTGAGGATATAAGGTTAAAAATGGACAATAGTGAGGTAACATTATTGACGCTTCTTGATTTCAGTAAAGCTTTTGACACAGTGAACCATGACATACTACTCACTAAGCTAAGTAGAATGTATAATTTTAGCTCAACAGCCACCAAACTACTGTCCTCCTATTTAAAGCAACGAAGACAAGCCGTAGTTTCCTCTCGTGAAACATCGGACTTGCTGATAGTGCCCCGTGGTGTTCCGCAGGGATCAATATTAGGTCCGCTTCTATTTACTATTTATATTAACGATCTGCCGTCATGTCTGTCTAACTGTAATGTTCATTTGTATGCTGATGACGTCCAATTGTATTTGAGTACTAAACTTAGTCAAATAAGTAAATGTATTGATTTGTGTAATATTGATCTCTTGAGTGTTAGTAAGTGGGCGTGTGATAATGGTCTATGTATTAATCCGTCTAAGTCTAAGTGTCTTGTGATTTATAAGAAGAACCTTAATACTGTAAATTTTCCTAGGCTTAGTATTGACAATGTAGGTATTGATTATGTAAATAAGGCAGAAAACCTTGGCATAACCATTAATAAGACACTGTCGTGGAATGACCAGGTCAACAAAGCGGTGGGCAGAATGTATGGCACACTTAGACAATTGTCAACAACCAAGCATTATGTTCCTGTGCATACAAAAATGATTATTGCTAAGGCAGTTGTATTACCCATAGTTTTTTATGGGATTGAAATTTTTGGCAGTTGTGATGCTGTTAGTCAGCGTAGGCTCAATGTGGCTTTTAATAGCGTGGCTCGATACGTGTACGGCCTGAAAAGGACGGACCACGTTACGGCCTATGCCAACAAACTATTTGGCTTAAATTTATCGTCGTTGATTAATGTTAAAATTCTTCTATTTTTACATAAAATAATTATTACACAAAAGCCTGAGTATTTGTTTGATAAATTAAAGTTTTCTTCCTCCCCAAGAGTAAAGAATCTTGTTTGTTTGAGAATCCGATTAGCATGTGCAGAAAAACAATTTTATATATATGCTGTTCGACTGTGGAATAGTCTTCCTAACATATTTAAATCCATTAGAGGCGCACACCAATTTAAACGTATTGTTATAGCTCACTTGATAAATCTTAATTAATTCTGATAAATATAAATAAAATAAAAAATAAAAAAAATAAAATAAAATAAAAATAAATAAAATATTGATAAATAATAAAAGTTATATATATATACATAGTATTAAATTATATTAAAGTCATTCAATGTTAAATGTTTAAAAATACTTAATCTTATTGTTAAATGTTACTATTCATAAGTTTTGTTCTTTATAATTTTATATATATTTGTTTTTGCCATTTGGTCATAGTGATTAGTGCTTTAATTTATAGTAGTAATACTGTAGCACTAAGAATTAGTTTTTAATAATAAATAAATAAATAAAATAAAAAATATATATATGAAACACCACAATCCCAGAGTCCCTGCTCGGGCGCCTGTAAGGTAGCTTTTTCTATGGCTGAGGTAGTTCAGTCTCTCCAGGGCCACCTTACAAGAAATTTGTAGGTTGCTGGGATCAGGAGAGTGGGGAACTGAGACACCGGGCTCGGAAAAGGGGCGTAGTGAAGTTAGGGCCGACACCGGTGCTCCGGTGATTCGTCCAAGTCCCTTTGGGGGAAATAACCCCCCCCCCCCCCCACCCAAAAAACCCCCCTTTTTTTAATATAGGCTGCACCAAGTTCGGAGATATGCATGCGCCGCTTGAAATGAAAACTTGCGGACTGTCGCGGTATTGACCGGCGTACAGTCAGCGGAGTTCAAGCGGTGGGTAAGCCACACGCACCGTATTTTGCACTATCACTTTCTCACTTTGCTTGCCTCGTTAGAATTAATTCTCAATAGCACTGGTTTCATTGTTATTCTCTGTTTTTTATTTATTTTCTTTCTCACAGGATTTCCTAAGACCCTACCTATTCGCACCAGACAAAGTCGTGAGAAGGGGGGGGGGGATAGTCGCTTGGACTCGCCTACCCTGGCACCACATGTAAAAATTCTGTGTGTGTGTGTGTGTGTTCAGTGTCTCCAGCGTGTCGCGCTTGTGTGTGTGTGTACGCTGGCCCTATGGTTGCGGTGTGTGTATCCTTGTCCAGTATATCCTTCGTTGTCCTGCTCTTCGTATTACTCGTAGTTCCCTCGTAGTCCTTGTTGTCCTCGTGCTGTCTTCCCTTGGCTATTCCTTTGCTGTTCCTTTTCTCGACACTTGCGCCGCGTAAATTTTCGGACTTGTCGTCATGGCCATTCAAACTTCACTCCTCGCTCTAGAGTTTTGATGGCGATCGCCAACCCTTTTCGGCATGCCGTCGCTGCGGCCGCTGCCCGTGCCGTTTGGCTCGTGCCGATTCTGCTGCTGCGGGTGGCTTCGCTCTCGCTCTCTGCTGCGCTGCTCTCCGCTGTGGCCGCTGCCCGCGCCGTTTGACTTGTGCCATTCTGCTGCTGCGGGTGGCTGCGCTGTCGGCGTCGTCTGGCTGTGGTCGCGGCTTTCCTCTCTTCTGTATTTACTCTGTTAAAGGGGGTTCCGTTTCTAAATGTAAGCAACTACTGTGGGCCTGATTCGTATAACTAGCTCAAAATATATATAACTTAACCTACTAATTTATCCTATAAAATTGTGACTCGTCATAACTTTTACATGTACCAACTAAAAAGCAGCAATGGCCTGCAAGTTGTACTGAAATCCATGAGGCTCTAAATGAGAAAGGATTCTGCGTTAAAAAAGTTCTTAATATTCTAAACAAGAACAGACAGCCGCAACAACTCTTCAAAGTTGAACTTGAGCCTGAGAGGCAGATAACTAAAAAATATGAGGCGCACCCATCTACAAGCTTCAGCTTCTATCACCGTAGAAGAGCCACATAAACGCAACGGTCCGGTACAATGCATGAACTGCCAAGAATATGGCCACACAAGGTCTTACTACACACTGTGCTCGGTATGTGTAGTTTGCGGCGATCTTCATGACTCGTCGCGCTGCCCAGCAAGCAAAGGAGATCTAGCAAAAAAAGTGCGGCAACTGCGGCGGCAATCACACATTTAACTACAGAGGTTGCCCAATTTACAAAGAACTTAAGTCTCGCATCCATCAGCGCGTGAACCCAGCACGCACGCAAAGCGCACTGCCTAATTACACATCATCGAAAAGCAGCCAAAACATCTTCTTTGCGACTGCAGCCTGGTCCTCCCTTGGTCTCGTATCCGTACCTAAACACGCGACTTATGCAAGCGCCTTAAGATCAGGACTGGAGACTCCTGCCTTAAATGCACCGTACTCACAAGCAAAGCATGCGGAATTAAATACAGTACAAGACAACAAGCCACAGGAGCAGCAACAAAGCAACTTCGAAGCAATGATATGTACGCTTGCACAACTAAGCAAGATTTAATGCGAAATCAAAATCTTTTGGTACAAATGCTTGTATCACAACAGTCAAAATAATCAATGGCTTCGCTACAAATATCTACGTGGAATGCCAATGGCGTTTCACAGCATAAACTTGAACTAGCATAATTCCTACTCGATAAGCACATCGACGTTATGCTACTCTCCGAAACACACCTTACAAACAAATATAATTTTACAATAAGCGGATACACATTCACGGAACCAATCATCCCGATGGTAAGGCACACGCCAGGACTGGTATTTTGATTAGAAGCCGGCTGAAGCACCACTACCACAAAGAGTTCGCCGGAAACTATCTTCAGGCAACATCTTTAAAAATTCATATTGATAGTGGTAACCAAATTGCGCTAGCTGCCGTATACTGCCCCCCTCGATTAACCATATCTAAAGACCAATTTATGGAATTTTTCAACTCATAAGGAGAACACTTTATAGCAGCAGGAGACTATTATGCCAAGTAAACACACTGGGGATCTCGCCTTGTGAATCCAAAGGGAAAGCAGCTGCACAGCGCACTTGTAAAAGTAAACAGCAGGCTTTCCTGGCATACCAACTTACTGGCCCACGGACCCCAAGAAACTACCGGACTTGATTGATTTTGCTGTTTCTAAAAGTATTCCCCGCAACCTGATAAGCGCCGAAAGCCTCTCGGAACTATCATCCGACCACTCGCCTGTTCTAATGCAGCTACTATGACACCTAGAGTTTGTTAATCGCCACGGTAAGTTCACCTCACAAAAAACTAACTGGCTCAAATACAAACAAGTAAAAACGTTGCAGTCGGACGCAACCGACTGAGGAATACTTTGATACCTGTAAAAGAATCAAATGTTTTAAACTGTCACTATCTGTCTTCCTAATAAGTTTGGTGGCTCGAGCTCAAAAACTGTTAAAGATAAAGCCGATTCCGATTTTATAAGGCGGGTGGCTTTGGTGGGCGTGGCATCCAAAATATTGAATCAAATGTTTTTAACTGTCACTATCAATCTTCCTACCAAGTTTGGTGGCTATAGTTCAAAAACTGTTAAAGATATAGCCGATTCCGATTTTATAAGGCGGGTGGCTTAGGTGGGCGTGGCATCCAAAATGTTGATGC
The DNA here is from genome assembly GCA_018152825.1 of Scaptomyza hsui. Taxonomy (NCBI): domain Eukaryota; kingdom Metazoa; phylum Arthropoda; class Insecta; order Diptera; family Drosophilidae; genus Scaptomyza; species Scaptomyza hsui. The sequence goes on from JAECXO010000076.1 coordinate 1,009,175, forward strand.
ATTTTTTTGGGGAACGTCTATATCTACCTTCACACAAAATTTGGTGGCTCTAGCCCAAAAATATGTGAAAACTATAGGCGTTTCCAATTTCATGGAGAAGGGGGGATGAGGGAGGAATCAGGGGGCGTGGCATCCAAAATTTTGATGCATATTTTTGGGGAACGTCAATATCTATCTTGACACAAAATTTGGAGGCTCTAGCCCAAAAAATGTGACAACTATAGGCGTTTCCAATTGTATGGATAAGTGGGGGATTGGGGCGGAATCAGGGGGCGTGGCATCCAAAAATTTGATTATTTCAGGGACATGACTAGCTATCTGCGTGCAAAATTTGGTAACTCTAGCTGTAAGAATGTGAGAAATATTTGGTTGTATCGGTTTTCAGTTATCGAATTTATCGATTTCCCAGCCTCCTAGTAGGCGTGGCACCCCAATATTGACACTTTATCTGTCGCGCCTATAGACAAACATAATTGCAAAGTTTCAAGTCTCTAGCTTTACGGGTGTCGAAAAAAGTTGCGTTCAGACGGACAGACGGACACCATGACGGACATTGCACAAAACCAATATACTATGAGACCTTCGGTATCAAAGTATAAAAATACAAAAGTTCACACATTGAACTAAATCCGCATCTGAGTGAGGAAGCTGACATCGAATCTATGGCAAACAAACTTGAGTCAGTCTTCGTCAAAGCAGCTCGCATCTCAACACCAAAACCAGCAAATGCAGTACACATCCAAATGAAAACAAATCCTCAAATTGAACAGCTTGTTCTTGAAAACCGGCCCCTCAGACGGCATTGGCAAACCCACAGATCGCAGTCAGCAAAGCAAAATCTAAGAAGAGCCACACGTATACTCTTCAAAGCGTTAAAGCGAGAAATAGAATATGCCCAACGGCGATATATTGAGCAACTTTCAACATCTAGCACTAAAAACTCTCTATGGAAAGCTCACCCAACTCTGAGTCCACCGACAGAAAAAGTGATGCCTTTAAGAAGCCACGCAGGCGGCTGGGCCCGGAGCGATGAAGACAGAGCCAACACATTTGCGGATCATCTGCAAAAAGTGTTCCAACCTAATCCTGCTACAAACGCGTTCGCATATCCGACCGTATTAAACGACTCTCTGCTTCAACATGAGCCTATTGAATTTCGCCCGAATGAAGTCGCAAGAACTATCAACCAGCATCTAAATCCAAAAAAATCCCTGGGCTGAGACTTAATAACCCCAAAGATGATTATTGATTTTCCCTATTGTGCAGTCTACAACATTGCCCAGTTATTCAATGCAATTACAAAGCTCGGCCACTTTCCAGAGAGATGGAAAAAGTCTATCATCATAATGATTCAAAGCTGGGTATAGATCGAACAGTTCCCTCGTCGTATAGACCTATAAGCCTTTTATCGTGTCTATCGAAACTCTTTGAAAAATGTTTGCTGACTCGGATTAATCAATTCCTGAATCAATTCGGCTTTCGTGAAAAACACGGAACTATTGAGCAGGTCAACCGCATAACATCAGAAATTCGAGGCGCGTTCAAAAAACGAGAATACTACACCGCAATATTTTTGGATGTGTCTCAGGCGTTCGACAGAGTCCGGTTGGATGGTCTGATGTATAAGATCAAAACAACGCTCCCAGTCAACACACATAAACTGTTACAGTCGTACCTCTACGACAGGAAGTTTGCAGTACAATGCAACTCTGCAATAACCGACGAACACCGTATTGAAGCTGGCGTTCCTTAGTGCAGCGTACTTGGGCCGACACTATACGTTCTCTACACAGCAGACATCCCTATATGCAGAGGTCTAACAACATCTACCTTTGCTGACGATACAGCTATTCTCAGCCGCTCCAGATGTCCACTGCAAGCAATATCACAACTTGCTCGTCTATGGTTAAAGTGGAAAACTGGTTATCCGACTGTCGAATTAAGGTAAACGAACTAAAACGCAAACATGTAACTTTCACCCTAAACAGGCAAGACTGTCCACCACTCACGCTTAACAACACCCCACTCCCGAAAGAAAACGACGTAACGTACCTGGGAGTAAGGAAATGAACTTGAGCAAGCTCTTATCGCACCCAGACAATCTCGCAAGAGGCCTCACAAAGAAGTGCAGCCGATCCCACCTTCATCGTAATGACCTTCCTACCCAGCGATGAGTTGAGGACCGCGATCCCAAGGTATCAGTCCAATATGTAACTGTTAGTTAATTAATGTTAGTAAGATTTGTCAACTTTTTCAGATTTCCTGGTTTTTTATCTTAAGGGATACAGCCAAAAATAAATAGCAAAGTTTAAAAAATAACAAGTAAAAACGTTGCAGTCGGACCCAACCGACTGCGGAATACTTTGATACCAGTAAAAGAACGGTTGATAAGGGGGAATGCAGGGGCGAAGGGAGTGGGCCATGTGGCAAACAACGCCAGCTATTATGTTACCAAATTTGGTGACTTTAGCTCAAAAACTGTGGAAAATAACTTAACTCCCAAATTTAAAAGGTGGGCGGCAGAGGTAGGCGTGGCAAAAATTTTTGAATCAAATGTTTTTAACTGTCACTATCTATCTGCCTGCCAAGTTTGGTGGCTCTAGCTCAAAAACTGTTAAAGAAATAGCCGATTCCGATATTATAAGGCGGGTGGCTTAGGTGGGCGTGGTATTCAAAATTTTGATGCAGATCTTTGGTAGATGCTGCCTTCTATCTTTCTACCCAATTTACGGGCTCTAGCTTAAAAACTATAAGAGATATCGAAATTTCCGATTTTAAATAGTGGGCGGCAGAGGTGGGCGTGGCATCCTAATTTTTGATGCAGACCTTTTTTAGATGTCACCATATATCTTCCTACCAAATTTGGTGACTCTAGCTCGAAAAATGTGAAAACTATAGGCGTTTCCAATTTCATGGAGAAGGGGGGATGGGGCGGAATCAGGGGGCGTGGCATCCAAAATTTTGATGCATATTTTTGGGGAACGTCAATATCTATCTTGACACAAAATTTAGTGGCTCTAGCCCAAAAAATGTGAAAACTGTAGGCGTTTCCAATTTCATGGAGAAGGGGGGATGGGGGCGGAATCAGGGGGCGTGGCATCCAAAATTTTGATGCATATTTTTGGGGAACGTCAATATCTATCTTGACACAAAATTTGGTGGCTCTAGCCCAAATAATGTGAAAACTATAGGCGTTTCCAATTTCATGGAGAAGGGGGGATGGGGGTGGAATCAGGGGGCGTGGCATCCAAAATTTTGATCCATATTTTTGGGGAACGTCAATATCTATCTTGACACAAAATTTGGTGGCTCTAGCCCAAACGATGTGAAAACTATAGGCGTTTCCAATTTCACGATGAAGGGGGGCTGGGGGCGGAATCAGGGGGCGTGGCATCCAAAATTTTGATGCATATTTTTGGGGAACGTCAATATCTATCTTGACACAAAATTTGGTGGCTCTAGCCCAAACAATGTGAAAACTATAGGCGTTTCCAATTTCACGATGAAGGGGGGCTGGGGGGAAAGGGGCGTGGCATCCAAAATTTTGATGCATATTTTTGGGGAACGTCAATATCTATCTTGACACAAAATTTGGTGGCTCTAGCCCAAACAATGTGAAAACTATAGGCGTTTCCAATTTCATGGAGAAGGGGGGATGGGGGTGGAATCAGGGGGCGTGGCATCCAAAATTTTGATGCATATTTTTTGGGAACGTCAATATCTATCTTGACACAAAATTTGGTGGCTCTAGCCCAAAAAATGTGAAAAATATGGGCGTTTCCAATTTCACGATGAAGGGGGCTGGGGGCGGAATCAGGGGGCGTGGCATCCAAAATTTTGATGCATATTTTTGGGGAACGTCAATATCTATCTTGACACAAAATTTGGTGGCTCTAGCCCAAACAATGTGAAAACTATAGGCGTTTCCAATTTCATGGAGAAGGGGGGTTGGGGGCGGAATCAGGGGGCGTGGCATCCAAGTTTTGATGCATTTTTTTGGGAAACGTCAATATCTATCTTGACACAAAATTTGGTGGCTCTAGCCCAAACGATGTGAAAACTATAGGCGTTTCCAATATCATGGAGAAGGGGGGATGGGGGCGGAATCGGGGGGCGTGGCATCCAAAATTTTGATGCATATTTTTGGGGAACGCAATATCTATCTTGACACAAAATTCGGTGGCTCTAGCCCAAAAAATGTGAAAACTATAGGCGTTTCCAATTTCACGGAGAAGGGGGGGAGTGGGGCGGAATCAGGGGTCGTGGCATCCAAAAATTTGATGCAGTTATTTCAGGGACATGACTAGCTATCTGCGTGCAAAATTTGGTAACTCTAGCTGTAAGAATGTGAGAAATATTTGGTTGTATCGGTTTTCAGTTATCGAATTTATCGATTTCCAAGCCTCCTAGTAGGCGTTGCAGCCCAATCTTGACACTTTATCTGTACCGTCTATAGATAAACATAATTGCAAAGTTTCAAGTCTCTAGCTTTACGGGTGTCGAAAAAAGTTGGGTTTTATTATTTTTTATCTTGAGGGATACAGCCAAAAATAAATAGCAAAGTAAAAACAAACAGAGTTTACGTACAGGTACATGTTGCTGGACGAACATTGGTATTGATAAATCTACGATTAAGAACATTCATCTCCAAGTCGTCATTTATCACAGATTTAGCCTTTCGAATTTCAACGTTTTTCAGTTCTCCCCATAATTTTTGCGTGGAGTTTATTCTGTTGAACTTAATTCCATCTACGCTTAGCACTATTTATCAATTAATTTACCTTACGCCTAGCAGTCTTAATAATTGTTAGCAATTGGTCTGTCTTAAAGCGTTTCCACTTCTCATAAAGTTTGTCCCTGTATTTTATTGCTCTTGAGATATCAGTATGGTTCTAAGCGGTACATGCTTTTTGTCCTTATCAATTCTAACTGGGTGTCCACCGAGGGAAGAAAGTAGTTATTGTTACAATCGCAAATTCAAGTCACTGTACAACATACTATTATCTTCATTTTTAAAATTCTTGTATTGATTAGTCTGATTATTATAGTCAAGCTGTGAGTCATAAGACAAAAAAATCTGGTCGTGGTTGGATAATTCAGGTACTGATATTGGGTCATACAACATTACTCTGTCCATTTTATTTACAAAAATTACTTCCAGTAATGTTTTTGTGGTTTCTGAGAAATACGTTGGTGTTCATGCATTTACTAGTTTTAGACCCAGCGCATTGAGTTTTACTGATAGGTTTTGGTCTATAATAATAATAAATAATAATTACAATAACATTAGTTTAAGTCAGTGATAAGTTTGCTAGTGCATTAAGGGGTAGGGAGTGTAGGTTGGGGGGTGGGCAGGGGGTTATGGTTTTAAAGGCGAATAAAAATCATATTTTTGTGATTTTTTTGCGGCGACGTGAATAATATAATTTCATTAACTTTAATTACATATTATTGTACAACTTTTGAAGCGTGTCAGAAAAAATTTTCATTGTGAAAATATTGAAAACAAACCGGTGACGTTGAATCTCCAGAGGCGCCTTAAAAAAGTTGTTTTGCGAATCATCAGAAACCAAAAATTGGATATGCATTTTAAAGGTGATGCATTTTTTGAGGTAATCACTAAGAGTTTTTTAGTTTTTTTTTCTTTTTATACCCCGAACCCATGAAATGGGTAAAAATGGTATACTGGTTTTGTGCAATAGTATGTAACAAACAAAAGGAAGCATCTCCGACCCTATAAAGTATTTAACCCTCTAACACTTAAGAGTGCCTAGAGGCACTTATTACATTATTAATTTTAGCGAGTAAACTAAAAGTTTTTTATTTTTTAAATATTTTTTGGCAGTTCATAATAAAAGCACATAATTACGTACAGAAGCTTTGAAAGCTCTCAGAAGCTTTTAACGGTACTTATTATTTTCGTACGAACAGCACAGCTGTTTTTGCGCGAGTAAATTTTGACCATTCGCTTCTGTGTTTTGTTTTGTTTATAAAAGTAAGTATATAAAACCAAACTGTCCCGTGATTTTTTAAGTGAAAGTTATGCTTGTTTACTATTAAAAACAAGTTCCAGACCAGCAATTACATAAAAGATGTGCGTTTTAGCACCGAAATAGTAATAAGTGCCTTGAGGCACTTTTGGGGCTCCACGCTAACTTTTGTTGCTAGCATCTATTTCACAGCTGACTGCAATTTATGCGTTTTTTTTGCTTATTGTGTGATTTTTTAAATAGATAGTTGAATATTGGAAGAAATGGCAGCACGAATTCGTTTTAAAATATCAGACTTGTCTGATGAACAGTTGCTGGAACTGTTTGAGTCAGTCCCATCGGATGAGGAAGTGTCATGCGCATCCAGTGACGACGAGAGCGAAGACTTTAATGTGGTTGAAACTCTGACCACTGCATTAGAGGATGCAGACACTATATCTTTTGTTGTTCAAAATGTACAAACTGTAGTACAGGAGTCTGAGCCTAGCCGGAAAACTGTGAAAAGGGCTCGATCTCCATCGCCAACTATTGAGGATTCTGCGTGTATTTTTTCACCATCTGCTGGTGGTTTTAATGGTTTTGGTAAGTAAACGTACTTGCGTATTGGCAAAAAGGGACTAATTAATTTATGCATATGTAGGTATTGAATCAATATCAAAAGAGCCGAGTAAGATTTTGTGGCGACAGCATTATATGCAGTTACATGTCAACAACATAGCCTTTCGAGGAGATTCTTCATTGCCACCCGAAATAAGACAGCTCGAAACACCATTACAGATATTCTGCTATTTTTTCAATTCTGAAGTCATAAATATGATCGTCGAGGAAACCATGCGCTCAGCTTTAAACCATGATATTTCAACCAAGTTTAAAGTTAACAATGATGATATTAACCATTACATCGATATTCTGATATATATGTCCATTTATCGCTACCCTAATTTGAAAAGCTATTGGGGAAAAAATGCATTTGAACCTATACGAACCAGCATGTCTCGAGCAAAATTTGATGCAATTAAGCAGTACTTATCCTTGCGTGATGAGAGCCAGCGGATCAAAAAGGGTGAACCAGGCTACGATTCATTGTTCCGCACTCGAAAACTTTCCGACTGCCTCAACAAAAGATTTGACTCCGTGCCAAAGAAGGCCCGCCTTTGCGTAGATGAACAAATGTGTAGCACAAAGATGAAGCACCACTTGCGCCAGTATATGCCCAATAAGCCACACAAATGGGGGATCAAGTTATTTGTCTTATGTGATTCTTTTGGTTATGCATACCGCTTTGAAATCTACAGCGGTGCAGGTGACAACGTGATCCTTCCTGGGTTCCCCGATCTTGGTGCTGCGGCCAACATTGTTTTACGTTTAACAAAAACCGTACAAAGTTTCAAGCACCACATTGTTTACTTTGACAATTTTTATACCTCGCTGCCTTTGATGGTCTATTTGCGAGCTAAAGGTATTTATAGCCTTGGAACAGTGCGGGTTAATCGTATCCCCAATTGCAAGCTGCCTAACGATAGCACCATCAACAAATTGCCCAGAGGTTATTCGACAGAGTACGTAGGCTCCTCATATGGGGTCGAAATTAGCAATGTGCTGTGGAAAGACAGCAAGGCCGTTCGCTTGTTGTCGACTTATGTGGGTGTTAAACCATTTGCAAAGGCAAATTCACTTGAAGGAACACCTAAGGCGCTTCGGTATGACAGGAAATCGAAGAAACAGATCGAAGTTGTTTGCCCACAAATTATTCGAGAGTATAACGCTCACATGGGCGGCGTAGACCTAATGGATGGTCTAATGGAACGGTACCATGTTCGAGCTAAAACTCGAGATGACGCAACTCGAATTTTTTACCACTTGATCGATATGGCAGCCAAAAATTCGTATATTTTATACAGACGTATAGAAAAGGAGAATGGAAGCAATTGCAAATTGCTCGAACTCCCAGGTTTTCGCGAATCAATTGCTGCAGGTCTGGTTACACTTCGCAGCGAAAACTTTCGAGGTCGTCCAATTAGTGCTAACAACAATTGATCTTCTCCAGGACGGGCAATACAGTCACCAACCTCTCAGAAGGACTGGACAATGCAGTCTCCAATATCTCAGCGACCTTCACAGCTCAAACTTGGTCAAAAAACGAATCATCCAATAGCAGACTTGCGGTTTGACCAACTAACCCATCTTCCGGAATTTTTGGATCGAAGTGGTGGGAAAAAATTGTGTAAGCACTGCAAAACATCGCAAACGCAATGTTTTGCACAAAATGCAAACTGCATTTGTGCTGCACAGCCAAAAAAATTGTTTTGCTGAATATCATACAAAAAAATAAACTTTAACATACATTTTTGAAAATGACTTTTTTAATACTGAAATCCCCAAAAGTGCCTTGAGGCACTTATAAACTTTTTCTCACTTTACAGGTAAACAAAAAATCCTAAGCATTTTCTTCAATTATTTTGGAAAATAGACTTAGAGGGATATATTCTTGATCAGCAACAACAGCCGAGTCGATATAGCCATGTCCGTCCGTCTGTCCGTATGTATGAACGCGTAGATCTCAGAGACTATAAGAGCTAGAGACTTCAGATTTTGCACATAAGCTCATCTAAGTCCTAGGCAGTACAAGTTTGTTTCCGATTTTCGATAACTATTTCCGTTTCCGATATACACATGCGATCGATAACATAAAAATATCGAATATCGAAAATGTAAAAATGGTAGTTAATATAATAGGTAACGATAGAACTTTTCTGAAAATTTCATCGAAATCGGTTGAGAAACAACAGAGATATCGAAGATTTAAGTTTAGTCAGAGATGCATACAGACAATGACTGCACGCGTTAAGTATAGGGTTCGGGGTATCTCCTAGTCGGGAAATCTCGACTAGAGCCTTCTTACTTCGTCTTTCTAGTTCTTACAGCATTTTGAATTGAAAAATACGATTTAAGCTCAAAAATAAATCAAAATCAAAACATGAGCGTTTTTATACTTTGATACCGAAGGTGGTGCCACGCCTACTAAAACTAACTAACTAACTACTAAAAACCAATAAAACCATATATTTCTCACATTCCTGCAGCTAGAGTTACCAAATTTTGCACGAAGATAGTTAGTCACATCCCTGAAAAAACTGCATCAAAATTTTGGATGTCACGCCCACTCCTTCCGCCCCCAACCCCTCGCCATTGTTAAAACGGTTATGTGTGTATCTTCCAAATTTTTTGAACTACAGTCAAATGAATGCCACGCCCACCTCTGCCGCCCACCATTTTTAATCGGAAATTCAAAAATATTTCAAAATTTTGTAACAAGAAAGCTGGCGATATTTCCCACTCGGTGCATCCTGTCGCCCCCGCATTCACTCATTGTAAGCACATTCCTTAACATCCCTTCTTACACTGTTATCAGAGTATTCTGCAGTCAGTTGCGTCCGACCCACCCATTGTAAGCAGACTATGTTCTATCTTGTACTGGTATCAGAGTATTCCGCAGTCGGTTGCGTCCGATTGCAACGTTTTCACTTTTTAGCTTTAAGGATGGGCATAATCCAATCCATTTTCCACACCTCTAGAAATAGGGATGTGGTTATGACATTATTTATTAAGTGCGTTATATGCCCTAGAATTAGTGGAAGTAATATTTTTGCAAACTTTGAGCTAATTTCATCTAATCCACTTGCATTTGACTTATTTTTAGGGATTGACTCAAGTACATCGCATTGACTTACACAAACAAAGTTAATACAGCTAGAGCAATTATTTAGCGACACACAATTTACGTAAGTCATGCATGCATTCGTCGCAAGCAGACGTGTTTTCTTTGTGCTCCGGTTACAAATTGATAATCACAAGAGTGAAGTGCTTAAAACACCAAACAAAAACTTATAATTTACTCAAAAAGACACTTTGTGCAGTAAAAATGCACATAAAAAAAGTTATTTTGGTCAACACAATCTAACTATTTACAAATAAACAAAACTAAAATCAAAAACTAAAACAATAGCTTAACTCCGCTCAATGGCTGTCTTGCACGACATTCGATCTTAGCGACAGCGTGAGCAAGACGAGCGCCGGCTCTCTATGCAACAACGCGTACTTTGCCTATGTCACCAAAGAAACTGAGCGCGAGCGAGCAAAAGAACTCTTGCTCTCAGCGCACGACAGTGAACGTTCGTGCTCCCCTTCTTCGTCCCTACTCTCGACGAAATCGGACGACGCGCGGTCAACTACGCCAAACGCGACCAACGAACTCTTGCACGTAGCACGCGACAGAGCTCGATCATGCTCCGTGTCTCTTCTGCCCACGACGGCTGAAACAGCTTCTACAACAACAATTGCAATTTAAAGCCTATACAGACAGGTATGGATCGCTACATACAGATCAAGCGAAAGTTAAGCCCCCAACACTCGACAAAAAATAGAAAATCACTCGTGGCAACTCAAGCGAAACACTTAACAGCACCAACAGATTTGAAATCTTAACAGATAATGCTTACGACCTGTCCACAGAATCTGTTGGAGGTGAGAAAAATAGCCAAAGCCACCTCCAATATTTATACGAGAGAAAAGCTCCAGTGCTTTTGTTAACAAAGTTGTAGAGCTAATTGGTCAAGATAATAAAGTGCAGACAAAGACCGAAGACAACTTTAGAGTTTTGTCAAAGTACTTAAATGAAAGATAAATAAACTTTTACATGTACCAACTAAAAAGCAGCAATGGCCTGCAAGTTGTACTGAAATCCATGAGGCTCTAAATGAGAAAGGATTCTGCGTTAAAAAAGTTCTTAATATTCTAAACAAGAACAGACAGCCGCAACAACTCTTCAAAGTTGAACTTGAGCCTGAGAGGCAGATAACTAAAAAATATGAGGCGCACCCATCTACAAGCTTCAGCTTCTATTGCACCGCAGAATCACCGTAGAAGAGCCACATAAACGCAACGGCCCGGTACAATGCATGAACTGCCAAGAATATGGCCACACAAGGTCTTACTACACACTGTGCCCGGTATGTGTAGTTTGCGGCGATCTTCATGACTCGTCGCGCTGCCCAGCAAGCAAAGGAGATCTAGCAAAAAAAGTGCGGCAACTGCGGCGGCAATCACACATTTAACTACAGAGGTTGCCCAATTTACAAAGAACTTAAGTCTCGCATCCATCAGCGCGTGAACCCAGCACGCACGCAAAGCGCACTGCCTAATTACACATCATCGAAAAGCAGCCAAAACATCTTCTTTGCGACTGCAGCCTGGTCCTCCCTTGGTCTCGTATCCGTACCTAAACACGCGACTTATGCAAGCGCCTTAAGATCAGGACTGGAGACTCCTGCCTTAAATGCACCGTACTCACAAGCAAAGCATGCGGAATTAAATACAGTACAAGACAACAAGCCACAAGAGCAGCAACAAAGCAACTTCGAAGCAATGATATGTACGCTTGCACAACTAAGCAAGATTTAATGCGAAATCAAAATCTTTTGGTACAAATGCTTGTATCACAACAGTCAAAATAATCAATGGCTTCGCTACAAATATCTACGTGGAATGCCAATGGCGTTTCACAGCATAAACTTGAACTAGCATAATTCCTACTCGACAAGCACATCGACGTTATGCTACTCTCCGAAACACACCTTACAAACAAATATAATTTTACAATAAGCGGATACACATTCACGGAACCAATCATCCCGATGGTAAGGCACACGCCAGGACTGGTATTTTGATTAGAAGCCGGCTGAAGCACCACTACCACAAAGAGTTCGCCGGAAACTATCTTCAGGCAACATCTTTAAAAATTCATATTGATAGTGGTAACCAAATTGCGCTAGCTGCCGTATACTGCCCCCCTCGATTAACCATATCTAAAGACCAATTTATGGAATTTTTCAACTCATAAGGAGAACACTTTATAGCAGCAGGAGACTATTATTCCAAGCACACACACTGGGGATCTCGCCTTGTGAATCCAAAGGGAAAGCAGCTGCACAGCGCACTTGTAAAAGTAAACAGCAGGCTCGCGCACGTTTTTCCTGGCATACCAACTTACTGGCCCACGGACCCCAAGAAACTACCGGACTTGGTTGATTTTGCTGTTTCTAAAAGTATTCCCCGCAACCTGATAAGCGCCGAAAGCCTCTCGGAACTATCATCCGACCACTCGCCTGTTCTAATGCAGCTACTATGACACCTAGAGTTTGTTAATCGCCCCGGTAAGTTCACCTCACAAAAAACTAACTGGCTCAAATACAAACAAGTAAAAACGTTGCATTCGGACGCAACCGACTGAGGAATACTTTGATACCTGTAAAAGAATCAAATGTTTTTAACTGTCACTATCTATCTTCCTAATAAGTTTGGTGGCTCGAGCTCAAAAACTGTTAAAGATATAGCCGATTCCGATTTTATAAGGCGGGTGGCTTTGGTGGGCGTGGCATCCAAAATTTTGAATCAAATGTTTTTAACTGACACTATCAATCTGCCTACCGAGTTTGGTGGCTATAGCTCGAAAACTGTTAAAGATATAGCCGATTCCGATTTTATAAGGCGGGTGGTTTAGGTGGGCGTGGCATCCAAAATGTTGATGCATTTTTTTGGGGAACGTCAATATCTATCTTCACACAAAATTTGGTGGCTCTAGCCCAAAAAATGTGAAAACTATAGGCGTTTCCAATTTCTTGTAGAAGAGGGGATGGGGCTGAATCAGGGGGCGTTGCATCCAAGTTTTGATGGGGAACGTCAATACCTATCTTGACACAAAATTTGGTGGCTCTAGCCAAAAAAATGTGAAAACTATAAGCGTTTCCCGTTTAGCACTTAAAACTCTCTATGGAAAGCTCACCCAACTCTAAGTCCACCGACAGAAACAGTGATGCCTTTAAGAAGCCATGCAGGCGGCTGGGCCCGGAGCGATGAAGACAGAGCCAACACATTTGCGGATCATCTGCAAAAAGTGTTCCAACCTAATCCTGCTACAAACGCGTTCGCATATCCGACCGTATTAAACGACAATGTATAGATCGAACAGTTCCCTCAATTCCTGAATCTCCATAACATAATCCCATCACATCAATTCGGCTTTTGTGAAAAACACGGAACTATTGAGCAGGTCAACCGCATAAGATCAGAAATTCGAGGCGCGTTCAAAAAACGAGAATACTACACTGCAATATTTTTGGATGTGTCTCAGGCGTTCGACAGAGTCCGGTTGGATGGTCTGATGTATAAGATCAAAACAACGCTCCCAGTCAACACACATAAACTGTTACAGTCGTACCTCTACGACAGGAAGTTTGCAGTACAATGCAACTCTGCAATAACCGACGAACACCGTATTGAAGCTGGCGTTCCTTAGTGCAGCGTACTTGGGCCGACACTATACGTTCTCTACACAGCAGACATCCCTATATGCAGAGGTCTAACAACATCTACCTTTGCTGACGATACAGCTATTCTCAGCCGCTCCAGATGTCCACTGCAAGCAACAACACAACTTGCTCGTCTATGGTGAAAGTGTAAAACTGGTTATCCGACTGTCGAATTAAGGTAAACGAACTAAAACGCAAACATGTAACTTTCACCCTAAACAGGCAAGACTGTCCACCACTCACGCTTAACAACACACCACTCCCGAAAGCAAACGAAGTAACGTACCTGGGAGTACACTTGGACATAAGACTTACATGGCGCAGGCACATTGAAGATAAGAGAACACAGCTTAAACTCAAAGTGAATAGACTCCATTGGCTTATCAACGCTCGCTCTCCGCTAATTCTGGACTACAAGGTTCTGCTCTACAGCTCCGTTCTGAAACCAATCTGGGGTAACGCGTGCAGCGTTAACATCGACTTCGTCCAAAGAGCCCAGTCGAAGATCCTGAGAACTATCACCGGGGCACCGCGGTACGTTCGCAACGAAAACATACAAAGGGACTTAAACGTACCACCGGTCAGGGAAGTCATAGCGGGACACAAGGAAAGGAACTTGAGCAAGCTCTCATCGCACCCAGACAATCTCGCAAGAGGCCTCACAAAGACGTGCAGCCGATCCCACCCTCATCGTAATGACCTTCCTACCCAGCGATGAGTTGAGGACCGCGATCCCAAGGTATCAGTCCAATATGTAACTGTTAGTTAATTAATGTTAGTAAGATTTGTAAACTTTTTCACATATCCTGGTTTTTTATCTTAAGGGATACAGCCAAAAATAAATAGCAAAGTTTAAAAAATGACAAGTAAAAACGTTGCAGTCGGACCCAACCGACTGCGGAATACTTTGATACCAGTAAAAGAACGGTTGATAAGGGGGAATGCAGGGGCGAAGGGAGTGGGCCATGTGGCAAACATCGCCAGCTATCATGTTACCAAATTTGGTGACTTTAGCTCAAAAACTGTGGAAGATAACTTAACTCCCAAATTTAAAAGGTGGGCGGCAGAGGTAGGCGTGGCATCCTAATTTTTGATGCAGACCTTTTTTAGATGTCACCATATATCTTCCTACCAAATTTGGTGACTCTAGCTCGAAAAATGTGAAAACTATAGGCGTTTCCAATTCCAAGTAGAAGGGGGGATGGGGCGGAATCAGGGGGCGTGGCATCCAAAATTTTGATGCATATTTTTGGGGAACGTCAGTACCTATTTTGACACAAAATTTGGTGGCTCTAGCCCAAAAATATGTGAGAACTATAGGCGTTTCCAATTTCATGGAGAAGGGGGGATGGGGGCGGAATCAGGGGGCGTGGCATCAAAAATTTTGATGCATATTTTTGGGGAACGTCAGTACCTATTTTGACACAAAATTTGGTGGCTCTAGCCCAAAAAATGTGAAAAATATAGGCGTTTCCAATTTCATGGAGAAGGGGGGATGGGGGCGGAATCAGGGGGCGTGTCATCCAAAATTTTGATGCATATTTTTGAGGAACGTCAATATCTATCTTGACTTAAAATTTGGTGGCTCTAGCCCAAAAAATGTGAAAACTATAGGCGTTTCCAATTTCATGGAGAAGGGGGGGATTGGGGCGGAATCAGGGGGCTTGGCATCCAAAATTTTGGTGGCTCTAGCCCAAAAAATGTGAAAACTGTAGGCGTTTCCAATTTCATGGAGAAGGGGGGATTGGGGCGGAATCAGGGGGCTTGGCATCCAAAATTTTGGTGGCTCTAGCCCAAACGATGTGAAAACTATAGGCGTTTCCAATTTCATGGAGATGAGGGGGATTGGGGCGGAATCAGGGGTCGTGGCATCCAAAAATTTGATGCAGTTATTTCAGGAACATGACTAGCTATCTGCGTGCAAAATTTGGTAACTCTAGCTGTAAGAATGTGAGAAATATTTGGTTGTATCGGTTTTCAGTTATCGAATTTATCGATTTCCAAGCCTCCTAGTAGGCGTTGCAGCCCAATCTTGACACTTTATCTGTACCGTCTATAGATAAACATAATTGCAAAGTTTCAAGTCTCTAGCTTTACGGGTGTCGAAAAAAGTGCCACGCCCCCTGATTCCGCCCCAATCCCCCCCTTCTCCATGAAATTGGAAACGACTATAGTTTTCACATTTTTTGGGCTAGAGCCACCAAATTTTGTGTCAAGATAGATATTGACGTTCCCCAAAAATATGCATCAAAATTTTGGATGCCTCGCCCCCTGATTCCGCCCCATCCCCCCTTCTCCATGAAATTGGAAACGGCTATAGTTTTCACATTGTTTGGGCTAGAGCCACCAAATTTTGTGTCAAGATATATATTGACGTTTCCCAGAAATATGCATCAAAATTTTGGATGCCTCGCCCCCTGATTCCGCCCCATCCCCCCTTCTCCATGAAATTGGAAACGGCTATAGTTTTCACATTGTTTGGGCTAGAGCCACCAAATTTTGTGTCAAGATAGATATTGACGTTTCCCAAAAATATGCATCAAAATTTTGGATGCCTCGCCCCCTGATTCCGCCCCATCCCCCCTTCTCCATGAAATTGGAAACGGCTATAGTTTTCACATTGTTTGGGCTAGAGCCACCAAATTTTGTGTCAAGATAGATATTGACGTTTCCCAAAAATATGCATCAAAATTTTGGATGCCACGCCCCCTGATTCCGCCCGCATCCCCCCCTTCTCCATGAAATTGGAAACGTCTATAGTTTTCACATTTTTTGGGCTAGAGCCACCAAATTTTGTGTCAAGATAGATATTGACGTTCCCCAAAAATATGCATCAAAATTTTGGATGCCACGCCCCCTGATTCCGCCCCCATCCCCCTTCTCCATGAAATGTGAAACGCCTATAGTTTTCACATTTTTTGGGCTAGAGCCACCAAATTTTGTGTCAAAATAAGTACTGACGTTCCCCAAAAATACGCATCAAAATTTTGGATGCCACGCCCCCTCATTCCGCCCCATCCCCCCTTCTCCATGAAATTGGAAACGGCTATAGTTTTCACATTGTTTGGGCTAGAGCCACCAAATTTTGTGTCAAGATAGATATTGACGTTTCCCAAAAATATGCATCAAAATTTTGGATGCCACGCCCCCTGATTCCGCCCGCATCCCCCCCTTCTCCATGAAATTGGAAACGTCTATAGTTTTCACATTTTTTGGGCTAGAGCCACCAAATTTTGTGTCAAGATAGATATTGACGTTCCCCAAAAATATGCATCAAAATTTTGGATGCCACGCCCCCTGATTCCGACCCATCCCCCCTTCTACTTGAAATTGGAAACGAATATAGCTTTCACATTTTTCGAGCTAGAGTCACCAAATTTGGTAGGAAGATATATGGTGACATCTAAAAAAGGTCTGCATCAAAAATTAGGATGCCACGCCCACCTCTGCCGCCCACCATTTAAAATCGGAAATTTCGATATCTCTTATAGTTTTTAAGCTAGAGCCCGTAAATTGGGTAGAAAGATAGAAGGCAGCATCTACCAAAGATCTGCATCAAAATTTTGAATGCCACGCCCACCTAAGCCACCCGCCTTATAAAATTGGAATCGGCTATTTCTTTAACAGTTTTTGAGCTAGAGCCACCAAACTTGGCAGGCAGATAGATAGTGACAGTTAAAAACATTTGATTCAAAAATTTTTGCCACGCCTACCTCTGCCGCCCACCTTTTAAATTTGGGAGTTAAGTTATCTTCCACAGTTTTTGAGCTAAAGTCACCAAATTTGGTAACATAATAGCTGGCGATGTTTGCCACATGGCCCACTCCCTTCGCCCCTGCATTCCCCCTTATCAACCGTTCTTTTACTGGTATCAAAGTATTCCGCAGTTGGGTCTGACTGCAACGTTTTTACTTGTTTTTCTTTTTATACCCCGAACCCATGAAATGGGTAAAAATGGTATACTGGTTTTGTGCAAAAGTATGTAACAAACAAAAGGAAGCATCTCCGACCCTATAAAGTATATATATTCTTGATCAGCAACAACAGCCGAGTCGATATAGCCATGTCCGTCCGTCTGTCCGCATGTATGAACGCGTAGATCTCAGAGACTATAAGAGCTAGAGACTTCAGATTTGCACATAAGCTCATCTAAGTCCTAGGCAGTACAAGTTTGTTTCCGATTTTCGATAACTATTTCCGTTTCCGATATAGAATATCGAAAATGTAAAAATGGTAGTTGATATAATAGGTAACGATAGAACTTTTCTGAAAATTTCATCGAAATCGGTTGAGAAACAACAGAGATATCGAAGATTTAAGTTTAGTCAGAGATGCATACAGACAATGACTGTACGCGTTAAGTATAGGGTTCGGGGTATCTCCTAGTCGGGAAATCTCGACTAGAGCCTTCTTACTTGGTTTTTCTAGTTTTTACAGCATTTTGAAATGAAAAATACGATTTAAGCTCAAAAATAAATCAAAATCAAAACATGAGCGTTTTTATACTTTGATACCGAAGGTGGTGCCACGCCTACTAGGAGGCTGGGAGATCGATAAATTCGATAACTAAAAGCCGATAAAACCATATATTTCTCACATTCCTGCAGCTAGAGCTACCAAATTTTGCACGAAGATAGTTAGTCACCCTGAAAAAACTGCATCAAAATTTTGGATGCCACGCCCACTCCTTCCGCCCCAACCCCTCGCCATTGTTAAAACGGTTATGTGTGTATCTTCCAGATTTTTTGAACTAGAGCCACCGGATTTGGTGGGAAGATATATGGTGACATCTACAAAAGATCTGCATAAAAAATTTGAATGCCACGCCCACCTCTGCCACCCACCATTTAAAATCGGAAATTTCGATATCTCTTACAGTTTTTAAGTTAGAGCCGATAAATTTGGTAGAAAGATAAAAGGCAACATCTACCAAAGATCTGCATCAATTTTGGATGCCACGCCCACCCAAGCCACCCGCCTGATAAAATCGGAATCGGCTATATCTTTAACAGTTTTTGAGCAAGAGCAACCAATCTTGGTATGAATATAGATGGTGATAGTTAAAAACATTTGATTCAAAAATTTGGATGCCACACCCACCTCTGCCGTCCACCATTTAAATTTGAGCTAAAGTCACCAAATTTGGTAAAATGATAGCTGGCGATGTTTACCACCCGGCCCACTCTTTTGCAAGCAGACTCCTTACCATACGTTCTTTTACTGGTATCAAAGTATTCCGCAGTCGGTTGCGTCCGACTGCAACGTTTTCACTTGTTTTCTATGAAACTGGTCGCACTTAATTTGGGAGTTTTCAGAGTCTATTCTGACTCTTTTCTGACACTACTTGAACTCCGAAAATGTTCAGACATAAGTGGTTTTTATGAGCCCGTGAGAAGAGAACACTGAGTTGGGTCCGAAAAATTCAAATTTATGTGTGCTCCAAAAACGCTCCTAAGTTCGGCTCTTCTTAGACTCATAATTCGGAGCGCTCCGAACTTGGCTTGCTGGGACTAAAATAAGGAAACACATTAAGCTTTAGTTAAGAGCAAAAGAGAGCTTTCAGCTTGCATGCTTAAAAGCAGACGATTTCATCTGTCCTGCTCCTTTCGACGTGAACTAATGCACGACGCAACAAAACTGCTGATAAAAGCTTCTACCTCTTCATCTGCATTGCTTTTTAAAAAATTTTTAATTTCCTCAAGTAAGCTACTCTTTGAGTTAGATTGGGACATTTGCACGGGTTTCAAAGCCCAAAATATGCAGAGACAGTTGAGCTTTGATTGTCCGCCGGTAATCAGCAGCTGCTCGCTGAATGTCTAGTTTTTCGCGCAAATTCGATAAGTTTACCGGATAAACAATTGTGTTAGAGTCTGCTCGCTGTTTGACCATGTAAATCTCCTTAAGTATGTGAACCGGAGTGACCCCTAAAGCAACCGCTAGTGAGTTGAACGTTACTCACCCTAAACCAACGGCACTCCATGTAGCCGCTGCACTGCACTGGCTAACTCTTGTTAAGCTTTTTTGTCTTCCAAAGTCGTAACACGCGTGCATCTATCTCAGAAGCAGACTGCTCCAGCTTACAGACACGCTGCAAACGGTTTTGAAGCTCGCTACCAAGACCATCCAACCTCTCATGCAACACGGCCAGCAAGTTCTCCTCGGATTCCTTCATCTTTACTGCGATCAGTTTAGCTTCATCGTCGAATTTCTGACTGATCAGCTGGGTAAGCGCATTCAGATAACTCTATTTGAAAACCTTAAGCTAAGGAGCAGATTTTTCACGCAAGCGCTTCGGTACCGGTGCCATGTTATATTGTGTAGTTTGATTCAGTGATTTCGCTATGCGTTATTGTATATATTATTAGTGGTGTGTTATTGTGTATTGCTTTGGCGCGTTGTTACTCGTACGTACATCTTATAAATAAAACTGTTTATCCTGAGTGGCTGACTGACTGACTGATTGTTAACATATCCACAGCCTAAACGAAAAGAGAGAGAAGGCAGAAATTTTTACCAATATTTCATGCAGGTAGTAAGTGAGCACAATTGCATGAATTTTATTTTGGACCACTCCTTCGGGTACCTCCCCTACACCTATGTCCTTATTATACCCCGATCCCATAAAATGGGTAAAGAGAGTATAATGGATTTGTGCAAAAGTATGTTATAGGCTGAAGGAAGCATCTCCGACCCTATAAAGTATATATATTCTTGATCAGCATAAACAGCCAAGTCGATAGAGCCATTTCCGTCGGTCCGACCCTCTGTCCGTCAGTCCGTCTGTAT
This sequence comes from Scaptomyza hsui, assembly GCA_018152825.1. Lineage (NCBI taxonomy): Eukaryota > Metazoa > Arthropoda > Insecta > Diptera > Drosophilidae > Scaptomyza > Scaptomyza hsui. Next base: position 1,029,318 of record JAECXO010000076.1, read on the forward strand.
GAACACGCGTTTGTGCTAGAGTCACCAAATTTAGAAGGAAGATAGAAGGTGACAGCTACCAAAGATCTGCCACGCCCACCTATGCACCCGCATTATAAAATCGGAATCGGCTTTATCTTTAACTGATGTCGATAACCGTTTTAAAATGGAATATATGAATTAATTTTACAGTTGTTTTGCTAGAGTCACAAAAATTGGTTTTAATATAGCTAGTGACATCTCACAAACATCTGTATCAAAAATGTGTAGGCCACACCCACCCCCTCCGCCTCCAGCCTCTCCCACTGTAAAGGAGTAATAAGCCGGGGTATAAAACTCAGTTCGGCCAGGCTCAGCTTACAAGAGTATTTGTATTTGCTGTAACTATAAAACGTGAGTCCTACAAGCGTCTGAAAGCGGTACTGGCTACTGGGGTCGCGTTAACACGCCAACTGGGGCAGTAGGGATGTGAAGGGGTAAGCCACACTCACTCCTCTGGCCACGCAATCAGGGCTATACGCTAACTCTATTGGCACACGGTAGTGTACGCCTATACTCTAATGTCCGAGTGCACGTGCACGTAATTAAAACACCGAAAATAGTCTATACACTTGATCGCAGTTTACTAGCGATCGTTTTATTTAAAAAGAAAATATAATTAAACTTCTAATCATTGCTGTCCGTCTGCGGACTTTTCTCCCGTTTTACACGTCTTTCAATTCTTATCATACGCGCGCACGCGCGCTTCCATCACCTTTCGTCGGCTTATCCAGACTCTCTCGATGCCCATGCGTGTTCGTCCGCTTACACCGATCTTTCGCATCTCTGGAGTCGGTCGCACTCCAGCCTCGGCGCAAACTGCATTTTTGGCTACTTCCCACGCTTATCAGCGACCGTGTTGGATTTGAAGATCCCAGCTGGCTCGCTGCACCTTGCGACCCTGGGCTTTGGGCGGTTACGTTCAAAACCCTACTCCAAATCTTAGGCCGTTAGGTACTGATTAAATGCTATCTTATATTAACAATTTTGTAATTCTAATAATAGTACAAGTAATGGTTGCGCTTCTTGCGGTTTCTTTTGTCCAATTTTCTAACAATAACACATGCGCTTCTTGCGGCTTTCTCTAATTATTTCTAATAAATTCTAAATAAATTTTGTCGACGGCGCTTTGTGGGGGAGTCCTATCTGGGGCCTACCTCACACCCCCTCCCCCCCTTTCTTCGGGAGTGTGACTGTTACTCTCCGGTTGCCGTATGCCATCACACTGGTCGCACATCCCACACCTTCGGCGAAATAACCTGCCTTTTCGGCGGTGGCTCCTGCGGGTTGGCTGGCTCCTTCACGTCATTTCTGCTGATGGTGATACCTCGGCGTGAGTTATTCCTTCCTGGATTCCCTCGGTGCATTCTGCCTACGCTTCCTCACCGTCTCCGCCTGTTTCCTCTGCGGGTATCACCTCGGCAGGCGCTTAACCCTCTCGATGGGTACTTCCTCAATCGCGAGGTTGGTGATGCGGGCTCCTCCAGGTAGGGGCATCGTTGTCGGGGGTGACTCAAACTCGCTGCTCTCCTCCGAGTCTTCTTTTGCGCACTCTTGCTGAGTCCTCTTCGTCTCTGCTGATCGCGTTCCGCGTGGAGCCAGTCTACCATCATATCTGGTACTTCTACAACTTCGAGTATTACTCCCACGGCGATATCCGGCTAAGGTGCCCCCAGGATATCCTCTTTCTGCCTCTGTTTCCCGTAGTCCTCTAGTTGGACTGCAACTGGCACACGTTCCATGTCCATTGCCACCTCCACAGCTTTAAGTGTAAAGCTAGCTTCCCCGCACTGTATGGTCGTCCCCACACGGCACAAAAAATCTATTCCTAGTATTGTGTTTTCTTGCATCGAAGGCATCACGAGCATATCCCTTGTGACCTCTGCCCCCGCTAGACCAACCTTTAAACTCAATAGCTTTTCTACCTCTAAGGCCGACCCATCGTCTAAGCGAATTTTCGCATTGACCGCCAACGTCTTACATTCGTTGGTTACTGTGCGGGAAAGTTCCTCGCTAACGAAGCTCCTAGTCGCCCCTGTTTCTACCATCGCTGTCGCTACCTGGTCCCTGACTCTTACGTTAGCGACTAGCCGCCCGTTTTTAACTCTAAGGGGATCTTCTAATTTCGGGACTGGCTCCCGTCGGCCCCCATTGGATCCCTTCCCAGGTGGTGCCGCTGACCGTTTCTTGACCTTGACTTCTGACAACACTCGTTACTGTTAATACCCTTGGTGGCGCACTGGCTACAAAACTGCACTCGCGGATTGAAACACTCATTGGCAAAGTGCCCCTCCTGCGAACAGTTTTAGCATACCCTTTCCCTTTCTGGTCTTCTCAAAATGTTACCGCTTGGTCCTGGCTTTGGTTGAGACGTGAAAATATAAAAATGTTTGGTGGGAACAGCCTCGCCGATTAATCCGTCCGAATACCTATCGGCCTCTTTCCGTCCACGGACTATACATTCGCGGCTTTGATTTACTATATCCTCACACTCGGTGGCCATTTGTACCAGCTGCCAGAGATGAGAAATCATTCCTGCGGATGTACAACCGGTATTCAGGCGCCAAATTCTCATATACCCTATGTTACTCTTGCTCTGGCCTGTATCCGGCATGGTGCATCATCCCCCTTAGCTCGCGCAGAAAGTCTTTGAACGGCTCGTCGTCACGTTGTCGTCGTGCCCGGATACCGTTTTCTAATCTGTCATAATATTGCGGGGTTAAAAAAAACTCTAAAAAGTCGGTCCTAACCAACAACCATCGAGCCGCCTTACCGGTTACAGCTTCACTCATTGCCCGAGGCAGCCGATCTAAACCTATCGCATATGACATTGCCCGGTCCTCGATCGCCTCTAAGAACGCAAGAGGGTCGGTGAACCCATCGAATCTAATACTTGTGAACTAACTCTGGGACGAGCATACTGTTTCTGTGGGCACTACCTCTATCACCGAAATCAGGACGGTAATTCACCTGTCTCACCGGGATATCTTGAACTTACCGGATACCGGATTCGCTCATCGCTGGTTTCTTTATTTATTTTATTCACACAGAAAAAAAATGTCGTAAAACATATATAATTAAAAACAAAAAAATATATTTTCCCGTTTCTAACTGTCTTGTCCCACTGTGCAACAACAAAATTTTTTCCTTTTCCACCTCACTCTGTTTTTCCCCACTGTACGAACTTTCCTGTACTCGTAATGTTCACTTGTAATTGTTTTTTTCCTTTCATCAAAAAAAATCAACGCAAAAAAAATATATTTGAACACTTCCGAACATTCACGGCCCACTGTGTGGCGACTCCGCATTATTTATCGCGAAAAAATAATAAGACCGCAAAAAAAATTGTTCACGCTTTATTGTCCTACTGTTCACCAACAAACATTTTTTTTCTTCCTTAAACCGGTTCTGTTATTCCGACAATTTTTTTTTTGTACCACTGTCTTCTACTTTGTTCCACTGTGCGCAATTCTGCTACACGCAGCGTCACAGTTGGGCTTCCCGTTCACAAAACAAATCGACGACAAGAAAAATTTTTTTTCCTCACTTCACACTTGTTCAAGGTCCGCTGTGCGACGATTTCAAAAAAAAAAAAAAAGCGACAAAAAAAAAAAAAAAAAGCGATGGGGCGCCGCAACACACAAGAAAATATTCACTTTTCGCGGTCCCTGTCCCACCGTCACATTCAACTACGACTTTTGTACCAATGACCCGTGTTCAAGCATGAACATAATATTCTTAAATACAAAAATATATACATGTATGCATAAGAGTGTGAACATCTGTTGTGCGCACTAGCAGGTAGCAGTTAGGCTAACTGATAAATAAGGCACATGTTTGTACTCTAAAAATAGCCAGATGAACGCTGAACCTTACAAACTCAGCGATAGTATAAGAATATGTTAAGACCAACGCTGAGACTTACAAACTCAGCGATAGATAAGCTAGAGTTAAGGGTTGATTTTACGCATGAGCCAGGGTATAAAAACCCTGACTCAGAAGAATAAAAACTAGTACAAATTCACAACACCAACCGTGATATACTCAACATTTTGGTCCTTCGAGCCGGATGATCAACGTTTTGATCGTTCGATAACCTGTGCGTCTTTTGTGCGTTTCTGTGGCATTTAACAACAGAAAGTGTTAAAATACAGTGCTTTATACAAATTTTTCTTTGGCTAACCAACTCAAGCTGTGAGTAGAGGCACAGTACGATCAACCAGGCGATCAAGACAAAAACACCTCCAACGGGTTAAGCCAAATAAAATAAAAAAAAAAAGAAACATACAAGATGCTGTCAGCACAAACTCTGCAACTGTTGAAGAAGCAAGCGGAGATATATGAGGCAGTCCAGCGGGCAATTGAAAAAAAGGAAGCAGAATCAGCTATTGATAGTTTGGCAGCAGAATTCACTGCCAATCATGGAATGCTGATGAAAATTGAAGTCGTCGATCATCAATATTTTACTGGAAAAATATATGATGTTACAATGGCAAACATCAGGACCTATAAAGAGTCCCTGATGAAGGTCGAAGTTGCCGACCAAGCCAAGACGAGCGGCCAACAAACGTCAGTTATAGAAACTGATGTGAAAATTCTACCTGGGACGTCCAAAGGAAAACATGTTCACGAGAAAGTTGAAATGTTTTCTCAACGGACCCCAAGCCCAATGGACATATTGGTAGATCTTGTGGACAAAAGAGCACAGAAGGTAAGGCAGCACATTAATAAAGTGAATGCCTGCCTAGAATTCAGCAACCAGGAAGATATAAATGATCTTAAACACAAACTTAACTTCCTTTGGAACAAGGTACAATCAACGCTTACCGAACTAGAGGAACGTTATGAAAAGTTTGCATTTGACGTCGACGAGATCGATGATCTAGAGTGCAGTGTAGACGTTCTTTCAAAGAAATTGAACAGAAAAATAAGTGACATGCACCGAATTAAAGACGAAGTTCCAGAGCTACCGAAAGTGGATCTTCCTCACTTCAATGGAAGTCCCACAGAGTGGCCAACATTCTTCGAGCTGTTCTCCGAGGTTATTCACAACAGGAAGGATATCAGCGACACAAGAAAGCTGCACTACCTGAAATCTTGCCTCGAAGGAGAAGCTAAAATGGTCGTCGGCCATTTCCTAATAGGATCAGCAGCTAGCTACAACGCAGCGTGGGAGCTAATATGCAAGCGCTACGAGAATACGCGCAAAATATTTTCTAACTGCGTAAACCAGCTGCTGGACTTGGAACTGCTGAAGAACAATGATGAAGGCAGTATCCGCCAGTTCTTGGACACAGCGACTGAGTGCATCTACATCATTAAAGAAAAAGGTCAAATTTCTAATGATGCTGATGTTTTATTCGCTCAAATTCTTCTGCGGAAATTTTCCACAGAAGCCCTACAACTGTACGAGCAACATGTAAAGAAGGCTAGGGAAATTCAGTCTTTGTCCGATGTGCTGGAGTTTATTGAGCAACTATATAACTCAATAGACTCAGTACAAACACATGCCATTCAGACAGAAGCCAAGAAAACGAGCAATAAAAGATGCCGTAATTGCCAACTGGATGGCCATGATATAATGAGAGCCCAGGAGTTTGGAGCGGAGCCCGCTAAAAATCGCAAGCAGCAACTCATTATGCTTTAAATGTTTGGGAACTCATTGCATCAAAGATTGCAACAAGGATTGGACCTGCAATCGATGCTATAAAGCACACAACAATTTGCTTCATGAGCATGCAAATCAAAAGGAGACCGTCATCAGCAATTGCCTTAAACTAACAAAGGGGCAAGATACATTGCTAGCCACTGCGCTTATCCGGATCAAAAATAAATCTGGAAACTTTGAGCAACTAAGAGCCCTAATAGATGGAGGCTCTCAAAGAACAATGATTTCTGAAGAAGCAGCTCAAAAACTTAAACTTCAGCTAATAAGAAGTAATGTTGAAGTTCAATAACAATTAAGCCAAGGATGAAAAGCGAATTCATTACCACAACGGAGGCAATTTTTATGCAAAAACTTCAGAAAGCTCTGCCGAGCAAGAAAATTGACATGGATGTCTATAAGGATTGGATGGGCTGCGAGCTAGCAGACCCATATTTCAACGAGCCCAGTCGAATAGATGTCATCATTGGCGTTGATCTGCGCCCGAAAATTATGTTGGGAAAGTTTAAAAAGATCAAGAAAACTCTAGGACAAGAGACGGAACTGGGATGGATAATTTCCGGAAAAATATCGAAACACAAAGTTATCAACGCAACTACAACGGTTTGCCAGGATACACACAAAGGATTTTCGAAACCGGAAACACATGAGGCTGGCGCGGTGACGCTGCTGAAACGTCATCAGAAGCGCAAGTGCAAGATTGTTGGGAGCGGGAACGGATTCCAGGTGACCGCTGAATACGGCAATGACAAATCCCAGGAGAAACTGGATGCACTGAAGAAGAAGTCGTCAAGGAGCCGCCAGTTGCTGAAGGAGTCCAATCGCTACCAGAACTTTAAGTCGGACTGCAACAAAGCCATGGTCTGGATTGACAAGAAACTGAAGTTCACTACCGACGACATCGGCAATAAGGTTCCGATAAATCTGAATAGCCATCTGCAGAAGTACCACCACTTTGAACGCGAGCTGGACTCTGCAAGATCGCGCATTGACGACATCATCAAAGAAGGCAGCGAGTTGATCGAGAGAAAGCACTATGCTGCAGATCAAATTAACACTCGCTTGCTAAGGATCGTGATGACGTGGCAGACGCTGACGAGGCTTGGCAGCAGCAGCAGGCGAAGCAGTTGTCCCAGGCAAAGCAGTACTTTGATAACATGAACAAACGGTGCCTCAAAAGAAGACAAGTACCGACGAACAGGCAGCAATTGGTGACTGTCAATACATCTGGCCCCCCGCAGAATGTTCAAGCATGAACATAATATTCTTAAATACAAAAATATATACATGTATGCATAAGAGTATGAACATCTGTTGTGCGCACTAGCAGGTAGCAGTTAGGCTAACTGATAAATAAGGCACATGTTTGTACTCTAAAAATAGCCAGATGAACGCTGAACCTTACAAACTCAGCGATAGGATAAGAATATGTTAAGACCAACGCTGAGACTTACAAACTCAGCGATAGATAAGCTAGAGTTAAGGGTTGATTTTACGCATGAGCCAGGGTATAAAAACCCTGACTCAGAAGCATAAAAACTAGTACAAATTCACAACACCAACCGTGATATACTCAACAACCCGGCAGGCTGGTAACACCGCTATGCGATCGGCTCGTACACTTTGCCGACACTTTCGTTGCGCAAGAAATGCTCTAACACACAGCCTCGAACGCGAACCGTTAGGTTGATCGATGTATTCGCTTCGACCGTCAACTTCGTTGCGCCGCAAACGTTTGCAAACCTTGCAGACTCGAACGCGAACCATTAGACATATCGGTGCGTGCTTTGCGCCGTCACTTTCGACGCACAGATTCGACCGGTCTGCGCTCTCTCCCGTTGGTTATCGGTGCACACGTTTTCCGTTCACTTTCGTTGAGCCGCGACGATTGCACAAATAACCACGCTTGAAAACCGTTTTCGTTAGCCGCTGTTTTACATGCGCTCAGTAAAACAGGGTATCACAGGGTATGCCGGTATAACTTTTTTTTTTCCCCCACTTGTTGGTGATGTTTCTGGGGGCTTTAATCCCAGCTTACACCACACCTTCACGCTTTACAGTCCCTGCTCGGGCGCCACTTGTAAAGGAGTAATTAGCCGTGGTATAAAACTCAGTCCAGCCAGGCTCAGCTTACAAGAGTATTTGTATTTGCTGTAACTATAAAACGTAAGTCCTACAAGCGTCTGAAAGCGGTACTGGCTGCTGGGGTCGCGTTAACACGCCAACTGGGGCAGTAGGGATGTGAAGGGGCAAGCCACACTCACTCCTCTGGCCACGCAATCAAGGCTATACGCTAACTATATTGGCACACGGTAGTGTACGCCTATACTCTAATGTCCGAGTGCACGTGCACGTAATTAAAACACCGAAAATAGTCTATACGCAGTTTACTTGCGATCGTTTTATTTAAAAAGAAAAGATAATTAAACTTCTAATCATTGCTGTCCGTCTGCGGACTTTTCTCCCGTTTTACACGTCTTTCAATTCTTATCATACGCGCGTACGCGCGGTTCCATCACCTTTCGTCGGCTTATCCAGACTCTCTCGATGCCCATGCGTGTTCGTCCGCTTACACCGATCTTTCGCAGCTCTGGAGTCGGTCGCACTCCAGCCTCGGCGCAAACTGCATTTTTGGCTACTCCCCACGCTTATCAGCGACCGTGTTGGATTTGAAGATCCCAGCTGGCTCGCTGCACCTTGCGACCCTGGGCTTTGGGCGGTTACGTTCAAAACCCTACTTCAAATCTTATGCCATTAGGTACTGATAAACAGCTACCTTATATAAACAAATTTTGTAATACTTATAATAATACAAGTAATGGTTGCGCCTCTTGCGTTTTCTTTTGTCCAATTTTCTAACAATAACACATGCGCTTCTTGCGGCTTTCTCTAATTATTTCTAATAAATTCAAAATAAACTTTGTCGACGGTGTATTGTGGGGGCGGCCTATCTGGGGCCTACCTCACACCACCTTTTAAAATTGAAAATAAATTCCACAGTTATTGGAACTCATTTGCTAAAATTTGCCTTAAGCCTTTTTGAATTGAAAACGAAAATAAAGATTACCTTACCTACAATTATAAAGATAAGCTTCAATTAGTTTTAATTAAATAGCTCAAAACGCAATCTTTTGGTTTGCTGACTGTTTGATATTTTGTCTATCAATCGACAAGCAAAAACTTATCTCCGTTCATTATACCAAACGCTACATGGCGCTGTGTGGTCATTTTCAATCTATTTGTATGGAAATATCTACAAATATAGAGATTATCTTATCTACAATAAATTATAATTAAATAACTAAAAGCGCCATCTATCAGTTAAATGATTTATTGATCTATTGCCAATAAATCAAATAGATAAGGTGAAAAAGTTGCAGTCGGACGCAACCGACTATGGAATACTTTTATACCAGTAAAAGAACGGATGGTAAGGAGTCTGATTGCACAGGGGCGGCATTGGTGGGCAGGGTGGTAAACATCGCCAGCTTTCATGCTACCAAATTTGTTTACTTAAGCTCAAAAACTGTGAAAGATAACTGAACTTCTAAATTTAAAAGGTGGTCGGAAGGGGTGGTTGTGGCATCCAAATTTTTGATGCAAATCTTTGGGATACTGACTCTAGCTTAAGAACTCCAAGAGATACACGCATTCGTATTTTTGAAAGGGGGCTGGTGGCGGCAGGGGTGGTACTTTTTCAGGAAATTGTTCTTTTAGCTTAATGATTTTTGTAATTCTTACGAAATTGCGATATTTTCGTACATATAGATTTTAAATTTATTAAATTGTTTCACCAATATATTTATTTCGAGTATATATATATATATGACCACGAAGCGCCATTTGGTGTCTAATATAATAAACGGAGATGTATTTGCGCATCTATAAATTGGCAAAGATCAACCAATCATCAAACCAATAGTTGGCGCTTAGCTACATTAAAACCAATTTTGGGGACTCTATAAAAAAAAACAATGGAATTATTGCATATTTTGTATTTAAAAGGGCGGGCGGCATGGGTGGGCGTGGCATCAAAACTTTGTTATCAAATGTCTTAGCTATCACCATCGTCCTACCAAGTTCGGCGACTTTAGCATAAAATCTCTTAAAGATATAGCCGATTCCGATTTTATAAGGCGGGTGTCAGAGGTGGGCTTGGCATCCAAATTTTGTATGCAGATCTTCCATCTATATTCCTACCAAATTTGGTGACTGCAGTTCAAAAAATGTGAAAAATAAACGCATGTACGTTTTAAAAACGTCAGAGGCTGGTGTGGGCATAGCATCCAAATTTGTGATGCAGTTTTTTGGAAATCCTTATTACATATCTTTCCACAAAATTTGGTGGCTGTACCCAAAAAAATGTGAAAACTTTAGCCGTTTCCAGTTTCAAGGAGAAGGGAGGCTGGGGGCAGAAGAAGCGGGCGTGGCATCAAAAATTATGATGTAGTTTTTCGAGGGACGCGGCTTTCATTATTATTATTATGTTGGGGGTGATAGCACTGCGACCTGAGAGATCTATTGTGCCCCCTTCTTGGTTTATAGCTCTTCCATCAGATCCAGCTCTTGCATTAAAGCTAGTATTTTTGCTGGATCGATGGTCTCCAAGTCACTAGGTTGGATGACGTGTTTTCCCAGAAAACTACTTCTTTTTCTCGCTATGGCCATGCAAACCGCTATTATGTGCAAGGAGGATTCTTCTCCCATGTCACAATACCTGCATGCGCCGCTACTGGCTATTCCTAGTTTGGCTATGTGACCCCTTTGTCTACAATGTCCTCTCAGAAGACCGGAGATTATGCTAAGTCTATTTTTCCCCATGGCTATAGCCTGATTGAATCGTTTTAGGTTGTAGCTACCTAAGAGGCACTTTGCTTGGCTGAGTCCTGAAGTCATTGCCCAGCTCATTTCCCGCAGGTGTCTCGCTTCATTTCTAAGTTCCTGTCGTATTGTGCTTCTACCTACTCCACAGTACGGCTCGGGTCCTATGAGGGGTGTTGCCGCCCCCATTCTTGCTTGCTTGTCCGCCTCTTCGTTCCCTGCTATGTCAACTTGTCCAGGGACCCATCTTAGGGCTAGCCTATTGTGTGATCCCAGACAGTCTAGCTTGGTTCGTACCTCACGAGCTACTGTTGACCTGATTTCAGTCCTACTAAGTGCCTTAATTGCTGCTTGACTATCGGATAGGATAGCTATATCCCTTTTCCGATAGTAACATTTCAGATTAAAGTCCACACACCTTCCTATAGCACATACCTCAGCTTCGAAGATGCTGGTGTGCTTGCCTAAGGGCTCATGATATGTTAGCCGAGGGCCTGCCACTTCAAGGCCGGAGCCCTGGCTTGTCAGGGATCCATCGGTGTACTATTTTATGGTGTGTGATTTCAATTTGTGGACCTCTTCAAGAGATGTCCACTCCTTCTTATTACAAAGGTGGACTTGAAACTTTCTTACGAACATGTGTTCGGCTTTCATTTCGTCCCTTGGTTGGGTAAGTAGGGGGAGTTCATCTGATAGCCTATCTGCATCAAGTTGGCTAAGAATGTGTCCTCTGCAAGCTCTTTTAACCGACACTCTTAATAGGGTTGCTTTCTGTTGTAGCCTAATTGTATGATGGAGTGGTTTGATCACCAACAGGACCTCTAGAGCCGATGTGGGACAGGTCCTCATCACTCCCGTGATTCCTACACAGGCCATTCATTGCAATTTATATAATTGCTTCCGCACAGTGATTTGCTGTGCCTTATCCCCCCATGCAATGCCTCCGTATGTGAGCATGGGCCTTACTACCATTAGGTATAGCCATCTCATTATTTTTGGTGAAGCTCCCCTTGATTTTCCGGATATTTTACAATATGTGTAGAGTGCTTTGCAGCACTTTAAAATCGTATTTTGAAAATGAGTTCCAAAATTTAATTTACTGTCAAATGTGACCCCAAGGTATTTGACTTCCTTGCTTGTTTCTATTGGGCTCCCTGCGAGCCTAATATCCCTCATTCTCTGTAACTTGTATCTTCTGGTGAACGGAACAATGATGGTTTTTGCAGGATTTAGGTTGAGACCAACCTCCATACACCATTCATTCGTGATCCTAAGTCCCAGTTGGACAATGCCACAGAGAGTTTCTTCATACCTGCCCCGTGCTATTATCACTATGTCATCAGCATAGCCTTGACATTGAATACCCCAACTGGCGAGTCTACTTAATAGCTCATCTACTAAGATACTCCATAAGAGAGCTGAGAGAGCCCCCCTTTGTGGACAACCTCTTGTGGTTGTAACTGTTGCGGTACTATCTTGTATAGATGCCTTCCTGGATATTAGTATGGATGAAATCCATAAACTAGTTGTGCTATCCAAGCCTCTTCTATTTAGGGCAGCCCTGACAGCATCGTGTGACGTGTTGTCAAAGGCGCCATCAATATCTAAAAATGCGCAAACTGCTACTTCCTTGTTTATTACTGCCGACCGCAGGGTGCGGTGCAGTTCGTAAAGTGCCGTATCCGTAGAACGGCCTGCTCTATATGCATGCTGGGTAGCTTGCAGCGTACTTTGTGTTAGCAGAGTACTCCTAATGTTGTTGTCCACCAGCTTCTCCAACGTTTTCAGCAAAAACGATGTTAAGCTAATGGGTCTGAAGGACTTTGGGTTGGTGATATCTGTCTTCCCTGCTTTGGGGATGAAGACCACCCTAGCTCTACTCCAAGTACTCGGTATATGTCCGAGTGCCAGGCTACTAACTAAAATTTTTCTCAGGATGGGTAGGAGTATGTCCTGCCCTTGTTGGAGGAATTCTGGTGATATGCCGTCCAGACTTGGAGATTTGTAGGGCTGGAATGTTCCAATTGCCCATTTTACCTTCTCCATCGTGACTGCTGATTTGGCGCTTGCCCAGTCAAGAGTCGTCGGTCTGTGTTGAACTTCTGTCTCATGTGTTTCGCATGAATGGCAGGGTCTAATCCCTGGGAAGTGCGTCTCAAACAGAAGTTCTAGCTTTTGCATGTTGCTGGTCGTAGAGGTATTGTCCCTACGCTTCAAGGCTAGGTTTGCCTCCGGTGCCTATTTGGACAGTGCTCTATGAAGCCGGGCACCTTCTGTTGTGCTTGTAATGCTTTTGCAGAAGTCCCTTTAGTTCTTGCGTTTGGCCTTTCTGATTTCCTTGCTGTACAAGGTGAGGCTTTCACGGTATTCATCCCATAATTTATCTCTCTTAGCTTTATTAAAGAGGCGACGGGTGGCTAGACGTAGTCTTTCTAGACTGTGATTCCACCATGGGGCATCCTTCTCTTTGCGCGTTTTCCCTAATGGGCAGCTTTCCTCGAATGCATTCTTTATGCTACTGCTTAGACTTCGTACAACTCTATCTAGTTAACCGGTATGTCTGGCTAGTCCAGTTTGTTCGGTAGCTAGATTAAGCTCCAGGGTCGACCTAAATTTTTCCCAGTCTGTCTTCCTGGGATTACGAGCTGGTACGCTTCTATCCGTATTAACCTGAAGTTTAAATAGGATGATCTTGTGATCAGACATTGATTCTTTTGAGGAGACATGCCAATCTCTGAGATATGTCAAAATTGCCCGACTGGTCATAAAACATGTACATATATGTACTTCCGTGCCACATTAAATGAACTGATTAATTGCTTTAATTCCGTTTACAGAAGCGTCAGCACCGGCGATGACACTTTTGTTAAAACAGTACCTCCTCTCTAATTCTAGTTACGAATGTCGGTGTTGATCCGACATTATAATTATCTAGGTTATATTTAAATATAAAATCTGTAAGGCGACTTTCATTATAAAAATATAAAAACTAATTTTCGTTCATTATACTAGACACTAGATGGCGCTGCGTGGTCATTAAAAATCTGTATGTAAGCAAAACTCGCAGTTTCGTAAGAATAACAAAGAGTATTAGCTAAAAGAAGTTTTTACTGGGACAGTACCACCCCTGTTGCACACAAGCTAGAGTCACCAAATTTGATAACAAGATAGCTGGCGATGTTCCCCAATCGGCCCACTCCTGCTGCCCCCGCATTTTCCCATTGCGAGCAGACTTCTTACCATCTATTCTTTTACTGGTATCAGAAAATTCCGAAGTCGGTTGCGTCCAACTGCAACGTTTTCACTTGTTTTATTTCCTAATATGCATTGCGGCTAATACTTTTCTTTTCTTCCAGCACTTGGGAATATCAAATTGCGCAGATTAGTTGCCCGTCTACTAAAACTTCTTCCATCGATAGCATAAGGTACCCACAATTGAACGCGAAGCGTTGCTGTGCTCTTAGTGACAGCAGAGGCAACTTCATTACTAAAGAATTGAGTGATGACACTGACGAGAAAGTTAATCATGTAAATAAGCTATCTGCCCCAGAGACGTTGATTTTCGTCTCGCCAGAACAAGCTCAGCTAAAATCTAGGGTGTGCTCTCTTACTGCACAAGAGGATGTCAGTGGAGCACTTCTGCCCACAAGTGTAGCAGTTCAATTGCATGATGGAAGTTCCACTTCGATCCCCTGCACACCGCGAGAATTGGAGTCCGATTTGCTTGAAGTCAAACAAGTTTTAATTAAGCTGATCGAGCCGCATGATTACAAAAACGACACACAGACTTCCCACTGCGACTCCCCAGTCAAAATGCTGATAGAAACTTGCCTTAATACTAAAACGAAAATAAGAAACTCTGTGCAGAAAAATGCCGAAGCAGAGCTTTCGCCCACAGCTAATGAGTACCAGAAAGAAGTGAATTTTGGCGAAAACAGTGCTTATGATTACGAGATTGTCGAAACGGATAGCCATCCCAAATATGACCAGCCTGCACCAACACCTGTGCCTATAATGGCGCCCCTTGCAGTACTGGATATCGACATAGTAGATGATGAAATCTTAAATGAGATGACAGCCGTCAAAATTCAGACAACACCACTTAGTATTGAGGAACAGAGCCGACGACGCAAGAAGCGAAACTCCGAAGTAAAAACACAAAGCTCGTTTAATGGTAAAGATAAAGGAAATGAGAATTTCAGCGCATTGGCACAAGCAGCACTTGACCAAACCAAGCACAACGCCGTATGTCCGTGGGAAAATCAGTGAGTAAAACATGTACATATATGTACTTTCGTGCCACATAAAATGAACTGATTAATTGCTTTAATTCCGTTTACAGGAGCGTCAGCACCAGCGATGACACTTTTGTTAAAACATACGCTACGCTAGGGTACTTATGAATAAAGCCACATAATTTTAAGTGTTGGCCAGTTATCTTTTGAAAAGAGATTATACCATGACATAAGCCGCACTGTAAATAAGAAATTTACTTGCTATACGGCGCATTGAAATACATCAAGATGTATAAAAATTCTTAAATATTTCGGTATATTCGCATCATTTCAAATGTGTTAACTTTTAATTTTGTGTATATGTATGAATATGTTAAACTTGTATCACTTCTCATGTTTTACTTTAATAGACTACTAGTAGTAACGTCTATTTACCCTCAAAACTATAATTCTTATTGTTATTAAATGAAAAAATATGAACACTTTTAAAACAAAATATTTGACTTAAAATTAACAAAATAAATATATATTTACAGGCTTTAATTTAATGATGGGTGGGAAGGAAATGTGGCACAGGTATACTTAGCCTTCAAACAAAACCTTTAAAAAAAGACATCGACTGTTTATATATATATAATAGATCGATTTTTATGCCATAACCACACCTCTACCCCTAGCCACCCCTTGTAAAAGCAAAATCGTTTATATCTTTCACAGTTTTTGTGCACAAGTGTATAGATTTGATAGGAAGATAGCAAGGGTTTTACCCCAAGGATCTGCTTCAAGAATTTGGATACCGTATCCAAAAAGATCTGATTACGAAATTGCGATATTTGCATACATACAGATTTTAAATTTATTTAATTGTTTCACTAATATATTTATTTCAAGCTATTGTCAGCTTCCAATTGTTTCAAGTATTTGTAATGCGCTCAAAAGGCGCGCATCGCATCAGCTACTATAAGAGTTGCCGTACGATTTGTCGCTGCTACGTCCACTCCTGCCTCCCCTAGCCTCCGTGCTCCTTGAAACTGGAAACGCCTATAGTTTTCACATATTTTGGGCTGGAGCCACCAAATTTTGTTTATAAAACGTTAATGCGTGTATCTTCCACATTTTTTGAGCTAGTAGAAGGATTGATGGTGACATCTACCAAAGATCTCCATCAAATTTGGACGCCACGCCCACCTCTGACGCCCACCTTTTAAAATCGGAAACTCAGCAATGTATCTCTTACAGCTTTTAAGCTAGAGCCTCCAAATTTGGTAGGAAGATAGATGGTGACATCTACCAAAGATCTGCATAAGACATTTGGATGCTACGCACACCTCTGCCGCCCACCTTATAGAATCGGAAAATTCAGCTTTCTCTTACAAATTTTGAGCAAGAGACACCAAATTGGTAGGAAGATAGATGATGACATCTACCAAAGATCTGCATCAAAATTTTGGATGCCACGCCCACGCAAGCCACCCGCCTTATAAAATCGAAATCAGCTATATCTTTAACAGTTTTTGTGCTTAAGCCACCAAACTTTGTAGGAAATAGATGGTGACATTTAAAAAGATTTGATTCAAAAATTTGGATGCCACACTCACCCTGCCGCCCACCCTTTAAATTTGGAAGTTTAGTTATCTTCCACAGTTTTTGAGCTAAAGTCACCAAATCTGTTTGTATGAAAGCTGGCAATGTTTACCATCCGGCTCACCCCTTCCGCCTCTGCATTACCCATTAGCAAGCAGACTTCTTACCATCCGTTCTTTTACTTAATTTCAAATATGGAGAGCGCAAGTAAGTACTTTTTGTATTAATTTTAGATTTTTATATTTATTACCTAATTGTAATTTCAGTTGATACTATTAAGTGGTGCGGCGCAAAACACAAAACTAATGCTGACGCTTTATGGGAATTTCAAACACGATTTTCGTAACTCGAAAAAAAAAGAAAAAAATGCGTATGGCAAAATATTTGCGAACAAATAAAGGAATACGGTATTTAAAAAATCTCATGATCGCATTAAAGTAAATAAGAAGAGCACTGGTCACACTGAAAATTATTTTTTTAAAGAAATGGATGTCATATTTCAAGACGATGTGGCGGTTTTAGGGGCCAAAACTGCTTCACTGTCACCTTATTTATTTAATTTTTTATTGTTGTACTTAACCCAAAACTGGTAAGGTTACTTTATATACACATATGGTAACCTTCGTCGAATCGTCGAAGTCACATTAAACTTCAAAATGTTGAATGAAAACTTTTACACACAAGTTTGGCATTGTACTTACAATCAAGAACAGACTATGACAAACAATAAAACCCGAAGGTTTTGTATTTTTAAAGCTTTATTATATATTTGTTAGTGAATCGCGGCTAAGTCCATTTTGTATGCACAAATATATTAAATGTATTTACAGCTTCAAAAAATTTGATTAGCCAACTGGGGCAGTAGGGTATGTGAAGCGCAAGCCACATTTACTCCTCTAGCCACGCGGTCAGGGTTATGCACTAATTCGAGGGTATGAAGGGTAACCACGCCGATTAGTGAACGTGCAGCGTTATAGTCGTATCGGGGTAAGACGCGCCCACACCGAATTATACGCTGTACTAATTGGAAAGAGAGGGGATCATACTGGCGCACTGCGAGCGCCTATACAATACACGAGTGCACGTGCACGTAATTAAGACACCAAGAGAATACCGTTTGCACTTGATCGCAGTCTGCTTGCGATCGATTTATATACAGACTAGTTAGTGTCCTGCTTGCTTCGCTGCGCCGATAGTTTATATATAAATTTTAGCAATAGTAGATAGATATGATATAAATAAATTAGAAAATATTTAACAACATATTATAGCAAAGTATTTAATATTCGCTTTTCCTGATTAACCTGAAATCTTTTTGATGCTTATATGTGCTTGTCCCAATTTTTATCAAGATATTTTTCAACTGAATGTTTTCGAGAGTTTTTTTTGTTTTGTCGGTGAACCGACTTCGTCATTTAACGGAATTTTTAACATTTTCAGTTTTACATTCACTTGACGTATCAGGATCTTGAGTTAATACTTCCTCTAAAGGAATATAAACATCAAAATGTCCATTCATTAATGGACCGGTAAAACGCAATCATTTTACAGGATGCATAATATTTCCAAATGCTCGTAATAAATTTCCATTTTGAAAAACTTGAAAATTTACAGCATAAATTTCTGCTGCTGCTTGAAGCTCACATGCAGTACCATAAGTATATGAATTTTGCATGGCGCACTCATATTGTTTAAAAGAGCTTTAACACTCTCCATTTAAGTTTAAGCTGAAGCAAGCAACAGTTTCCCAGTTGGTTACAACATGAGCTACAAAATGTTGGCGTATGGTGTTATGGAAGACTTGCCTATCAAATAAGAGGTAGGAAATATATCTTAAAAGGCAGGCTCCATCACCAATTATGGCTATAACTGAATGCGGCACCAAAACACCACTAATAACTAAAGTTTCAATAGACATATTTTAATTTGGCTGTGAGTCAATTGATATTACTGAAAAAGCATCTAAGCAGCAAGTAGGCAAATCCACCCCTATACAAAGGTGTTCGAGATTATTTATTTTCGGGCAAAGGGCTCGATCTAGAAAAACAAATAGAATTACATGTATGTACATACATATGTATGCAACTTTGCATATATTTAAAATTTAATTTTCTGTCGTTTCTATTTGTAAGCGTGTTTGTTTTTGCACGGAATATATTTGGTGAAAATTTTTTGCTTTCTTTTAGCTTGCTTCAGAAGTCAACAATGTATGCATGAATTTATATTAGCACTTGCATTTGTTAATATATATGTACAACAATGTACTTACATATGTAGGTACTTATATATGTGCATTTGCAACACCAACCAAAGTTACAAATGTCTGCTCTTAAATTATATCAAAACAATGGCAAATGGTAGATCAAAAAAAAAAGTTTCTTGTGCTTCTATGTATATGTTTGTGTGTTACATTTTGTCTGAGTTTGATAATTAGCAAGTAGGTAAAACCACCCCCATAACATATTCTGGTGTGCAAAATTTTTCTAGACGGACCAAGTTTTGTTTTTTTGTTGTTGTTTTTTTAAATCAATGACACGAACAAAAAGTAGCAGTGCGGGCCCAACAACAACAAATGCTACTTGGCTCGTAAATCAATTGTCAAAGGCACACAAATGTGAAAAAAAAAAAATTGTGCACTGTGCGAAGCGATACATGCACATAAAATTATGAAATTTTAATTTTCAAGCGCCTTATTCACTTATTTGTATATGCACTTATTCATTAAGAGCGGAAATCCGTTATTTTTTGCAAGTGTACGAACCTTTTTTAATTACTTTGCTTGTGCGACGCGAAGGCGTCACTGCGCATTTGTTTTGTTTTTGTAAGCTCGCTCGCGATCAAACCCTCAGCTTGTGCGACAATCAGGCGCCAGCAGTTGAATGAGTCATGTGTTTTGTTTTCGGACCTAGGTGTATGGGAGGTCCTCGAAGGAGTTGTCCAAAATAAAATTTCTTTCTTAGTGCTCATTTACTACCGGCATGGAATATTTTGTGAAAATTTCAGCCTTCTAGCTCTTTTCGTTTAGGCTGTGGCAATGTAGACAATCAGGACAAACTCTTTTATGTATATAGATAAGTGGCGTATTGCGCAGTGACGCCTTCGCGTCGCACAAGCAAAGTCATAAACAAGTAAAAACGTTACAGTCGGACGCAACCGTCTGCGGAATACTTTGATACCAGTAAAAGAACGGTTGATAAGGGAAAATGCTGGGGCGAAGGGAGTGGGCCATGTGGTAAACATCGCCAGCTATCATGTTACCAAATTTGTTGACTTTAGCTCAAAAACTGTGGAAGATAACTTAACTCCCAAATTTAAAAGGTGGGCGGCAGAGGTAGGCGTGGCATCTAAATTTTTGAATCAAATGTTTTTAACTGTCACTATCTATCTGCCTACCAAGTTTGGTGGCTCTAGCTCAAAAACTGTTAAAGATATAGCCGATTCCGATTTTAAAAGGCGGGTGGCTTAGGTGGGCGTGTCATTCAAAATTTTGATGCAGTTCTTTGGTAGATGCTGCCTTCTATCTTTCTACCCAATTTACGGGCTCTAGCTTAAAAACTATAAGAGATATCGAAATTTCCGATTTTAAATAGTGGGCGGCAGAGGTGGGCGTGGCATCCCAATTTTTGATGCAGACCTTTTGTAGATGTCACCATATATCTTCCTACTAAATTTGGTGACTCTAGCTCGAAAAATGTGAAATTTTGATGCATTTTTTTGGGAAACGTCAATATCTATCTTCACACAAAATTTGGTGGCTCTAGCCCAAAAAATGTGAAAACTATAGGCGTTTCCAATTTCTTAGTGAAGGGGGGATGGGGGCGGAATCAGGGGGCGTGGCATCCAAGCTTTGATGGGGAACGTCAGTACCTATCTTGACACAAAATTTGGTGACTCTAGCCCAAAAAATGTGAAAACTATAGGCGTTTCCAATTTCATGGATAAGGGGGGATGTGGGCTGAACAAGGGGGCGTGGCATCCAAAATTTTGATGCATTTTTTTTGGGAACATCAATATCTATCTTGACACAAAATTTGGTGGCTCTAGCCCAAAAAATGTGAAAACTATATGCGTTTCCAATTTCATGGACAAGGGGAGGATGGGGCGGAATCAGGGGGCGTGGCATCCAAAATTTTGATGCATTTTTTTGGGGAACGTCAATATCTATCTTCACACAAAATTTGGTGGCTCTAGCGCAAAAAATGTGTAAAGTATAGGCGTTTCCAATTTCTTAGTGAAGGGGGGATAGGGGCGGAATCAGGGGGCGTGGCATCCAAGCTTTGATGGGGAACGTCAGTACCTATCTTGACACAAAATTTGGTGGCTCTAGCCCAAAAAATGTGAAAGCTATAGGCGTTTCCAATTTCATGGATAAGAGGTTGGGATGGGGCGGTATCAGGGGGCGTGGCATCCAATAATAATAATAAATATTGGGGAGATCTCCCGACAGAGATTGAGGCACTGCGACCAAACGATCTTTTGTGCCTATTGTGCCTATTGTGCCCTACTGAGACAAGAGCTGCTCAACCTCCCTTAAGAAGGCTAATAGATCTCCCGTCGAGGCTTTCCTGATCTGCATAGCTGTCAAGAACTCACTATGCAGGTGCCTCCTTCTAGACCAAGTAATGGCTGGGCATTTACAAAGAATGTGTTTGGTCGTCTCGTCGTCTTCTTTACAGAGCCTACACTCCGTGTCCGTGGACTGACGCATTTTATGAAGATGGTATTTTAAGGCATGGTGGCCGGTGAGGTAGGCCACCAATAGTCTTAGGTCCATCCTGGAACACCCAACAGTGTTCCTGCCTATTAAAGGATGTATCAGCTCTTTAGCTTGGCGACATCCTGTACTAGATATCCAATATCTGGATTTCGCTCCTTTAACCCACCTTTCTACCATATCTTTGGCAGCAGCCCACCCTAAGCCACAAAAAGGCTCCGGGCCATGTAAAGGAGTCTCTGAGCCGGCTCTTGCCAGCTCGTCCGCGTTTTCGTTGCCGGGAATTCCGGCATGACCTGGAACCCAACACAAAGTTACCCGGTTCCCGGTGGAGAGCTGCTGGAGGCTAGCCCAGCAATCTGCGACGAGTTTGGAGCTTATCCTCCAAGAGGATAGAGCCTTGATCGCCGCTTGACTGTCTGAAAAGATGTATATATTAGCTCCTCTCATTCTCTTATCCAGGATGAGTTTAGAGCAGGCCTCTATGGCATGAATCTCTGATTGAAAGACACTTGGCCATTTGCCTAGTGCAATCGAGACTCTGGTTTTAGGTCTAATGATCCCCGCACCCACCCCTTGATCAGTTTTGGACCCATCAGTGAACCACTGCAGGCCCCTGGGGCCCTACGGTCTGGGATGAGAGTCCTAAATTTCGCCCCAAAGTAGAGCTTCGTGGTCATGAGATCTGTCCGGCTGCAGATATCTAAGCCAGAAACATTATTTAAAATACTGACGTGACCAACGTCATTGGTCAGTAACCCAGATATGAGTTTGATTCTAAGAAGGCTTTTAGCGGCTCCCTCTTGTATGTGAATGTTAGCGGAGTCAATCCAATAATTTTCTCCATAGCCGCAGTTGGGCATGTGCGTAAAGCTCCCGACAGAGATACGCACACAAGCCGTTGCAGCTTGCTACACTTTAGAATGGCCGTGATCTGCTGCACCTTGGGCCACCACACAAGAGCAGCATAGGTCACAATAGGCCTCACCATCATGCAGTAAAGCCACAGGATGGATTTGGAGTCAAGTCCCCACGTTTTACCATACAGTCTACGACATGCCCACAAAGCATGTGAAGCCTTGGTAATCGTTTTATTGAGGTGCGAGTTCCAGTTAAGTCGCTTATCTAGAACAATTCCCAGATATTTGACCTCACTGGAGAGCTCTACGGGAGTCCCCCCAATGACGAGGAGGCCAATGTCATTGGTGTACCGTTTGGTGAAAGGTACAACAACCGCCTTGTGCGGATTAATGTTGAGACCCACGTTTATGCACCAATCGAGAACCAAATTGGGTGCCCTTTGCATCAGTTCGGTGACAGTGTAGCCGAACTTCCCTGTGACTACGATGGCCAAGTCGTCTGCATACCCAATGGCATCGATTCCCTGGCTGTGTAGTTTTTCTAGAAGTTCATCTACCACGAGTGACCATAACAGGGGAGACAACACTCCACCTTGTGGACACCCTCTGACCGCGTTAATACGGACCGTCGTCGCGTCTAACGTGGATGAGATTTCTCGTTGACGTAGCATAGCTTCTATCCAGGCTACGGAAGCTGCGTCAATGTTCCTATGAGATAGAGCTCTGGAGATTGACTGATAGCCAGTGTTGTCGAAAGCACCTTCCACGTCCAGGAAGGAGCACAAGGCAATTTCCTTAGATTTGAAAGATTTTTCGATTTTGCTGACTAAATGGTGTAGAGCGACCTCCGTCGATCCGCCTTTAATGTAGGCAAATTGTGTTTTGTGTAGCGGCTTGGTGGCCTGGAGAGTGCACCTCACGTGCAAGTCTACCGGTCGCTCCGCAGTCTTGAGAATGAAAGACGAAAGACTAATCGGTCTGTATGATTTGGGTTGATCTAGAGCCCGGTTGCCTTGTTTAGGAATAAATACCACGTTGACTCTCCTCCAAGAATGTGGTATATATCCCCATGCAAAGCTGGCTCTAAGCAGACCGACAAGTGGTGAGATAATTATTTCAATGCTATTGTGAGGAGCTGTGAATGCTTCTCACAAAAGTAGTATAATTCGACTGGGCTGTTTTTGGTTGTATGGAATAAATATATATACATATGTGGTATACATACATATATATATATATTTATAAATACATATAAAAGTAAACAAAGCCGGCGGCCGCAACACGTATAAGGAGACATGCCGCGGCCGGACCTGAGTCGCGGCGAATTCGCATGCTGTCTCGCTCTGACGCCCGGTGTCAGCGCTTAGGTACGTGTCTCGCAGCTAGGATGGCTGGACACGTACCGTTAATGTGGAGGACAGAGTGCCGTTGGTGTGTGAGCAGTGCGATCACCGTTTATAGTGATCACTGTCATACCAACGGCGGGCGTGAGTCGCTACGGCCAGGCACCGTTGTTGCCAAGGGCCAAAATGACCATCACGCCACCTTTGCCCTTCCTTTGACATTGGCGCTGACAGGCCCCGATCCAGCGAGGCAGCAGCGCGTATAAAAGGAGCTGCCGACCGACGGCGCGGGATAGTAGAAATCGGAGCGATCAACGCGCAGCTAAAACACGGCCGGTTCGAGAGTTGCTAAACGCGTCAAGTGAAGTACGGAAGAATATGGAGTGTCCGAGTGAAAGTGGAACAAGGATTACAAGGACATTTCAAGGACTTTACACTCCACACAAGGAGCCAAAGGAAGTCCTAAGCGTTTTGTGAACTATTATAAGTGTGCTAAGTTACAAAGTTGTTAATAGACTAAGTGCGGGTTCGTGACTGACTGAGGTCAAGCGCTACGAAAGACTTGTCCTGAGGATACAACTTGCAAGGCGAATCCTTGCCATCCGCGCGTCGAGTTAGTGTGCCTGGCGTAAGACAAGGTGAAGCGCACGTACACCAGCGAGTAGGAGTGCTAATGGTAGCTTCTTGCGGAGACAAGAAAGCCAATAGCGAAACCTGGCGTAGCTGGTGTAGTACGCAACAAACCTAGTCCCGTAGACGAGACTAAGTTCGATCGTTGACTGGCAGGAGAGCCTGTTGTAGGGTGTTCCAAAGGCAAGGGTAATAGTATCGCGAGGCTAGTCCAGCGCGCAGCCGAACTAGAGTTAAGCAAACAAGTGTAACAAGCAGAAAAATACCGATTCAAATACAAAGATATTTCATATAAACTAAAAGCACCAAGTGTTCTAATTGTCGCAGCGCCACGAATACAAATTTGTTGGCACGTACCCTCAGCACCGCAAGAGCTAGCCCAGCTTATATTCGGGACAACCGAAGGTTCGTTACAACTGGCGCCCAAACTGTGGATACTAGTCTACGAAGTGTTTTAAATTTATATATACAAAAATGTTGCGTTCGTGGGTGTACAATTTAAAAAAGGAACAGCTAATAAAATATGGCACGCAATTTGGTCTGGAAATGGCTGGGACAACCGACATGATGCGGAAACAGTTTGGAGAGTAGGTGAGTAAAAATGAGAGTTCTCTAATGCACGGCCTCCGTATCAGCGAATTGGCAAAGCTATTCGGTCGCCTGTCGCCAAGCAAAGAACTCGAGTCGGCGATCGAAGAGGAGGAGGAAGAGAAGGAGCTTGGCGCTATCAACGTAGCGCGGCTGAGCATACCTTCGACCAGCGCAGCGGCTCGAGCAAGAGACTCCCAGGAGACTCACCGATCACCGTGGGATTCGGTCCAGCAACCGCAACATGAACCTAGTTTCGAGCGAAGACACGATCGCATAAGCACTGGCATGGAATACCCGAGGGTGGCAAAACAGGTACGGGAATGGGGTTTTAGATTCGACGGGTTGTCGAAACCTCTAGAATTCTTGGAGCAGGTGGAATGGTCAGCGGATACATATGGGCTGAACCTGAACCTGATCCCAAGAGCCATGCCGGAGTTGCTCAAAGGGATGGCATTAAAATGGTATATCGCCAACAACCAACACTGGACGAGTTGGGTGGGATTTGTGCAGAGTTTTCAAGAATACTTCCTACCCAGAGACTATTTTGAGAATCTGGAAGATGAGGTCCGCAGAAGACGGCAGAAGTTGGAGGAGCCGTTCAAGATTTATATGGTCGAAATGCAGACACTGATGCGACCGCTGCGGTTAGCAGCGGATAAAGAGCTGTTGAAAATCTATAACAACAGTCTCCCCGATCTGCGCGCGTATGCACGACCCTACCAGTTCTCAAATCTGGGAGAACTGATGCACCTGGCAGAGGCATTTGAGGAGTTGGAGAAGGATCGAGCGCGACTGCGGCTCGAACAGCAACAACTCCAACCCCAACAGGAGCGGTATCACCACCCACCACAGGGTCGCGGAGAACAACACAACAATCGCGACCAACAGGCAAATCGCAACAATCACACACGTTTTATGGCAATGGAGGAGCATCACACCAGAGAACGGGGATCGGAGCCAGAAAGACCAAGACCGGCACCGAGACTGCAGCAAAACAACAGCCAAACGCACATAGAGAACCCAGGAAGGGCGTGTCGGGTGTGTGGTCAGAGCGGACATTGGGCGGTGGATTGCCGAAACCCAATGCTCGACTACAGCTGGGTTTGTGGCCGAATCGGGCAGCGAACCGCGACATGCTGTAAGTCGGGAAACGACCAGCGGCGTCCGCCAGCGAGGGGCGAACGGGAGCCGCCGAGGACCACCCCTCGCCATTAATCGGGAGTCTACAGAACGAGGGTGCGCAACTGACAGCTACTGTGCGAATCGGTGACTGTCAGTACAAGGCAACCATTGATACTGGGGCTACAAGCAGTTTCATCAGCGAAAAACTGGCTTGTAGACTCAGCGGAATGTGCCGGAGAAGCGACACCAACAGACGAGTACGATTAGCTGACGGACGGAACAGCAGCGTCTTTGAAGAACTAGAAGCGGAAATTCGCTTGGGAAATCGCCGACTGGAGATGAAGTTGCTGATATTGCCCGGCGTTATCGACGACCTCGTGTTGGGGTGGGATTTCCTGACGGGTATGGGCACTGTGTTGAAATGTGCAGGAATGGTGGTCACCATCCCGGCACAGCACTATGATCGTGAGAATCTGGAGGAGAGACTGTCGGTGGCAGTTGTCGAGACCACGATCGAACAGCACACAGAGGTCAGCCGTCAGGAGTCCGGAAGTAGCAACAAAATCCAACACGAAGATCCCAAAAATCCGAAAATGCAGGCCGAAATCAACCAACAAGTCGACGAATTGCTAGCAAAAGGCTGTATCGAACCATCAAACAGTCCACACAGCGCGCCCATAGTCATGGTAAAGAAGAAAACGGGCCAATGGCGGTTGTGTGTAGATTTTCGACAGTTAAACAGCCGATCGAAAAAAGACGCGTATCCACTTCCGAGAGTGAACCACATTTTGGATCAGCTCAGGGATGCCCATTTCATCACAAGTTTGGATTTGAAAAATGGGTATTGGCAGATACCAATGGAAAAGGAGAGCCGACCACTAACAGCGTTTACAGTCCCAGGAAAAGGATTGTACCATTGGAAGGTAATGCCGTTCGGTTTGCATTCGGCTCCAGCAACTTTTCAGAGAGCATTGGATCGCGTCATCGGACCAGACATGATGCCGCATGCGTTCGCATATCTGGATGACATCATAGTCATCGGACGGACCAGAGAAGAACACATGGAAAATCTGCAAGAAGTTTTCAGGCGATTGCGAGCAGCAAACCTGTGCATAAACGTGGATAAGTGCGACTTTTTCAAAAAGGAGTTGAAGTACTTAGGCCACAGGGTGACCGACAAGGGCATCTGCACAGATCCGGAAAAGGTTGCTGCAATCGCAGAATTAAAGCCGCCCGGAAACGTGAAGGAGCTGAGGCAGTATTTGGGAGTCGCATCCTGGTACCGGCGTTTTGTACCAGACTTCGCGACAACGGTACACCCGCTAAACGACCTGCTTAAAAAGGGAGCAAAATGGGAATGGTCAGAAGAACGACAACAGGCATTTGAAATTATCAAAAGATGACTGACACAGTCACCTGTTTTGGCATGCCCCGATTTTTCGAAAACCTTTTGCTTGCAGACGGATGCAAGCAACTATGGCCTGGGCGCGATATTGACTCAACCTTCGGACGAAGGTGAACGAGTAATATCGTATGCCAGCAGAACACTCAACGGAGCCGAAAGAAATTATTCGGCTACCGAAAAAGAGTGTTTGGCCATAGTATGGGGTATTCGAAAACTGCGGCCGTACTTGGAGGGATACCATTTCGTCGTGATCACCGATCACATGGCTCTGAAGTGGCTCAACTCGATTGAGAGTCCATCGGGTAGGATAGCGCGGTGGGCGCTAGAACTACAACAATACGATTTTGAGATAAAATACTGAAAGGGTAATCTCAACGTCGTAGCCGATGCATTGTCCCGACAGCCACTGCAAGAGACATGTGGTAGAGTGGTCACAACAACGGAAGGCATGGAGGAATCCAACGCAGGATGCAAATGGATTCAAAAGATGCGAGAAGAGATAAGGAAAAATCCCAGGAAATACCCGGACTACGTAGAGGAGAGCGGAAACCTTTACCGGCACATACCACATCGCGCAGGCAACGAGGAAGTGTCATCGTGGAAACTCTGCGTACCGAGCAGCAAGAGGAACCAGGTGTTGCTAGAGAATCACGACGCAGCAACAGCCGGACACCTCGGTAGCAGGAAGACGATAGCGCGATTGGCAACTCGCTATTACTGGCCCGGTACGTACATCGCTGCGAAATCTGCCAACTGTATAAGCCAAGTCAGATGGCGGCTGCTGGGAAAATGCTAACGCAGATACCGGAAGAGCCATGGAGCACAGTATGTGCGGACTTTGTTGGGCCCTTACCCCGGTCCAAACATGGGAATACGATGCTCATGGTGTTTGTGGACATATTCTCAAAGTGGACAGAGTTGGTACCTTTGAGAAGCGCTACAGCAGCATCGCTGCAAAAAGGATTTCGCGAGCGGATATTGGCCAGGTTTGGAGTACCGAAGGTGCTTATAACTGACAACGGAGCGCAGTTTACAAGCAAGGCCTTTAGAACCTACTTGGAAGAATTGGGGGCGCGACACCAGTTTACTGCACCATACACCCCACAAGAAAACCCAACGGAAAGGATGAATCGGACAGTGAAAACTATGGTGGCACAATATGCCAAAGATAATCAGCGGTGCTGGGACGAGCTATTACCGGAGCTGTCTCTGGCCGTCAATTCCAGCGTAGCAGCGTCTACCGGATACAGCGCGGCGTTCATAACGCAGGGGCGCGAACCGCGGCTGCCAAAAGCACTGTTCGACGAAGTCACAGTAGGCACCGGCAGAAACACGCAGACGCCCACCGAAAATGCTGCCAAGCTAAAGGAGGTATTCGAGGTGGTACGACGTAGCTTGGAAAAGGCGGCCCAAGACCAAGCTCGGCATTATAACTTGATTGCCCTGCCTAATAATTAAAAAAAAAAAAAACACCTAGATTCCTGAAAGCAAAAGAGTAGGTTATTAAAGTGGTTAAAGTGATATACTTCATTTACTCACCTGAGTTTATACCTATGGAAGAATGAGGAAATCTGTATTAGTTAAAATCATGGAAAGTGGTTTTTGTTTTTAAAAAAAAAAAAAAAGGAAGGGTAATACATGTGGCATTACTGGTACATGTATGGAAAAAAAAAAGAGAGAGAAAAACAACAACAAACAACAAAGAAGCTAGCGCGGCGAATTTAAAAAAAAGAACGGGAAAAATACAGAGAGAGCGCTGACAAACATGGCGACCATAACGGTAAGGACACCGTTGATCACGCACTAACACAAACACACTTGAGTACTCACCAGAGGGTATAAAAGCGTTGGCTGCCATGCGTTCAGCCTCTTTGCCAAAAGAAACGCAAACATAACAACATGCCAGCTTACGCACAATTGGGCAGCAGCGAGGGAGCGTCGACTCGCAATCCACGTGTTCGCGCGTTGCTGGAAGCACGCCGAGTGGCACCTGCACCCCGTCGGGTAGTACGGCGCAGGCGCGTTGCATTGCCACCCGTTCGTCGGCCGTTCCACCCGAGAC
Organism: Scaptomyza hsui; assembly: GCA_018152825.1. Classification (NCBI taxonomy): domain Eukaryota; kingdom Metazoa; phylum Arthropoda; class Insecta; order Diptera; family Drosophilidae; genus Scaptomyza; species Scaptomyza hsui. The sequence goes on from JAECXO010000076.1 coordinate 1,058,368, forward strand.
AGCGCGTGGCACGCCGCCAGCGAGAGCCGTCGCCTGACGTGCTCGTGCTGATGGCGTCGCCGATGCGGGATTCGAGTGACGAAGAACGGGTGCGCCAGGAGCGGGCAGCGGAGGCTCGGCGCCGGTTGAACCGGTGGTGTGCGGAGCAAATGCACAAGAAGGGCATAGAGGAGGGCTGGTTTAACCGGAGGCGGTCGGAGTCTTCCACGGAGTCCGAGGCAGGCACAGGGTCCGAGCCGGAGGACTGGGGGCACCCAGCAGCTCCACCAACGCCGCCACCGGAATCACGTCCGGCGAGGCCACCTTCGCCCACACCAAGGATCCGGGTGGAGGAGGAGGCGGTCGTTGAGATCTCCTCGGAATCGGAGGCAGGTGGCGGCAGCTGCGACTCCGAGGAGTACGTCGCCGCGTATGTGTCGTCGGTGGACGACGACGCAACCTCGGCCGAGGAGGAGAACGTTGGCGTGGTTAGCGCGGGCAGCGACGCGGAGGACCAGGAGGTGGCCAACGTCGCGAGCAGGCGACGTCACCCGCGCAAGGGTTCGTGCTGCGCGAAGCCACACCACCGCCGCGGGCCCCGTCACCGCCACCACCGTCCAGGATGCCGACGTTAGCGCCGCGGGAAGCTTCGAAGGACAACCTGGAAAGGGCACCGTGGGTGTGGCCCCAGCCGGCCAGCGAGGCTGCAGCGGCAGCAGAGCAGCGCGTGCCGGGCTCGCCTTCGCGTGGTGAGACACCGCCTCCGCCCCCACGCTGGTCACCCATCCGGTTGCGGCCAACGTTGGCACGGCAGGCGTCTTGCCCTGGTCCTACGCGGACGAACCGTCCGTCGCTGCAACGCCAACACTCAGCACCGAGCGGACAACCCACCTGGCGGGAGCTTATGCCGGAACAGTGGCCATCGGAAGTGGCCGCGGCACCCGGCGAGGGGCCGACGAGGCGATCGTGCCGGTTGGTGTGGGTGCACGATACCGTATAAGGGTATCATCTCTGGGGACTCGCGTGTTCGTGTGCGACCCGTGAGCGTACGGGCCGCGAACCGGTTAAAGCGTTTGGTACCTGAAAAGAAAAAAAGAAGAAGAGATGTAGCACCGACAGACGCTGGTAAATAGTGTAGAAACGGCACTTACCTGTGGCCACGGGGGGAAAACAAAGCCAGCGGGCATCGCGGGGCCAACTCTGGGTAAAAGAGAAAAGGTAATATCAACGGTAAAACGAAGATGGCAATCGTGGTGGGTTTTTTTTTGTACTTACTTTTTAGTTATATTTTCGCAGCAACAATTTGCCTCATCGGTTGTCAGTGGGGAGCGTTTGTCGATAGCCGGCGTAGATCGCCGCTATCGATTAAATATCGCCGATCACGCACGATGCTAGGCTCCCTGGCATGGCATGCGATGTCAGCAACACAGCGCAACACAAAGCTGACTGCTACGAGGACGATCGACACAACCCTAAGCTGGTGGTTATAAGGTCGGTGAACGGCCGTTGAGTTCGAAACGGCGCTGCGAGGAGCTGTGAATGCTTCTCACAAAAGTAGTATAATTCGACTGGGCTGTTTTTGGTTGTATGGAATAAATATATATACATATGTGGTATACATACATATATATATATATATTTTTATAAATACATATAAAAGTAAACAAAGCCGGCGGCCGAAACACGTATAAGGAGACATGCCGCGGCCGGACCTGAGTCGCGGCGAATTCGCATGCTGTCTCGCTCTGACGCCCGGTTTCAGCGCTTAGGTACGTGTCTCGCAGCTAGGATGGCTGGACACGTACCGTTAATGTGGAGGACAGAGTGCCGTTGGTGTGTGAGCAGTGCGATCACCGTTTATAGTGATCACTGTCATACCAACGGCGGGCGTGAGTCGCTACGGCCAGGCACCGTTGTTGCCAAGGGCCAAAATGACCATCACGCCACCTTTGCCCATTCCTTTGACATTGGCGCTGACAGGCCCCGATCCAGCGAGGCAGCAGCGCGTATAAAAGGAGCTGCCGGCAAAACAGGTACGGGAATGGGGTTTTAGATTCGACGGGTTGTCGAAACCTCTAGAATTCTTGGAGCAGGTGGAATGGTCAGCGGATACATATGGGCTGAACCTGAACCTGATCCCAAGAGCCATGCCGGAGTTGCTCAAAGGGATGGCATTAAAATGGTATATCGCCAACAACCAACACTGGACGAGTTGGGTGGGATTTGTGCAGAGTTTTCAAGAATACTTCCTACCCAGAGACTATTTTGAGAATCTGGAAGATGAGGTCCGCAGAAGACGGCAGAAGTTGGAGGAGCCGTTCAAGATTTATATGGTCGAAATGCAGACACTGATGCGACCGCTGCGGTTAGCAGCGGATAAAGAGCTGTTGAAAATCTATAACAACAGTCTCCCCGATCTGCGCGCGTATGCACGACCCTACCAGTTCTCAAATCTGGGAGAACTGATGCACCTGGCAGAGGCATTTGAGGAGTTGGAGAAGGATCGAGCGCGACTGCGGCTCGAACAGCAACAACTCCAACCCCAACAGGAGCGGTATCACCACCCACCACAGGGTCGCGGAGAACAACACAACAATCGCGACCAACAGGCAAATCGCAACAATCACACACGTTTTATGGCAATGGAGGAGCATCACACCAGAGAACGGGGATCGGAGCCAGAAAGACCAAGACCGGCACCGAGACTGCAGCAAAACAACAGCCAAACGCACATAGAGAACCCAGGAAGGGCGTGTCGGGTGTGTGGTCAGAGCGGACATTGGGCGGTGGATTGCCGAAACCCAATGCTCGACTACTGCTGGGTTTGTGGCCGAATCGGGCAGCGAACCGCGACATGCTGTAAGTCGGGAAACGACCAGCGGCGTCCGCCAGCGAGGGGCGAACGGGAGCCGCCGAGGACCACCCCTCGCCATTAATCGGGAGTCTACAGAACGAGGGTGCGCAACTGACAGCTACTGTGCGAATCGGTGACTGTCAGTACAAGGCAACCATTGATACTGGGGCTACAAGCAGTTTCATCAGCGAAAAACTGGCTTGTAGACTCAGCGGAATGTGCCGGAGAAGCGACACCAACAGACGAGTACGATTAGCTGACGGACGGAACAGCAGCGTCTTTGAAGAACTAGAAGCGGAAATTCGCTTGGGAAATCGCCGACTGGAGATGAAGTTGCTGATATTGCCCGGCGTTATCGACGACCTCGTGTTGGGGTGGGATTTCCTGACGGGTATGGGCACTGTGTTGAAATGTGCAGGAATGGTGGTCACCATCCCGGCACAGCACTATGATCGTGAGAATCTGGAGGAGAGACTGTCGGTGGCAGTTGTCGAGACCACGATCGAACAGCACACAGAGGTCAGCCGTCAGGAGTCCGGAAGTAGCAACAAAATCCAACACGAAGATCCCAAAAATCCGAAAATGCAGGCCGAAATCAACCAACAAGTCGACGAATTGCTAGCAAAAGGCTGTATCGAACCATCAAACAGTCCACACAGCGCGCCCATAGTCATGGTAAAGAAGAAAACGGGCCAATGGCGGTTGTGTGTAGATTTTCGACAGTTAAACAGCCGATCGAAAAAAGACGCGTATCCACTTCCGAGAGTGAACCACATTTTGGATCAGCTCAGGGATGCCCATTTCATCACAAGTTTGGATTTGAAAAATGGGTATTGGCAGATACCAATGGAAAAGGAGAGCCGACCACTAACAGCGTTTACAGTCCCAGGAAAAGGATTGTACCATTGGAAGGTAATGCCGTTCGGTTTGCATTCGGCTCCAGCAACTTTTCAGAGAGCATTGGATCGCGTCATCGGACCAGACATGATGCCGCATGCGTTCGCATATCTGGATGACATCATAGTCATCGGACGGACCAGAGAAGAACACATGGAAAATCTGCAAGAAGTTTTCAGGCGATTGCGAGCAGCAAACCTGTGCATAAACGTGGATAAGTGCGACTTTTTCAAAAAGGAGTTGAAGTACTTAGGCCACAGGGTGACCGACAAGGGCATCTGCACAGATCCGGAAAAGGTTGCTGCAATCGCAGAATTAAAGCCGCCCGGAAACGTGAAGGAGCTGAGGCAGTATTTGGGAGTCGCATCCTGGTACCGGCGTTTTGTACCAGACTTCGCGACAACGGTACACCCGCTAAACGACCTGCTTAAAAAGGGAGCAAAATGGGAATGGTCAGAAGAACGACAACAGGCATTTGAAATTATCAAAAGATGACTGACACAGTCACCTGTTTTGGCATGCCCCGATTTTTCGAAAACCTTTTGCTTGCAGACGGATGCAAGCAACTATGGCCTGGGCGCGATATTGACTCAACCTTCGGACGAAGGTGAACGAGTAATATCGTATGCCAGCAGAACACTCAACGGAGCCGAAAGAAATTATTCGGCTACCGAAAAAGAGTGTTTGGCCATAGTATGGGGTATTCGAAAACTGCGGCCGTACTTGGAGGGATACCATTTCGTCGTGATCACCGATCACATGGCTCTGAAGTGGCTCAACTCGATTGAGAGTCCATCGGGTAGGATAGCGCGGTGGGCGCTAGAACTACAACAATACGATTTTGAGATAAAATACTGAAAGGGTAATCTCAACGTCGTAGCCGATGCATTGTCCCGACAGCCACTGCAAGAGACATGTGGTAGAGTGGTCACAACAACGGAAGGCATGGAGGAATCCAACGCAGGATGCAAATGGATTCAAAAGATGCGAGAAGAGATAAGGAAAAATCCCAGGAAATACCCGGACTACGTAGAGGAGAGCGGAAACCTTTACCGGCACATACCACATCGCGCAGGCAACGAGGAAGTGTCATCGTGGAAACTCTGCGTACCGAGCAGCAAGAGGAACCAGGTGTTGCTAGAGAATCACGACGCAGCAACAGCCGGACACCTCGGTAGCAGGAAGACGATAGCGCGATTGGCAACTCGCTATTACTGGCCCGGTACGTACATCGCTGCGAAATCTGCCAACTGTATAAGCCAAGTCAGATGGCGGCTGCTGGGAAAATGCTAACGCAGATACCGGAAGAGCCATGGAGCACAGTATGTGCGGACTTTGTTGGGCCCTTACCCCGGTCCAAACATGGGAATACGATGCTCATGGTGTTTGTGGACATATTCTCAAAGTGGACAGAGTTGGTACCTTTGAGAAGCGCTACAGCAGCATCGCTGCAAAAAGGATTTCGCGAGCGGATATTGGCCAGGTTTGGATCACCGAAGGTGCTTATAACTGACAACGGAGCGCAGTTTACAAGCAAGGCCTTTAGAACCTACTTGGAAGAATTGGGGCGCGACACCAGTTTACTGCACCATACACCCCACAAGAAAACCCAACGGAAAGGATGAATCGGACAGTGAAAACTATGGTGGCACAATATGCCAAAGATAATCAGCGGTGCTGGGACGAGCTATTACCGGAGCTGTCTCTGGCCGTCAATTCCAGCGTAGCAGCGTCTACCGGATACAGCGCGGCGTTCATAACGAAGGGCCCGAACCGCGGCTGCCAAAAGCACTGTTCGACGAAGTCACAGTAGGCACCGGCAGAAACACGCAGACGCCCACCGAAAATGCTGCCAAGCTAAAGGAGGTATTCGAGGTGGTACGACGTAGCTTGGAAAAGGCGGCCCAAGACCAAGCTCGGCATTATAACTTGATTGCCCTGCCTAATAATTAAAAAAAAAAAAAAAACACCTAGATTCCTGAAAGCAAAAGAGTAGGTTATTAAAGTGGTTAAAGTGATATACTTCATTTACTCACCTGAGTTTATACCTATGGAAGAATGAGGAAATCTGTATTAGTTAAAATCATGGAAAGTGGTTTTTTGTTTTTTTTTTTAAAAAAAAAAGGAAGGGTAATACATGTGGCATTACTGGTACATGTATGGAAAAAAAAGAGAGAGAAAAACAACAACAAACAACAAAGAAGCTAGCGCGGCGAATTTAAAAAAGAACGGGAAAAATACAGAGAGAGCGCTGACAAACATGGCGACCATAACGGTAAGGACACCGTTGATCACGCACTAACACAAACACACTTGAGTACTCACCAGAGGGTATAAAAGCGTTGGCTGCCATGCGTTCAGCCTCTTTGCCAAAAGAAACGCAAACATAACAACATGCCAGCTTACGCACAATTGGGCAGCAGCGAGGGAGCGTCGACTCGCAATCCACGTGTTCGCGCGTTGCTGGAAGCACGCCGAGTGGCACCTGCACCCCGTCGGGTAGTACGTCGTAGCCGATGCATTGTCCCGACAGCCACTGCAAGAGACATGTGGTAGAGTGGTCACAACAACGGAAGGCATGGAGGAATCCAACGCAGGATGCAAATGGATTCAAAAGATGCGAGAAGAGATAAGGAAAAATCCCAGGAAATACCCGGACTACGTAGAGGAGAGCGGAAACCTTTACCGGCACATACCACATCGCGCAGGCAACGAGGAAGTGTCATCGTGGAAACTCTGCGTACCGAGCAGCAAGAGGAACCAGGTGTTGCTAGAGAATCACGACGCAGCAACAGCCGGACACCTCGGTAGCAGGAAGACGATAGCGCGATTGGCAACTCGCTATTACTGGCCCGGTACGTACATCGCTGCGAAATCTGCCAACTGTATAAGCCAAGTCAGATGGCGGCTGCTGGGAAAATGCTAACGCAGATACCGGAAGAGCCATGGAGCACAGTATGTGCGGACTTTGTTGGGCCCTTACCCCGGTCCAAACATGGGAATACGATGCTCATGGTGTTTGTGGACATATTCTCAAAGTGGACAGAGTTGGTACCTTTGAGAAGCGCTACAGCAGCATCGCTGCAAAAAGGATTTCGCGAGCGGATATTGGCCAGGTTTGGAGTACCGAAGGTGCTTATAACTGACAACGGAGCGCAGTTTACAAGCAAGGCCTTTAGAACCTACTTGGAAGAATTGGGGGCGCGACACCAGTTTACTGCACCATACACCCCACAAGAAAACCCAACGGAAAGGATGAATCGGACAGTGAAAACTATGGTGGCACAATATGCCAAAGATAATCAGCGGTGCTGGGACGAGCTATTACCGGAGCTGTCTCTGGCCGTCAATTCCAGCGTAGCAGCGTCTACCGGATACAGCGCGGCGTTCATAACGCAGGGGCGCGAACCGCGGCTGCCAAAAGCACTGTTCGACGAAGTCACAGTAGGCACCGGCAGAAACACGCAGACGCCCACCGAAAATGCTGCCAAGCTAAAGGAGGTATTCGAGGTGGTACGACGTAGCTTGGAAAAGGCGGCCCAAGACCAAGCTCGGCATTATAACTTGATTGCCCTGCCTAATAATTAAAAAAAAAAAAAAAAACTCCTAGATTTCTGAAAGCAAAAGAGTAGGTTATTAAAGTGGTTAAAGTGATATACTTCATTTACTCACCTGAGTTTATACCTATGGAAGAATGAGGAAATCTGTATTAGTTAAAATCATGGAAAGTGGTTTTTGTTTTTTTTAAAAAAAAAAAAAGGAAGGGTAATACATGTGGCATTACTGGTACATGTATGGAAAAAAAAAGAGAGAGAAAAACAACAACAAACAACAAAGAAGCTAGCGCGGCGAATTTAAAAAAAAGAACGGGAAAAATACAGAGAGAGCGCTGACAAACATGGCGACCATAACGGTAAGGACACCGTTGATCACGCACTAACACAAACACACTTGAGTACTCACCAGAGGGTATAAAAGCGTTGGCTGCCATGCGTTCAGCCTCTTTGCCAAAAGAAACGCAAACATAACAACATGCCAGCTTACGCACAATTGGGCAGCAGCGAGGGAGCGTCGACTCGCAATCCACGTGTTCGCGCGTTGCTGGAAGCACGCCGAGTGGCACCTGCACCCCGTCGGGTAGTACGGCGCAGGCGCGTTGCATTGCCACCCGTTCGTCGGCCGTTCCACCCGAGACAGCGCGTGGCACGCCGCCAGCGAGAGCCGTCGCCTGACGTGCTCGTGCTGATGGCGTCGCCGATGCGGGATTCGAGTGACGAAGAACGGGTGCGCCAGGAGCGGGCAGCGGAGGCTCGGCGCCGGTTGAACCGGTGGTGTGCGGAGCAAATGCACAAGAAGGGCATAGAGGAGGGCTGGTTTAACCGGAGGCGGTCGGAGTCTTCCACGGAGTCCGAGGCAGGCACAGGGTCCGAGCCGGAGGACTGGGGGCACCCAGCAGCTCCACCAACGCCGCCACCGGAATCACGTCCGGCGAGGCTACCTTCGCCCACACCAAGGATCCGGGTGGAGGAGGAGGCGGTCGTTGAGATCTCCTCGGAATCGGAGGCAGGTGGCGGCAGCTGCGACTCCGAGGAGTACGTCGCCGCGTATGTGTCGTCGGTGGACGACGACGCAACCTCGGCCGAGGAGGAGAACGTTGGCGTGGTTAGCGCGGGCAGCGACGCGGAGGACCAGGAGGTGGCCAACGTCGCGAGCAGGCGACGTCACCCGCGCAAGGGTTCGTGCTGCGCGAAGCCACACCACCGCCGCGGGCCCCGTCACCGCCACCACCGTCCAGGATGCCGACGTTAGCGCCGCGGGAAGCTTCGAAGGACAACCTGGAAAGGGCACCGTGGGTGTGGCCCCAGCCGGCCAGCGAGGCTGCAGCGGCAGCAGAGCAGCGCGTGCCGGGCTCGCCTTCGCGTGGTGAGACACCGCCTCCGCCCCCACGCTGGTCACCCATCCGGTTGCGGCCAACGTTGGCACGGCAGGCGTCTTGCCCTGGTCCTACGCGGACGAACCGTCCGTCGCTGCAACGCCAACACTCAGCACCGAGCGGACAACCCACCTGGCGGGAGCTTATGCCGGAACAGTGGCCATCGGAAGTGGCCGCGGCACCCGGCGAGGGGCCGACGAGGCGATCGTGCCGGTTGGTGTGGGTGCACGATACCGTATAAGGGTATCATCTCTGGGGACTCGCGTGTTCGTGTGCGACCCGTGAGCGTACGGGCCGCGAACATTTAAAAAAAATAATAAACAAAAAATATATAGAAAAAAAAAAGGCGTTTGGTACCTGAAAAGAAAAAAAAGAAGAAGAGATGTAGCACCGACAGACGCTGGTAAATAGTGTAGAAACGGCACTTACCTGTGGCCACGGGGGGAAAGCAAAGCCAGCGGGCATCGCGGGGCCAACTCTGGGTAAAAGAGAAAAGGTAATATCAACGGTAAAACGAAGATGGCAATCGTGGTGGGTTTTTTTTTGTACTTACTTTTTAGTTATATTTTCGCAGCAACAATTTGCCTCATCGGTTGTCAGTGGGGAGCGTTTGTCGATAGCCGGCGTAGATCGCCGCTATCGATTAAATATCGCCGATCACGCACGACGCTAGGCTCCCTGGCATGGCATGCGATGTCAGCAACACAGCGCAACACAAAGCTGACTGCTACGAGGACGATCGACACAACCCTAAGCTGGTGGTTATAAGGTCGGTGAACGGCCGTTGAGTTCGAAACGGCGCTGCGGATGGCGCGCTTATTCAAAGTTTGAATTTGAAGTGGAAGACTCCACTTCCGAGGAAAGAGGGGAGTGTGAGGAGCTGTGAATGCTTCTCACAAAAGTAGTATAATTCGACTGGGCTGTTTTTGGTTGTATGGAATAAATATATATACATATGTGGTATACATACATATATATATATATATATTTTTATAAATACATATAAAAGTAAACAAAGCCGGCGGCCGAAACACGTATAAGGAGACATGCCGCGGCCGGACCTGAGTCGCGGCGAATTCGCATGCTGTCTCGCTCTGACGCCCGGTTTCAGCGCTTAGGTACGTGTCTCGCAGCTAGGATGGCTGGACACGTACCGTTAATGTGGAGGACAGAGTGCCGTTGGTGTGTGAGCAGTGCGATCACCGTTTATAGTGATCACTGTCATACCAACGGCGGGCGTGAGTCGCTACGGCCAGGCACCGTTGTTGCCAAGGGCCAAAATGACCATCACGCCACCTTTGCCCATTCCTTTGACATTGGCGCTGACAGGCCCCGATCCAGCGAGGCAGCAGCGCGTATAAAAGGAGCTGCCGACCGACGGCGCGGGATAGTAGAAATAGGAGCGATCAACGCGCAGCTAAAACACGGCCGGTTCGAGAGTTGCTAAACGCGTCAAGTGAAGTACGGAAGAATATCGAGTGTCCGAGTGAAAGTGGAACAAGGATTACAAGGACATTTCAAGGACTTTACACTCCACAAAAGGAGCCAAAGGAAGTCCTAAGCGTTTTGTGAACTATTATAAGTGCGCTAAGTTACAAAGTTGTAAATAGACTAAGTGCGGGTTCGTGACTGACTGAGGTCAAGCGCTACGAAAGACTTGTCCTGAGGATACAACTTGCAAGGCGAATCCTTGCCATCCGCGCGTCGAGTTAGTGTGCCTGGCGTAAGACAAGGTGAAGCGCACGTACACCAGCGAGTAGGAGTGCTAATGGTAGCTTCTTGCGGAGACAAGAAAGCCAATAGCGAAACCTGGCGTAGCTGGCGTAGTACGCAACAAACCTAGTCCCGTAGACGAGACTAAGTTCGATCGTTGACTGGCAGGAGAGCCTGTTGTAGGGTGTTCCAAAGGCAAGGGTAATAGTATCGCGAGGCTAGTCCAGCGCGCAGCCGAACTAGAGTTAAGCAAACAAGTGTAACAAGCAGAAAAATACCGATTCAAATACAAAGATATTTCATATAAACTAAAAGCACCAAGTGTTCTAATTGTCGCAGCGCCACGAATACAAATTTGTTGGCACGTACCCTCAGCACCGCAAGAGCTAGCCCAGCTTATATTCGGGATAAACCGAAGGTTCGTTACACTATGTTGTAGCAAGGCTGGAAAAATCTGATCGCCCCCCGGGGCTTTAAAAGGACTAAAAGATTTGACTGCCCACCTGACCTTGTCAGGATCGAAAATAATACCGGACAGACTGTGATCACGCCTGATCGGTGGAGTAGTGAACCCATCTGGTTCACGGTGCGTGTTAAACCGAGATCCTGGGAAATGCACCTGAAGCAAAAGCTCTAGCGTTTCCTTTCGCTCTTGAGTGAAAGAACCATCTATTCTTTTTAGAAGCCCCACCCCATTAGTCGAGGCCTTAGCGAAGACCTTTTGCAGTCTAGCTGCTTCTGGTAGTGCCTGCACACTTTCGCAGTAATTGCGCCAGTTCTCCCGCTTAGCCCTTCTAATACTCTTATTATACTCCGTGAGAGCACTCCTATAAGTGTCCCAGGAGTCCCGATTCGCTTTTGCTCTATTAAAGAGTCTGCGAACTTCCTGTCTTTGACCTGCAAGTCTGTCGCTCCACCAGGGAACCTCGCGTTTCACCCGGTGACGCTTTAGAACTGTGCTGTCTTGGCAGGAAGTGATTAGCACATCATGAAGCTGGTCAGCAGCCATCTCTATGTCACTAACAGACGCAAAGTTGGTGATGAGTTGATCAGGTTTCATAGCCACAGAGGCTGTGAACATATTCCAATTAGTTTTCTTCCGATTGTATATCGAGTTATTCATAGACCAACTAAATAACAAGACTGGAAATAAGCACTGCTCTGTACTGTTAACTAACATTCTGCGTGATGGGAGTGCCAACAGGGGAAAATTGAAATTATTCGTTCAGTTGTTTCGTCGATTCTCGGTGACAGCCAGCGGCCATTATTGTTTTGATTTTGTTTTGATAGCAAAGTGTGCGATGTGCCGGACAAAGATTGTTTGTTGCCGCACTTCATTTCTCTTGTTGTTGTCGCAGAAATTGAGTTTTGCAATTTTAGACTTTTGCTTGAATTTGGTTGCTGCTACCCTAGCAAGGAAGGGTAGTTTGACTTTATTTAAACTTTGCGTTATTAAATAGATAAACGCAATATACTTAATTATGCTATTTTTAAAATGTGTTTTGGCCATAAGGAAGGGAATATATAACTAATTAAATGTAATTTATATATCTTAATGTGAAATTTAAAATAACATTTAAAAAACGTACTATGCTATTAAATACTTATCTTTCTATACTAATCTTATATTTGTGGTTTTATAGACAATAACTAATTATTGTGACATAGGGTATTTTAAATCTGTGCAGTTTTAAATGTCAGCCACTGCTACTTTAGCTGCCTTGTTGCGTTTTCTTATTCTTATTCTGCATACACACAAACACGAGCCTGACCTAGGCTACGTTTCGTGCGTTTTCTTCGCCTAGGTGTCCACAACATCATGCATACACACAAAGACGGGCCAGACTACGCTTTGAAAGTCAGCCGCCGTTTTTATTTTAAAATAAATAATTGTATTTAATATTAGAATATTTATATAAAACACGAATGTACTATATATAACAAAATTAAAATGCAAAAAAAAAAAGAAAGAAAAAAGTTTGATTAATTTGGCTAGGGGATGAACTCGGATCATAAAAATTCTTTACAAACAAGCATCTAGCCAACTGCGCCACGACCGCTCTTGCAGGTTGATGACTTGAGATTGGTCTTATTTTGTGTTCGATGTAATGTAACACAAAAGGAAATCAAATCAAAAACAAAAGTTTACGCGCGTTAGAATAAGTGCATAAGTGCAATAAGTTCAAATCTAAAGCGATTTTACAAAAGTGCTATTAAAATCAGTTTTTATTAAAACTAAAACCACACATATTATTTATTATTATTATTTTATCAACTTTAAATTGTTAAATCCATTTAAAAATGGAATATAAGTGCAAACGAGTGCGTTTCAAGAAAAAAGATAAATATTTATATTATAAAAAATATCTGAACCCGGTGTTGAACCCGGGGTCGAAGAAGTGCTGCCGTTAAAGCAAAACATTTAAAAACGTAAAAAATATTTGCTTTGCCGCCGGCAAATTCTTCTTTTACTGAATATAAACTATAGTTATATATTATATTATTATATTATAATACACAACTTAGGCCAATAAACATACTATTAATTTCATAGCGCAATTTATTTGATAATTCAATACATTTCATATACGCTGCTCATTCATTCTGTGTGCGTCCATACATATACACACATACATATACTCTGTGTCGTGTGTGCGCAGAGCAATACACAAACACGAACCAAAAATAAACAGCGAAGCCCAGTCAAAACAAAAACGGCAAGTTTCGTTAAAGGGGAAGTGGTCTATGGAGTTATTGAGTTCCGTTTGGCTAGGTAGATCAAACTGGATGTGCTGATGGTCTGATAACGTGGCCTCATCGGTAACCCTCCAATTCGTTATACAATCGGATAAGAAATTGCTAGCCAGGGTGAGATCCAAGATCTCCTCCCGGATGGCGTTTATGAAAGTAGGTTTGCACCCCCTATTGACTACATCTAATTGACTACACAATAGATATTCAAGTAGGCACTCACCCCGTTTGTTGACATCACTGCTACCCCATATGATGTGATGCGCGTTTGCGTCGCAGCCGATAACCAGATGTTTCCCGGCTGTGCGGCAGAAGTTGACGAGCTGTTGGACCTCCATTGGCGGAGCTACGTCCGTGTCTCCTGGAAAGTAGACGGCCGCCACCACCACCTCCCGGACACCTTCCGCTAAGGCCACCTCTATGGCTGTTGCAACTAGATCCCTGCAGATAAAGTTAGTTTGTGGGAAGTGCTTCACGTTTCTATCCAAAAGAATTGCCGCGCGAGGAGCACCTCCGCTGCGGTCATATAATAACTTACTTGAGCCGCAGCTTAGTCCTTTAATTTGGCCACCGATCAACCATGGCTCCTGGACTAGGGCCAGATCGATCTTCTGCTCGGCGAACGTCTTGCACAGGGTGGACGACGCCCCTCTGGCGTGGTGCAGGTTCGCCTGGAGAACCCTCGTGGTTCTCATGGCTCCTCACTGGAGCGCTGGACGAGGCTGCCGCTCTTGCCCCGTCGAGAGTTGTCCCCTCTCACACCCTTTGGCAGCCTAGATGCCTTGACCGACTTGGTGTAGGGACGGGGATGGCCTTCTTAGCGAGCCCAACAGCTGCGCTTGTAGAAGGACCATCCTCAGGGGGGGGATTCCGCTTGTTGGACGTCACTGTTCTTATCCTTCTGAGCGGAAGTTTTCAGGATAAGTCTGGTTCTGCCAAAGCAGTACCAGATTTTGCCGCCACACTTGGTAAGCGAATGCAGCGACGCCTGGTCCACCATTATGGCGAGGTGCAGCATCTCACCTTGTGTGGTCCGCTGCACAACTCTCCACTGGGTGGTGTCGAGGTCATTTTGCTTACCAACATAAGCAAGAACTTCCTCATTTGACAATTCCAAGCTGTTGGCGAAGTAGCCTCTTACAAGGCTCGCCCGGGGGAATTGGCCTTCCTCCAACAGCTCCACGTCAAGCGAACTATTTCCCTTGATGAGGCTAAAGTTAATCCTGACCCACTCGGCTGCATTATTGTCATAGCAGACGAGCAACAGCCACCCTGTTCTCGGAACACATCCCTCGAACCGTGGCATCAGACCACCCTTCTCCGAGGAGAGAGTCGTCCTTAGGATCGCCGCCTTTAACGTAGCCATCTGCTGCGCTGTTAAGGTCAGCGCCCTGTCAGTCAAGATAAAGCCGAGCTTGACACCACTCGCCATCCGACTGTAAGATGGCGCTGTCGACTCTGCGTGGGCACTTTTCGGCTTCTTGGACAAGCCGGACTCCGGGGTCGTATCAAACGACCGGTCTCGCTTGGCCGTGGCTTCAGCGGGAGGGGTGGCTTTTGCAGCCTGGAGAGCCTCAGCTCTCTGGAGCCCTTTTGCGATAGCTGCCTTAAACAGCTTCTTTTCGCGGCTTATCATCTTTACAAAGGCGAGCTCGGAATCCAGCCTCAGCCGCCGGATCCGATTGCCTGCATCCGCCAGATTCAACCCCAGAGAGGATGAGTCAGATGCGTCGTCAGATGCGTCGTCAGACGGTACCAAAGTGACGTCTTCGGAGTCTGAGGCCAAAATCTCAGGTTCCGGTGACGAAGAGGAGGCAGTATCCAACCGTCCTGTGATGGTTGGTGGCTTGTCCGAATCCCCAATCACAGCGGGACCAACATCCGCGCATATGGGGGTGGGCGCCGGCAGCGCATCAGCTGCAGTGCCTCGTGTGGCCATAACCGTGAAGGTTGAGGCCTGGGGTGTTGCTGTCTGAGTCGCAACGCACTCATTCTGTTTAAAAATTAAATTGTTACTCATTCTGATCCCACGAGTAGACGGGAAAGGAGGTCGCCCGCAGCATAGCCCGTGTACCGCGGGAAGTCCACAATTAAAACTGGAGGAGGACAGGTATCCAGAGTCCGCATATTAGCAACCGAGCACCCCCTCGGCCATGAATCCCTCGGCATATGCTGTTCCACCTTGGATTGGGGAATTTTCAAAAGAGTTATCTTCTCTTAGCCCGACTACCATTAGTCAGCACCCTTGGTCGAGACATGACCAACACAAGAGTCTGTTTCCAGCCGCCCTCGCGTGTAGAGTATAGTCGCACTTCCAACAGTGTGTGCAGATACGGCGCGTACTACTAACGTAGTTACACGTTATTCCCCCTACACACCTGTCGGCTGACGGCCGTGGCATCCAAAATTTTGATGCATTTTTTTGGGGAACGTCAATATCTATCTTCACACAAAATTTGGTGGCTCTAGCCCAAAAAATGTGAAAACTATAGGCGTTTCCAATTTCTTAGTGAAGGGGGGATGGGGGCAGAATCAGGGGGCGTGGCATCTAAGTTTTGATGGGGAACGTCAGTACCTATCTTGACACAAAATTTGGTGGCTCTAGCCCAAAAAATGTGAAAACTATAGGCGTTTCCAATTTCATGGATAAGGGGGGATGTGGGCGGAATAAAGGGGCGTGGCATCCAAAATTTGGATGCATTTTTTTGGGGAACGTCAATATCTATCTTGACACAAAATTTGGTGGCTCTAGCCCAAAAAATGTGAAAACTATAGGCGCTTCCAATTTCTTAGTGAAGGGGGGATGGGGCGGAATCAGGGGGCGTGGCATCCAAGCTTTGATGGGGAACGTCAGTACCTATCTTGACACAAAATTTGGTGGCTCTAGCCCAAAATATGTGAAAACTATATGCGTTTCCAATTTCATGGAGAAGGGGGGATGGGGCGGAATCAGGGGGCGTGGCATCCAAAATTTTGATGCATATTTTTGGGAAACGTCAATATCTATCTTGACACAAAATTTGGTGGCTCTAGCCCAAAAAATGTGAAAACTATAGGCGTTTCCAATTTCATGGATAAGGGGGGATGTGGGCGGAATAAGGGGGCGTGGCATCCAAAATTTTTATGCATTTTTTTGGGAAACGTCAATATCTATCTTAACACAAAATTTTGTGGCTCTAGCCCAAAAAATGTGAAAACTATAGGCGTTTCCAATTTCTTAGTGAAGGGGGGATGGGGGCAGAATCAGGGGGCGTGGCATCCAAGCTTTGATGGGGAACGTCAGTACCTATCTTGACACAAAATTTGGTGGCTCTAGCCCAAAAAATGTGAAAACTATAGGCGTTTCCAATTTCATGGATATGGGGGGGGATGGGGGCGGAATAAGGGGGCGTGGCATACAAAATTTTGATGGATTTTTTTTTGGGGAACGTCAATATCTATCTTGACACAAAATTTGGTGGCTCTAGCCCAAAAAATGTGAAAACTATATGCGTTTCCAATTTCATTGAGAAGGGGGGGATGGGGCGGAATGAGGAGGCATGGCATCCAAAATTTTTATGCATATTTTTGGGGAACGTCAGTACTTATTTTGAGTACTTCATGGAGAAGGGGGGATGGGGGCGGAATCAGGGGGCGTGGCATTCAAAATTTTGATGCATATTTTTTGGAAACGTCAATATCTATCTTGACACAAAATTTGGTGGCTCTAGCCCACACAATGTGAAAACTATAGGCGTTTCCAATTTCATGGAGAAGGGGGGATGGGGGCGGAATCAGGGGGCGTGGCATCCAAAATTTTTATGCATATTTTTGGGAAACGTCAATATCTATCTTAACACAAAATTTTGTGGCTCTAGCCCAAAAAATGTGAAAACTATAGGCGTTTCCAATTTCTTAGTGAAGGGGGGATGGGGGCGGAATCAGGGGGCGTGGCATCCAAGCTTTGATGGGGAACGTCAGTACCTATCTTGACACAAAATTTGGTGGCTCTAGCCCAAAAAATGTGAAAACTATAGGCGTTTCCAATTTCATGGATAAGGGGGGATGGGGGCGGAATAAGGGGGCGTGGCATCCAAAATTTTGATGAATTTTTTTGGGGAACGTCAATATCTATCTTGACACAAAATTTGGTGGCTCTAGCCCAAAAAATGTGAAAACTATATGCGTTTCCAATTTCATGGAGAAGGGGGGGATGGGGCGGAATGAGGAGGCATGGCATCCAACATTTTTATGCATATTTTTGGGGAACGTCAGTACTTATTTTGAGTACTTCATGGAGAAGGGGGGATAGGGGCGGAATCAGGGGGCGTGGCATTCAAACTTTTGATGCATATTTTTTGGAAACGTCAATATCTATCTTGACACAAAATTTGGTGGCTCTAGCCCACACAATGTGAAAACTATAGGCGTTTCCAATTTCATGGAGAAGGGGGGATGGGGGCGGAATCAGGGGGCGAGGCATCCAAAATTTTGATGCATATTTTTGGGGAACGTCAATATCTACCTTGACACAAAATTTGGTGGCTCTAGCCCAAAAAATGTGAAAACTATAGGCGTTTCCAATTTCATGGTGAAGGGGGGATGGGGGCGGTATCAGGGGGCGTGGAATCCAAAATTTTGATGCAGTTATTTCAGGGACATGACTAGCTATCTGCGTGTTTATTAAACGTTAATGCGTGTATCTTCCACATTTTTTGAGCTAGTAGAAGGATTGATGGTGACATCTACCAAAGATCTCCATCAAATTTGGAGGCCACGCCCACCTCTGACGCCCACCTTTTAAAATCGGAAACTCAGCAATGTATCTCTTACAGCTTTTAAGCTAGAGCCCCCAAATTTGGTAGGAAGATAGATGGTGACATCTACCAAAGATCTGCATAAGACATTTGGATGCTACGCACACCTCTGCCGCCCACCTTATAGAATCGGAAAATTCAGCTTTCTCTTACAAATTTTGAGCAAGAGACACCAAATTGGTAGGAAGATAGATGATGACATCTACCAAAGATCTGCATCAAAATTTTGGATGCCACGCCCACGCAAGCCACCCGCCTTATAAAATCGAAATCAGCTATATCTTTAACAGTTTTTGTGCTTAAGCCACCAAACTTTGTAGGAAATAGATGGCGACATTTAAAAAGATTTGATTCAAAAATTTGGATGCCACACTCACCCTGCCGCCCACCCTTTAAATTTGGAAGTTTAGTTATCTTCCACAGTTTTTGAGCTAAAGTCACCAAATCTGTTTGTATGATAGCTGGCGATGTTTACCATCCGGCTCACCCCTTCCGCCTCTGCATTACCCATTAGCAAGCAGACTTCTTACCATCCGTTCTTTTACTTAATTTCAAATATGGAGAGCGCAAGTAAGTACTTTTTTGTATTAATTTTAGATTTTTATATTTATTACCTAATTGTAATTTCAGTTGATACTATTAAGTGGTGCGACGCAAAACAAAAAACTAATGCTGACGCTTTATGGGAATTTCAAACACGATTTTCGTAACTCGAAATAAAAAGAAAAAATGCGTATGGCAAAATATTTGCGAACAAATAAAGGAATACGGTATTTAAAAAATCTCATGATCGCATTAAAGTAAATAAGAAGAGCACTGGTCACACTGAAAATTATTTTTTTAAAGAAATGGATGTCATGTTTCAAGACGATGTGGCGGTTTTAGGGGCCAAAACTGCTTCACTTTCACCTTATTTATTTAATTTTTTATTGTTGTACTTAACCCAAAACTGGTAAGGTTACTTTATATACACAAATGGTAACCTTCGTCGAATCGACGAAGTCACATTAAACTTCAAAATGTTGAATGAAAACTTTTACACGCAAGTTTGGCATTGTACTTACAATCAAGAACAGACTTTGACAAACAATAAAACCCGAAGGTTTTGTATTTTTAAAGCTTTATTATATATTTGTTAGTGAATCGCGGCTAAGTCCATTTTGTATGCACAAATATATTAAATGTATTTACAGCTTCAAAAAATTTGATTAGCCAACTGGGGCAGTAGGGTATGTGAAGCGCAAGCCACATTCACTCCTCTAGCCACGCGGTCAGGGTTATGCACTAATTTGAGGGTATGAAGGGTAACCACGCCGATTAGTGAACGTGCAGCGTTATAGTCGTATCGGGGGAAGAGGCGCCCACACCGAATTATACGCTGTACTAATTGGAAAGAGAGGGGATCATACTGGCGCACTGCGAGCGCCTATACAATACACGAGTGCACGTGCACGTAATTAAGACACCAAGAGAATACCGTTTGCACTTGATCGCAGTCTGCTTGCGATCGATTTATATACAGACTAGTTAGTGTCCTGCTTGCTTCGCTGCGCCGATAGTTTATATATAAATTTTAGCAATAGTAGATAGATATGATATAAATAAATTAGAAAATATTTAACAACATATTATAGCAAAGTATTTAATATTCGCTTTTCCTGATTAACCTGAAATCTTTTTGATGCTTATATGTGCTTGTCCCAATTTTTATCAAGATATTTTTCAACTGAATGTTTTCGAGAGTTTTTTTTTTGTTTTGTCGGTGAACCGACTTCGTCATTTAACGGAATTTTTAACATTTTCAGTTTTACATTCACTTGACGTATCAGGATCTTGAGTTAATACTTCCTCTAAAGGAATATAAACATCAAAATGTCCATTCATTAATGGACCGGTAAAACGCAATCATTTTACAGGAAGCATAATATTTCCAAATGCTCGTAATAAAAAACATCTAAGCAGCAAGTAGGCAAATCCACCCCTATACAAAGGTGTTCGAGATTATTTATTTTCGGGCAAAGGGCTCGATATAGAAAAACAAATAGAATTACATGTATGAACATACATATGTATGCAACTTTGCAAATATTTAAAATTTAATTTTCTGTCGTTTCTATTTGTAAGCGTGTGAAGTAGGCCCCTGGCCTCCCCCACAGGATTTTGTAGTATTTAATTTGTAGACTTAATTTGTAGATTTAATTTGTAGTCATGTAAGGGAAGAATTGTGAGTTTGAGGTTCTTTATAATGATTTCGTTAATTTTTATCATTATTTTCCGTAACGCAAGGAGCGAGGAGTTTTAAGTTGTTTATTTTTTATACTTTGATACCGAAGGTCTCATAGTATATTGGTTTTGTGCAATGTCCGTCATGGTGTCTGTCCGTCTGTCCGTATGAACGCAACTTTTTTCGACACCCGTAAAGCTAGAGACTTGAAACTTTGCAAATATGTTTGTCTATAGGCGAGACAGATAAAGTGTCAAGATTGGGGTGCCACGCCTACTAGGAGGCTGGGAAATCGATAAATTCGATAACAGAAAACCGATAAAACCTAATATTTGTCACATTCTTACAGCTAGAGTTACCAAATTTTGCACGCAGATAGCTAGTCATGTCCCTGAAAAAACTGCATCAAAATTTTGGATGCCACGCCCACTCCTTCCGCCCCCCTCATCCCTGCTCCTTGAAATTGGAAACGCCCATAGTTTTCACATTTTTTGGGCTAGAGCCACCAAATTTTGTGTGAAGATAGGTACTGGCGTTCCCCATCAAAACTTGGGTGCCACGCCCCCTGATTCCGCCCCCATCCCCCCTTCACCAAGAAATTGGAAACGCCTATAGTTTTTACATTTTTTGGGCTAGAGCCACCAAATTTTGTGTGAAGATAGATATTGACGTTCCCCAAAAAATGCATCAAAATTTTGGATGCCACGCCCCCTGATTCCGCCCCCAACCCCCCTTCTACCTGAAATTGGAAACGCCTATAGTTTTCACATTTTTTGGGCAAGATCCACCAAATTTTGTGTGAAGATAGGTACTGGCGTTCCCCATCAAAACTTGGGTGCCACGCCCCTGATTCCGCCCCCATCCCCCCTTCACCAAGAAATTGGAAACGCCTATAGTTTTTACATTTTTTGGGCTAGAGCCACCAAATTTTGTGTGAAGATAGATATTGACGTTCCCCAAAAAATGCATCAAAATTTTGGATGCCACGCCCCCTGATTCCGCCCCCAACCCCCCTTATACTTGAAATTGGAAACGCCTATAGTTTTCACATTTTTCAAGCTAGTGTCACCGAATTTGGTAGGAAGATATATGGTGACATCTACAAAAGATCTGCATCAAAAATTAGGCCACGCCACCACGCCCACCTCTGCCGCCCACCTTTTAAATTTGGGAGTTAAGTTATCTTCCACAGTTTTTGAGCTAAAGTCACCAAATTTGGTAACATGATAGCTGGCGATGTTTACCACATGGGCCACTCCATGGGCCACTGCATTCCCCCTTATCAACCGTTCTTTTACTGGTATCAAAGTATTCCGCAGTCGGTTGCGTCCGACTGCAACGTTTTTACTTGTTTTTAGTTATTTTTGATTCTTTATTATATTATTAGTTTTGATTCACGGTTTAACGTATGAATATTTTTTACCGGCAAGGAGCGCCGCTAGTTTTAAGATAAAAAGAAAAAAATATTAAATATAGATTTAGTTTATAATATTAACTTAAATGTAGTGTTTGAATGGACCGCCAAACGCAGAGTCGCAAGGTGCGGCGCGCCAGCTGTGATCTCCAAATCCACCACGATCACGGATAAACGTGGGGAGTTGCGAAAACGCAGCTCTGGCCGAAGTTGAAGCGTGGGCGACGAGGGAGAAAAAACGATCGATATAGGGGTGCAGACGCGCGCGCGGTAAAAATAATAACGTTGGAAAGCAAGAAAAGACGAGTTCTTTACACGTGTCCGGCGATACTTGTAAGTAAATAAGAAAAGGCGCTAGGTTAAAAGTAATTATAGAGTCGAAGTGAAAAGGGAAAGAAAAGTAATAAAGTGAACGACGGCAGACTTGCGTTCGAGCGAGCACGCTAGTGAATATATATATATAATTTTGTTGTTTCTTTGGTTTGCACGCGCGCCTGTTGGGCCGACTGTTAGTGTTAGTGTTGATGCTTGTGTGGAGGTTTTGCCGCCCCTTTGATAACCTATAGCCCCGACCGTGTGACTCATGGAGTAGTTGCGGTTCGCCCTTCCACGTCCGTTGTCATTCTGGAGACGTCCTAACGCGGTTTCACTAATTGTTTCACTCCTCCTTATACCTGTGATAAACCTCGTTTTTACAATCTCAGCAATTACAAATTTTCTTGTAAGTTGAGCCTGGCCAGTCTGAGATCTGTACCCAGGCAAATTACTCCTTTACAAGCGTGTTTGTTTTTGCACGGAATATATTTGGTGAACATTTTTTGCTTTCTTTTAGCTTGCTTCAGAAGTCAACAATGTATGCATGAATTTATATTAGCACTTGCATTTGTTAATATATATGTACAACAATGTAGTTACATATGTATGTACTTACATATGTGCATTTGCAACACCAACCAAAGTTACAAATGTCTGCTCTTAAATTATATCAAAACAATGGCAAATGGTAGATAAAAAAAAATTTCTTGTGCTTCTATGTATATGTTTGTGTGTTACATTTTGTCTGAGTTTGATAATTAGCAAGTAGGTAAAACCACCCCCATAACATATTCTGGTGTGCAAAATTTTTCTAGACGGACCAAGTTTTGTTTTTTATACTTTGATACCGAAGGTCTCATAGTATATTGGTTTTGTGCAATGTCCGTCATGGTGTCTGTCCGTCTGTCCGTCTGTCCGTATGAACGCAACTTTTTTCGACACCCGTAAAGCTAGAGACTTGAAACTTTGCAATTATGTTTGTCTATAGGCGAGACAGATAAAGTGTCAAGATTGGGGTGCCACGCCTACTAGGAGGCTGGGAAATCGATAAATTCGATAACAGAAAACCGATAAAACCTAATATTTGTCACATTCTTACAGCTAGAGTTACCAAATTTTGCACGCAGATAGCTAGTCATGTCCCTGAAAAAACTGCATCAAAATTTTGGATGCCACGCCCACTCCTTCCGCCCCCCTCATCCCTGCTCCTTGAAATTGGAAACGCCCATAGTTTTCACATTTTTTGGGCTAGAGCCACCAAATTTTGTGTCAAGATAGATATTGACGTTCCCCAAAAAAATGCATCAAAAATTTGGATGCCACGCCCACTGATTCCGCCCCCATCCCCCCTTCTCCCTGAAATTGGAAACGCCTATAGTTTTCACATTTTCTGGGCAAGAGCCACCAAATTTTGTGTCAACATAGATATTAACGTTCCCCAAAAAAATGCATCAAAATTTTGGATGCCACGCCCCCTGATTCCGCCCCGTCCCCCCTTCTCCGTGAAATTGGAAACGCCCATAGTTTTCACATTTTTTGGGCTAGAGCCACCAAATTTTGTGTCAACATAGATATTGACGTTCCCCAAAAAAATGCATCAAAATTTGGATGCCACGCCCCCTGATTCCGCCCCCATCCCCCCTTCTCCCTGAAATTGGAAACGCCTATAGTTTTCACATTTTTTGGGCAAGATCCACCAAATTTTGTTTGAAGATAGGTACTGGCGTTCCCCATCAAAACTTGGGTGCCACGCCCCCTGATTCCGCCAACATCCCCCCTTCACCAAGAAATTGGAAACGTCTATAGTTTTCACATTTTTTGGGCTAGAGCCACCAAATTTTGTGTGAAGATAGATATTGACGTTCCCCAAAAAATGCATCAAAATTTTGGATGCCACGCCCCCTGATTCCGCCCCCAACCCCCCTTATACTTGAAATTGGAAACGCCTATAGTTTTCACATTTTTCAAGCTAGTGTCACCGAATTTGGTAGGAAGATATATGGTGACATCTACAAAAGATCTGCATCAAAAATTAGGATACCACGCCCACCTCTGCCGCCCACCTCTGCCGCCCACCTTTTAAATTTGGGAGTTAAGTTATCTTCCACAGTTTTTGAGCTAAAGTCACCAAATTTGGTAACATGATAGCTGGCGATGTTTACCACATGGGCCACTCCATGGGCCACTGCATTCCCCCTTATCAACCGTTCTTTTACTGGTATCAAAGTATTCCGCAGTCGGTTGCGTCCGACTGCAACGTTTTTACTTGTTTTTAGTTATTTTTGATTCTTTATTATATTATAAGTTTTGATTCACGGTTTAACGTATGAATATTTTTTACCGGCAAGGAGCGCCGCTAGTTTTAAGATAAAAGAAAAAAATATTAAATATAGATTTAGTTTATAATATTAACTTAAATGTAGTGTTTGAATGGACCGCCAAACGCAGAGTCGCAAGGTGCGGCGCGCCAGCTGTGATCTCCAAATCCACCACGATCACGGATAAACGTGGGGAGTTGCGAAAACGCAGCTCTGGCCGAAGTTGAAGCGTGGGCGACGAGGGAGAAAAAACGATCGATATAGGGGTGCAGACGCGCGCGCGGTAAAAATAATAACGTTGGAAAGCAAGAAAAGACGAGTTCTTTACACGTGTCCGGCGATACTTGTAAGTAAATAAGAAAAGGCGCTAGGTTAAAAGTAATTATAGAGTCGAAGTGAAAAGGGAAAGAAAAGTAATAAAGTGAACGACGGCAGACTTGCGTTCGAGCGAGCACGCTAGTGAATATATATATATAATTTTGTTGTTTCTTTGGTTTGCACGCGCGCCTGTTGGGCCGACTGTTAGTGTTAGTGTTGTTGCTTGTGTGGAGGTTTTGCCGCCCCTTTGATAACCTATAGCCCCGACCGTGTGACTCATGGAGTAGTTGCGGTTCGCCCTTCCACGTCCGTTGTCATTCTGGAGACGTCCTAACGCGGTTTCACTAATTGTTTCACTCCTCCTTATACCTGTGATAAACCTCGTTTTTACAATCTCAGCAATTACAAATTTTCTTGTAAGTTGAGCCTGGCCAGTCTGAGATCTGTACCCAGGCAAATTACTCCTTTACAAGCGTGTTTGTTTTTGCACGGAATATATTTGGTGAACATTTTTTGCTTTCTTTTAGCTTGCTTCAGAAGTCAACAATGTATGCATGAATTTATATTAGCACTTGCATTTGTTAATATATATGTACAACAATGTAGTTACATATGTATGTACTTACATATGTGCATTTGCAACACCAACCAAAGTTACAAATGTCTGCTCTTAAATTATATCAAAACAATGGCAAATGGTAGATAAAAAAAAAATTTCTTGTGCTTCTATGTATATGTTTGTGTGTTACATTTTGTCTGAGTTTGATAATTAGCAAGTAGGTAAAACCACCCCCATAACATATTCTGGTGTGCAAAATTTTTCTAGACGGACCAAGTTTTGTTTTTTATACTTTGATACCGAAGGTCTCATAGTATATTGGTTTTGTGCAATGTCCGTCATGGTGTCTGTCCGTCTGTCCGTATGAACGCAACTTTTTTCGACACCCGTAAAGCTAGAGACTTGAAACTTTGCAATTATGTTTGTCTATAGGCGAGACAGATAAAGTGTCAAGATTGGGGTGCCACGACTACTAGGAGGCTGGGAAATCGATAAATTCGATAACAGAAAACCGATAAAACCTAATATTTGTCACATTCTTACAGCTAGAGTTACCAAATTTTGCACGCAGATAGCTAGTCATGTCCCTGAAAAAACTGCATCAAAATTTTGGATGCCACGCCCACTCCTTCCGCCCCCTCATCCCTGCTCCTTGAAATTGGAAACGCCCATAGTTTTCACATTTTTTGGGCTAGAGCCACCAAATTTTGTGTCAAGATAGATATTGACGTTCCCCAAAAAAATGCATCAAAAATTTGGATGCCACGCCCACTGATTCCGCCCCCATCCCCCCTTCTCCCTGAAATTGGAAACGCCTATAGTTTTCACATTTTCTGGGCAAGAGCCACCAAATTTTGTGTCAACATAGATATTAACGTTCCCCAAAAAAATGCATCAAAATTTTGGATGCCACGCCCCCTGATTCCGCCCCCGTCCCCCCTTCTCCGTGAAATTGGAAACGCCCATAGTTTTCACATTTTTTGGGCTAGAGCCACCAAATTTTGTGTCAACATAGATATTGACGTTCCCCAAAAAAATGCATCAAAATTTGTATGCCACGCCCCCTGATTCCGCCCCCATCCCCCCTTCTCCCTGAAATTGGAAACGCCTATAGTTTTCACATTTTTTGGGCTAGAGCCACCAAATTTTGTGTGAAGATAGGTACTGGCGTTCCCCATCAAAACTTGGGTGCCACGCCCCCTGATTCCGCCCCAACATCCCCCCTTCACCAAGAAATTGGAAACGCCTATAGTTTTCACATTTTTTGGGCTAGAGCCACCAAATTTTGTGTGAAGATAGATATTGACGTTCCCCAAAAAATGCATCAAAATTTTGGATGCCACGCCCCCTGATTCCGCCCCCAACCCCCCTTATACTTGAAATTGGAAACGCCTATAGTTTTCACATTTTTCAAGCTAGTGTCACCGAATTTGGTAGGAAGATATATGGTGACATCTACAAAAGATCTGCATCAAAATTAGGATACCACGCCCACCTCTGCCGCCCACCTTTTAAATTTGGGAGTTAAGTTATCTTCCACAGTTTTTGAGCTAAAGTCACCAAATTTGGTAACATGATAGCTGGCGATGTTTACCACATGGGCCACTCCATGGGCCACTGCATTCCCCCTTATCAACCGTTCTTTTACTGGTATCAAAGTATTCCGCAGTCGGTTGCGTCCGACTGCAACGTTTTTACTTGTTTGTTGTTGTTTTTTTAAATCAATGACACGAACAAAAAGTAGCAGTGCGGGCCCAACAACAACAAATGCTACTTGGGTCGTAAATCAATTGTCAAAGGCACACAAATGTGAAAAAAAATTGTGCACTGTGCGAAGCGATACATGCACATAAAATTATGAAATTTTAATTTTCAAGCGCCTTATACAATATTTGTATATGCACTTATTCATGAAGAGCAGAAATCCGTTATTTTTTGCAAGTGTACGAAACTTTTTTAATTACTTTGCTTGTGCGACGCGAAGGCGTCACTGCGCATTTGTTTTGTTTTTGTAAGCTCGCTCGCGATCAAACCCTTAGCTTGTGCGACAATCAGGCGCCAGCAGTTGAATGAGTCATGTGTTTTGTTTTCGGACCTAGGTGTATGGGAGGTCCTCGAAGGAGTTGTCCAAAATAAAATTTCTTTCTTAGTGCTCACTTACTACCTGCATGGAATATTTTGTGAAAATTTCAGCCTTCTAGCTCTTTTCGTTTAGGCTGTGGCAATGTAGACAATCAGGACAAACTCTTTTATGTATATAGATAAGTGGCGGATTGCGCAGTGACGCCTTCGCGTCGCACAAGCAAAGTCATAAACAAGTAAAAACGTTGCAGTCGGACGCAACCGTCTGCGGAATACTTTGATACCAGTAAAAGAACGGTTGATAAGGGGGAATGCTGGGGCGAAGGGAGTGGGCCAGGTGGTAAACATCGCCAGCTATCATGTTACCAAATTTGGTGACTTTAGCTCAAAAACTGTGGAAGATAACTTAACTCCCAAATTTAAAAGGTGGGCGGCAGAGGTAGGCGTGGCATCTAAATTTTTGAATCAAATGTTTTTAACTGTCACTATCTATCTGCCTACCAAGTTTGGTGGCTCTAGCTCAAAAACTGTTAAAGATATAGCCGATTCCGATTTTAAAAGGCGGGTGGCTTAGGTGGGCGTTGCATTCAAAATTTTGATGTAGATCTTTGGTAGATGCTGCCTTCTATCTTTCTACCCAATTTACGGGCTCTAGCTTAAAAACTATAAGAGATATCGAAATTTCCGATTTTAAATAGTGGGCGGCAGAGGTGGGCGTGGCATCCTAATTTTTGATGCAGACCTTTTGTAGATGTCACCATATATCTTCCTACTAAATTTGGTGACTCTAGCTCGAAAAATGTGAAAGCTATAGGCGTTTCCAATTTCTTGGAGAAGGGGAGATTGGGGCGGAATCAGGGGGCGTGGCATCCAAGCTTTGATGGGGAACGTCAGTACCTATCTTGACACAAAATTTGGTGGCTCTAGCCCAAAAAATGTGAAAACTATAGGCGTTTCCAATTTCATGGATAAGGGGGGATGGGGGCGGAATAAGGGGGCGTGGCATCCAAAATTTTGATGGATTTTTTTTTGGGAACGTCAATATCTATCTTGACACAAAATTTGGTGGCTCTAGCCCAAAAAATGTGAAAACTATAGGCGTTTCCAATTTCATGGAGAAGGGTGGATATGGGGCGGAATGAGGAGGCGTGGCATCCAGAATTTTGATGCATATTTTTGGGGAACGTCAGTACTTATTTTGAGTACTTCATGGAGAAGGGGGGATGGGGGCGGAATCAGGGGGCGTGGCATTCAAAATTTTGATGCATATTTTTGGGAAACGTCAGTACTTATTTTGAGTACTTCATGGAGAAGGGGGGATGTTGGCGGAATCAGGGGGCGTGGCATCCAAAATTTTGATGGATTTTTTTTGGGAACGTCAATATCTATCTTGACACAAAATTTGGTGGCTCTAGCCCAAAAAATGTGAAAACTATATGCGTTTCCAATTTCATGGAGAAGGGGGGGATGGGGCGGAATGAGGAGGCGTGGCATCCAAAATTTTGATGCATATTTTTGGGGAACGTCAGTACTTATTTTGAGTACTTCATGGAGAAGGGGGGATGGGGGCGGAATCAGGGGGCGTGGCATTCAAAATTTTGATGCATATTTTTGGGAAACGTCAATATCTATCTTGACACAAAATTTGGTGGCTCTAGCCCAAACAATGTGAAAACTATAGGCGTTTCCAATTTCTTCGAGAAGGGGGGATGGGGGCGGAATCAGGGGGCGTGGCATCCAAAATTTTGATGCATATTTTTGGGGAACGTCAATATCTACCTTGACACAAAATTTGGTGGCTCTAGCCCAAAAAATGTGAAAACTATAGGCGTTTCCAATTTCATGGAGAAGGGGGGATGGGGGCGGTATCAGGGGGCGTGGCATCCAAAATTTTGATGCAGTTATTTCAGGGACATGACTAGCTATCTGCGTGTTTATTAAACGTTAATGCGTGTATCTTCCACATTTTTTGAGCTAGTAGAAGGATTGATGGTGACATCTACCAAAGATCTCCATCAAATTTGGACGCCACGCCCACCTCTGACGCCCACCTTTTAAAATCGGAAACTCAGCAATGTATCTCTTACAGCTTTTAAGCTAGAGCCCCCAAATTTGGTAGGAAGATAGATGGTGACATCTACCAAAGATCTGCATAAGACATTTGGATGCTACGCACACCTCTGCCGCCCACCTTATAGAATCGGAAAATTCAGTTTTCTCTTACAAATTTTGAGCAAGAGACACCAAATTGGTAGGAAGACAGATGATGACATCTACCAAAGATCTGCATCAAAATTTTGGATGCCACGCCCACGCAAGCCACCCGCCTAATAAAATCGAAATCAGCTATATCTTTAACAGTTTTTGTGCTTAAGCCACCAAACTTTGTAGGAAATAGATGGCGACATTTAAAAAGATTTGATTCAAAAATTTGGATGCCACACTCACCCTGCCGCCCACCCTTTAAATTTGGAAGTTTAGTTATCTTCCACAGTTTTTGAGCTAAAGTCACCAAATCTGTTTGTATGATAGCTGGCGATGTTTACCATCCGGCTCACCCCTTCCGCCTCTGCATTACCCATTAGCAAGCTGACTTCTTACCATCCGTTCTTTTACTTAATTTCAAATATGGAGAGCGCAAGTAAGTACTTTTTGTATTAATTTTAGATTTTTATATTTATTACCTAATTGTAATTTCAGTTGATACTATTAAGTGGTGCGGCGCAAAGCACAAAACTAATGCTGACGCTTTATGGGAATTTCAAACACGATTTTCGTAGCTCGAAATAAAAGAAAAAATGCGTATGGCAAAATATTTGCGAACAAATAAAGGAATACGGTATTTAAAAAATCTCATGATCGCATTAAAGTAAATAAGAAGAGCACTGGTCACACTGAAAATTATTTTTTTAAAGAAATGGATGTCATATTTCAAGACGATGTGGCGGTTTTATGGGCCAAAACTGCTTCACTTTCACCTTATTTATTTAATTATACTTTGATACCGAAGGTCTCATAGTATATTGGTTTTGTGCAATGTCCGTCATGGTGTCTGTCTGTCCGTCTGTCCGTCTGTCTGTCTGTCCGTCTGTCCGTCTGTCCGTCCGTATGAACGCAACTTTGTTCGACACCCGTAAAGATAGAGACTTGAAACTTTGCAATTATGTTTATCTATAGACGGTACAGATAAAGTGTCAAGATTGGGTTGCCACGCCTACTAGGAGGCTGGGAAATCGATAAATTCGATAACTGAAAACCGATAAAACCAAATATTTCTCACATTCTTACAGCTAGAGTTACCAAATTTTGCACGCAGATAGCTAGTCATGTCCCTGAAAAAACTGCATCAAAATTTTGGATGCCACGCCCACTCCTTCCGCCCCCATCATCCCTGCTCCTTGAAATTGGAAACGCCTATAGTTTTCACATTTTTTGGGCTAGAGGCACCAAATTTTGTGGCAAGATAGATATTGACGTTCCCCAAAATTATGCATCAAAATTTTGGATGCCACGCCCCCTGATTCCGCCCCCATCCCCCCTTCTCCATGAAATTGGAAACGCCTATAGTTTTCACATTTTTTGGGCTAGAGGCACCAAATTTTGTGTCAAGATAGATATTGACGTTCCCCAAAAATATGCATCAAAATTTTGGATGCCACGCCCCTGATTCCGCCCCCATCCCCCCTTCTCCATGAAATTGGAAACGCCTATAGTTTTCACATTTTTTGTGCTAAAGCCATCAAATTTTGTGCCAAGATAGATATTGACGTTCCCCAAAAAAATGCATCAACATTTTGGATGCCACGCCCCTAATTAGGCCCCCATCCCCCTTCTCTATGAAATTGGAAACGCCTATAGTTTTCACAATTTTTGGGCTAGAGCCACAAAATTTTGTGTCAAGATAGGTACTGAAGTTCCCCATCAAAACTTGGATGCCACGCCCCATGATTCCGACCCCATCCCCCCTTCACCGTGAAATTGGAAACGCCTATAGTTTTTACATTTTTTGGGCTAGAGCCACCAAATTTGGTTGGAAGATATATGGTGACAACTACAAAAGGTCTGCATCAAAAATTAGGATGCCACGCCCACCTCTGCCGCCCACTATTTAAAATCGGAAATTTCGATATCTCTTATAGTTTTTAAGCTAGAGCCCGTAAATTGGGTAGAAAGATAGAAGGCAACATCAACCAAAGATGTGCATCAAAATTTTGAATGCCACGCCCAACTAAGCCACCCGCCTTTTAAAATCGGAATCGGCTATATCTCTAACAGTTTTTGAGCTTGAGCCACCAAACTTTTTATGAATATAGATGGTGACAGTTAAAAACATTTGATTCAAAAATTTGGATGCCACGCCTACCTCTGCCGCCCACCTTTTAAATTTGGGAGTTAAGTTATCTTCCACAGTTTTTGAGCTAAAGTCACCAAATTTGGTAACATGATAGCTGGCGATGTTTACCACATGGCCCACTCCCTTCGCCCCTGCATTCCCCCTTATCAACCGTTCATTTACTGGTATCAAAGTATTCCGCAGTCGGTTGCGTCCGACTGCAACGTTTTTACTTGTTTTTATTGTTGTACTTAACCAGAAACTGGTAAGGTTACTTTATATACACAAATGGTAACCTTCGTCGAATCGACGAAGTCACATTAAACTTCAAAATGTTTAATGAAAACTTTTACACACAAGTTTGGCATTGTACTTACAATCAAGAACAGACTTTGACAAACAATAAAACCCGAAGGTTTTGTATTTTTAAAGCTTTATTATATATTTGTTAGTGAATCGCGGCTAAGTCCATTTTGTATGCACAAATATATTAAATGTATTTACAGCTTCAAAAAATTTGATTAGCCAACTGGGGCAGTAGGGTATGTGAAGCGCAAGCCACATTCACTCCTCTAGCCACGCGGTCAGGGTTATGCACTAATTCGAGGGTATGAAGGGTAACCACGCCTTTTAGTGAACGTGCAGCGTTATAGTCGTATCGGGGGAAGAGGCGCCCACACCGAATTATACGCTGTACTAATTGGAAAGAGAGGGGATCATACTGGCGCACTGCGAGCGCCTATACAATACACGAGTGCACGTGCACGTAATTAAGACACCAAGAGAATACCGTTTGCACTTGATCGCAGTCTGCTTGCGATCGATTTATATACAGACTAGTTAGTGTCCTGCTTGCTTCGCTGCGCCGATAGTTTATATATAAATTTTAGCAATAGTAGATAGATATGATATAAATAAATTAGAAAATATTTAACAACATATTATAGCAAAGTATTTAATATTCGCTTTTCCTGATTAACCTGAAATCTTTTTGATGCTTATATGTGCTTGTCCCAATTTTTATCAAAATATTTTTCAACTGAATGTTTTCGAGAGTTTTTTTTTTGTTTTGTCGGTGAGCCGACTTCGTCATTTAACGGAATTTTTAACATTTTCAGTTTTACATTCACTTGACGTATCAGGATCTTGAGTTAATACTTCCTCTAAAGGAATATAAACATCAAAATGTCCATTCATTAATGGACCGGTAAAACGCAATCATTTTACAGGAAGTATACTATTTCCAAATGCTCGTAATAAAAAGCATCTAAGCAGCAAGTAGGCAAATCCACCCCTATACAAAGGTGTTCGAGATTATTTATTTTCGGGCAAAGGGCTCGATATAGAAAAACAAATAGAATTACATGTATGAACATACATATGTATGCAACTTTGCATATATTTAAAATTTAATTTTCTGTCGTTTCTATTTGTAAGCGTGTGAAGTAGGCCCCTGGCCTCCCCCACAGGATTTTGTAGTATTTAATTTGTAGACTTAATTTGTAGATTTAATTTGTAGTCATGTAAGGGAAGAATTGTGAGTTTGAGGTTCTTTATAATGATTTCGTTAATTTTTATCATTATTTTCCGTAACGCAAGGAGCGAGGAGTTTTAAGTTGTTTATTTTGATTTTTAGTTATTTTTGATTCTTTATTATATTATTAGTTTTGATTCACGGTTTAACGTATGAATATTTTTCACCGGCAAGGAGCGCCGCTAGTTTTAAGATAAAAAGAAAAAAATATTAAATATAGATTTAGTTTATAATATTAACTTAAATGTAGTGTTTGAATGGACCGCCAAACGCAGAGTCGCAAGGTGCGGCGCGCCAGCTGTGATCTCCAAATCCACCACGATCACGGATAAACGTGGGGAGTTGCGAAAACGCAGCTCTGGCCGAAGTTGAAGCGTGGGCGACGAGGGAGAAAAAACGATCGATATAGGGGTGCAGACGCGCGCGCGGTAAAAATAATAACGTTGGAAAGCAAGAAAAGACGAGTTCTTTACACGTGTCCGGCGATACTTGTAAGTAAATAAGAAAAGGCGCTAGGTTAAAAGTAATTATAGAGTCGAAGTGAAAAGGGAAAGAAAAGTAATAAAGTGAACGACGGCAGACTTGCGTTCGAGCGAGCACGCTAGTAAATATATATATATAATTTTGTTGTTTCTTTGGTTTGCACGCGCGCCTGTTGGGCCGACTGTTAGTGTTAGTGTTGTTGCTTGTGTGGAGGTTTTGCCGCCCCTTTGATAACCTATAGCCCCGACCGTGTGACTCATGGAGTAGTTGCGGTTCGCCCTTCCACGTCCGTTGTCATTCTGGAGACGTCCTAACGCGGTTTCACTAATTGTTTCACTCCTCCTTATACCTGTGATAAACCTCGTTTTTACAATCTCAGCAATTACAAATTTTCTTGTAAGTTACCATCCGGCTCACCCCTTCCGCCTCTGCATTACCCATTAGCAAGCAGACTTCTTACCATCCGTTCTTTTACTTAATTTCAAATATGGAGAGCGCAAGTAAGTACTTTTTTGTATTAATTTTAGATTTTTATATTTATTACCTAATTGTAATTTCAGTTGATACTATTAAGTGGTGCGGCGCAAAGCACAAAACTAATGCTGACGCTTTATGGGAATTTCAAACACGATTTTCGTAGCTCGAAATAAAAAGAAAAAATGCGTATGGCAAAATATTTGCGAACAAATAAAGGAATACGGTATTTAAAAAATCTCATGATCGCATTAAAGTAAATAAGAAGAGCACTGGTCACACTGAAAATTATTTTTTTAAAGAAATGGATGTCATATTTCAAGACGATGTGGCGGTTTTATGGGCCAAAACTGCTTCACTGTCACCTTATTTATTTAATTTTTATTGTTGTACTTAACCAGAAACTGGTAAGGTTACTTTATATACACAAATGGTAACCTTCGTCGAATCGACGAAGTCACATTAAACTTCAAAATGTTTAATGAAAACTTTTACACACAAGTTTGGCATTGTACTTACAATCAAGAACAGACTTTGACAAACAATAAAACCCGAAGGTTTTGTATTTTTAAAGCTTTATTATATATTTGTTAGTGAATCGCGGCTAAGTCCATTTTGTATGCACAAATATATTAAATGTATTTACAGCTTCAAAAAATTTGATTAGCCAACTGGGGCAGTAGGGTATGTGAAGCGCAAGCCACATTCACTCCTCTAGCCACGCGGTCAGGGTTATGCACTAATTCGAGGGTATGAAGGGTAACCACGCCTTTTAGTGAACGTGCAGCGTTATAGTCGTATCGGGGGAAGAGGCGCCCACACCGAATTATACGCTGTACTAATTGGAAAGAGAGGGGATCATACTGGCGCACTGCGAGCGCCTATACAATACACGAGTGCACGTGCACGTAATTAAGACACCAAGAGAATACCGTTTGCACTTGATCGCAGTCTGCTTGCGATCGATTTATATACAGACTAGTTAGTGTCCTGCTTGCTTCGCTGCGCCGATAGTTTATATATAAATTTTAGCAATAGTAGATAGATATGATATAAATAAATTAGAAAATATTTAACAACATATTATAGCAAAGTATTTAATATTCGCTTTTCCTGATTAACCTGAAATCTTTTTGATGCTTATATGTGCTTGTCCCAATTTTTATCAAAATATTTTTCAACTGAATGTTTTCGAGAGTTTTTTTTTTGTTTTGTCGGTGAGCCGACTTCGTCATTTAACGGAATTTTTAACATTTTCAGTTTTACATTCACTTGACGTATCAGGATCTTGAGTTAATACTTCCTCTAAAGGAATATAAACATCAAAATGTCCATTCATTAATGGACCGGTAAAACGCAATCATTTTACAGGAAGTATACTATTTCCAAATGCTCGTAATAAAAAGCATCTAAGCAGCAAGTAGGCAAATCCACCCCTATACAAAGGTGTTCGAGATTATTTATTTTCGGGCAAAGGGCTCGATATAGAAAAACAAATAGAATTACATGTATGAACATACATATGTATGCAACTTTGCATATATTTAAAATTTAATTTTCTGTCGTTTCTATTTGTAAGCGTGTGAAGTAGGCCCCTGGCCTCCCCCACAGGATTTTGTAGTATTTAATTTGTAGACTTAATTTGTAGATTTAATTTGTAGTCATGTAAGGGAAGAATTGTGAGTTTGAGGTTCTTTATAATGATTTCGTTAATTTTTATCATTATTTTCCGTAACGCAAGGAGCGAGGAGTTTTAAGTTGTTTATTTTGATTTTTAGTTATTTTTGATTCTTTATTATATTATTAGTTTTGATTCACGGTTTAACGTATGAATATTTTTCACCGGCAAGGAGCGCCGCTAGTTTTAAGATAAAAAGAAAAAAATATTAAATATAGATTTAGTTTATAATATTAACTTAAATGTAGTGTTTGAATGGACCGCCAAACGCAGAGTCGCAAGGTGCGGCGCGCCAGCTGTGATCTCCAAATCCACCACGATCACGGATAAACGTGGGGAGTTGCGAAAACGCAGCTCTGGCCGAAGTTGAAGCGTGGGCGACGAGGGAGAAAAACGATCGATATAGGGGTGCAGACGCGCGCGCGGTAAAAATAATAACGTTGGAAAGCAAGAAAAGACGAGTTCTTTACACGTGTCCGGCGATACTTGTAAGTAAATAAGAAAAGGCGCTAGGTTAAAAGTAATTATAGAGTCGAAGTGAAAAGGGAAAGAAAAGTAATAAAGTGAACGACGGCAGACTTGCGTTCGAGCGAGCACGCTAGTAAATATATATATATAATTTTGTTGTTTCTTTGGTTTGCACGCGCGCCTGTTGGGCCGACTGTTAGTGTTAGTGTTGTTGCTTGTGTGGAGGTTTTGCCGCCCCTTTGATAACCTATAGCCCCGACCGTGTGACTCATGGAGTAGTTGCGGTTCGCCCTTCCACGTCCGTTGTCATTCTGGAGACGTCCTAACGCGGTTTCACTAATTGTTTCACTCCTCCTTATACCTGTGATAAACCTCGTTTTTACAATCTCAGCAATTACAAATTTTCTTGTAAGTTACCATCCGGCTCACCCCTTCCGCCTCTGCATTACCCATTAGCAAGCAGACTTCTTACCATCCGTTCTTTTACTTAATTTCAAATATGGAGAGCGCAAGTAAGTACTTTTTTGTATTAATTTTAGATTTTTATATTTATTACCTAATTGTAATTTCAGTTGATACTATTAAGTGGTGCGGCGCAAAGCACAAAACTAATGCTGACGCTTTATGGGAATTTCAAACACGATTTTCGTAGCTCGAAATAAAAAGAAAAAATGCGTATGGCAAAATATTTGCGAACAAATAAAGGAATACGGTATTTAAAAAATCTCATGATCGCATTAAAGTAAATAAGAAGAGCACTGGTCACACTGAAAATTATTTTTTTAAAGAAATGGATGTCATATTTCAAGACGATGTGGCGGTTTTATGGGCCAAAACTGCTTCACTGTCACCTTATTTATTTAATTTTTATTGTTGTACTTAACCAGAAACTGGTAAGGTTACTTTATATACACAAATGGTAACCTTCGTCGAATCGACGAAGTCACATTAAACTTCAAAATGTTTAATGAAAACTTTTACACACAAGTTTGGCATTGTACTTACAATCAAGAACAGACTTTGACAAACAATAAAACCCGAAGGTTTTGTATTTTAAAGCTTTATTATATATTTGTTAGTGAATCGCGGCTAAGTCCATTTTGTATGCACAAATATATTAAATGTATTTACAGCTTCAAAAAATTTGATTAGCCAACTGGGGCAGTAGGGTATGTGAAGCGCAAGCCACATTCACTCCTCTAGCCACGCGGTCAGGGTTATGCACTAATTCGAGGGTATGAAGGGTAACCACGCCTTTTTAGTGAACGTGCAGCGTTATAGTCGTATCGGGGGAAGAGGCGCCCACACCGAATTATACGCTGTACTAATTGGAAAGAAAGGGGATCATACTGGCGCACTGCGAGCGCCTATACAATACACGAGTGCACGTGCACGTAATTAAGACACCAAGAGAATACCGTTTGCACTTGATCGCAGTCTGCTTGCGATCGATTTATATACAGACTAGTTAGTGTCCTGCTTGCTTCGCTGCGCCGATAGTTTATATATAAATTTTAGCAATAGTAGATAGATATGATATAAATAAATTAGAAAATATTTAACAACATATTATAGCAAAGTATTTAATATTCGCTTTTCCTGATTAACCTGAAATCTTTTTGATGCTTGATACTATTTCCAAATGCTCGTAATAAAAAGCATCTAAGCAGCAAGTAGGCAAATCCACCCCTATACAAAGGTGTTCGAGATTATTTATTTTCGGGCAAAGGGCTCGATATAGAAAAACAAATAGAATTACATGTATGAACATACATATGTATGCAACTTTGCATATATTTAAAATTTAATTTTCTGTCGTTTCTATTTGTAAGCGTGTGAAGTAGGCCCCTGGCCTCCCCACAGGATTTTGTAGTATTTAATTTGTAGACCTAATTTGTAGATTTAATTTGTAGTCATGTAAGGGAAGAATTGTGAGTTTGAGGTTCTTTATAATGATTTCGTTAATTTTTATCATTATTTTCCGTAACGCAAGGAGCGAGGAGTTTTTAAGTTGTTTATTTTGATTTTTAGTTATTTTTGATTCTTTATTATATTATTAGTTTTGATTCACGGTTTAACGTATGAATATTTTTCACCGGCAAGGAGCGCCGCTAGTTTTAAGATAAAAAGAAAAAATATTAAATATAGATTTAGTTTATAATATTAACTTAAATGTAGTGTTTGAATGGACCGCCAAACGCAGAGTCGCAAGGTGCGGCGCGCCAGCTGTGATCTCCAAATCCACCACGATCACGGATAAACGTGGGGAGTTGCGAAAACGCAGCTCTGGCCGAAGTTGAAGCGTGGGCGACGAGGGAGAAAAAACGATCGATATAGGGGTGCAGACGCGCGCGGTAAAAATAATAACGTTGGAAAGCAAGAAAAGACGAGTTCTTTACACGTGTCCGGCGATACTTGTAAGTAAATAAGAAAAGGCGCTAGGTTAAAAGTAATTATAGAGTCGAAGTGAAAAGGGAAAGAAAAGTAATAAAGTGAACGACGGCAGACTTGCGTTCGAGCGAGCACGCTAGTAAATATATATATATAATTTTGTTGTTTCTTTGGTTTGCACGCGCGCCTGTTGGGCCGACTGTTAGTGTTAGTGTTGTTGCTTGTGTGGAGGTTTTGCCGCCCCTTTGATAACCTATAGCCCCGACCGTGTGACTCATGGAGTAGTTGCGGTTCGCCCTTCCACGTCCGTTGTCATTCTGGAGACGTCCTAACGCGGTTTCACTAATTGTTTCACTCCTCCTTATACCTGTGATAAACCTCGTTTTTACAATCTCAGCAATTACAAATTTTCTTGTAAGTTACCATCCGGCTCACCCCTTCCGCCTCTGCATTACCCATTAGCAAGCAGACTTCTTACCATCCGTTCTTTTACTTAATTTCAAATATGGAGAGCGCAAGTAAGTACTTTTTTGTATTAATTTTAGATTTTTATATTTATTACCTAATTGTAATTTCAGTTGATACTATTAAGTGGTGCGGCGCAAAGCACAAAACTAATGCTGACGCTTTATGGGAATTTCAAACACGATTTTCGTAGCTCGAAATAAAAAAAAAAATGCGTATGGCAAAATATTTGCGAACAAATAAAGGAATACGGTATTTAAAAAATCTCATGATCGCATTAAAGTAAATAAGAAGAGCACTGGTCACACTGAAAATTATTTTTTTAAAGAAATGGATGTCATATTTCAAGACGATGTGGCGGTTTTATGGGCCAAAACTGCTTCACTGTCACCTTATTTATTTAATTTTTATTGTTGTACTTAACCAGAAACTGGTAAGGTTACTTTATATACACAAATGGTAACTTTCGTCGAATCGACGAAGTCACATTAAACTTCAAAATGTTTAATGAAAACTTTTACACACAAGTTTGGCATTGTACTTACAATCAAGAACAGACTTTGACAAACAATAAAACCCGAAGGTTTTGTATTTTTAAAGCTTTATTATATATTTGTTAGTGAATCGCGGCTAAGTCCATTTTGTATGCACAAATATATTAAATGTATTTACAGCTTCAAAAAATTTGATTAGCCAACTGGGGCAGTAGGGTATGTGAAGCGCAAGCCACATTCACTCCTCTAGCCACGCGGTCAGGGTTATGCACTAATTCGAGGGTATGAAGGGTAACCACGCCTTTTAGTGAACGTGCAGCGTTATAGTCGTATCGGGGAAGAGGCGCCCACACCGAATTATACGCTGTACTAATTGGAAAGAGAGGGGATCATACTGGCGCACTGCGAGCGCCTATACAATACACGAGTGCACGTGCACGTAATTAAGACACCAAGAGAATACCGTTTGCACTTGATCGCAGTCTGCTTGCGATCGATTTATATACAGACTAGTTAGTGTCCTGCTTGCTTCGCTGCGCCGATAGTTTATATATAAATTTTAGCAATAGTAGATAGATATGATATAAATAAATTAGAAAATATTTAACAACATATTATAGCAAAGTATTTAATATTCGCTTTTCCTGATTAACCTGAAATCTTTTTGATGCTTATATGTGCTTGTCCCAAT
This sequence comes from Scaptomyza hsui, assembly GCA_018152825.1. NCBI lineage: Eukaryota > Metazoa > Arthropoda > Insecta > Diptera > Drosophilidae > Scaptomyza > Scaptomyza hsui. The sequence continues at coordinate 1,098,532 of JAECXO010000076.1, forward strand.
TTTTATCAAAATATTTTTCAACTGAATGTTTTCGAGAGTTTTTTTTTTTTTGTCGGTGAGCCGACTTCGTCATTTAACGGAATTTTTAACATTTTCAGTTTTACATTCACTTGACGTATCAGGATCTTGAGTTAATACTTCCTCTAAAGGAATATAAACATCAAAATGTCCATTCATTAATGGACCGGTAAAACGCAATCATTTTACAGGAAGTATACTATTTCCAAATGCTCGTAATAAAAAGCATCTAAGCAGCAAGTAGGCAAATCCACCCCCTATACAAAGGTGTTCGAGATTATTTATTTTCGGGCAAAGGGCTCGATATAGAAAAACAAATAGAATTACATGTATGAACATACATATGTATGCAACTTTGCATATATTTAAAATTTAATTTTCTGTCGTTTCTATTTGTAAGCGTGTGAAGTAGGCCCCTGGCCTCCCCACAGGATTTTGTAGTATTTAATTTGTAGACTTAATTTGTAGATTTAATTTGTAGTCATGTAAGGGAAGAATTGTGAGTTTGAGGTTCTTTATAATGATTTCGTTAATTTTTATCATTATTTTCCGTAACGCAAGGAGCGAGGAGTTTTAAGTTGTTTATTTTGATTTTTAGTTATTTTTTGATTCTTTATTATATTATTAGTTTTGATTCACGGTTTAACGTATGAATATTTTTCACCGGCAAGGAGCGCCGCTAGTTTTAAGATAAAAAGAAAAAAATATTAAATATAGATTTAGTTTATAATATTAACTTAAATGTAGTGTTTGAATGGACCGCCAAACGCAGAGTCGCAAGGTGCGGCGCGCCAGCTGTGATCTCCAAATCCACCACGATCACGGATAAACGTGGGGAGTTGCGAAAACGCAGCTCTGGCCGAAGTTGAAGCGTGGGCGACGAGGGAGAAAAAACGATCGATATAGGGGTGCAGACGCGCGCGCGGTAAAAATAATAACGTTGGAAAGCAAGAAAAGACGAGTTCTTTACACGTGTCCGGCGATACTTGTAAGTAAATAAGAAAAGGCGCTAGGTTAAAAGTAATTATAGAGTCGAAGTGAAAAGGGAAAGAAAAGTAATAAAGTGAACGACGGCAGACTTGCGTTCGAGCGAGCACGCTAGTAAATATATATATATAATTTTGTTGTTTCTTTGGTTTGCACGCGCGCCTGTTGGGCCGACTGTTAGTGTTAGTGTTGTTGCTTGTGTGGAGGTTTTGCCGCCCCTTTGATAACCTATAGCCCCGACCGTGTGACTCATGGAGTAGTTGCGGTTCGCCCTTCCACGTCCGTTGTCATTCTGGAGACGTCCTAACGCGGTTTCACTAATTGTTTCACTCCTCCTTATACCTGTGATAAACCTCGTTTTTACAATCTCAGCAATTACAAATTTTCTTGTAAGTTACCATCCGGCTCACCCCTTCCGCCTCTGCATTACCCATTAGCAAGCAGACTTCTTACCATCCGTTCTTTTACTTAATTTCAAATATGGAGAGCGCAAGTAAGTACTTTTTTTGTATTAATTTTAGATTTTTATATTTATTACCTAATTGTAATTTCAGTTGATACTATTAAGTGGTGCGGCGCAAAGCACAAAACTAATGCTGACGCTTTATGGGAATTTCAAACACGATTTTCGTAGCTCGAAATAAAAAGAAAAAATGCGTATGGCAAAATATTTGCGAACAAATAAAGGAATACGGTATTTAAAAAATCTCATGATCGCATTAAAGTAAATAAGAAGAGCACTGGTCACACTGAAAATTATTTTTTTAAAGAAATGGATGTCATATTTCAAGACGATGTGGCGGTTTTATGGGCCAAAACTGCTTCACTGTCACCTTATTTATTTAATTTTTATTGTTGTACTTAACCAGAAACTGGTAAGGTTACTTTATATACACAAATGGTAACCTTCGTCGAATCGACGAAGTCACATTAAACTTCAAAATGTTTAATGAAAACTTTTACACACAAGTTTGGCATTGTACTTACAATCAAGAACAGACTTTGACAAACAATAAAACCCGAAGGTTTTGTATTTTTAAAGCTTTATTATATATTTGTTAGTGAATCGCGGCTAAGTCCATTTTGTATGCACAAATATATTAAATGTATTTACAGCTTCAAAAAATTTGATTAGCCAACTGGGGCAGTAGGGTATGTGAAGCGCAAGCCACATTCACTCCTCTAGCCACGCGGTCAGGGTTATGCACTAATTCGAGGGTATGAAGGGTAACCACGCCTTTTAGTGAACGTGCAGCGTTATAGTCGTATCGGGGGAAGAGGCGCCCACACCGAATTATACGCTGTACTAATTGGAAAGAAAGGGGATCATACTGGCGCACTGCGAGCGCCTATACAATACACGAGTGCACGTGCACGTAATTAAGACACCAAGAGAATACCGTTTGCACTTGATCGCAGTCTGCTTGCGATCGATTTATATACAGACTAGTTAGTGTCCTGCTTGCTTCGCTGCGCCGATAGTTTATATATAAATTTTAGCAATAGTAGATAGATATGATATAAATAAATTAGAAAATATTTAACAACATATTATAGCAAAGTATTTAATATTCGCTTTTCCTGATTAACCTGAAATCTTTTTGATGCTTGATACTATTTCCAAATGCTCGTAATAAAAAGCATCTAAGCAGCAAGTAGGCAAATCCACCCCTATACAAAGGTGTTCGAGATTATTTATTTTCGGGCAAAGGGCTCGATATAGAAAAACAAATAGAATTACATGTATGAACATACATATGTATGCAACTTTGCATATATTTAAAATTTAATTTTCTGTCGTTTCTATTTGTAAGCGTGTGAAGTAGGCCCCTGGCCTCCCCCACAGGATTTTGTAGTATTTAATTTGTAGACCTAATTTGTAGATTTAATTTGTAGTCATGTAAGGGAAGAATTGTGAGTTTGAGGTTCTTTATAATGATTTCGTTAATTTTTATCATTATTTTCCGTAACGCAAGGAGCGAGGAGTTTTAAGTTGTTTATTTTGATTTTTAGTTATTTTTGATTCTTTATTATATTATTAGTTTTGATTCACGGTTTAACGTATGAATATTTTTCACCGGCAAGGAGCGCCGCTAGTTTTAAGATAAAAAGAAAAAAATATTAAATATAGATTTAGTTTATAATATTAACTTAAATGTAGTGTTTGAATGGACCGCCAAACGCAGAGTCGCAAGGTGCGGCGCGCCAGCTGTGATCTCCAAATCCACCACGATCACGGATAAACGTGGGGAGTTGCGAAAACGCAGCTCTGGCCGAAGTTGAAGCGTGGGCGACGAGGGAGAAAAAACGATCGATATAGGGGTGCAGACGCGCGCGGTAAAAATAATAACGTTGGAAAGCAAGAAAAGACGAGTTCTTTACACGTGTCCGGCGATACTTGTAAGTAAATAAGAAAAGGCGCTAGGTTAAAAGTAATTATAGAGTCGAAGTGAAAAGGGAAAGAAAAGTAATAAAGTGAACGACGGCAGACTTGCGTTCGAGCGAGCACGCTAGTAAATATATATATATAATTTTGTTGTTTCTTTGGTTTGCACGCGCGCCTGTTGGGCCGACTGTTAGTGTTAGTGTTGTTGCTTGTGTGGAGGTTTTGCCGCCCCTTTGATAACCTATAGCCCCGACCGTGTGACTCATGGAGTAGTTGCGGTTCGCCCTTCCACGTCCGTTGTCATTCTGGAGACGTCCTAACGCGGTTTCACTAATTGTTTCACTCCTCCTTATACCTGTGATAAACCTCGTTTTTACAATCTCAGCAATTACAAATTTTCTTGTAAGTTACCATCCGGCTCACCCCTTCCGCCTCTGCATTACCCATTAGCAAGCAGACTTCTTACCATCCGTTCTTTTACTTAATTTCAAATATGGAGAGCGCAAGTAAGTACTTTTTGTATTAATTTTAGATTTTTATATTTATTACCTAATTGTAATTTCAGTTGATACTATTAAGTGGTGCGGCGCAAAGCACAAAACTAATGCTGACGCTTTATGGGAATTTCAAACACGATTTTCGTAGCTCGAAATAAAAAGAAAAAATGCGTATGGCAAAATATTTGCGAACAAATAAAGGAATACGGTATTTAAAAAATCTCATGATCGCATTAAAGTAAATAAGAAGAGCACTGGTCACACTGAAAATTATTTTTTAAAGAAATGGATGTCATATTTCAAGACGATGTGGCGGTTTTATGGGCCAAAACTGCTTCACTGTCACCTTATTTATTTAATTTTTATTGTTGTACTTAACCAGAAACTGGTAAGGTTACTTTATATACACAAATGGTAACCTTCGTCGAATCGACGAAGTCACATTAAACTTCAAAATGTTTAATGAAAACTTTTACACACAAGTTTGGCATTGTACTTACAATCAAGAACAGACTTTGACAAACAATAAAACCCGAAGGTTTTGTATTTTTAAAGCTTTATTATATATTTGTTAGTGAATCGCGGCTAAGTCCATTTTGTATGCACAAATATATTAAATGTATTTACAGCTTCAAAAAATTTGATTAGCCAACTGGGGCAGTAGGGTATGTGAAGCGCAAGCCACATTCACTCCTCTAGCCACGCGGTCAGGGTTATGCACTAATTCGAGGGTATGAAGGGTAACCACGCCTTTTAGTGAACGTGCAGCGTTATAGTCGTATCGGGGAAGAGGCGCCCACACCGAATTATACGCTGTACTAATTGGAAAGAGAGGGGATCATACTGGCGCACTGCGAGCGCCTATACAATACACGAGTGCACGTGCACGTAATTAAGACACCAAGAGAATACCGTTTGCACTTGATCGCAGTCTGCTTGCGATCGATTTATATACAGACTAGTTAGTGTCCTGCTTGCTTCGCTGCGCCGATAGTTTATATATAAATTTTAGCAATAGTAGATAGATATGATATAAATAAATTAGAAAATATTTAACAACATATTATAGCAAAGTATTTAATATTCGCTTTTCCTGATTAACCTGAAATCTTTTTGATGCTTATATGTGCTTGTCCCAATTTTTATCAAAATATTTTTCAACTGAATGTTTTCGAGAGTTTTTTTTTGTTTTGTCGGTGAGCCGACTTCGTCATTTAACGGAATTTTTAACATTTTCAGTTTTACATTCACTTGACGTATCAGGATCTTGAGTTAATACTTCCTCTAAAGGAATATAAACATCAAAATGTCCATTCATTAATGGACCGGTAAAACGCAATCATTTTACAGGAAGTATACTATTTCCAAATGCTCGTAATAAAAAGCATCTAAGCAGCAAGTAGGCAAATCCACCCCTATACAAAGGTGTTCGAGATTATTTATTTTCGGGCAAAGGGCTCGATATAGAAAAACAAATAGAATTACATGTATGAACATACATATGTATGCAACTTTGCATATATTTAAAATTTAATTTTCTGTCGTTTCTATTTGTAAGCGTGTGAAGTAGGCCCCTGGCCTCCCCCACAGGATTTTGTAGTATTTAATTTGTAGACTTAATTTGTAGATTTAATTTGTAGTCATGTAAGGGAAGAATTGTGAGTTTGAGGTTCTTTATAATGATTTCGTTAATTTTTATCATTATTTTCCGTAACGCAAGGAGCGAGGAGTTTTAAGTTGTTTATTTTGATTTTTAGTTATTTTTGATTCTTTATTATATTATTAGTTTTGATTCACGGTTTAACGTATGAATATTTTTCACCGGCAAGGAGCGCCGCTAGTTTTAAGATAAAAAGAAAAAAATATTAAATATAGATTTAGTTTATAATATTAACTTAAATGTAGTGTTTGAATGGACCGCCAAACGCAGAGTCGCAAGGTGCGGCGCGCCAGCTGTGATCTCCAAATCCACCACGATCACGGATAAACGTGGGGAGTTGCGAAAACGCAGCTCTGGCCGAAGTTGAAGCGTGGGCGACGAGGGAGAAAAAACGATCGATATAGGGGTGCAGACGCGCGCGCGGTAAAAATAATAACGTTGGAAAGCAAGAAAAGACGAGTTCTTTACACGTGTCCGGCGATACTTGTAAGTAAATAAGAAAAGGCGCTAGGTTAAAAGTAATTATAGAGTCGAAGTGAAAAGGGAAAGAAAAGTAATAAAGTGAACGACGGCAGACTTGCGTTCGAGCGAGCACGCTAGTAAATATATATATATAATTTTGTTGTTTCTTTGGTTTGCACGCGCGCCTGTTGGGCCGACTGTTAGTGTTAGTGTTGTTGCTTGTGTGGAGGTTTTGCCGCCCCTTTGATAACCTATAGCCCCGACCGTGTGACTCATGGAGTAGTTGCGGTTCGCCCTTCCACGTCCGTTGTCATTCTGGAGACGTCCTAACGCGGTTTCACTAATTGTTTCACTCCTCCTTATACCTGTGATAAACCTCGTTTTTACAATCTCAGCAATTACAAATTTTCTTGTAAGTTACCATCCGGCTCACCCCTTCCGCCTCTGCATTACCCATTAGCAAGCAGACTTCTTACCATCCGTTCTTTTACTTAATTTCAAATATGGAGAGCGCAAGTAAGTACTTTTTGTATTAATTTTAGATTTTTATATTTATTACCTAATTGTAATTTCAGTTGATACTATTAAGTGGTGCGGCGCAAAGCACAAAACTAATGCTGACGCTTTATGGGAATTTCAAACACGATTTTCGTAGCTCGAAATAAAAAGAAAAATGCGTATGGCAAAATATTTGCGAACAAATAAAGGAATACGGTATTTAAAAAATCTCATGATCGCATTAAAGTAAATAAGAAGAGCACTGGTCACACTGAAAATTATTTTTTTAAAGAAATGGATGTCATATTTCAAGACGATGTGGCGGTTTTATGGGCCAAAACTGCTTCACTGTCACCTTATTTATTTAATTTTTATTGTTGTACTTAACCAGAAACTGGTAAGGTTACTTTATATACACAAATGGTAACCTTCGTCGAATCGACGAAGTCACATTAAACTTCAAAATGTTTAATGAAAACTTTTACACACAAGTTTGGCATTGTACTTACAATCAAGAACAGACTTTGACAAACAATAAAACCCGAAGGTTTTGTATTTTTAAAGCTTTATTATATATTTGTTAGTGAATCGCGGCTAAGTCCATTTTGTATGCACAAATATATTAAATGTATTTACAGCTTCAAAAAATTTGATTAGCCAACTGGGGCAGTAGGGTATGTGAAGCGCAAGCCACATTCACTCCTCTAGCCACGCGGTCAGGGTTATGCACTAATTCGAGGGTATGAAGGGTAACCACGCCTTTTAGTGAACGTGCAGCGTTATAGTCGTATCGGGGGAAGAGGCGCCCACACCGAATTATACGCTGTACTAATTGGAAAGAAAGGGGATCATACTGGCGCACTGCGAGCGCCTATACAATACACGAGTGCACGTGCACGTAATTAAGACACCAAGAGAATACCGTTTGCACTTGATCGCAGTCTGCTTGCGATCGATTTATATACAGACTAGTTAGTGTCCTGCTTGCTTCGCTGCGCCGATAGTTTATATATAAATTTTAGCAATAGTAGATAGATATGATATAAATAAATTAGAAAATATTTAACAACATATTATAGCAAAGTATTTAATATTCGCTTTTCCTGATTAACCTGAAATCTTTTTGATGCTTGATACTATTTCCAAATGCTCGTAATAAAAAGCATCTAAGCAGCAAGTAGGCAAATCCACCCCCTATACAAAGGTGTTCGAGATTATTTATTTTCGGGCAAAGGGCTCGATATAGAAAAACAAATAGAATTACATGTATGAACATACATATGTATGCAACTTTGCATATATTTAAAATTTAATTTTCTGTCGTTTCTATTTGTAAGCGTGTGAAGTAGGCCCCTGGCCTCCCCACAGGATTTTGTAGTATTTAATTTGTAGACCTAATTTGTAGATTTAATTTGTAGTCATGTAAGGGAAGAATTGTGAGTTTGAGGTTCTTTATAATGATTTCGTTAATTTTTATCATTATTTTCCGTAACGCAAGGAGCGAGGAGTTTTAAGTTGTTTATTTTGATTTTTAGTTATTTTTGATTCTTTATTATATTATTAGTTTTGATTCACGGTTTAACGTATGAATATTTTTCACCGGCAAGGAGCGCCGCTAGTTTTAAGATAAAAAGAAAAAAATATTAAATATAGATTTAGTTTATAATATTAACTTAAATGTAGTGTTTGAATGGACCGCCAAACGCAGAGTCGCAAGGTGCGGCGCGCCAGCTGTGATCTCCAAATCCACCACGATCACGGATAAACGTGGGGAGTTGCGAAAACGCAGCTCTGGCCGAAGTTGAAGCGTGGGCGACGAGGGAGAAAAAACGATCGATATAGGGGTGCAGACGCGCGCGCGGTAAAAATAATAACGTTGGAAAGCAAGAAAAGACGAGTTCTTTACACGTGTCCGGCGATACTTGTAAGTAAATAAGAAAAGGCGCTAGGTTAAAAGTAATTATAGAGTCGAAGTGAAAAGGGAAAGAAAAGTAATAAAGTGAACGACGGCAGACTTGCGTTCGAGCGAGCACGCTAGTAAATATATATATATAATTTTGTTGTTTCTTTGGTTTGCACGCGCGCCTGTTGGGCCGACTGTTAGTGTTAGTGTTGTTGCTTGTGTGGAGGTTTTGCCGCCCCTTTGATAACCTATAGCCCCGACCGTGTGACTCATGGAGTAGTTGCGGTTCGCCCTTCCACGTCCGTTGTCATTCTGGAGACGTCCTAACGCGGTTTCACTAATTGTTTCACTCCTCCTTATACCTGTGATAAACCTCGTTTTTACAATCTCAGCAATTACAAATTTTCTTGTAAGTTACCATCCGGCTCACCCCTTCCGCCTCTGCATTACCCATTAGCAAGCAGACTTCTTACCATCCGTTCTTTTACTTAATTTCAAATATGGAGAGCGCAAGTAAGTACTTTTTTGTATTAATTTTAGATTTTTATATTTATTACCTAATTGTAATTTCAGTTGATACTATTAAGTGGTGCGGCGCAAAGCACAAAACTAATGCTGACGCTTTATGGGAATTTCAAACACGATTTTCGTAGCTCGAAATAAAAAGAAAAAATGCGTATGGCAAAATATTTGCGAACAAATAAAGGAATACGGTATTTAAAAAATCTCATGATCGCATTAAAGTAAATAAGAAGAGCACTGGTCACACTGAAAATTATTTTTTTAAAGAAATGGATGTCATATTTCAAGACGATGTGGCGGTTTTATGGGCCAAAACTGCTTCACTGTCACCTTATTTATTTAATTTTTATTGTTGTACTTAACCAGAAACTGGTAAGGTTACTTTATATACACAAATGGTAACCTTCGTCGAATCGACGAAGTCACATTAAACTTCAAAATGTTTAATGAAAACTTTTACACACAAGTTTGGCATTGTACTTACAATCAAGAACAGACTTTGACAAACAATAAAACCCGAAGGTTTTGTATTTTTAAAGCTTTATTATATATTTGTTAGTGAATCGCGGCTAAGTCCATTTTGTATGCACAAATATATTAAATGTATTTACAGCTTCAAAAAATTTGATTAGCCAACTGGGGCAGTAGGGTATGTGAAGCGCAAGCCACATTCACTCCTCTAGCCACGCGGTCAGGGTTATGCACTAATTCGAGGGTATGAAGGGTAACCACGCCTTTTAGTGAACGTGCAGCGTTATAGTCGTATCGGGGGAAGAGGCGCCCACACCGAATTATACGCTGTACTAATTGGAAAGAGAGGGGATCATACTGGCGCACTGCGAGCGCCTATACAATACACGAGTGCACGTGCACGTAATTAAGACACCAAGAGAATACCGTTTGCACTTGATCGCAGTCTGCTTGCGATCGATTTATATACAGACTAGTTAGTGTCCTGCTTGCTTCGCTGCGCCGATAGTTTATATATAAATTTTAGCAATAGTAGATAGATATGATATAAATAAATTAGAAAATATTTAACAACATATTATAGCAAAGTATTTAATATTCGCTTTTCCTGATTAACCTGAAATCTTTTTGATGCTTATATGTGCTTGTCCCAATTTTTATCAAAATATTTTTCAACTGAATGTTTTCGAGAGTTTTTTTTTGTTTTGTCGGTGAGCCGACTTCGTCATTTAACGGAATTTTTAACATTTTCAGTTTTACATTCACTTGACGTATCAGGATCTTGAGTTAATACTTCCTCTAAAGGAATATAAACATCAAAATGTCCATTCATTAATGGACCGGTAAAACGCAATCATTTTACAGGAAGTATACTATTTCCAAATGCTCGTAATAAAAAGCATCTAAGCAGCAAGTAGGCAAATCCACCCCTATACAAAGGTGTTCGAGATTATTTATTTTCGGGCAAAGGGCTCGATATAGAAAAACAAATAGAATTACATGTATGAACATACATATGTATGCAACTTTGCATATATTTAAAATTTAATTTTCTGTCGTTTCTATTTGTAAGCGTGTGAAGTAGGCCCCTGGCCTCCCCACAGGATTTTGTAGTATTTAATTTGTAGACTTAATTTGTAGATTTAATTTGTAGTCATGTAAGGGAAGAATTGTGAGTTTGAGGTTCTTTATAATGATTTCGTTAATTTTTATCATTATTTTCCGTAACGCAAGGAGCGAGGAGTTTTAAGTTGTTTATTTTGATTTTTAGTTATTTTTGATTCTTTATTATATTATTAGTTTTGATTCACGGTTTAACGTATGAATATTTTTCACCGGCAAGGAGCGCCGCTAGTTTTAAGATAAAAAGAAAAAAATATTAAATATAGATTTAGTTTATAATATTAACTTAAATGTAGTGTTTGAATGGACCGCCAAACGCAGAGTCGCAAGGTGCGGCGCGCCAGCTGTGATCTCCAAATCCACCACGATCACGGATAAACGTGGGGAGTTGCGAAAACGCAGCTCTGGCCGAAGTTGAAGCGTGGGCGACGAGGGAGAAAAAACGATCGATATAGGGGTGCAGACGCGCGCGCGGTAAAAATAATAACGTTGGAAAGCAAGAAAAGACGAGTTCTTTACACGTGTCCGGCGATACTTGTAAGTAAATAAGAAAAGGCGCTAGGTTAAAAGTAATTATAGAGTCGAAGTGAAAAGGGAAAGAAAAGTAATAAAGTGAACGACGGCAGACTTGCGTTCGAGCGAGCACGCTAGTAAATATATAAATATAATTTTGTTGTTTCTTTGGTTTGCACGCGCGCCTGTTGGGCCGACTGTTAGTGTTAGTGTTGTTGCTTGTGTAGAGGTTTTGCCGCCCCTTTGATAACCTATAGCCCCGACCGTGTGACTCATGGAGTAGTTGCGGTTCGCCCTTCCACGTCCGTTGTCATTCTGGAGACGTCCTAACGCGGTTTCACTAATTGTTTCACTCCTCCTTATACCTGTGATAAACCTCGTTTTTACAATCTCAGCAATTACAAATTTTCTTGTAAGTTGAGCCTGGCCAGTCTGAGATCTGTACCCAGGCAAATTACTCCTTTACAAGCGTGTTTGTTTTTGCACGGAATATATTTGGTGAACATTTTTTGCTTTCTTTTAGCTTGCTTCAGAAGTCAACAATGTATGCATGAATTTATATTAGCACTTGCATTTGTTAATATATATGTACAACAATGTAGTTACATATGTATGTACTTACATATGTGCATTTGCAACACCAACCAAAGTTACAAATGTCTGCTCTTAAATTATATCAAAACAATGGCAAATGGTAGATAAAAAAAAAATTTCTTGTGCTTCTATGTATATGTTTGTGTGTTACATTTTGTCTGAGTTTGATAATTAGCAAGTAGGTAAAACCACCCCCATAACATATTCTGGTGTGCAAAATTTTTCTAGACGGACCAAGTTTTGTTTTTTTGTTGTTGTTTTTTTAAATCAATGACACGAACAAAAAGTAGCAGTGCGGGCCCAACAACAACAAATGCTACTTGGGTCGTAAATCAATTGTCAAAGGCACACAAATGTGAAAAAAAATTGTGCACTGTGCGAAGCGATACATGCACATAAAATTATGAAATTTTAATTTTCAAGCGCCTTATACAATATTTGTATATGCACTTATTCATGAAGAGCAGAAATCCGTTATTTTGTGCAAGTGTACGAAACTTTTTTAATTACTTTGCTTGTGCGACGCGAAGGCGTCACTGCGCATTTGTTTTGTTTTTGTAAGCTCGCTCGCGATCAAACCCTTAGCTTGTGCGACAATCAGGCGCCAGCAGTTGAATGAGTCATGTGTTTTGTTTTCGGACCTAGGTGTATGGGAGGTCCTCGAAGGAGTTGTCCAAAATAAAATTTCTTTCTTAGTGCTCACTTACTACCTGCATGGAATATTTTGTGAAAATTTCAGCCTTCTAGCTCTTTTCGTTTAGGCTGTGGCAATGTAGACAATCAGGACAAACTCTTTTATGTATATAGATAAGTGGCGGATTGCGCAGTGACGCCTTCGCGTCGCACAAGCAAAGTCATAAACAAGTAAAAACGTTGCAGTCGGACGCAACCGTCTGCGGAATACTTTGATACCAGTAAAAGAACGGTTGATAAGGGGGAATGCTGGGGCGAAGGGAGTGGGCCATGTGGTAAACATCGCCAGCTATCATGTTACCAAATTTGGTGACTTTAGCTCAAAAACTGTGGAAGATAACTTAACTCCCAAATTTAAAAGGTGGGCGGCAGAGGTAGGCGTGGCATCTAAATTTTTGAATCAAATGTTTTTAACTGTCACTATCTATCTGCCTACCAAGTTTGGTGGCTCTAGCTCAAAAACTGTTAAAGATATAGCCGATTCCGATTTTAAAAGGCGGGTGGCTTAGGTGGGCGTTGCATTCAAAATTTTGATGTAGATCTTTGGTAGATGCTGCCTTCTATCTTTCTACCCAATTTACGGGCTCTAGCTTAAAAACTATAAGAGATATCGAAATTTCCGATTTTAAATAGTGGGCGGCAGAGGTGGGCGTGGCATCCTAATTTTTGATGCAGACCTTTTGTAGATGTCACCATATATCTTCCAACTAAATTTGGTGACACTAGCTCGAAAAATGTGAAAACTATAGGCGTTTCCAATTTCTTGGACAAGGGGAGATTGGGGCGGAATCAGGGGGCGTGGCATCCAAGCTTTGATGGGGAACGTCAGTACCTATCTTGACACAAAATTTGGTGGTTCTAGCCCAAAAAATGTGAAAACTATAGGCGTTTCCAATTTCATGGATAAGGGGGGATGGGGGCGGAATAAGGGGGCGTGGCATCCAAAATTTTGATGGATTTTTTTGGGGAACGTCAATATCTATCTTGACACAAAATTTGGTGGCTCTAGCCCAAAAAAAGTGAAAACTATATGCGTTTCCAATTTCATGGAGAAGGGGGGGATGGGGCGGAATGAGGAGGCGTGGCATCCAAAATTTTGATGCATATTTTTGGGGAACGTCAGTACTTATTTTGAGTACTTCATGGAGAAGGGGGATGGGGGCGGAATCAGGGGGCGTGGCATTCAAAATTTTGATGCATATTTTTGGGAAACGTCAATATCTATCTTGACACTAAATTTGGTGGCTCTGTTTGAAAACTATAGACGTTTCCAATTTTAAGGAGAAGGGGGATGAGGGCGGAATCAGGGGGCGAGGCATCCAAAATTTTGATGCATATTTTTGGGGAACGTCAATTTCTAGCTTGACACAAAATTTGGTGGCTCTATTCCAGAGAATGTGAAAACTATAGGCGTTTCCAATTTCAAGGAGAAGGGGGGATGGGGGCGGTATCAGGGGGCGTGGCATCCAAAATTTTGATGCAGTTATTTCAGGGACATGACTAGCTATCTGCGTGTTTATTAAACGTTAATGCGTGTATCTTCCACATTTTTTGAGCTAGTAGAAGGATTGATGGTGACATCTACCAAAGATCTCCATCAAATTTGGACGCCACGCCCACCTCTGACGCCCACCTTATAAAATCGGAAACTCAGCAATGTATCTCTTACAGCTTTTAAGCTAGAGCCTCCAAATTTGGTAGGAAGATAGATGGTGACATCTACCAAAGATCTGCATAAGACATTTGGATGCTACGCACACCTCTGCCGCCCACCTTATAGAATCGGAAAATTCAGCTTTCTCTTACAAAGTTTGAGCAAGAGACACCAAATTGGTAGGAAGATAGATGATGACATCTACCAAAGATCTGCATCAAAATTTTGGATGCCACGCCCACGCAAGCCACCCGCCTTATAAAATCGAAATCAGCTATATCTTTAACAGTTTTTGTGCTTAAGCCACCAAACTTTGTAGGAAATAGATGGCGACATTTAAAAAGATTTGATTCAAAAATTTGGATGCCACACTCACCCTGCCGCCCACCCTTTAATTTTGGAAGTTTAGTTATCTTCCACAGTTTTTGAGCTAAAGTCACCAAATCTGTTTGTATGATAGCTGGCGATGTTTACCATCCGGCTCACCCCTTCCGCCTCTGCATTACCCATTAGCAATTTCATGGAGAAGGGGGGATGGGGGCGGTATCAGGGGGCGTGGCATCCAAGTTTTGATGGGGAACGTCAGTACCTATCTTGACACAAAATTTGGTGGCTCTAGCTCCAAAAAATGTGAAAGCTATAGGCGTTTCCAATTTCATGGAGAAGGGGGGATGGGGGGCGGAATTAGGGGGCGTAGCATCCAAAATTTTGATGCATTTTTTTGGGGAACGTCAATATCTATCTTGACACAAAATTTGATGGCTCTAGCCCAAAAAATGTGAAAACTATAGGCGTTTCCAATTTCACGGAGAAGGGGGGATGGTGGCGGAATCAGGGGGCGTTGCATCCAAAATTTTGATGCATTTTTTGGGGAACGTCAATATCTATCTTGACACAAAATTTGGTGGCTCTAGCCCAAAAAATGTGAAAACTATAGGCGTTTCCAATTTCATGGAGAAGGGGGATGGGGGCGGAATTAGGGGGCGTGGCATCCAAGTTTTGATGGGGAACGTCAGTACCTATCTTGACACAAAATTTGGTGGCTCTAGCCCAAAAAATTTGAAAACTATAGGCGTTTCCAATTTCTTGGTGAAGGGGGATGGGGGCGGAATCCAAAATTTAGATTTAACGATTTTGCGGAATCGGGGGCGGGGCATCCAAAATTTTGATTCATTATTTTGATGAACTTCAATATGTATCTTGACCCAAAATTTGGTGGCTCTAGCCCAAAAATGTAAAAACTATAGGCGTTTCCAATTTCAAGGAGCAGGGATGATGGGGGCGGAAGGAGTGGGCGTGGCATCCAAAATTTTGATGCAGTTTTTTCAGGGACATGACTAGCTATCAGCGTGCAAAATTTGGTAACTCTAGCTGTAAGAATGTGAGAAATATTTGGTTTTATCGGTTTTCAGTTATCGAATTTATCGATTTCCCAGCCTCCTAGTAGGCGTGGCAACCCAATCTTGACACTTTATCTGTACCTTCTATGGATAAACATAATGGCAAAGTTTCAAGTCTCTAGCTTTACGGGTGTCGAAAAAAGTTGCGTTCATACGGACGGACAGACAGACACCATGACGGACATTGCACAAAACCAATATACTATGAGACCTTCGGTATCAAAGTATAAAAATGCGTATGGCAAAAAATTTGCGAACAAATAAAGGAATACGGTATTTAAAAAATCTCATGATCGCATTAAAGTAAATAAGAAGAGCACTGGTCACTCTGAAAATTATTTTTTTAAAGAAATGGATGTCATGTTTCAAGACGATGTGGCGGTTTTAGGGGCCAAAACTGCTTCACTGTCACCTTATTTATTTAATTTTTATACTTTGATACCGAAGGTCTCATAGTATATTGGTTTTGTGCAATGTCCGTCATGGTGTCTGTCCGTCTGTCCGTCTGTCCGTATGAACGCAACTTTTTTCGACACCCGTAAAGCTAGAGACTTGAAACTTTGCAATTATGTTTGTCTATAGGCGCGACAGATTGGAGTGCCACGCCTACTAGGAGGCTGGGAAATCGATAAATTCGATAACTGAAAACCGATAAAACCAAATATTTCTCACATTCTTACAGATAGAGTTACCAAATTTTGCACGCAGATAGCTAGTCATGTCCCTGAAAAAACTGCATCAAAATTTTGGATGCCACGCCCACTCCTTCCGCCCCCATCATCCCTGCTCCTTGAAACTGGAAACGCCTATAGTTTTTACATTTTTTGGGCTAGAGACACCAAATTTTGTGTCAGGATTTATATTGACGTTCCACAAAAAAATGCATCAAAATTTTGGATGCCACGCCCCCGGGTTCCGTCCCCATCCCCCCCTTCTCCATGAAATTGGAAACGCCTATAGTTTTCACATTTTTTGGGCTAGAACCACCAAATTTTGTGTCAAGATAGGTACTCACGTTCCCCATCAAAACTTGGATGCCACGCCCCCTGATTCCGCCCCCATCCCCCTTCACCATGAAATTGGAAACGCCTATAGTTTTCACATTTTTTGGGATAGTGTCACCAAATTTGGTAGGAAAATATATGATGACATCTTCAAAAGGTCTGCATCAAAAATTAGGATGCCACGCCCACCTCTGCCCCCCACTATATAAAATCGGAAATTTCGATATCTCTTATAGTTTTTAAGCTAGAGCCCGTAAATTGGGTAGAAAGATAGAAGGCAGCATCTACCAAAGATCTGCATAAAAATTTTGGATGCCACGCCCACCTAAGCCACCCGCCTTATAAATTCGGATTCGGCTATATCTTTAACAGTTTTTGAGCTAGAGCCACCAAACTTGGTAGGCAGATATATAGTGACAGTTAAATACATTTGATTCAAAAATTTAGATGCCACGCGTGCCTTTTAAATTTGGGAGTTAAGTTATCTTCCACAGTTTTTGAGCTAAAGTCACAAAATTTGGTAACATGATAGCTGGCGATGTTTACCACATGGCCCACTCCCTTCGCCCCTGCATTCCCCCTTATCAACCGTTCTTTTACTGGTATCAAAGTATTCCGCAGTCGGTTGCGTCCGACTGCAACGTTTTTACTTGTTTATTGTTGTACTTAACCAGAAACTGGTAAGGTTACTTTATATACACAAATGGTAACCTTCGTCGAATCGACGAAGTCACATTAAACTTCAAAATGTTGAATGAAAACTTTTACACACAAGTTTGGCATTGTACTTACAATCAAGAACAGACTTTGACAAACAATAAAACCCGAAGGTTTTGTATTTTTAAAGCTTTATTATATATTTGTTAGTGAATCGCGGCTAAGTCCATTTTGTAAGCACAAATATATTAAATGTATTTACAGCTTCAAAAAATTTGATTAGCCAACTGGGGCAGTAGGGTATGTGAAGCGCAAGCCACATTCACTCCTCTAGCCATGCGGTCAGGGTTATGCACTAATTCGAGGGTATGAAGGGTAACCACGCCGATTAGTGAACGTGCAGCGTTATAGTCGTATCGGGGGAAGAGGCGCCCACACCGAATTATACGCTGTACTAATTGGAAAGAGAGGGGATCATACTGGCGCACTGCGAGCGCCTATACAATACACGAGTGCACGTGCACGTAATTAAGACACCAAGAGAATACCGTTTGCACTTGATCGCAGTCTGCTTGCGATCGATTTATATACAGACTAGTTAGTGTCCTGCTTGCTTCGCTGCGCCGATAGTTTATATATAAATTTTAGCAATAGTAGATAGATATGATATAAATAAATTAGAAAATATTTAACAACATATTATAGCAAAGTATTTAATATTCGCTTTTCCTGATTAACCTGAAATCTTTTTGATGCTTATATGTGCTTGTCCCAATTTTTATCAAGATATTTTTCAACTGAATGTTTTCGAGAGTTTTTTTTATACTTTGATACCGAAGGTCTCATAGTATATTGGTTTTGTGCAATGTCCGTCATGGTGTCCGTCTGTCCGTCTGTCCGTCTGTATGAACGCAACTTTTTCGACACCCGTTTGTCTATAGGCGCGACAGATAAAGTGTCAAGATTGGGGTGCCACGCCTACTAGGAGGCTGGGAAATCGATAAGTTCGATAACTGAAAACCGATAAAACCAAATATTTCTCACATTCTTACAGCTAGAGTTACAAAATTTTGCACGCAGATAGCTAGTCATGTCCCTGAAAAAACTGCATCAAAATTTTGGATGCCACGCCCACTCCTTCCGCCCCCATCATCCCTGCTCCTTGAAACTGGAAACGCCTATAGTTTTCACATTTTTTGGGCTAGAGCCACCAAATTTTGTGTCAAGATAGATATTGACGTTCCACAAAAAAATGCATCAAAATTTTGGATGCCACGCCCCCTGATTCCGCCCCCATCCCCCCCTTCTCCATGAAATTGGAAACGCCTATAGTTTTCACATTTTTTGGGCTAGAGCCACCAAATTTTGTGTCAAGATAGGTACTGACGTTCCCCATCAAAACTTTGATGCCACGCCCCCTGATTCCGCCCCCATCCCCCTTCACCAAGAAATTGGAAACGCCTATAGTTTTCACATTTTATGGGCTAGACCCACCAAATTTTGTGTCAAGATAGATATCGACGTTCCACAAAAAAATGCATAAAAATTTTGAATGCCACGCCCCCTGATTCCGCCCCCATCCCCCCTTCTCCAAGAAATTGGAAACGCCTATAGTTTTCACATTTTTTGGGCTAGACCCACCAAATTTTGTGTCAAGATAGATATTGACGTTCCAAAAAAAATGCATAAAAGTTTTGGATGCCACGCCCCCTGATTCCGCCCCCATCCCCCTTCACCATGAAATTGGAAACGCCTACAGTTTTCACATTTTTTGGGCTAGACCCACCAAATTTTGTGTCAAGATAGATATTGACGTTCCACAAAAAAATGCATCAAAATTTTGGATGCCACGCCCCCTGATTCCGCCCCCATCCCCCCTTCTCCATGAAATTGGAAACGCCTATAGTTTTCACATTTTTTGGGCTAGAGCCACCAATTTTGTGTCAAGATAGGTACTGACGTTCCCCATTAAAACTTTGATGCCACGCCCCCTGATTCCGCCCCCATCCCCCCTTCTCCAAGAAATTTGAAACGCCTATAGTTTTCACATTTTTTGGGTCAGACCCACCAAATTTTGTGTCAAGATAGATATTGACGTTCCACAAAAAAATGCATACAAATTTTGGATGCCACGCCCCCTGATTCCGCCCCCATCCCCCCTTCTCCAAGAAATTGGAAACGCCTATAGTTTTCACATTTTTTGGGCTAGACCCACCAAATTTTGTGTCAAGATAGATATTGACGTTCCACAAAAAAATGCATCAAAATTTTGGATGCCACGCCCCCTGATTCCGCCCCCATCCCCCCTTCTCCATGAAATTGGAAACGCCTATAGTTTTCACATTTTTTGGGCTAGAGCCACCAAATTTTGTGTCAAGATAGGTACTGACGTTCCCCATCAAAACTTGGATGCCACGCCCCCTGATTCCGCCCCCAACCCCCCTTCTCCAAGAAATTGGAAACGGCTATAGTTTTCACATTTTTTGGGCTAGAGCCACCAAATTTTGTGTCAAGATAGGTAGTGACGTTCCCCATCAAAACTTGGATGCCACGCCCCCTGATTCCGCCCCCATCCCCCCTTCTCCAAGAAATTGGAAACGCCTATAGTTTTCACATTTTTTGGGCTAGACCCACCAAATTTTGTGTCAAGATAGATATTGACGTTCCACAAAAAAATGCATCAAAATTTTGGATGCCACGCCCCCTGATTCCGCCCCCATCCCCCCTTCTCCAAGAAATTGGAAACGCCTATAGTTTTCACATTTTTTGGGCTAGACCCACCAAATTTTGTGTCAAGATAGATATTGACGTTCCACAAAAAAATGCATCAAAATTTTGGATGCCACGCCCCCTGATTCCGCCCCCATCCCCCCTTCTCCATGAAATTGGAAACGCCTATAGTTTTCACATTTTTTGGGCTAGAGCCACCAAATTTTGTGTCAAGATAGGTACTGACGTTCCCCATCAAAACTTGGATGCCACGCGTGCCTTTTAAATTTGGGAGTTAAGTTATCTTCCACAGTTTTTGAGCTAAAGTCACAAAATTTGGTAACATGATAGCTGGCGATGTTTACCACATGGCCCACTCCCTTCGCCCCTGCATTCCCCCTTATCAACCGTTCTTTTACTGGTATCAAAGTATTCCGCAGTCGGTTGCGTCCGACTGCAACGTTTTTACTTGTTTATTGTTGTACTTAACCAGAAACTGGTAAGGTTACTTTATATACACAAATGGTAACCTTCGTCGAATCGACGAAGTCACATTAAACTTCAAAATGTTGAATGAAAACTTTTACACACAAGTTTGGCATTGTACTTACAATCAAGAACAGACTTTGACAAACAATAAAACCCGAAGGTTTTGTATTTTTAAAGCTTTATTATATATTTGTTAGTGAATCGCGGCTAAGTCCATTTTGTAAGCACAAATATATTAAATGTATTTACAGCTTCAAAAAATTTGATTAGCCAACTGGGGCAGTAGGGTATGTGAAGCGCAAGCCACATTCACTCCTCTAGCCATGCGGTCAGGGTTATGCACTAATTCGAGGGTATGAAGGGTAACCACGCCGATTAGTGAACGTGCAGCGTTATAGTCGTATCGGGGAAGAGGCGCCCACACCGAATTATACGCTGTACTAATTGGAAAGAGAGGGGATCATACTGGCGCACTGCGAGCGCCTATACAATACACGAGTGCACGTGCACGTAATTAAGACACCAAGAGAATACCGTTTGCACTTGATCGCAGTCTGCTTGCGATCGATTTATATACAGACTAGTTAGTGTCCTGCTTGCTTCGCTGCGCCGATAGTTTATATATAAATTTTAGCAATAGTAGATAGATATGATATAAATAAATTAGAAAATATTTAACAACATATTATAGCAAAGTATTTAATATTCGCTTTTCCTGATTAACCTGAAATCTTTTTGATGCTTATATGTGCTTGTCCCAATTTTTATCAAGATATTTTTCAACTGAATGTTTTCGAGAGTTTTTTTTATACTTTGATACCGAAGGTCTCATAGTATATTGGTTTTGTGCAATGTCCGTCATGGTGTCCGTCTGTCCGTCTGTCCGTCTGTATGAACGCAACTTTTTCGACACCCGTTTGTCTATAGGCGCGACAGATAAAGTGTCAAGATTGGGGTGCCACGCCTACTAGGAGGCTGGGAAATCGATAAGTTCGATAACTGAAAACCGATAAAACCAAATATTTCTCACATTCTTACAGCTAGAGTTACAAAATTTTGCACGCAGATAGCTAGTCATGTCCCTGAAAAAACTGCATCAAAATTTTGGATGCCACGCCCACTCCTTCCGCCCCCATCATCCCTGCTCCTTGAAACTGGAAACGCCTATAGTTTTCACATTTTTTGGGCTAGAGCCACCAAATTTTGTGTCAAGATAGATATTGACGTTCCACAAAAAAATGCATCAAAATTTTGGATGCCACGCCCCCTGATTCCGCCCCCATCCCCCCTTCTCCATGAAATTGGAAACGCCTATAGTTTTCACATTTTTTGGGCTAGAGCCACCAAATTTTGTGTCAAGATAGGTACTGACGTTCCCCATCAAAACTTTGATGCCACGCCCCCTGATTCCGCCCCCATCCCCCTTCACCAAGAAATTGGAAACGCCTATAGTTTTCACATTTTATGGGCTAGACCCACCAAATTTTGTGTCAAGATAGATATCGACGTTCCACAAAAAAATGCATAAAAATTTTGAATGCCACGCCCCCTGATTCCGCCCCCATCCCCCTTCTCCAAGAAATTGGAAACGCCTATAGTTTTCACATTTTTTGGGCTAGACCCACCAAATTTTGTGTCAAGATAGATATTGACGTTCCACAAAAAATGCATAAAAGTTTTGGATGCCACGCCCCCTGATTCCGCCCCCATCCCCCTTCACCATGAAATTGGAAACGCCTACAGTTTTCACATTTTTTGGGCTAGACCCACCAAATTTTGTGTCAAGATAGATATTGACGTTCCACAAAAAAATGCATCAAAATTTTGGATGCCACGCCCCCTGATTCCGCCCCCATCCCCCCTTCTCCATGAAATTGGAAACGCCTATAGTTTTCACATTTTTTGGGCTAGAGCCACCAAATTTTGTGTCAAGATAGGTACTGACGTTCCCCATTAAAACTTTGATGCCACGCCCCCTGATTCCGCCCCCATCCCCCTTCTCCAAGAAATTTGAAACGCCTATAGTTTTCACATTTTTTGGGTCAGACCCACCAAATTTTGTGTCAAGATAGATATTGACGTTCCACAAAAAAATGCATACAAATTTTGGATGCCACGCCCCTGATTCCGCCCCCATCCCCCCTTCTCCAAGAAATTGGAAACGCCTATAGTTTTCACATTTTTGGGCTAGACCCACCAAATTTTGTGTCAAGATAGATATTGACGTTCCACAAAAAAATGCATCAAAATTTTGGATGCCACGCCCCCTGATTCCGCCCCCATCCCCCCTTCTCCATGAAATTGGAAACGCCTATAGTTTTCACATTTTTTGGGCTAGAGCCACCAAATTTTGTGTCAAGATAGGTACTGACGTTCCCCATCAAAACTTGGATGCCACGCCCCCTGATTCCGCCCCCAACCCCCTTCTCCAAGAAATTGGAAACGGCTATAGTTTTCACATTTTTTGGGCTAGAGCCACCAAATTTTGTGTCAAGATAGGTAGTGACGTTCCCCATCAAAACTTGGATGCCACGCCCCCTGATTCCGCCCCCATCCCCCTTCTCCAAGAAATTGGAAACGCCTATAGTTTTCACATTTTTTGGGCTAGACCCACCAAATTTTGTGTCAAGATAGATATTGACGTTCCACAAAAAAATGCATCAAAATTTTGGATGCCACGCCCCCTGATTCCGCCCCCATCCCCCTTCTCCAAGAAATTGGAAACGCCTATAGTTTTCACATTTTTTTGGGCTAGACCCACCAAATTTTGTGTCAAGATAGATATTGACGTTCCACAAAAAAATGCATCAAAATTTTGGATGCCACGCCCCCTGATTCCGCCCCCATCCCCCCCTTCTCCATGAAATTGGAAACGCCTATAGTTTTCACATTTTTTGGGCTAGGAACCACCAAATTTTGTGTCAAGATAGGTACTGACGTTCCCCATCAAAACTTGGATGCCACGCCCCCTGATTCCGCCCCCAACCCCCTTCTCCAAGAAATTGGAAACGGCTATAGTTTTCACATTTTTTGGGCTAGAGCCACCAAATTTTGTGTCAAGATAGGTAGTGACGTTCCCCATCCAAACTTGGATGCCACGCCCCCTGATTCCGCCCCCATCCCCCTTCTCCAAGAAATTGGAAACGCCTATAGTTTTCACATTTTTTGGGCTAGACCCACCAAATTTTGTGTCAAGATAGATATTGACGTTCCCCAAAAAAATTCATCAAAATTTTGGATGCCACGCCCACCTCTGCCACCCGCCTTATAAAATCGGAATCGGCTATATCTTTAACAGTTTTTGAGCTAGAGCCACCAAACTTATTAGGAATATAAATAGTGACAGTTAAAAACATTTGATTCAAAAGTTTGGATGCCACTCCTACCTCTGCCGCCCACCTTTTAAATTTGGGAGTTAAGTTATCTTCCACAGTTTTTGTGCTAAGTCACCAAATTTGGTAACATGATAGCTGTTGTTTATGTTTACCACATGGCCCACACTCTTCGCCCCTGCATTCCCCCTTATCAACCGTTCTTTTACTGGTATCAAAGTATTCCGCAGTCGGTTGCGTCCGACTGCAACGTTTTTACTTGTTTTGTTTTGTCGGTGAACCGACTTCGTCATTTAACGGAATTTTTAACATTTTCAGTTTTACATTCACTTGACGTATCAGGATCTTGAGTTAATACTTCCTCTAAAGGAATATAAACATCAAAATGTCCATTCATTAATGGACCGGTAAAACGCAATCATTTTACAGGAAGCATAATATTTCCAAATGCTCGTAATGAAAAACATCTAAGCAGCAAGTAGGCAAATCCACCCCTATACAAAGGTGTTCGAGATTATTTATTTTCGGGCAAAGGGCTCGATATAGAAAAACAAATAGAATTACATGTATGAACATACATATGTATGCAACTTTGCATATATTTAAAATTTAATTTTCTGTCGTTTCTATTTGTAAGCGTGTGAAGTAGGCCCCTGGCCTCCCCCACAGGATTTTGTAGTATTTAATTTGTAGACTTAATTTGTAGATTTAATTTGTAGTCATGTAAGGGAAGAATTGTGAGTTTGAGGTTCTTTATAATGATTTCGTTAATTTTTATCATTATTTTCCGTAACGCAAGGAGCGAGGAGTTTTAAGTTGTTTATTTTGATTTTTAGTTATTTTTGATTCTTTATTATATTATTAGTTTTGATTCACGGTTTAACGTATGAATATTTTTCACCGGCAAGGAGCGCCGCTAGTTTTAAGATAAAAAGAAAAAAATATTAAATATAGATTTAGTTTATAATATTAACTTAAATGTAGTGTGTGAATGGACCGCCAAACGCAGAGTCGCAAGGTGCGGCGCGCCAGCTGTGATCTCCAAATCCACCACGATCACGGATAAACGTGGGGAGTTGCGAAAACGCAGCTCTGGCCGAAGTTGAAGCGTGGGCGACGAGGGAGAAAAAACGATCGATATAGGGGTGCAGACGCGCGCGCGGTAAAAATAATAACGTTGGAAAGCAAGAAAAGACGAGTTCTTTACACGTGTCCGGCGATACTTGTAAGTAAATAAGAAAAGGCGCTAGGTTAAAAGTAATTATAGAGTCGAAGTGAAAAGGGAAAGAAAAGTAATAAAGTGAACGACGGCAGACTTGCGTTCGAGCGAGCACGCTAGTGAATATATATATATAATTTTGTTGTTTCTTTGGTTTGCACGCGCGCCTGTTGGGCCGACTGTTAGTGTTAGTGTTGTTGCTTGTGTGGAGGTTTTGCCGCCCCTTTGATAACCTATAGCCCCGACCGTGTGACTCATGGAGTAGTTGCGGTTCGCCCTTCCACGTCCGTTGTCATTCTGGAGACGTCCTAACGCGGTTTCACTAATTGTTTCACTCCTCCTTATACCTGTGATAAACCTCGTTTTTACAATCTCAGCAATTACAAATTTTCTTGTAAGTTACCATCCGGCTCACCCCTTCCGCCTCTGCATTACCCATTAGCAAGCAGACTTCTTACCATCCGTTCTTTTACTTAATTTCAAATATGGAGAGCGCAAGTAAGTACTTTTTTGTATTAATTTTAGATTTTTATATTTATTACCTAATTGTAATTTCAGTTGATACTATTAAGTGGTGCGGCGCAAAACACAAAACTAATGCTGACGCTTTATGGGAATTTCAAACACGATTTTCGTAACTCGAAAAAAGAAAAAAAATGCGTATGGCAAAATATTTGCGAACAAATAAAGGAATACGGTATTTAAAAAAATCTCATGATCGCATTAAAGTAAATAAGAAGAGCACTGGTCACACTGAAAATTATTTTTTTAAAGAAATGGATGTCATATTTCAAGACGATGTGGCGGTTTTAGGGGCCAAAACTGCTTCACTGTCACCTTATTTATTTAATTTTTTATTGTTGTACTTAACCCAAAACTGGTAAGGTTACTTTATATACACATATGGTAACCTTCGTCGAATCGTCGAAGTCACATTAAACTTCAAAATGTTGAATAAAAACTTTTACACACAAGTTTGGCATTGTACTTACAATCAAGAACAGACTATGACAAACAATAAAACCCGAAGGTTTTGTATTTTTAAAGCTTTATTATATATTTGTTAGTGAATCGCGGCTAAGTCCATTTTGTATGCACAAATATATTAAATGTATTTACAGCTTCAAAAAATTTGATTAGCCAACTGGGGCAGTAGGGTATGTGAAGCGCAAGCCACATTTACTCCTCTAGCCACGCGGTCAGGGTTATGCACTAATTCGAGGGTATGAAGGGTAACCACGCCGATTAGTGAACGTGCAGCGTTATAGTCGTATCGGGGTAAGACGCGCCCACACCGAATTATACGCTGTACTAATTGGAAAGAGAGGGGATCATACTGGCGCACTGCGAGCGCCTATACAATACACGAGTGCACGTGCACGTAATTAAGACACCAAGAGAATACCGTTTGCACTTGATCGCAGTCTGCTTGCGATCGATTTATATACAGACTAGTTAGTGTCCTGCTTGCTTCGCTGCGCCGATAGTTTATATATAAATTTTAGCAATAGTAGATAGATATGATATAAATAAATTAGAAAATATTTAACAACATATTATAGCAAAGTATTTAATATTCGCTTTTCCTGATTAACCTGAAATCTTTTTGATGCTTATATGTGCTTGTCCCAATTTTTATCAAAATATTTTTCAACTGAATGTTTTCGAGAGTTTTTTTTTGTTTTGTCGGTGAGCCGACTTCGTCATTTAACGGAATTTTTAACATTTTCAGTTTTACATTCACTTGACGTATCAGGATCTTGAGTTAATACTTCCTCTAAAGGAATATAAACATCAAAATGTCCATTCATTAATGGACCGGTAAAACGCAATCATTTTACAGGAAGTATACTATTTCCAAATGCTCGTAATAAAAAGCATCTAAGCAGCAAGTAGGCAAATCCACCCCTATACAAAGGTGTTCGAGATTATTTATTTTCGGGCAAAGGGCTCGATATAGAAAAACAAATAGAATTACATGTATGAACATACATATGTATGCAACTTTGCATATATTTAAAATTTAATTTTCTGTCGTTTCTATTTGTAAGCGTGTGAAGTAGGCCCCTGGCCTCCCCCACAGGATTTTGTAGTATTTAATTTGTAGACTTAATTTGTAGATTTAATTTGTAGTCATGTAAGGGAAGAATTGTGAGTTTGAGGTTCTTTATAATGATTTCGTTAATTTTTATCATTATTTTCCGTAACGCAAGGAGCGAGGAGTTTTAAGTTGTTTATTTTGATTTTTAGTTATTTTTGATTCTTTATTATATTATTAGTTTTGATTCACGGTTTAACGTATGAATATTTTTCACCGGCAAGGAGCGCCGCTAGTTTTAAGATAAAAAGAAAAAAATATTAAATATAGATTTAGTTTATAATATTAACTTAAATGTAGTGTTTGAATGGACCGCCAAACGCAGAGTCGCAAGGTGCGGCGCGCCAGCTGTGATCTCCAAATCCACCACGATCACGGATAAACGTGGGGAGTTGCGAAAACGCAGCTCTGGCCGAAGTTGAAGCGTGGGCGACGAGGGAGAAAAAACGATCGATATAGGGGTGCAGACGCGCGCGCGGTAAAAATAATAACGTTGGAAAGCAAGAAAAGACGAGTTCTTTACACGTGTCCGGCGATACTTGTAAGTAAATAAGAAAAGGCGCTAGGTTAAAAGTAATTATAGAGTCGAAGTGAAAAGGGAAAGAAAAGTAATAAAGTGAACGACGGCAGACTTGCGTTCGAGCGAGCACGCTAGTAAATATATAAATATAATTTTGTTGTTTCTTTGGTTTGCACGCGCGCCTGTTGGGCCGACTGTTAGTGTTAGTGTTGTTGCTTGTGTGGAGGTTTTGCCGCCCCTTTGATAACCTATAGCCCCGACCGTGTGACTCATGGAGTAGTTGCGGTTCGCCCTTCCACGTCCGTTGTCATTCTGGAGACGTCCTAACGCGGTTTCACTAATTGTTTCACTCCTCCTTATACCTGTGATAAACCTCGTTTTTACAATCTCAGCAATTACAAATTTTCTTGTAAGTTGAGCCTGGCCAGTCTGAGATCTGTACCCAGGCAAATTACTCCTTTACAAGCGTGTTTGTTTTTGCACGGAATATATTTGGTGAACATTTTTTGCTTTCTTTTAGCTTGCTTCAGAAGTCAACAATGTATGCATGAATTTATATTAGCACTTGCATTTGTTAATATATATGTACAACAATGTAGTTACATATGTATGTACTTACATATGTGCATTTGCAACACCAACCAAAGTTACAAATGTCTGCTCTTAAATTATATCAAAACAATGGCAAATGGTAGATAAAAAAAATTTCTTGTGCTTCTATGTATATGTTTGTGTGTTACATTTTGTCTGAGTTTGATAATTAGCAAGTAGGTAAAACCACCCCCATAACATATTCTGGTGTGCAAAATTTTTCTAGACGGACCAAGTTTTGTTTTTTTGTTGTTGTTTTTTTAAATCAATGACACGAACAAAAAGTAGCAGTGCGGGCCCAACAACAACAAATGCTACTTGGGTCGTAAATCAATTGTCAAAGGCACACAAATGTGAAAAAAAATTGTGCACTGTGCGAAGCGATACATGCACATAAAATTATGAAATTTTAATTTTCAAGCGCCTTATACAATATTTGTATATGCACTTATTCATGAAGAGCAGAAATCCGTTATTTTGTGCAAGTGTACGAAACTTTTTTAATTACTTTGCTTGTGCGACGCGAAGGCGTCACTGCGCATTTGTTTTGTTTTTGTAAGCTCGCTCGCGATCAAACCCTTAGCTTGTGCGACAATCAGGCGCCAGCAGTTGAATGAGTCATGTGTTTTGTTTTCGGACCTAGGTGTATGGGAGGTCCTCGAAGGAGTTGTCCAAAATAAAATTTCTTTCTTAGTGCTCACTTACTACCTGCATGGAATATTTTGTGAAAATTTCAGCCTTCTAGCTCTTTTCGTTTAGGCTGTGGCAATGTAGACAATCAGGACAAACTCTTTTATGTATATAGATAAGTGGCGGATTGCGCAGTGACGCCTTCGCGTCGCACAAGCAAAGTCATAAACAAGTAAAAACGTTGCAGTCGGACGCAACCGTCTGCGGAATACTTTGATACCAGTAAAAGAACGGTTGATAAGGGGGAATGCTGGGGCGAAGGGAGTGGGCCATGTGGTAAACATCGCCAGCTATCATGTTACCAAATTTGGTGACTTTAGCTCAAAAACTGTGGAAGATAACTTAACTCCCAAATTTAAAAGGTGGGCGGCAGAGGTAGGCGTGGCATCTAAATTTTTGAATCAAATGTTTTTAACTGTCACTATCTATCTGCCTACCAAGTTTGGTGGCTCTAGCTCAAAAACTGTTAAAGATATAGCCGATTCCGATTTTAAAAGGCGGGTGGCTTAGGTGGGCGTTGCATTCAAAATTTTGATGTAGATCTTTGGTAGATGCTGCCTTCTATCTTTCTACCCAATTTACGGGCTCTAGCTTAAAAACTATAAGAGATATCGAAATTTCCGATTTTAAATAGTGGGCGGCAGAGGTGGGCGTGGCATCCTAATTTTTGATGCAGACCTTTTGTAGATGTCACCATATATCTTCCAACTAAATTTGGTGACACTAGCTCGAAAAATGTGAAAACTATAGGCGTTTCCAATTTCTTGGACAAGGGGAGATTGGGGCGGAATCAGGGGGCGTGGCATCCAAGCTTTGATGGGGAACGTCAGTACCTATCTTGACACAAAATTTGGTGGTTCTAGCCCAAAAAATGTGAAAACTATAGGCGTTTCCAATTTCATGGATAAGGGGGGATGGGGGCGGAATAAGGGGCGTGGCATCCAAAATTTTGATGCATTTTTTTGGGGAACGTCAATATCTATCTTGACACAAAATTTGGTGGCTCTAGCCCAAAAAATGTGAAAACTATATGCGTTTCCAATTTCATGGAGAAGGGGGGATGGGGCGGAATGAGGAGGCGTGGCATCCAAAATTTTGATGCATATTTTTGGGGAACGTCAGTACTTATTTTGAGTACTTCATGGAGAAGGGGGGATGGGGGCGGAATCAGGGGGCGTGGCATTCAAAATTTTGATGCATATTTTTGGGAAACGTCAATATCTATCTTGACACAAAATTTGGTGGCTCTAGCCCAAACAATGTGAAAACTATAGGCGTTTCCAATTTCATGGAGAAGGGGGGATGGGGGCGGAATCAGGGGGCGAGGCATCCAAAATTTTGATGCATATTTTTGGGGAACGTCAATATCTACCTTGACACAAAATTTGGTGGCTCTAGCCCAAAAAATGTGAAAACTATAGGCGTTTCCAATTTCATGGAGAAGGGGGGATGGGGGCGGTATCAGGGGGCGTGGCATCCAAAATTTTGATGCAGTTATTTCAGGGACATGACTAGCTATCTGCGTGTTTATTAAACGTTAATGCGTGTATCTTCCACATTTTTTGAGCTAGTAGAAGGATTGATGGTGACATCTACCAAAGATCTCCATCAAATTTGGACGCCACGCCCACCTCTGACGCCCACCTTATAAAATCGGAAACTCAGCAATGTATCTCTTACAGCTTTTAAGCTAGAGCCTCCAAATTTGGTAGGAAGATAGATGGTGACATCTACCAAAGATCTGCATAAGACATTTGGATGCTACGCACACCTCTGCCGCCCACCTTATAGAATCGGAAAATTCAGCTTTCTCTTACAAAGTTTGAGCAAGAGACACCAAATTGGTAGGAAGATAGATGATGACATCTACCAAAGATCTGCATCAAAATTTTGGATGCCACGCCCACGCAAGCCACCCGCCTTATAAAATCGAAATCAGCTATATCTTTAACAGTTTTTGTGCTTAAGCCACCAAACTTTGTAGGAAATAGATGGCGACATTTAAAAAGATTTGATTCAAAAATTTGGATGCCACACTCACCCTGCCGCCCACCCTTTAATTTTGGAAGTTTAGTTATCTTCCACAGTTTTTGAGCTAAAGTCACCAAATCTGTTTGTATGATAGCTGGCGATGTTTACCATCCGGCTCACCCCTTCCGCCTCTGCATTACCCATTAGCAATTTCATGGAGAAGGGGGGATGGGGGCGGTATCAGGGGGCGTGGCATCCAAGTTTTGATGGGGAACGTCAGTACCTATCTTGACACAAAATTTGGTGGCTCTAGCTCAAAAAATGTGAAAGCTATAGGCGTTTCCAATTTCATGGAGAAGGGGGGATGGGGGCGGAATTAGGGGGCGTAGCATCCAAAATTTTGATGCATTTTTTTGGGGAACGTCAATATCTATCTTGACACAAAATTTGATGGCTCTAGCCCAAAAAATGTGAAAACTATAGGCGTTTCCAATTTCACGGAGAAGGGGGGATGGTGGCGGAATCAGGGGGCGTTGCATCCAAAATTTTGATGCATTTTTTGGGGAACGTCAATATCTATCTTGACACAAAATTTGGTGGCTCTAGCCCAAAAAATGTGAAAACTATAGGCGTTTCCAATTTCATGGAGAAGGGGGGATGGGGGCGGAATTAGGGGGCGTGGCATCCAAGTTTTGATGGGGAACGTCAGTACCTATCTTGACACAAAATTTGGTGGCTCTAGCCCAAAAAATTTGAAAACTATAGGCGTTTCCAATTTCTTGGTGAAGGGGGGATGGGGGCGGAATCAGGGGGCGGGGCATCCAAAATTTTGATTCATTATTTTGATGAACTTCAATATGTATCTTGACCCAAAATTTGGTGGCTCTAGCCCAAAAAATGTAAAAACTATAGGCGTTTCCAATTTCAAGGAGCAGGGATGATGGGGGCGGAAGGAGTGGGCGTGGCATCCAAAATTTTGATGCAGTTTTTTCAGGGACATGACTAGCTATCAGCGTGCAAAATTTGGTAACTCTAGCTGTAAGAATGTGAGAAATATTTGGTTTTATCGGTTTTCAGTTATCGAATTTATCGATTTCCCAGCCTCCTAGTAGGCGTGGCAACCCAATCTTGACACTTTATCTGTACCTTCTATGGATAAACATAATGGCAAAGTTTCAAGTCTCTAGCTTTACGGGTGTCGAAAAAAGTTGCGTTCATACGGACGGACAGACAGACACCATGACGGACATTGCACAAAACCAATATACTATGAGACCTTCGGTATCAAAGTATAAAAATGCGTATGGCAAAAAATTTGCGAACAAATAAAGGAATACGGTATTTAAAAAATCTCATGATCGCATTAAAGTAAATAAGAAGAGCACTGGTCACTCTGAAAATTATTTTTTTAAAGAAATGGATGTCATGTTTCAAGACGATGTGGCGGTTTTAGGGGCCAAAACTGCTTCACTGTCACCTTATTTATTTAATTTTTATACTTTGATACCGAAGGTCTCATAGTATATTGGTTTTGTGCAATGTCCGTCATGGTGTCTGTCCGTCTGTCCGTCTGTCCGTATGAACGCAACTTTTTTCGACACCCGTAAAGCTAGAGACTTGAAACTTTGCAATTATGTTTGTCTATAGGCGCGACAGATTGGAGTGCCACGCCTACTAGGAGGCTGGGAAATCGATAAATTCGATAACTGAAAACCGATAAAACCAAATATTTCTCACATTCTTACAGATAGAGTTACCAAATTTTGCACGCAGATAGCTAGTCATGTCCCTGAAAAACTGCATCAAAATTTTGGATGCCACGCCCACTCCTTCCGCCCCCCATCATCCCTGCTCCTTGAAACTGGAAACGCCTATAGTTTTTACATTTTTTGGGCTAGAGACACCAAATTTTGTGTCAGGATTTATATTGACGTTCCACAAAAAAATGCATCAAAATTTTGGATGCCACGCCCCCGGGTTCCGTCCCCATCCCCCTTCTCCATGAAATTGGAAACGCCTATAGTTTTCACATTTTTTGGGCTAGAACCACCAAATTTTGTGTCAAGATAGGTACTCACGTTCCCCATCAAAACTTGGATGCCACGCCCCTGATTCCGCCCCCATCCCCCCTTCACCATGAAATTGGAAACGCCTATAGTTTTCACATTTTTTGGGATAGTGTCACCAAATTTGGTAGGAAAATATATGATGACATCTTCAAAAGGTCTGCATCAAAAATTAGGATGCCACGCCCACCTCTGCCCCCCACTATATAAAATCGGAAATTTCGATATCTCTTATAGTTTTTAAGCTAGAGCCCGTAAATTGGGTAGAAAGATAGAAGGCAGCATCTACCAAAGATCTGCATAAAAATTTTGGATGCCACGCCCACCTAAGCCACCCGCCTTATAAATTCGGATTCGGCTATATCTTTAACAGTTTTTGAGCTAGAGCCACCAAACTTGGTAGGCAGATATATAGTGACAGTTAAATACATTTGATTCAAAAATTTAGATGCCACGCGTGCCTTTTAAATTTGGGAGTTAAGTTATCTTCCACAGTTTTTGAGCTAAAGTCACAAAATTTGGTAACATGATAGCTGGCGATGTTTACCACATGGCCCACTCCCTTCGCCCCTGCATTCCCCCTTATCAACCGTTCTTTTACTGGTATCAAAGTATTCCGCAGTCGGTTGCGTCCGACTGCAACGTTTTTACTTGTTTATTGTTGTACTTAACCAGAAACTGGTAAGGTTACTTTATATACACAAATGGTAACCTTCGTCGAATCGACGAAGTCACATTAAACTTCAAAATGTTGAATGAAAACTTTTACACACAAGTTTGGCATTGTACTTACAATCAAGAACAGACTTTGACAAACAATAAAACCCGAAGGTTTTGTATTTTTAAAGCTTTATTATATATTTGTTAGTGAATCGCGGCTAAGTCCATTTTGTAAGCACAAATATATTAAATGTATTTACAGCTTCAAAAAATTTGATTAGCCAACTGGGGCAGTAGGGTATGTGAAGCGCAAGCCACATTCACTCCTCTAGCCATGCGGTCAGGGTTATGCACTAATTCGAGGGTATGAAGGGTAACCACGCCGATTAGTGAACGTGCAGCGTTATAGTCGTATCGGGGGAAGAGGCGCCCACACCGAATTATACGCTGTACTAATTGGAAAGAGAGGGGATCATACTGGCGCACTGCGAGCGCCTATACAATACACGAGTGCACGTGCACGTAATTAAGACACCAAGAGAATACCGTTTGCACTTGATCGCAGTCTGCTTGCGATCGATTTATATACAGACTAGTTAGTGTCCTGCTTGCTTCGCTGCGCCGATAGTTTATATATAAATTTTAGCAATAGTAGATAGATATGATATAAATAAATTAGAAAATATTTAACAACATATTATAGCAAAGTATTTAATATTCGCTTTTCCTGATTAACCTGAAATCTTTTTGATGCTTATATGTGCTTGTCCCAATTTTTATCAAGATATTTTTCAACTGAATGTTTTCGAGAGTTTTTTTTATACTTTGATACCGAAGGTCTCATAGTATATTGGTTTTGTGCAATGTCCGTCATGGTGTCCGTCTGTCCGTCTGTCCGTCTGTATGAACGCAACTTTTTTCGACACCCGTTTGTCTATAGGCGCGACAGATAAAGTGTCAAGATTGGGGTGCCACGCCTACTAGGAGGCTGGGAAATCGATAAGTTCGATAACTGAAAACCGATAAAACCAAATATTTCTCACATTCTTACAGCTAGAGTTACAAAATTTTGCACGCAGATAGCTAGTCATGTCCCTGAAAAAACTGCATCAAAATTTTGGATGCCACGCCCACTCCTTCCGCCCCCATCATCCCTGCTCCTTGAAACTGGAAACGCCTATAGTTTTCACATTTTTTGGGCTAGAGCCACCAAATTTTGTGTCAAGATAGATATTGACGTTCCACAAAAAAATGCATCAAAATTTTGGATGCCACGCCCCCTGATTCCGCCCCCATCCCCCCCTTCTCCATGAAATTGGAAACGCCTATAGTTTTCACATTTTTTGGGCTAGAGCCACCAAATTTTGTGTCAAGATAGGTACTGACGTTCCCCATCAAAACTTTGATGCCACGCCCCCTGATTCCGCCCCCATCCCCCCTTCACCAAGAAATTGGAAACGCCTATAGTTTTCACATTTTATGGGCTAGACCCACCAAATTTTGTGTCAAGATAGATATCGACGTTCCACAAAAAATGCATAAAAATTTTGAATGCCACGCCCCCTGATTCCGCCCCCATCCCCCCTTCTCCAAGAAATTGGAAACGCCTATAGTTTTCACATTTTTTGGGCTAGACCCACCAAATTTTGTGTCAAGATAGATATTGACGTTCCACAAAAAAATGCATCAAAATTTTGGATGCCACGCCCCCTGATTCCGCCCCCATCCCCCCTTCTCCATGAAATTGGAAACGCCTATAGTTTTCACATTTTTTGGGCTAGAGCCACCAAATTTTGTGTCAAGATAGGTACTGACGTTCCCCATCAAAACTTGGATGCCACGCCCCCTGATTCCGCCCCCAACCCCCCTTCTCCAAGAAATTGGAAACGCCTATAGTTTTCACATTTTTTGGGCTAGAGCCACCAAATTTTGTGTCAAGATAGGTAGTGACGTTCCCCATCAAAACTTGGATGCCACGCCCCTAATTCCGCCCCCATCCCCCTTCTCCAAGAAATTGGAAACGCCTATAGTTTTCACATTTTTTGGGCTAGACCCACCAAATTTTGTGTCAAGATAGATATTGACGTTCCACAAAAAAATGCATCAAAATTTTGGATGCCACGACCCCTGATTCCGCCCCCATCCCCCCTTCTCCAAGAAATTGGAAACGCCTATAGTTTTCACATTTTTTGGGCTAGACCCACCAAATTTTGTGTCAAGATAGATATTGACGTTCCACAAAAAATGCATCATAATTTTGGATGCCACGCCCCCTGATTCCGCCCCCATCCCCCCTTCTCCATGAAATTGGAAACGCCTATAGTTTTCACATTTTTTGGGCTAGAACCACCAAATTTTGTGTCAAGATAGGTACTGACGTTCCCCATCAAAACTTGGATGCCACGCCCCCTGATTCCGCCCCCAACACCCCTTCTCCATGAAATTGGAAACGCCTATAGTTTTCACATTTTTTGGGCTAGACCCACCAAATTTTGTGTCAAGATAGGTACTGACGTTCCCCATCAAAACTTGGATGCCACGCCCCTGATTCCGCCCCCATCCCCCCTTCACCATGAAATTGGAAACGCCTACAGTTTTCACATTTTTTGGGCTAGACCCACCAAATTTTGTGTCAAGATAGATATTGACGTTCCACAAAAAAATGCATCAAAATTTTGGATGCCACGCCCCCTGATTCCGCCCCCATCCCCCCTTCTCCATGAAATTGGAAACGCCTATAGTTTTCACATTTTTTGGGCTAGAGCCACCAAATTTTGTGTCAAGATAGGTACTGACGTTCCCCATTAAAACTTTGATGCCACGCCCCCTGATTCCGCCCCCATCCCCCCTTCTCCAAGAAATTTGAAACGCCTATAGTTTTCACATTTTTTGGGTCAGACCCACCAAATTTTGTGTCAAGATAGATATTGACGTTCCACAAAAAAATGCATACAAATTTTGGATGCCACGCCCCCTGATTCCGCCCCCATCCCCCTTCTCCAAGAAATTGGAAACGCCTATAGTTTTCACATTTTTTGGGCTAGACCCACCAAATTTTGTGTCAAGATAGATATTGACGTTCCACAAAAAAATGCATCAAAATTTTGGATGCCACGCCCCCTGATTCCGCCCCCATCCCCCCTTCTCCATGAAATTGGAAACGCCTATAGTTTTCACATTTTTTGGGCTAGAGCCACCAAATTTTGTGTCAAGATAGGTACTGACGTTCCCCATCAAAACTTGGATGCCACGCCCCCTGATTCCGCCCCCAACCCCCCTTCTCCAAGAAATTGGAAACGGCTATAGTTTTCACATTTTTTGGGCTAGAGCCACCAAATTTTGTGTCAAGATAGGTAGTGACGTTCCCCATCAAAACTTGGATGCCACGCCCCCTAATTCCGCCCCCATCCCCCTTCTCCAAGAAATTGGAAACGCCTATAGTTTTCACATTTTTTGGGCTAGACCCACCAAATTTTGTGTCAAGATAGATATTGACGTTCCACAAAAAAATGCATCAAAATTTTGGATGCCACGCCCCCTGATTCCGCCCCCATCCCCCTTCTCCAAGAAATTGGAAACGCCTATAGTTTTCACATTTTTTGGGCTAGACCCACCAAATTTTGTGTCAAGATAGATATTGACGTTCCACAAAAAAATGCATCATAATTTTGGATGCCACGCCCCCTGATTCCGCCCCCATCCCCCCCTTCTCCATGAAATTGGAAACGCCTATAGTTTTCACATTTTTTGGGCTAGAGCCACCAAATTTTGTGTCAAGATAGGTACTGACGTTCCCCATCAAAACTTGGATGCCACGCCCCCTGATTCCGCCCCCCAACCCCCCTTCTCCAAGAAATTGGAAACGGCTATAGTTTTCACATTTTTTGGGCTAGAGCCACCAAATTTTGTGTCAAGATAGGTAGTGACGTTCCCCATCCAAACTTGGATGCCACGCCCCCTGATTCCGCCCCCATCCCCCCTTCTCCAAGAAATTGGAAACGCCTATAGTTTTCACATTTTTTGGGCTAGACCCACCAAATTTTGTGTCAAGATAGATATTGACGTTCCCCAAAAAAATTCATCAAAATTTTGGATGCCACGCCCACCTCTGCCACCCGCCTTATAAAATCGGAATCGGCTATATCTTTAACAGTTTTTGAGCTAGAGCCACCAAACTTATTAGGAATATAAATAGTGACAGTTAAAAACATTTGATTCAAAAGTTTGGATGCCACTCCTACCTCTGCCGCCCACCTTTTAAATTTGGGAGTTAAGTTATCTTCCACAGTTTTTGTGCTAAGTCACCAAATTTGGTAACATGATAGCTGTTGTTTATGTTTACCACATGGCCCACACTCTTCGCCCCTGCATTCCCCCTTATCAACCGTTCTTTTACTGGTATCAAAGTATTCCGCAGTCGGTTGCGTCCGACTGCAACGTTTTTACTTGTTTTGTTTTGTCGGTGAACCGACTTCGTCATTTAACGGAATTTTTAACATTTTCAGTTTTACATTCACTTGACGTATCAGGATCTTGAGTTAATACTTCCTCTAAAGGAATATAAACATCAAAATGTCCATTCATTAATGGACCGGTAAAACGCAATCATTTTACAGGAAGCATAATATTTCCAAATGCTCGTAATGAAAAACATCTAAGCAGCAAGTAGGCA
Organism: Scaptomyza hsui; assembly: GCA_018152825.1. Taxonomy (NCBI): domain Eukaryota; kingdom Metazoa; phylum Arthropoda; class Insecta; order Diptera; family Drosophilidae; genus Scaptomyza; species Scaptomyza hsui. Next base: position 1,136,590 of record JAECXO010000076.1, read on the forward strand.
AATCCACCCCTATACAAAGGTGTTCGAGATTATTTATTTTCGGGCAAAGGGCTCGATATAGAAAAACAAATAGAATTACATGTATGAACATACATATGTATGCAACTTTGCATATATTTAAAATTTAATTTTCTGTCGTTTCTATTTGTAAGCGTGTGAAGTAGGCCCCTGGCCTCCCCACAGGATTTTGTAGTATTTAATTTGTAGACTTAATTTGTAGATTTAATTTGTAGTCATGTAAGGGAAGAATTGTGAGTTTGAGGTTCTTTATAATGATTTCGTTAATTTTTATCATTATTTTCCGTAACGCAAGGAGCGAGGAGTTTTAAGTTGTTTATTTTGATTTTTAGTTATTTTTGATTCTTTATTATATTATTAGTTTTGATTCACGGTTTAACGTATGAATATTTTTCACCGGCAAGGAGCGCCGCTAGTTTTAAGATAAAAAGAAAAAAATATTAAATATAGATTTAGTTTATAATATTAACTTAAATGTAGTGTGTGAATGGACCGCCAAACGCAGAGTCGCAAGGTGCGGCGCGCCAGCTGTGATCTCCAAATCCACCACGATCACGGATAAACGTGGGGAGTTGCGAAAACGCAGCTCTGGCCGAAGTTGAAGCGTGGGCGACGAGGGAGAAAAAACGATCGATATAGGGGTGCAGACGCGCGCGCGGTAAAAATAATAACGTTGGAAAGCAAGAAAAGACGAGTTCTTTACACGTGTCCGGCGATACTTGTAAGTAAATAAGAAAAGGCGCTAGGTTAAAAGTAATTATAGAGTCGAAGTGAAAAGGGAAAGAAAAGTAATAAAGTGAACGACGGCAGACTTGCGTTCGAGCGAGCACGCTAGTGAATATATATATATAATTTTGTTGTTTCTTTGGTTTGCACGCGCGCCTGTTGGGCCGACTGTTAGTGTTAGTGTTGTTGCTTGTGTGGAGGTTTTGCCGCCCCTTTGATAACCTATAGCCCCGACCGTGTGACTCATGGAGTAGTTGCGGTTCGCCCTTCCACGTCCGTTGTCATTCTGGAGACGTCCTAACGCGGTTTCACTAATTGTTTCACTCCTCCTTATACCTGTGATAAACCTCGTTTTTACAATCTCAGCAATTACAAATTTTCTTGTAAGTTGAGCCTGGCCAGTCTGAGATCTGTACCCAGGCAAATTACTCCTTTACAAGCGTGTTTGTTTTTGCACGGAATATATTTGGTGAACATTTTTTGCTTTCTTTTAGCTTGCTTCAGAAGTCAACAATGTATGCATGAATTTATATTAGCACTTGCATTTGTTAATATATATGTACAACAATGTAGTTACATATGTATGTACTTACATATGTGCATTTGCAACACCAACCAAAGTTACAAATGTCTGCTCTTAAATTATATCAAAACAATGGCAAATGGTAGATAAAAAAAAAATTTCTTGTGCTTCTATGTATATGTTTGTGTGTTACATTTTGTCTGAGTTTGATAATTAGCAAGTAGGTAAAACCACCCCCATAACATATTCTGGTGTGCAAAATTTTTCTAGACGAACCAAGTTTTGTTTTTTATACTTTGATACCGAAGGTCTCATAGTATATTGGTTTTGTGCAATGTCCGTCATGGTGTCTGTCTGTCCGTCTGTCCGTCCGTATGAACGCAACTTTTTTCGACACCCGTAAAGCTAGAGACTTGAAACTTTGCAATTATGTTTATCCATAGAAGGTACAGATAAAGTGTCAAGATTGGGTTGCCACGCCTACTAGGAGGCTGGGAAATCGATAAATTCGATAACTGAAAACCGATAAAACCAAATATTTCTCACATTCTTACAGCTAGAGTTACCAAATTTTGCACGCAGATAGCTAGTCATGTCCCTGAAAAAACTGCATCAAAATTTTGGATGCCACGCCCACTCCTTCCGCCCCCATCATCCCTGCTCCTTGAAATTGGACACGCCTTTAGTTTTCACATTTTTTGGGCTAGAGGCACCAAATTTTGTGGCAAGATAGATATTGACGTTCCCCAAAAATATGCACCAAAATTGTGGATGCCACGCCCCCTGATTCCGCCCCCATCCCAACTTCTCCATGAAATTGGAAACGCCTATAGTTTTCACATTTTTTGGGCTAGAGGCACCAAATTTTGTGTCAAGATAGATATTAAAGTTCCCCAAAAAAATGCATCAAAATTTTGGATGCCACGACCCCTGATTCCGCCCCCATCCCCCTTCTCCATGAAATTGGAAACGCCTATAGTTTTCACATTTTTTGGGCTAGAGCCATCAAATTTTGTGTCAAGATAGATATTGACGTTCCCCAAAAAAATGCATCAAAATTTGGATGCCACGCCCCTAATTCCGCCCCCATCCCCCCTTCTCCATGAAATTGGAAACGACTATAGTTTTCACATTTTTTGGGCTAGAGCCACCAAATTTTGTGTCAAGATAGATATTGATGTTCCCCAAAAAAATGCATCAAAATTTTGGATGCCACGCCCCTAATTCCGCCCCCATCCCCCCTTCTCCATGAAATTGGAAACGCCTATAGTTTTCACATTTTTTGGGCTAGAGCCACCAAATTTTGTGTTAAGATAGGTACTGACGTTCCCCATCAAAACTTGGATGCCACGCCCCCTAATTCCGCCCCCATCCCCCTTCTCCATGAAATTGGAAACGCCTATAGTTTTCACATTTTTTGGGCTAGAGCCACCAAATTTTGTGTTAAGATAGGTACTGACGTTCCCCATCAAAACTTGGATGCCACGCCCCCTAATTCCGCCCCCATCCCCCTTCTCCATGAAATTGGAAACGCCTATAGTTTTCAAATTTTTTGGGCTAGAGCCACCAAATTTTGTATCAAGATAGGTACTGACGTTCCTCATCAAAACTTGGATGCCACGCCCCCGATTCCGCCCCCATCCCCCCTTAACCAAGAAATTGGAAACGACTATAGCTTTCACATTTTTTGGGCTAGAGCCACCAAAATTTTCTGTCAAGATAGGTACTGACGTTCCCCAAAAAAATGCATCAAAATTTTGGATGCCACGCCCCTAATTCCGCCCCCATCCCCTCTTCTCCATGAAATTGGAAACGACTATAGTTTTCACATTTTTTGGGCTAGAGCCACCAAATTTTGTGTTAAGATAGGTACTGACGTTCCCCATCAAAACTTGGATGCCACGCCCCCTAATTCCGCCCCCATCCCCCTTCTCCATGAAATTGGAAACGCCTATAGTTTTCAAATTTTTTGGGCTAGAGCCACCAAATTTTGTATCAAGATAGGTACTGACGTTCCTCATCAAAACTTGGATGCCACGCCCCCGATTCCGCCCCCATCCCCCCTTCTCCATGAAATTGGAAACGCCTATAGTTTTCACATTTTTTGGGCTAGAGCCATCAAATTTTGTGTCAAGATAGATATTGACGTTCCCCAAAAAAATGCATCAAAATTTTGGATGCCACGCCCCTAATTCCGCCCCCATCCCCACTTCTCCATGAAATTGGAAACGACTATAGTTTTCACATTTTTTGGGCTAGAGCCACCAAATTTTGTGTTAAGATAGGTACTGACGTTCCCCATCAAAACTTGGATGCCACGCCCCCTAATTCCGCCCCCATCCCCCTTCTCCATGAAATTGGAAACGCCTATAGTTTTCAAATTTTTTGGGCTAGAGCCACCAAATTTTGTATCAAGATAGGTACTGACGTTCCCCATCAAAACTTGGATGCCACGCCCCCTAATTCCGCCCCCATCCCCCTTCTCCATGAAATTGGAAACGCCTATAGTTTTCAAATTTTTTGGGCTAGAGCCACCAAATTTTGTATCAAGATAGGTACTGACGTTCCTAATCAAAACTTGGATGCCACGCCCCCGATTCCGCCCCCATCCCCCTTAACCAAGAAATTGGAAACGACTATAGCTTTCACATTTTTTGGGCTAGAGCCACCAAAATTTTCTGTCAAGATAGGTACTGACGTTCCCCATCAAAACTTGGATGCCACGCCCCCTGATTCCGCCCCCATCCCCCCTTCACCAAGAAATTGGAAACGCCTATAGTTTTCACATTTTTTGGGCTAGAGCCACCAAATTTTTTTGTGAAGATAGATATTGACGTTCCCCATAAAAATGGATCAAAACTTTGGATGCCACGCCCACACCTTCCGCCCCCACCCCCCGCCGATGTCAAAACGGTTATGCGAGTATCTTCCACATTTTTTGAACTAGAGTCACCAAATTTGGTAGGAAGATATATGGTGACATCTACAAAAGATCTGCATGAAAAATTTGGATGCCACGCCCACCTCTGCCGCCCACTATTTAAAATCGGAAATTTCGATATCTCTTATAGTTTTTAAGCTAGAGCCCTTAAATTGGGTAGAAAGATAGAATGCAGCATCTACCAAAGATGTGCATCAAAATTTTGGATGCCACGCCCACCTAAGCCACCCGCCTTATAAAATCGGAATCGGCTATATCTCTAAGAGTTTTTGAGCTAGAGCCACCAAACTTGGTAGGCAGATAGATAGTGACAGTTAAAAACATTTGATTCCAAAATTTAGATGCCACGCCTACCTCAGCCGCCCACCTTTTAAATTTGGGAGTTAAGTTATCTTCCACAGTTTTTGAGCTAAAGTCACCAAATTTGGTAACATGATAGCTGGCTATGTTTACCACATGGCCCACTCCCTTCGCCCCTGCATTCCCCCTTATCAATCGTTCTTTTACTGGTATCAAAGTATTCCGCAGTCGGTTGCGTCCGACTGCAACGTTTTTACTTGTTTGTTGTTGTTTTTTTAAATCAATGACACGAACAAAAAGTAGCAGTGCGGGCCCAACAACAACAAATGCTACTTGGGTCGTAAATCAATTGTCAAAGGCACACAAATGTGAAAAAAATTGTGCACTGTGCGAAGCGATACATGCACATAAAATTATGAAATTTTAATTTTCAAGCGCCTTATACAATATTTGTATATGCACTTATTCATGAAGAGCAGAAATCCGTTATTTTTTGCAAGTGTACGAAACTTTTTTAATTACTTTGCTTGTGCGACGCGAAGGCGTCACTGCGCATTTGTTTTGTTTTTGTAAGCTCGCTCGCGATCAAACCCTTAGCTTGTGCGACAATCAGGCGCCAGCAGTTGAATGAGTCATGTGTTTTGTTTTCGGACCTAGGTGTATGGGAGGTCCTCGAAGGAGTTGTCCAAAATAAAATTTCTTTCTTAGTGCTCACTTACTACCTGCATGGAATATTTTGTGAAAATTTCAGCCTTCTAGCTCTTTTCGTTTAGGCTGTGGCAATGTAGACAATCAGGACAAACTCTTTTATGTATATAGATAAGTGGCGGATTGCGCAGTGACGCCTTCGCGTCGCACAAGCAAAGTCATAAACAAGTAAAAACGTTGCAGTCGGACGCAACCGTCTGCGGAATACTTTGATACCAGTAAAAGAACGGTTGATAAGGGGGAATGCAGGGGCGAAGGGAGTGGGCCATGTGGTAAACATCGCCAGCTATCATGTTACCAAATTTGGTGACTTTAGCTCAAAAACTGTGGAAGATAACTTAACTCCCAAATTTAAAAGGCACGCGTGGCATCTAAATTTTTGAATCAAATGTATTTAACTGTCACTATATATCTGCCTACCAAGTTTGGTGGCTCTAGCTCAAAAACTGTTAAAGATATAGCCGAATCCGAATTTATAAGGCTTAGGTGGGCGTGGCATCCAAAATTTTGATGCAGATCTTTGGTAGATGCTGCCTTCTATCTTTCTACCCAATTTACGGGCTCTAGCTTAAAAACTATAAGAGATATCGAAATTTCCGATTTTAAATAGTGGGCGGCAGAGGTGGGCGTGGCATCCTAATTTTTGATGCAGACCTTTTGTGGATGTCACCATATATCTTCCTACTAAATTTGGTGACACTAGCTCGAAAAATGTGAAAACTATAGGCGTTTCCAATTTCTTGGACAAGGGGAGATTGGGGCGGAATCAGGGGGCGTGGCATCCAAGCTTTGATGGGGAACGTCAGTACCTATCTTGACACAAAATTTGGTGGCTCTAGCCCAAAAAATGTGAAAACTATAGGCGTTTCCAATTTCTTGGATAAGGGGGGATGGGGGCGGAATAAGGGGGCGTGGCATCCAAAATTTTGATGGATTTTTTTTGGGGAACGTCAATATCTATCTTGACACAAAATTTGGTGGCTCTAGCCCAAAAAAAGTGAAAACTATATGCGTTTCCAATTTCATGGAGAAGGGGGGGATGGGGCGGAATGAGGAGGCGTGGCATCCAAAATTTTGATGCATATTTTTGGGGAACGTCAGTACTTATTTTGAGTACTTCATGGAGAAGGGGGGATGGGGGCGGAATCAGGGGGCGTGGCATTCAAAATTTTGATGCATATTTTTGAGAAACGTCAATATCTATCTTGACACAAAATTTGGTGGCTCTAGCCCAAACAATGTGAAAACTATAGGCGTTTCCAATTTCATGGAGAAGGGGGGATGGGGGCGGAATCAGGGGGCGAAGCATCCAAAATTTTGATGCATATTTTTGGGGAACGTCAATATCTACCTTGACACAAAATTTGGTGGTCTCTAGCCCAAAAAATGTGAAAACTATAGGCGTTTCCAATTTCATGGAGAAGGGGGGATGGGGGCGGTATCAGGGGGCGTGGCATCCAAAATTTTGATGCAGTTATTTCAGGGACATGACTAGCTATCTGCGTGTTTATTAAACGTTAATGCGTGTATCTTCCACATTTTTTGAGCTAGTAGAAGGATTGATGGTGACATCTACCAAAGATCTCCATCAAATTTGGACGCCACGCCCACCTCTGACGCCCACCTTTTAAAATCGGAAACTCAGCAATGTATCTCTTACAGCTTTTAAGCTAGAGCCTCCAAATTTGGTAGGAAGATAGATGGTGACATCTACCAAAGATCTGCATAAGACATTTGGATGCTACGCACACCTCTGCCGCCCACCTTATAGAATCGGAAAATTCAGCTTTCTCTTACAAATTTTGAGCAAGAGACACCAAATTGGTAGGAAGATAGATGATGACATCTACCAAAGATCTGCATCAAAATTTTGGATGCCACGCCCACGCAAGCCACCCGCCTTATAAAATCGAAATCAGCTATATCTTTAACAGTTTTTGTGCTTAAGCCACCAAACTTTGTAGGAAATAGATGGCGACATTTAAAAGATTTGATTCAAAAATTTGGATGCCACACTCACCCTGCCGCCCACCCTTTAATTTTGGAAGTTTAGTTATCTTCCACAGTTTTTGAGCTAAAGTCACCAAATCTGTTTGTATGATAGCTGGCGATGTTTACCATCCGGCTCACCCCTTCCGCCTCTGCATTACCCATTAGCAAGCAGACTTCTTACCATCCGTTCTTTTACTTAATTTCAAATATGGAGAGCGCAAGTAAGTACTTTTTTGTATTAATTAGAGATTTTTATATTTATTACCTAATTGTAATTTCAGTTGATACTATTAAGTGGTGCGACGCAAAACAAAAAACTAATGCTGACGCTTTATGGGAATTTCAAACACGATTTTCGTAACTCGAAATAAAAAGAAACAAGTAAAAACGTTGCAGTCGGACGCAACCGACTGCGGAATACTTTGATACCAGTAAAAGAACGGTTGATAAGGGAGAATGCAGGGGCGAAGGGAGTGGCCCATGTGGTAAACATCGCCAGCTATCATGTTACCAAATTTGGTGACTTTAGCTCAAAACCTGTGGAAGATAACTTAACTTCAAAATGTAAAAGGTGGGCGGCAGAGGTGGGCGTGGCATCCAAATTTTTGAACCAAATGTTTTTAACTGTCACTATCTATCTTCCTACCAAGTTTGGTGGCTCTAGCTCAAAAACTGTTAAAGATATATCCGATTCCAATTTTATAAGGCGGGTGGCTTGGGTGGGCGTGGCATTCAAAATTTTGATACACATCTTTGGTAGATGCTGCATTCTATCTTTCTACCCCATTTACGGGCTCTAGCTTAAAAACTATAAGAGATATCGAAATTTCCGATTTTAAATAGTGGGCGGCAGAGGTGGGCGTGGCATCCAAATTTTTCATGCAGATCTTTTGTAGATGTCACCATATATCTTCCTACCAATTTTTGTGACTCTAGTTCAAAAAACGTGGAAGATACACGCATAAACGTTTTAACATCGGCGGGGGGTGGGGGGCGTAAGGTGTGGGCGTGGCATCCAAAATTTTGATGCATTTCTATGGGGAACGTCAATATCTATCTTCACAAAAAAATTTGGTGGCTCTAGCCCAAAAAATGTGAAAACTATAGGCGTTTCCAAATTCTTGGGGAAGGGGGGATGGGGCGGAATCAGGGGGCGTGGCATCCAAGTTTTGATGGGGAACGTCAGTACCTAGCTTGACACAAAATTTGGTGGCTCTAGCCCAAAAAATGTGAAAACTATAGGCGTTTCCAATTTCATGGAGAAGGGGGGATGGGGGCGGAATTAGGGGGCGTAGCATCCAAAATTTTGATGCATTTTTTTGGGGAACGTCAATATCTATCTTGACACAAAATTTGATGGCTCTAGCCCAAAAAATGTGAAAACTATAGGCGTTTCCAATTTCACGGAGAAGGGTGGATGGTGGCGGAATCAGGGGGCGTTGCATCCAAAATTTTGATGCATTTTTTGGGGAACGTCAATATCTATCTTGACACAAAATTTGGTGGCTCTAGCCCAAAAAATGTGAAAACTATAGGCGTTTCCAATTTCATGGAGAAGGGGGGATGGGGGCGGAATTAGGGGGCGTGGCATCCAAGTTTTGATGGGGAACGTCAGTACCTATCTTGACACAAAATTTGGTGGCTCTAGCCCAAAAATTTGAAAACTATAGGCGTTTCCAATTTCTTGGTGAAGGGGGGATGGGGGCGGAATCAGGGGCGTTGCATCCAAAATTTTGATGCATTTTTTGGGGAACGTCAATATCTATCTTGACACAAAATTTGGTGGTTCTAGCCCAAAAAATGTGAAAACTATAGGCGTTTCCAATTTCATGGAGAAGGGGGATGGGTTCGAATCAGGGGGCGGGGCATCCAAAATTTTGATTCATTATTTTGATGAACTTCAATATGTATCTTGACCCAAAATTTGATGGCTCTAGCCCAAAAAATGTAAAAACTATAGGCGTTTCCAATTTCAAGGAGCAGGGATGATGGGGGCGGAAGGAGTGGGCGTGGCATCCAAAATTTTGATGCAGTTTTTTCAGGGACATGACTAGCTATCTGCGTGCAAAATTTGGTAACTCTAGCTGTAGGAATGTGAGAAATATTTGGTTTTATCGGTTTTCAGTTATCGAATTTATCGATTTCCCAGCCTCCTAGTAGGCGTGGCAACCCAATCTTGACACTTTATCTGTACCTTCTATGGATAAACATAATGGCAAAGTTTCAAGTCTCTAGCTTTACGGGTGTCGAAAAAAGTTGCGTTCATACGGACGGACAGACAGACACCATGACGGACATTGCACAAAACCAATATACTATGAGACCTTCGGTATCAAAGTATAAAAATGCGTATGGCAAAAAATTTGCGAACAAATAAAGGAATACGGTATTTAAAAAATCTCATGATCGCATTAAAGTAAATAAGAAGAGCACTGGTCACTCTGAAAATTATTTTTTTAAAGAAATGGATGTCATGTTTCAAGACGATGTGGCGGTTTTAGGGGCCAAAACTGCTTCACTGTCACCTTATTTATTTAATTTTTATACTTTGATACCGAAGGTCTCATAGTATATTGGTTTTGTGCAATGTCCGTCATGGTGTCTGTCCGTCTGTCCGTCTGTCTGTCTGTCCGTCTGTCCGTCTGTCCGTATGAACGCAACTTTTTTCGACACCCGTAAAGCTAGAGACTTGAAACTTTGCAATTATGTTTGTCTATAGGCGCGACAGATAAAGTGTCAAGATTGGGGTGCCACGCCTACTAGGAGGCTGGGAAATCGATAAATTCGATAACTGAAAACCGATAAAACCAAATATTTCTCACATTCTTACAGATAGAGTTACCAAATTTTGCACGCAGATAGCTAGTCATGTCCCTGAAAAAACTGCATCAAAATTTTGGATGCCACGCCCACTCCTTCCGCCCCCATCATCCCTGCTCCTTGAAACTGGAAACGCCTATAGTTTTTACATTTTTTGGGCTAGAGACACCAAATTTTGTGTCAGGATTTATATTGACGTTCCACAAAAAAATGCATCAAAATTTTGGATGCCACGCCCCCGGGTTCCGTCCCCATTCCCCCCCCTTCTCCATGAAATTGGAAACGCCTATAGTTTTCACATTTTTTGGGATAGTGTCACCAAATTTGGTAGGAAGATATATGATGACATCTTCAAAAGGTCTGCATCAAAAATTAGGATGCCACGCCCACCTCTGCCCCCCCACTATATAAAATCGGAAATTTCGATATCTCTTATAGTTTTTAAGCTAGAGCCCGTAAATTGGGTAGAAAGATAGAAGGCAGCATCTACCAAAGATCTGCATCAAAATTTTGGATGCCACGCCCACCTAAGCCTTATAAATTCGGATTCGGCTATATCTTTAACAGTTTTTGAGCTAGAGCCACCAAACTTGGTAGGCAGATATATAGTGACAGTTAAATACATTTGATTCAAAAATTTAGATGCCACGCGTGCCTTTTAAATTTGGGAGTTAAGTTATCTTCCACAGTTTTTGAGCTAAAGTCACCAAATTTGGTAACATGATAGCTGGCGATGTTTACCACATGGCCCACTCCCTTCGCCCCTGCATTCCCCCTTATCAACCGTTCTTTTACTGGTATCAAAGTATTCCGCAGTCGGTTGCGTCCGACTGCAACGTTTTTACTTGTTTATTGTTGTACTTAACCAGAAACTGGTAAGGTTACTTTATTTACACAAATGGTAACCTTCGTCGAATCGACGAAGTCACATTAAACTTCAAAATGTTGAATGAAAACTTTTACACACAAGTTTGGCATTGTACTTACAATCAAGAACAGACTTTGACAAACAATAAAACCCGAAGGTTTTGTATTTTTAAAGCTTTATTATATATTTGTTAGTGAATCGCGGCTAAGTCCATTTTGTATGCACAAATATATTAAATGTATTTACAGCTTCAAAAAATTTGATTAGCCAACTGGGGCAGTAGGGTATGTGAAGCGCAAGCCACATTTACTCCTCTAGCCACGCGGTCAGGGTTATGCACTAATTCGAGGGTATGAAGGGTAACCACGCCGATTAGTGAACGTGCAGCGTTATAGTCGTATCGGGGGAAGAGGCGCCCACACCGAATTATACGCTGTACTAATTGGAAAGAGAGGGGATCATACTGGCGCACTGCGAGCGCCTATACAATACACGAGTGCACGTGCACGTAATTAAGACACCAAGAGAATACCGTTTGCACTTGATCGCAGTCTGCTTGCGATCGATTTATATACAGACTAGTTAGTGTCCTGCTTGCTTCGCTGCGCCGATAGTTTATATATAAATTTTAGCAATAGTAGATAGATATGATATAAATAAATTAGAAAATATTTAACAACTTATTATAGCAAAGTATTTAATATTCGCTTTTCCTGATTAACCTGAAATCTTTTTGATGCTTATATGTGCTTGTCCCAATTTTTATCAAGATATTTTTCAACTGAATGTTTTCGAGAGTTTTTTTTATACTTTGATACCGAAGGTCTCATAGTATATTGGTTTTGTGCAATGTCCGTCATGGTGTCCGTCTGTCCGTCTGTCCGTCTGTATGAACGCAACTTTTTTCGACACCCGTAAAGCTAGAGACTTGAAACTTTGCAATTATGTTTGTCTATAGGCGCGACAGATAAAGTGTCAAGATTGGGGTGCCACGCCTACTAGGAGGCTGGGAAATCGATAAGTTCGATAACTGAAAACCGATAAAACCAAATATTTCTCACATTCTTACAGCTAGAGTTACAAAATTTTGCACGCAGATAGCTAGTCATGTCCCTGAAAAAACTGCATCAAAATTTTGGATGCCACGCCCACTCCTTCCGCCCCCATCATCCCTGCTCCTTGAAACTGGAAACGCCTATAGTTTTCACATTTTTTGGGCTAGAGCCACCAAATTTTGTGTCAAGATAGATATTGACGTTCCACAAAAAATGCATCAAAATTTTGGATGCCACGCCCCCTGATTCCGCCCCCATCCCCCCTTCTCCAAGAAATTGGAAACGCCTATAGTTTTCACATTTTTTGGGCTAGACCCACCAAATTTTGTGTCAAGATAGATATTGACGTTCCACAAAAAAATGCATAAAAGTTTTGGATGCCACGCCCACTCCTTCCGCCCCCATCCCCCCTTCACCATGAAATTGGAAACGCCTATAGTTTTCACATTTTTTGGGCTAGACCCACCAAATTTTGTGTCAAGATAGATATTGACGTTCCACAAAAAAATGCATCAAAATTTTGGATGCCACGCCCCCTGATTCCGCCCCCATCCCCCCCTTCTCCATGAAATTGGAAACGCCTATAGTTTTCACATTTTTTGGGCTAGAGCCACCAAATTTTGTGTCAAGATAGATATTGACGTTCCACAAAAAAATGCACAAAAATTTTGGATGCCACGCCCCCTGATTCCGCCCCCATCCCCCCTTCTCCAAGAAATTGGAAACGCCTATAGTTTTCACATTTTTTGGGCTAGACCCACCAAATTTTGTGTCAAGATAGATATTGACGTTCCACAAAAAAATGCATCAAAATTTTGGATGCCACGCCCCCTGATTCCGCCCCCATCCCCCCTTCTCCAAGAAATTGGAAACGCCTATAGTTTTCACATTTTTTTGGGCTAGAGCCACCAAATTTTGTGTCAAGATAGGTACTGACGTTCCCCATCAAAACTTGGATGCCACGCCCCCTGATTCCGCCCCCAACCCCCTTCTCCAAGAAATTGGAAACGGCTATAGTTTTCACATTTTTTTGGGCTAGAGCCACCAAATTTTGTGTCAAGATAGGTAGTGACGTTCCCCATCAAAACTTGGATGCCACGCCCCCTGATTCCGCCCCCATCCCCCTTCTCCAAGAAATTGGAAACGCCTATAGTTTTTACATTTTTTGGGCTAGACCCACCAAATTTTGTGTCAAGATAGATATTGACGTTCCACAAAAAAATGCATCAAAATTTTGGATGCCACGACCCCTTATTCCGCCCCCATCCCCCCCTTCTCCATGAAATTGGAAACGCCTATAGCTTTCACATTTTTTGGGCTAGAGCCACCAAATTTTGTGTCAAGATAGGTACTGACGTTCCCCATCAAAACTTGGATTCCACGCCCCCTGATTCCGCCCCCAACCCCCCTTCTCCAAGAAATTATAAACGCCTATAGTTTTCACATTTTTTGGGCAAGAGCCACCAAATTTTGTGAGAAGATAGATATTGACGTTCCCCAAAAAAATTCATCAAAATTTTGGATGCCACGCCCACCTCTGCCACCCGCCTTATAAAATCGGAATCGGCTATATCTTTAACAGTTTTTGAGCTAGAGCCACCAAACTTATTAGGAATATAAATAGTGACAGTTAAAAACATTTGAGTCAAAATTTTGGATGCCACGACCCCTCATTCCGCTTTACATTTGCCCCCTTCTCCATTTTTGTAAAGTCAGGAAACGTAACATGATAGTTTTTCACTTTTTTCAGATATTGACGCTAAAATATGCCAAAATTTTGAATGCCGCCTTGTCAAGATAGATATGTCTGACGTTCCCAAAAAAATCCATCAAAATTTTGGATGCCACGCCCCCTTATTCCGCCCCCATCCCCCCTTATCCATGAAATTGGAAACGCCTAAAGTTTTCACATTTTTTGGGCTAGAGCCACCAAATTTTGTGTCAAGATAGGTACTGACGTTCCCCATCAAAGCTTGGATGCCACGCCCCCTGATTCCGCCCCAATCTTCCCTTGTCCAAGAAATTGGAAACGCCTATAGTTTTCACATTTTTCGAGCTAGAGTCACCAAATTTAGTAGGAAGATATATGGTGACATCTACAAAAGGTCTGCATCAAAAATTAGGATGCCACGCCCACCTCTGCCGCCCACTATTTAAAATCGGAAATTTCGATATCTCTTATAGTTTTTAAGCTAGAGCCCGTAAATTGGGTAGAAAGATAGAAGGCAGCATCTACCAAAGATCTACATCAAAATTTTGAATGCAACGCCCACCTAAGCCACCCGCCTTTTAAAATCGGAATCGGCTATATTTTTAACAGTTTTTGAGCTAGAGCCACCAAACTTGGTAGGCAGATAGATAGTGACAGTTAAAAACATTTGATTCAAAAATTTAGATGCCACGCCTACCTCTGCCGCCCACCTTTTAAATTTGGGAGTTAAGTTATCTTCCACAGTTTTTGAGCTAAAGTCACCAAATTTGGTAACATGATAGCTGGCGATGTTTACCACATGGCCCACTCCCTTCGCCCCAGCATTCCCCCCTTATCAACCGTTCTTTTACTGGTATCAAAGTATTCCGCAGACGGTTGCGTCCGACTGCAACGTTTTTACTTGTTTATGACTTTGCTTGTGCGACGCGAAGGCGTCACTGCGCAATCCGCCACTTATCTATATACATAAAAGAGTTTGTCCTGATTGTCTACATTGCCACAGCCTAAACGAAAAGAGCTAGAAGGCTGAAATTTTCACAAAATATTCCATGCAGGTAGTAAGTGAGCACTAAGAAAGAAATTTTATTTTGGACAACTCCTTCGAGGACCTCCCATACACCTAGGTCCGAAAACAAAACACATGACTCATTCAACTGCTGGCGCCTGATTGTCGCACAAGCTAAGGGTTTGATCGCGAGCGAGCTTACAAAAACAAAACAAATGCGCAGTGACGCCTTCGCGTCGCACAAGCAAAGTAATTAAAAAAGGTTCGTACACTTGCAAAAAATAACGGATTTCTGCTCTTCATGAATAAGTGCATATACAAATATTGTATAAGGCGCTTGAAAATTAAAATTTCATAATTTTATGTGCATGTATCGCTTCGCACAGTGCACAATTTTTTTTTCACATTTGTGTGCCTTTGACAATTGATTTACGACCCAAGTAGCATTTGTTGTTGTTGGGCCCTGTCACTATCTTTCTACCGAGTTTAGGGGCTCTAGCTTAAAAATTGTAGGAGATATCGAAATTTTCGATTTTATATATTGAGCGGCAGAGGTAGGCGTGGCATTAAAATTTTTGATGCAGATCTCTTGTAGACGTCACCATATATCTTCCTAGTAAATTTGGTGACTCTAGTTCAAAAAATTTTGAAGATACACTCATAACCGTTTTAACAAAGGCGGGGGTGGGGGTGGAAAGAGTGGGCGTGGCATCCAAAATTTTGATGCATTTTTCACGGACATGACTAGCTATCTGCGTGCAAAATTTGGTAACTCTAGCTGTAAGAATGTGAGAAATATTTGGTTTTATCGGTTTTCAGCTATCGAATTTATCGATTTCCCAGCCTCCTAGTAGGCGTGGCACCCAAATCTTTACACTTTATCTGTCGCGCCTAGCTTTACGGGTGTCGAAAAAAGTTGCGTTCATACAGACGGACAGACGGACGGACACCATGACGGACATTGCACAAAACCAATATACTATGATACTTTCAGTATCAAAGTATAAAACAAGTGAAAACGTTGCAGTCGGACGCAACCGACTGCGGAATACTTTGATACCAGTAAAAGAACGGTTGGTAAGGAGTCTGCTTGCAAAGAAGTGGGCCGGGTGGTAAACATCGCCAGCTATCATGTTACCAAATTTGGTGACTTAAGCTCAAGAACTGTGGAAGATAACTGAACTTCCAAAGGTAAAAGGTGGGCGGCAGAGGTATGTGTGGTATCGAAATTTTTGAATCAAATGTTTTTAACTGTCACCATTTATCTTCCTACCAAATTTGGTGGCTCTAGCTCAAAAACTGTTAAAGATATAGCCCATTTCGATCTTATGAGGCGGGTGGCTTGGGAGGGCGTGGCATCCAAAATTTTGATGCATATCTTTGGTAGATGTAGCCTTCTATCTTTCTACCGAATTTAGGGGCTCTAGCTTAAAAACTATAAGAGATATCGAAATTTCCGATTTTAAATGGTGGGCGGCAGAGGTGGGCGTGGCATCCCAATTTTTGATGCAGACCTCTTGGTGACTGTAGTTCAAAAAATGTGGAAGATACACGCATAACCGTTTCAACAACGCCGGGGGGTGGGGGGCGGAAGGAGTGGGCGTGGCATCCCAAATTTTGTTGCAGTTTGTTGGAAAACTTCACTACCTATCTTGACACAAATTTTGATAGCTCTATCTCAAAAAATGTGAAAACTATAGGCGTTCCAAATTTCATGTAGAAGGGGGGATGGGGGCGGAATCAGGGCGCGTGGCATCCAAAATTTTGATGCATCTTTTTGGGGAACGTCAATATCTATCTTGACACAAAATTTGGTGGTTCTAGCCCAAAAAATGTGAAAACTATAGGCGTTTCCAATTGCATGGATAAGGGGGGATGGGGGCGGAATCCGGGGGCATGGCATCCAAAATTTTGATGCATTTTTTTGTGGAACGTCAATATCTATTTTGACATAAAATTTGGTGTCTCTAGCCCAAAAAATGTAAAAACTATAGACGTTTCCAGTTTCAAGGAGCTGGGATGATGGGGGCGGAAGGAGTGGGCGTGGCATCCACAATTTTGATGCAGTTTTTTCAGGGACATGACTAGCTATCAGCGTGCAAAATTTGGTAAATCTAGCTGTAAGAATGTAAGAAATATTTGGTTTTATCGGTTTTCAGTTATCGAATTTATCGATTTCCCAGCCTCCTAGTAGGCGTGGCACCCCAATCTTGACACTTTATCTGTCGCGCCTATAGACAAACATAATTGCAAAGTTTCAAGTCTCTAGCTTTACGGGTGTCGAAAAAAGTTGCGTTCATACAGACGGACAGACGGACACCATGACGGACATTGCACAAAACCAATATACTATGAGACCTTCGGTATCAAAGTATAAAAACCACAACAAACCAAAACTTGGTCCGTCTAGAAAAATTTATCACACCAGAATATGTTATGGGGGTGGTTTTGCCTACTTGCTAATTATCAAACTCAGACCAAACGTAACACATAAAGACATACATAGAAACACAAGAAATTTTACTTTTGATCTACCATTTGCCATTGTTTTGATATAATTTTAGAGCTGACTTGTAACTTTGGTTGGTGATGCAAGTGCACATATGTAAGTACATTCATACCAATGTAAGTACATTGTTGTTGTACATATATGAATATTAAACAAGTAAAAACGTTGCAGTCGGACGCAACCGACTGCGGAATACTTTGATACCAGTAAAAGAACGGTTGATAAGTGGGAATGCAGTGGCCCATGTGGTAAACATCGCCAGCTATCATGTTACCAAATTTTGTGACTTTAGCTCAAAAACTGTGGAAGATAACTTAACTCCCAAATTTAAAAGGTGGGCGGCAGAGGTAGGCGTGGCATCCAAATTTTTGAATCAAATGTTTTTAGCTGTTACTATCTATCTGCCTACCAAGTTTGGTGGCTCTAGCTCAAAAACTGTTAAAGATATAGCCGATTCCGATTTTATAAGGCGGGTGGCTTAGGTGGGCGTGGCATTCAAAATTTTGATGCAGGTCATTGGTAGATGCTGCCTTCTATCTTTCTACCCAATTTACGGGCTCTAGCTTAAAAACTATAAGAGATATCGAAATTTCCGATTTTAAATGGTGGGCGGCAGAGGTGGGCGTGGTATCCCAATTTTTGATGCAGATCTTTTGTAGATGTCACCATATATCTTCCTACCAAATTCGGTGACACTAGCTTGAAAAATGTGAAAACTATAGGCGTTTCCAATTTCAAGTATAAGGGGGGTTGGGGGCGGAATCAGGGGGCGTGGCATCCAAAATTTTGATGCATTTTTTGGGGAACGTCAATATCTGTCTTCACACAAAATTTGGTGGCTCTAGCCCAAAAAATGTAAAAACTATAGGCGTTTCCAATTTCTTGGTGAAGGGGGATGGGGGCGGAATCAGGGGGCGTGGCACCCAAGTTTTGATGGGGAACGCCAGTACCTATCTTGACACAAAATTTGGTGGCTCTTGCCCAAAAAATGTGAAAACTATAGGCGTTTCCAATTTCAGGGCGAAGGGTGGATGGGGGCGGAATCAAGGGGCGTGGCATCCAAATTTTGATGCATTTTTTGGGGAACGTCAATATCTATCTTGACACAAAATTTTGTGGCTCTAGCCCAAAAAATGTGAAAACTATGGGCGTTTCCAATTTCACGGAGAAGGGGGGACGGGGGCGTAATCAGGGGGCGTGGCATCCAAAATGTTGATGCATTTTTTTGGGGAACGTTAATATCTATGTTGACACAAAATTTGGTGGCTCTTGCCCAGAAAATGTGAAAACTACAGGCGTTTCCAATTTCAGGGAGAAGGGGGATGGGGGCGGAATCAGTGGGCGTGGCATCCAAATTTTTGATGCATTTTTTTGGGGAACGTCAATATCTATCTTGACACAAAATTTGGTGGTCTTGCCCAAAAATGTGAAAACTATGGGCGTTTCCAATTTCACGGAGAAGGGGGGATGGGGGCGGAATCAGGGGGCGTGGGATCCAAAATTTTGATGCATTTTTTTGGGGAACGTTAATATCTATCTTGACACAAAATTTGGTGGCTCTAGCCCCAAAAATGTGAAAACTATGGGCGTTTCCAATTTCAAGGAGCAGGGATGAGGGGGGCGGAAGGAGTGGGCGTGGCATCCAAAATTTTGATGCAGTTTTTTCAGGGACATGACTAGCTATCTGCGTGCAAAATTTGGTAACTCTCGCTGCAGGAATGTGAGAAATATATGGTTTTATCGGTTTTCTGTTATCGAATTTATCGATTTCCCAGCCTCCTAGTAGGCGTGGCACCCCAATCTTGACACTTTATCTGTCTCGCCTATAGACAAACATATTTGCAAAGTTTCAAGTCTCTAGCTTTACGGGTGTCGAAAAAAGTTGCGTTCATACGGACAGACGGACAGACGGACAGACACCATGACGGACATTGCACAAAACCAATATACTATGAGACCTTCGGTATCAAAGTATAAAAATGCAAGTGCAAATATAAATGCATGCATACATTGTTGACTTCTGAAGCGAGCTAAAGGAAAGCAAAAAATGTTCACCAAATATATTCCGTGCAAAAACAAACACACTAACAAATAGAAACGAAAGAAAATTTAATTTTTAATATATGCAAACTTGCATACATATGTATGTACCTACATGTAATTGTATTTGTTTTTATATATCGAGCCCTTTGCGCGAAAAAAAATAATCTCGAACACCTTTGTATAGAGGTGGATTTGCCTACTTGCTGCTTATATACCTCAGACAAAACGTAACACACTAACATTATTTATATACAATTTCGAACAAGCAAAGGGCGTTCACACAAGTTTGTATACAAATATATGCATGCCTGCGTCGTACGTGGAATCACGCTCTTGGTCCCACACCCAAAAATCGCCGCTTAAAGTTTAACAGAGCGTCGCTCTTATGACCGGCGCTAGATATCAAATAATATAAAATTTCGTTTCGATCATGCGCCTTTGTTGTTGCCCATTTACGTTCACTCTCTTTGCATGTCAATCATAAAGATTAATAACCCTACCTCCTCCGCACTCACAAAATCAAAGCTAAAGGCAGGTACACGTGATTCATGATGCAGATTCTCGCGTTTACGTGTGAGTTTAGGCTATGCAATTCACTTAACTGCAGCCTCTTAGATATGTTTTGCTTTGATTCAGTGCGTGCGAAGAAGGTACAGATACTAAGCTTGCGGATGCGCGCATACATAAGAGAGTGAGCCAAATTGGGCAACAACAAAGGCGCGAGATTTAACATGAAGAGCGATGCGCTCGCGTGTTCAAGCTTTAAGCCGCTTCTTTGGGTTTGGGACCAAGAGCGCGACTCACACGTATGACGCAAACATGCATAGATTCGCTCAATTCTATGAATGTATTCACGATGCAGGTGTACCTATGCAAACTGTCACCACAGCACGAGAATGAGCGACTCTAAAAACAAGTAACAACGCTTTAGTAGAGAAGTCACGACTAAAAGATACCCTCATCTCGAGTGCAGTGGTTCAGTTTTTCTTGACTTAACTTTAATATAAAATACCTCCGGTGTTTCTTAACTGACTTAGACCAAATTTTCACAGAAGCTATAAAGTTATCCATAGTTTCAACTGCCATTTTTACATTTTCTAAATTCAATATATTTTCGTTATCGATTCCATGTGTATATCGGAAACCAGAATAGTTATCGATAGCTTTGAAATAAACTTGATCTGTCTATGGCTTAGGAGAAGTAATGTTCCAAATGTGAAGTCTCTAGCTCTTATAGTCTTTGAGATCTTCGCGCTCATACATACGGACGGACAGACGGACGGAAAGACGGACATGGCTATATCGACTCGGCTGTTGATGCTGATCAAGAATATATATACTTTATGGAGTCGGAGATGCTTCCTTCTGCCTGTTACATACTTTTGCATAAAACAATTATACCCTATTTTATCCATTTCATGGGTTCAGGGTATAAAAATAATGTAATATTTTACGCATCGATTGCTTGCAAAACAAAGTTTTCTTATATTTTGTAGCCACAGTAAGATAGCAGAAAGAAGAAGAGCTATTTGTGGTGTTTTGGTGCCGCATTCAGTTGTTGCCATAATAGGTGATAGAGCTTGCCTTTTAGATATATTTCCTACCTTTTATTTGGTAGGCAAGGCTTCCATGGCACCATACGCTAACATATTGTAGCCCATGTTGTAACCAACTGGGAAACTTTTGCTTGCTTCAGCTTAAAGTTAAATGGAGAGTGTTATAGCTCTTCTAAACAATATGAGTCACTATGTCAAATTCATATACTTATGGTACTGCATGTGAGCTTCAGGCAGCAGCAAAAATTTATGCTGTAAATTTTAAAGTTTTTCAAAATGGAAATTTATTACAAGCATTTGGAAATATTATGCATCCTGTAAAAAGATTGCGTTTTTCCGGTCCATTAATGAATGGACATTTTGATGTTTATATTCCTTTAGATGAAGTATTAACTCAAGATTCTGATACGTCAAGTGAATGTAAAACTGAAAATCCCGTTAAAAGACGTAGTCGGTTCACCGACAAAACAAAAAAGGCACGAAAACATTCAGTTGAAAAATATCTTGATAAAACAAGTGAAAACGTTGCAGTCGGACGCAACCGACTGCGGAATACTTTGATACCAGTAAAAGAACGGTTGGTAAGGAGTCTGCTTGCAAAGGAGTGGGCCGGGTGGTAAACATCGCCAGCTATAACTGAACTTCCAAAGGTAAAAGGTGGGCGGCAGAGGTGGGTGTGGTATCGAAATTTTTGAATCAAATGTTTTTAACTGTCACCATTTATCTTCCTACCAAATTTGGTGGCTCTAGCTCAAAAACTGTTAAAGATATAGCCGATTTCGATCTTATGAGGCGGGTGGTTTGGGTGGGCGTGGCATCCAAAATTTTGATGCATATCTTTGGTAGATGTTGCCTTCTATCTTTCTACCGGATTTAGGGGCTCTAGCTTAAAAACTGTAAGAGATATCGAAATTTCCGATTTTAAATGGTGGGCGGCAGAGGTGGGCGTGGCATCCCAATTTTTGATGCAGATCTTTTGTAGATGTCACCATATATCTTTCTACCAAATTTGGTGACTGTAGTTCAAAAAATGTGGAAGATACACGCATAACCGTTTCAACAACGCCGGGTGGTGGGGGGCGGAAGGTGTGGGCGTGGCATCCCAATTTTTGTTGCAGTTTGTTGGAAAACTTCACTACCTATCTTGACACAAATTTTGGTAGCTCTAGCTCAAAAAATGTGAAAACTATAGGCGTTCCAAATTTCATGTAGAGGGGGCGATGGGGGCGGAATCAGGGGGCGTGGTACCAAAATTTTGATGCATATTTTTGGGGAACGTCAATATCTATCTTGACACAAAACTAAGTGGCTCTAGCCCAAAAATTGTGAAAACTATAGGCGTTTCCAATTGCATGGATAAGGGGGGATGGGGGCGGAATCCGGGGGCGTGGCATCCAAAATTTTGATGCATTTTTTTGTGGAACGTCAATATCTATTTTGACACAAAATTTGGTGTCTCTAGCCCAAAAATGTAAAAACTAAAGGCGTTTCCAGTTTCAAGGAGCTGGGATGATGGGGGCGGAAGGAGTGGGCGTGGTATCCAAAATTTTGATGCAGTTTTTTCAAGGACATGACTAGGTAATTTGCGTGCAAAATTTGGTAACTCTAGCTGTAAGAATGTAAGAAATATTTGGTTTTATCGGTTTTCAGTTATCGAATTTATCGATTTCCCAGCCTCCTAGTAGGCGTGGCACCCCAATCTTGACACTTTATCTGTCGCGCCTATAGACAAACATAATTGCAAAGTTTCAAGTCTCTAGCTTAACGGGTGTCGAAAAAAGTTGCGTTCATACAGACGGACAGACGGACACCATGACGGACATTGCACAAAACCAATATACTATGAGACCTTCGGTATCAAAGTATAAAAACCACAACAAACCAAAACTTGGTCCGTCTAGAAAAATTTATCACACCAGAATATGTTATGGGGGTGGTTTTGCCTACTTGCTAATTATCAAACTCAGACCAAACGTAACACATAAAGACATACATAGAAACACAAGAAATTTTACTTTTGATCTACCATTTGCCATTGTTTTGATATAATTTTAGAGCTGACTTTTGTAACTTTGGTTGGTGATGCAAGTGCACATATGTAAGTACATTCATACCAATGTAAGTACATTGTTGTTGTACATATATGAATATTAAAAAATGCAAGTGCAAATATAAATGCATGCATACATTGTTGACTTCTGAAGCGAGCTAAAGGAAAGCAAAAAATGTTCACCAAATATATTCCGTGCAAAAACAAACACACTAACAAATAGAAACGAAAGAAAATTTAATTTTTAATATATGCAAACTTGCATACATATGTATGTACCTACATGTAATTGTATTTGTTTTTATATATCGAGCCCTTTGCGCGAAAAAAAATAATCTCGAACACCTTTGTATAGAGGTGGATTTGCCTACTTGCTGCTTATATACCTCAGACAAAACGTAACACACTAACATTATTTATATACAATTTCGAACAAGCAAAGGGCGTTCACACAAGTTTGTATACAAATATATGCATGCCTGCGTCGTACGTGGAATCACGCTCTTGGTCCCACACCCAAAAATCGCCGCTTAAAGTTTAACAGAGCGTCGCTCTTATGACCGGCGCTAGATATCAAATAATTTAAAATTTCGTTTCGATCATGCGCCTTTGTTGTTGCCCATTTACGTTCACTCTCTTTGCATGTCAATCATAAAGATTAATAACCCTACCTCCTCCGCACTCACAAAATCAAAGCTAAAGGCAGGTACACGTGATTCATGATGCAGATTCTCGCGTTTACGTGTGAGTTTAGGCTATGCAATTCACTTAACTGCAGCCTCTTAGATATGTTTTGCTTTGATTCAGTGCGTGCGAAGAAGGTACAGATACTAAGCTTGCGGATGCGCGCATACATAAGAGAGTGAGCCAAAATGGGCAACAACAAAGGCGCGAGATTTAACATGAAGAGCGATGCGCTCGCGTGTTCAAGCTTTAAGCCGCTTCTTTTGGGTTTGGGACCAAGAGCGCGACTCACGTATGACGCAAACATGCATAGATTCGCTCAATTCTATGAATGTTTTCACGATGCAGGTGTACCTATGCAGACTGTCACCACAGCACGAGAATGAACGACTCTAAAAACAAGTAACAACGCTTTAGTAAAGAAGTCACGACTAAAAGATACCTTAATCTCGAGTGCAGTGGTTCAGTTTTTCTTGACTTAACTTTAATATAGAATACCTCCGGTGTTTCTTAACTGACTTAGACCAAATTTTCACAGAAGCTATAAAGTTATCCATAGTTTCAACTGCCATTTTTACATTTTCTAAATTCAATATTTTTTCGTTATCGATTCCATGTGTATATCGGAAACCAGAATAGTTATCGATAGCTTTGAAATAAACTTGATCTGTCTATGGCTTAGGAGAATTAATGTTCCAAATGTGAAGTCTTTAGCTCTTATAGTCTTTGAGATCTTCGCGCTCATACATACGGACGGACAGACGGACGGAAAGACGGACATGGCTATATCGACTCGGCTGTTGATGCTGATCAAGAATATATATACTTTATGGAGTCGGAGATGCTTCCTTCTGCCTGTTACATACTTTTGCATAAAACAATTATACCCTATTTTATCCATTTCATGGGTTCAGGGTATAAAAATAATGTAATATTTTACGCATCGATTGCTTGCAAAACAAAGTTTTCTTATATTTTGTAGCCACAGTAAGATAGCAGAAAGAAGAAGAGCTATTAGTGGTGTTTTGGTGCCGCATTCAGTTGTTGCCATAATAGGTGATGGAGCTTGCCTTTTAGATATATTTCCTACCTTTTATTTGGTAGGCAAGGCTTCCATGGCACCATACGCCAACATATTGTAGCCCATGTTGTAAGCAACTGGGAAACTTTTGCTTGCTTCAGCTTAAACTTAAATGGAGAGTGTTATAGCTCTTCTGAACAATATGAGTCACTATGTCAAATTCATATATTTATGGTACAGCATGTGAGCTTCCAAGTTTTTCAAAATGGAAATTTATTACAAGCATTTGGAAATATTATGCATCCTGTAAAAAGATTGCGTTTTACCGGTCCATTAATGAATGGACATTTTGATGTTTATATTCCTTTAGATGAAGTATTAACTCAAGATTCTGATACGTCAAGTGAATGTAAAACTGAAAATCCCGTTAAAAGACGTAGTCGGTTCACCGACAAAACAAAAAAGGCACGAAAACATTCAGTTGAAAAATATCTTGATAAAACAAGTGAAAACGTTGCAGTCGGACGCAACCGACTGCGGAATACTTTGATACCAGTAAAAGAATGGTTGGTAAGGAGTCTGCTTGCAAAGGAGTGGGCCGGGTGGTAAACATCGCCAGCTATAACTGAACTTCCAAAGGTAAAAGGTGGGCGGCAGAGGTGGGTGTGGTATCGAAATTTTTGAATCAAATGTTTTTAACTGTCACCATTTATCTTCCTACCAAATTTGGTGGCTCTAGCTCAAAAACTGTTAAAGATATAGCCGATTTCGATCTTATGAGGCGGGTGGCTTGGGTGGGCGTGGCATCCAAAATTTTGATGCATATCTTTGGTAGATGTTGCCTTCTATCTTTCTACCGAATTTAGGGGCTCTAGCTTAAAAACTGTAAGAGATATCGAAATTTCCGATTTTAAATGGTGGGCGGCAGAGGTGGGCGTGGCCTCCCAATTTTTGATGCAGATCTTTTGTAGATGTCACCATATATCTTCCTACCAAATTTGGTGACTGTAGTTCAAAAAATGTGGAAGATACACGCATAACCGTTTTAACAACGCCGGGGGGTGGGGGGCGGAAGGTGTGGGCGTGGCATCCCAATTTTTGTTGCAGTTTGTTGGAAAACTTCACTACCTATCTTGACACAAATTTTGGTAGCTCTAGCTCAAAAAATGTGAAAACTATAGGCGTTCCAAATTTCATGTAGAGGGGGCGATGGGGGCGGAATCAGGGGGCGCGGTACCAAAATTTTGATGCATATTTTTGGGGAACGTCAATATCTATCTTGACACAAAACTAAGTGGCTCTAGCCCAAAAATTGTGAAAACTATAGGCGTTTCCAATTGCATGGATAAGGGGGGATGGGGGCGGAATCCGGGGGCGTGGCATCCAAAATTTTGATGCATTTTTTTGTGGAACGTCAATATCTATTTTGACACAAAATTTGGTGTCTCTAGCCCAAAAAATGTAAAAACTAAAGGCGTTTCCAGTTTCAAGGAGCTGGGATGATGGGGGCGGAAGGAGTGGGCGTGGTATCCAAAATTTTGATGCAGTTTTTTCAAGGACATGACTAGGTGTTTTGCGTGCAAAATTTGGTAACTCTAGCTGTAAGAATGTAAGAAATATTTGGTTTTATCGGTTTTCAGTTATCGAATTTATCGATTTCCCAGCCTCCTAGTAGGCGTGGCACCCCAATCTTGACACTTTATCTGTCGCGCCTATAGACAAACATAATTGCAAAGTTTCAAGTCTCTAGCTTTACGGGTGTCGAAAAAAGTTGCGTTCATACAGACGGACAGACGGACACCATGACGGACATTGCACAAAACCAATATACTATGAGACCTTCGGTATCAAAGTATAAAAACCACAACAAACCAAAACTTGGTCCGTCTAGAAAAATTTATCACACCAGAATATGTTATGGGGGTGGTTTTGCCTACTTGCTAATTATCAAACTCAGACCAAACGTAACACATAAAGACATACATAGAAACACAAGAAATTTTACTTTTGATCTACCATTTGCCATTGTTTTGATATAATTTTAGAGCTGACTTGTAACTTTGGTTGGTGATGCAAGTGCACATATGTAAGTACATTCATACCAATGTAAGTACATTGTTGTTGTACATATATGAATATTAAAAAATGCAAGTGCAAATATAAATGCATGCATACATTGTTGACTTCTGAAGCGAGCTAAAGGAAAGCAAAAAATGTTCACCAAATATATTCCGTGCAAAAACAAACACACTAACAAATAGAAACGAAAGAAAATTTAATTTTTAATATATGCAAACTTGCATACATATGTATGTACCTACATGTAATTGTATTTGTTTTTATATATCGAGCCCTTTGCGCGAAAAAAAATAATCTCGAACACCTTTGTATAGAGGTGGATTTGCCTACTTGCTGCTTATATACCTCAGACAAAACGTAACACACTAACATTATTTATATACAATTTCGAACAAGCAAAGGGCGTTCACACAAGTTTGTATACAAATATATGCATGCCTGCGTCGTACGTGGAATCACGCTCTTGGTCCCACACCCAAAAATCGCCGCTTAAAGTTTAACAGAGCGTCGCTCTTATGACCGGCGCTAGATATCAAATAATTTAAAATTTCGTTTCGATCATGCGCCTTTGTTGTTGCCCATTTACGTTCACTCTCTTTGCATGTCAATCATAAAGATTAATAACCCTACCTTCTCCGCACTCACAAAATCAAAGCTAAAGGCAGGTACACGTGATTCATGATGCAGATACTCGCGTTTACGTGTGAGTTTAGGCTATGCAATTCACTTAACTGCAGCCTCTTAGATATGTTTTGCTTTGATTCAGTGCGTGCGAAGAAGGTACAGATACTAAGCTTGCGGATGCGCGCATACATAAGAGAGTGAGCCAAAATGGGCAACAACAAAGGCGCGAGATTTAACATGAAGAGCGATGCGCTCGCGTGTTCAAGCTTTAAGCCGCTTCTTTTGGGTTTGGGACCAAGAGCGCGACTCACGTATGACGCAAACATGCATAGATTCGCTCAATTCTATGAATGTATTCACGATGCAGGTGTACCTATGCAGACTGTCACCACAGCACGAGAATGAACGACTCTAAAAACAAGTAACAACGCTTTAGTAAAGAAGTCACGACTAAAAGATACCTTAATCTCGAGTGCAGTGGTTCAGTTTTTCTTGACTTAACTTTAATATAGACTACCTCCGGTGTTTCTTAACTGACATAGACCAAATTTTCACAGAAGCTATAAAGTTATCCATAGTTTCAACTGCCATTTTTACATTTTCTAAATTCAATATTTTTTCGTTATCGATTCCATGTGTATATCGGAAACCAGAATAGTTATCGATAGCTTTGAAATAAACTTGATCTGTCTATGGCTTAGGAGAATTAATGTTCCAAATGTGAAGTCTTTAGCTCTTATAGTCTTTGAGATCTTCGCGCTCATACATACGGACGGACAGACGGACGGAAAGACGGACATGGCTATATCGACTCGGCTGTTGATGCTGATCAAGAATATATATACTTTATGGAGTCGGAGATGCTTCCTTCTGCCTGTTACATACTTTTGCATAAAACAATTATACCCTATTATATCCATTTCATGGGTTCAGGGTATAAAAATAATGTAATATTTTACGCATCGATTGCTTGCAAAACAAAGTTTTCTTATATTTTGTAGCCACAGTAAGATAGCAGAAAGAAGAAGAGCTATTAGTGGTGTTTTGGTGCCGCATTCAGTTGTTGCCATAATAGGTGATGGAGCTTGCCTTTTAGATATATTTCCTACCTTTTATTTGGTAGGCAAGGCTTCCATGGCACCATACGCTAACATATTGTAGCCCATGTTGTAACCAACTGGGAAACTTTTGCTTGCTTCAGCTTAAACTTAAATGGAGAGTGTTATAGCTCTTCTAAACAATATGAGTCACTATGTCAAATTTATATACTTATGGTACTGCATGTGAGCTTCAGGCAGCAGCAAAAATTTATGCTGTAAATTTTAAAGTTTTTCAAAATGGAAATTTATTACAAGCATTTGGAAATATTATGCATCCTGTAAAAAGATTGCGTTTTTCCGGTCCATTAATGAATGGACATTTTGATGTTTATATTCCTTTAGAGGAAGTATTAACTCAAGATTCTGATACGTCAAGTGAATGTAAAACTGAAAATCCTGTTAAAAGACGTAGTCGGTTCCCCGACAAAACAAAAAAGGCACGAAAACATTCAGTTGAAAAATATCTTGATAAAACAAGTGAAAACGTTGCAGTCGGACGCAACCGAATGCGGAATACTTTGATACCAGTAAAAGAACGGTTGGTAAGGAGTCTGCTTGCAAAGGAGTGGGCCGGGTGGTAAACATCGCCAGCTATAACTGAACTTCCAAAGGTAAAAGGTGGGCGGCAGAGGTGGGTGTGGTATCGAAATTTTTGAATCAAATGTTTTTAACTGTCACCATTTATCTTCCTACCAAATTTGGTGGCTCTAGCTCAAAAACTGTTAAAGATATAGCCGATTTCGATCTTATGAGGCGGGTGGCTTGGGTGGGCGTGGCATCCAAAATTTTGATGCATATCTTTGGTAGATGTTGCCTTCTATCTTTCTACCGAATTTAGGGGCTCTAGCCTAAAAACTGTAAGAGATATCGAAATTTCCGATTTTAAATGGTGGGCGGCAGAGGTGGGCGTGGCATCCCAATTTTTGATGTAGATCTTTTGTAGATGTCACCATATATCTTCCTACCAAATTTGGTGACTGTAGTTCAAAAATGTGGAAGATACACGCATAACCGTTTCAACAACGCCGGGGGTGGGGGGCGGAAGGTGTGGGCGTGGCATCCCAATTTTTGTTGCAGTTTGTTGGAAAACTTCACTACCTATCTTGACACTAATTTTGGTAGCTCTAGCTCAAAAAATGTGAAAACTATAGGCGTTCCAAATTTCATGTAGAAGGGGGATGGGGGCGGAATCAGGGGGCGTGGCATCCACAATTTTGATGCATATTTTTGGGGAACGTCAATATCTATCTTGACACGAAATTTGGTGGTTCTAGCCCAAAAAATGTGAAAACTATAGGCGTTTCCAATTTCAAGGAGCAGGCAGGATGGGGGCCGAAGGAGTGGGCGTGGCATCCAAAATTTTGATGCATATTTTTGGGGAACGTCAATATCTATCTTGACACAAAACTTGGTGAATCTTGACCAAAAATTGTGAAAATTATTTGCGTTTCCAATTTCATGGAGAAGGGGATGATGGGGGCGGAATCCGGGGGCGTGGCATCCACAATTTTGATGAATTTTTTTTGGGAACGTCAATATCTATCTTGACACAAAATTTGGTGGTTCTAGCCCAAAAAATGTGAAAACTATAGGCGTTTCGAATGTCAAGGAGCACGCAGGATGGGGGACGGAAGGAGTGGGCGTGGCATCCAAAATTTTGATGCAGTTTTTTCAGGGACGTGACTAGCTATCTTCGTGCAAAATTTGGTAATTCTAGCTGTAAGAATGTCAGAAATATTTGGTTTTATCGGTTTTATGTTATCGACTTTATCGATTTCCCAGCCTCCTAGTAGGCGTGGCAACCCAATCTTGACACTTTATCTGTCGCGCCTATAGACAAACATAATTGCCAAGTTTAAAGTCTCTAGCTTTACGGGTGTCGAAAAAAGTTGCGTTCATACAGACGGACAGACACCATGACGGACATTGCACAAAACCAATATACTATGAGACCTTCGGTATCAAAGTATAAATAGAAAGAAGCACATAGAAGCATCAGAAACGATTTCAGGTTAATCAGGAAAAGAGAATATTAAATACTTTGCTCTAATATGTTGTTAAATATATTATCTAATTTATTTATTTCATATCTATCTACTATTGCTAAAATTTATATAAACTATCGGCGCAGCGAAGTAAGCAGGACACTTACTAGTTTTTATATAAAAAAAAACAAGTAAAAACGTTGCAGTCGGACGCACAAAATGTGGAAGATACACGCATAACCGTTTTAACAACGCCGGGGGGTGGGGGGCGGAAGGTGTGGGCGTGGCATCCCAATTTTTGTTGCAGTTTGTTGGAAAACTTCACTACCTATCTTGACACAAATTTTGGTAGCTCTAGCTCAAAAAATTGAAAACTATAGGCGTTCCAAATTTCATGTAGAGGGGGCGATTGGGGCGGAATCAGGGGGCGCGGTACCAAAATTTTGATGCATATTTTTGGGGAACGTCAATATCTATCTTGACACAAAACTAAGTGGCTCTAGCCCAAACATTGTGAAAACTATAGGCGTTTCCAATTGCATGGATAAGGGGGATGGGGGCGGAATCCGGGGGCGTGGCATCCAAAATTTTGATGCATTTTTTTGTGGAACGTCAATATCTATTTTGACACAAAATTTGGTGTCTCTAGCCCAAAAAATGTAAAACTATAGGCGTTTCCAGTTTCAAGGAGCTGGGATGATGGGGGCGGAAGGAGTGGGCGTGGTATCCAAAATTTTGATGCAGTTTTTTCAAGGACATGACTAGCTATCTGCATGCAAAATTTGGTAACTCTAGCTGTAAGAATGTAAGAAATATTTGGTTTTATCGGTTTTCAGTTATCGAATTTATCGATTTCCCAGCCTCCTAGTAGGCGTGGCACCCCAATCTTGACACTTTATCTGTCGCGCCTATAGACAAACATAATTGCAAAGTTTCAAGTCTCTAGCTTAACGGGTGTCGAAAAAAGTTGCATTCATTCAGACGGACAGACACCATGACGGACATTGCACAAAACCAATATACTATGAGACCTTCGTTAACAAAGTATAAAAACCACAACAAACCAAAACTTGGTCCGTCTAGAAAAATTTATCACACCAGAATATGTTATGGGGGTGGTTTTGCCTACTTGCTAATTATGAAACTCAGACCAAACGTAACACATAAAGACATACATAGAAACACAAGAAATTTTACTTTTGATCTACCATTTGCCATTGTTTTGATATAATTTTAGAGCTGACTTGTAACTTTGGTTGGTGATGCAAGTGCACATATGTAAGTACATTCATACCAATGTAAGTACATTGTTGTTGTACATATATGAATATTAAAAAATGCAAGTGCAAATATAAATGCATGCATACATTGTTGACTTCTGAAGCGAGCTAAAGGAAAGCAAAAAATGTTCACCAAATATATTCCGTGCAAAAACAAACACACTAACAAATAGAAACGAAAGAAAATTTAATTTTTAATATATGCAAACTTGCATATGTTATTGAAGGATCGTTTTCCATTTCTATTTTTGTTGTTGAACGCAGTGAGTTTCGGTGCGTACGGCAGGCTACTCTAATTCATACTGACTCTCGGTTTCTCTTCTACCTCGCACCGAACCACACTCGGCTTCATTATGTCGCCGCGTTCTAACTGTTCTTTCAAAACCACAAAAATGCATGAAAGGCGACAACGTTAAAGATGATGAAATATTTCTTAGTATTTCGTATGTCGCGGAATCGTCGCGTTCTAACTGTTCTTGCAAAACTAAAAATGCATGAAAGACGACAACGTTAAAGATGATGAAATATTTCTTAGGATTTCGTATGTCTCGAAATCCCAACATAGTAACAACAGCAAAACAACAGCACTGTTACTGCCTTAACATTCTAACCAGCAATGACACGACACGGCCATTCTGACATTTACACGTCCTCGTGTACTCAACATTTAATGAAACATTCAATCCAACTTTTCCTTCAGACAAATTATTAACATTTATTCAATTTAATTCAATGTTTCACTTATGCTAATTACAATATTTAAACAACTTTTTGCCAATACGTAAATTTTCATTTTTCCAACATTTTAAACTTAATTCGTTACTTCAACCATCGTCTCACTTGGACGGATAACCATCGTCCTGCTTGGACGAATAACCATCGTCCTGCTTGGACGGATAACCATCGTCCTGCTTGGACGGATAACCATCGTCCTACTTGGACGGTTCACTTTCAGTCTCCACTTGACCCTTTGGCGAGCTTGAATCTTCATTGTCAATGTCCAACTCTTGGGGAACATTTCCCTCTGGAAGTTTTCTAATGTCTTCATGACAATATTTATATAGTCGCTTGCTTGATAACGACTTCAACATATACCTATCACCATCTAAGACTTCAACTACCAAAAACGGTCCCTTAAATTTTGGGTCTAGTTTAGTTTGGTGTCTCTCCTCGTTTTTAAGAAGGACATAGTTACCAACACTGTGTCTTACAACGGCGGCCTTGGATTTGTCAAATCGATTTTTATTGTAAGAGGCTAAGGATTTCATAGTGCTACTGGCTCGAGCCCTTGTAGAGTCTAAGTCTACTTCCAACTCAGTGTCCAATGGAGGAACTAATCCAAGAGGTCGAGCTTCTTTTCCTATTAACATCTCTAAGGGACTTGCATCAGTGGCCCGATTAGTAGTGCAGTTTAACGCTAGCTGTACCTCGCCAAGAGCTTCTTGCCAGGATCTTTGGCTTGATTCAACTGCAGTTAATAGATTTTTGAGCGTGCTCATTACGCGCTGAACTTGCCCATTAGCCCGACTTGCCCCAGTCGCAATTAAATGAAGTTTAATGTTGTTTGAACAACAAAATTCTGAGAACTGTGCGCTTGAAAAACATCTACCCTGGTCAGCAATAATGCGTGTTGGTACACCGAACAAGGAAATGGAAGACTTCATGGCCTTGATACAGCTCTCTGTATCTATCTTAAGAGTGTGATATAGGTATACGAACTTTGTGAAACCGTCAATTTGAACAATAATATATTCCTTTAAATCACTCTTGCCACTCAATTTACCAGTAATGTCCACATGCACAGTGTGCCACGGAATGCTGACCTTTGGGATAGGATGCAGCTCTGCTTGAACTTTACCAGAATGTGACTTGGCTGTCCTACATGTTATACAGTTGTTCACAAATTTTCGGACATATTTGTTCATTTTGTCAAACCAGTAATACTGGTAAACCTTGTCGAGTGTCTTTTGCCACCCTAGATGCATGACCGACTCATGTACCTGATTCACTACTGACCATCTGAAAGATCGGGGCACAACTGGCAAACATCGTGTTTTTCCTTTTTCTGTATTTTGCGAAACAGCATACCTTTTCTTAAATCATACGTTTTGATTATATAGTCTTGCAACTCGTTGGAATTCAGCTTGCTTACAATGTCGACAATATCTGGATTCAGTTGCTGTTCGGCTAACAGCCAATTATTTTATATTTCTGTTATGTTTTTTCGCTTTTCGGGTATTTTATCCAAAACCAACTGTGGTTTTAAATGAACTGGGTTTCTGGACAGAAAATCTACGTGTGCCATACGCTTCCCTTCTCTATATTGGATTTCGAAGTTAAAGGATTGTAAATAAGACCACCAACGATGAACTCTAGGAGTAAGATCTATTTTAGTGCGTGACGCCTTTAATGAGTTGCAATCAGTATAAATCACAAATTCTCTTCCAAGCAAATAATGCCGAAAATGTTTTACTGATTCAACTACTGCTAAAGTTTCCAGCTCATAGGAGTGGTACCTAGACTCAGCGGCGGAAGTTGTTTTGCTAAAATATTCTACAACGTGAAGTTTGTTGTTAATACGATGCAAAAGCATGGCACCAAATCCGATTGAGCTAGCGTCAGTGTGCAGTTCTATAGGATATTGGGGGTCAAATATTACTAAAACTGGTTCATTTGTAAGGATAGTTACAATTTTCTTTCGAATACTTTCTAGCTCAGCATTCCAAGCAAAACTTTCCTTTCCTGATGTTAGAGCGTACAATGGCTTCATAACTTGGGAAAAGCCGGGTACAAACTTGCGGAAATAGGATGCTAGACCGATAAACTGTCGCACACCAAAAACTGTCTGTGGCGGTGGCAAAGATATCAATGCAGTAATTTTTCGCAAGTTTGGTCGAATTTCTCCTGCCCTTACCTCGTATCCCAAATACTGAACGACTGTTTTGAGAAAACTACATTTGTTGACATTAAAAATAAATCCAGCTACTGTAAGGATGTCTAGCACTGTTTTTAATCTTTCCAAGCCTGATTCAATTGTAGGTGACACAATCATAATATCGTCCATATAGACAATCACGTATGAATAGGCCAGGTCACCCAAAGCTCTCATAACTGCCCGTTGAAAAACAGATGGCGCATTTTTGAGTCCGAACGGCATAGTTAAGAATTCGTACTGGCCATCCGGAGTCACAAATGCAGTATATTCGATGGAATCAGTATGAATTGGAATTTGGTGAAATCCACTTGCCATGTCAAGACAGGTGAAGTAATTGGAGCCACGCAACCTAGCAATCTGGTCATTTATTAAGGGCAAAGGATATTTGTCTGCAATCGTGTTGGAATTCAACTCCCTGTAATCGACACAAAGGCGATCAGTTCCATTTTTCTTTTTGACAAGCAGTATAGGACTTGCAAAAGGGGAGCAGCTGGGTCGAATAATATTACATTTTAGCAGCTCATTCAACTTTTCTCTAACGATACCTCTTTCTTCAGGGCTAAGTCTATAGGGTCGCCGTTGTACAGTTTTGCTAGGGTCAATCAATCGAATTTTCATTTCTCCTGTATTAACGCGTGTAGATGGCGTCCCCTTTATGAGTGCATCAGTTTCGCACAATTCGGTATCAAGATTGGTAAGGTCAACTGGTTCCATATCTACTGAACAAATATTTACAGATTTGGTTTTTACAATTTCAAACTTATTCTGTGATATAATGACATTAAATCCCTGATTAAGAACTTCACGACCAATAACAATGTCGCTTTTTAAATACCTATCTTGCACTACATGAAACAATATTTGAAGTGCGTTTCCATTTATATTAACCTGGCTTAAAATCTGTAAGGTGCTGTAAATACCAGCATCGCCAATGCCTTTTAACATGATGATACTGTTAATGCGCTTACCAGACAACTTACTGCTGATCTTCTCTTTTATAATTGAACATTCTGCACCGGAGTCAAAAGAAATTGGGTAAATCTCACCTCGCTGCATCATAGTTCCTGTTGGCTCTGGCACGTAACACTGGTTTACAGTCTTCTGTTGGAACACTCCCTGTTTGCTAGATGATTCGTTCCTGGCGCATTTGTTTGCAAAGTGTCCAGGCAGGCCACACTTATAGCACGTAACAGTCGGCTTATCTTGTTGAGGTGTCATATAGGCATTTTGTCGCATTTTAATTCTACACTCAGCCATTTTATGTCCCGGTTTACCACAGAAATGACATACTATTGTTGACAATCTCTTCTTCTTGGAGTCCGGTCCAGATTCGTCATCACGGTCGACATTGCGGTGTTTTTGAAAGGTGAAAGCACTAAGTTCAGATTGTAACTCGCTTCTAGTTTGCACCTTTGATGTAAAAACAATTCGCTGCAAGCGGTTGTCCACGTTTGCCAAATGCGCGAGTACAATTGATACAGCTATTCGAAGTTAAGGTTGTCACTAAGCGGCTAGCATAAACCGCAAGGCACTCGCCGTTAGTTGGGCGACTATTTAACACATTTAAAAACATTGCTGACGGCGTCTCATTGTTTTCATATCGGCGAAGAAATAGTTCCTTGAATTCATTCCACTTAATGCCGGGATATGAAATTTGAGTTAGCCATTGTGAAGCACTGCCCTCCAAAGCCTCGCTTAACGCCATGATCAGCTTGCTACCTTCCAAAGGCTGCTCCGTTAAAATAATGTCTGCTGTAATACACCATTTCGAGGCGTCTGCGCCTGCAGTATCAGAAAAAAATTTTGGCAAAGTGATGCTACGTGTCTGCTGCTGATCGTATGTTGATGCTTGCATAGTTTTTACAAGCTCCAGCATGTTTTGATTTTGCATTTGTAGGATTATGCGCCATTGATCCTCTGAGAATGCAGGATGTGGTGCCGATCCCACTTCTGATGTTATTGAAGGATCGTTTTCCATTTCTATTTTTGTTGTTGAACGCAGTGAGTTTCGGTGCGTACGGCAGGCTACTCTAATTCATACTGACTCTCGGTTTCTCTTCTACCTCGCACCGAACCACACTCGGCTTCATTATGTCGCCGCGTTCTAACTGTTCTTGCAAAACCACAAAAATGCATGAAAGGCGACAACGTTAAAGATGATGAAATATTTCTTAGTATTTCGTATGTCGCGGAATCGTCGCGTTCTAACTGTTCTTGCAAAACTAAAAATGCATGAAAGACGACAACGTTAAAGATGATGAAATATTTCTTAGGATTTCGTATGTCTCGAAATCCCAACATAGTAACAACAGCAAAACAACAGCACTGTTACTGCCTTAACATTCTAACCAGCAATGACACGACACATACATATGTATGTACCTACATGTAATTGTATTTGTTTTTATATATCGAGCCCTTTGCGCGAAAAAAAATAATCTCGAACACCTTTGTATAGAGGTGGATTTGCCTACTTGCTGCTTATATACCTCAGACAAAACGTAACACACTAACATTATTTATATACAATTTCGAACGAGCAAAGGGCGTTCACACAAGTTTGTATACAAATATATGCATGCCTGCGTCGTACGTGGAATCACGCTCTTGGTCCCACACCCAAAAATCGCCGCTTAAAGTTTA
Source organism: Scaptomyza hsui (assembly GCA_018152825.1). Lineage (NCBI taxonomy): Eukaryota > Metazoa > Arthropoda > Insecta > Diptera > Drosophilidae > Scaptomyza > Scaptomyza hsui. The sequence goes on from JAECXO010000076.1 coordinate 1,173,767, forward strand.
ACAGAGCGTCGCTCTTATGACCGGCGCTAGATATCAAATAATTTAAAATTTCGTTTCGATCATGCGCCTTTGTTGTTGCCCATTTACGTTCACTCTCTTTGCATGTCAATCATAAAGATTAATAACCCTACCTCCTCCGCACTCTCAAAATCAAAGCTAAAGGCAGGTACACGTGATTCATGATGCAGATTCTCGCGTTTACGTGTGAGTTTAGGCTATGCAATTCACTTAACTGCAGCCTCTTAGATATGTTTTGCTTTGATTCAGTGCGTGCGAAGAAGGTACAGATACTAAGCTTGCGGATGCGCGCATACATAAGAGAGTGAGCCAAAATGGGCAACAACAAAGGCGCGAGATTTAACATGAAGAGCGATGCGCTCGCGTGTTCAAGCTTTAAGCCGCTTCTTTTGGGTTTGGGACCAAGAGCGCGACTCACACGTATGACGCAAACATGCATAGATTCGCTCAATTCTATGAATGTATTCACGATGCAGGTGTACCTATGCAGACTGTATCCACAGCACGAGAATGAACGACTCTAAAAACAAGTAACAACGCTTTAGTAAAGAAGTCACGACTAAAAGATACCCTAATCTCGAGTGCAGTGGTTCAGTTTTTCTTGACTTAACTTTAATATAGAATACCTCCGGTGTTTCTTAACTGACTTAGACCAAATTTTCACAGAAGCTATAAAGTTATCCATAGTTTCAACTGCCATTTTTACATTTTCTAAATTCAATATTTTTTCGTTATCGATTCCATGTGTATATCGGAAACCAGGAAACTTGATCTGTCTATGGCTTAGGAGAATTAATGTTCCAAATGTGAAGTCTCTAGCTCTTATAGTCTTTGAGATCTTCGCGCTCATACATACGGACGGACAGACGGACGGAAAGACGGACATGGCTATATCGACTCGGCTGTTGATGCTGATCAAGAATATATATACTTTATGGAGTCGGAGATGCTTCCTTCTGCCTGTTACATACTTTTGCATAAAACAATTATACCCTATTTTATCCATTTCATGGGTTCAGGGTATAAAAATAATGTAATATTTTACGCATCGATTGCTTGCAAAACAAAGGTTTCTTATATTTTGTAGCCACAGTAAGATAGCAGAAAGAAGAAGAGCTATTAGTGGTGTTTTGGTGCCGCATTCAGTTGTTGCCATAATAGGTGATGGAGCTTGCCTTTTAGATATATTTCCTACCTTTTATTTGGTAGGCAAGGCTTCCATGGCACCATACGCTAACATATTGTAGCCCATGTTGTAACCAACTGGGAAACTTTTGCTTGCTTCAGCTTAAACTTAAATGGAGAGTGTTATAGCTCTTCTAAACAATATGAGTCACTATGTCAAATTTATATACTTATGGTACTGCATGTGAGCTTCAGGCAGCAGCAAAAATTTATGCTGTAAATTTTAAAGTTTTTCAAAATGGAAATTTATTACAAGCATTTGGAAATATTATGCATCCTGTAAAAAGATTGCGTTTATCCGGTCCATTAATGAATGGACATTTTGATGTTTATATTCCTTTAGAGGAAGTATTAACTCAAGATTCTGATACGTCAAGTGAATGTAAAACTGAAAATCCCGTTAAAAGACGTAGTCGGTTCACCGACAAAACAAAAAAGGCACGAAAACATTCAGTTGAAAAATATCTTGATAAAACAAGTGAAAACGTTGCAGTCGGACGCAACCGACTGCGGAATACTTTGATACCAGTAAAAGAATGGTTGGTAAGGAGTCTGCTTGCAAAGGAGTGGGCCGGGTGGTAAACATCGCCAGCTATAACTGAACTTCCAAAGGTAAAAGGTGGGCGGCAGAGGTGGGTGTGGTATCGAAATTTTTGAATCAAATGTTTTTAACTGTCACCATTTATCTTCCTACCAAATTTGGTGGCTCTAGCTCAAAAACTGTTAAAGATATAGCCGATTTCGATCTTATGAGGCGGGTGGCTTGGGTGGGCGTGGCATCCAAAATTTTGATGCATATCTTTGGTAGATGTTGCCTTCTATCTTTCTACCGAATTTAGGGGCTCTAGCTTAAAAACTGTAAGAGATATCGAAATTTCCGATTTTAAATGGTGGGCGGCAGAGGTGGGCGTGGCATCCCAATTTTTGATGCAGATCTTTTGTAGATGTCACCATATATCTTCCTACCAAATTTTGGTGACTGTAGTTCAAAAAATGTGGAAGATACACGCATAACCGTTTCAACAACGCCGGGGGGTAGGGGGCGGAAGGTGTGGGCGTGGCATCCCAATTTTTGTTGCAGTTTGTTGGAAAACTTCACTACCTATCTTGACACTAATTTTGGTAGCTCTAGCTCAAACAAGTAAAAACGTTGCAGTCGGACGCAACCGACTGCGGAATACTTTGATACCAGTAAAAGAACGGTTGATAAGGGGGAATGCAGGGGCGAAGAGTGTGGGCCATGTGGTAAACATAAACAACAGCTATCATGTTACCAAATTTGGTGACTTAGCACAAAAACTGTGGAAGATAACTTAACTCCCAAATTTAAAAGGTGGGCGGCAGAGGTAGGCGTGGCATCCAAACTTTTGAATCAAATGTTTTTAACTGTCACTATTTATATTCCTAATAAGTTTGGTGGCTCTAGCTCAAAAACTGTTAAAGATATATCAGATTCCGATTTTATAAGGCGGGTGGCAGAGGTGGGCGTGGCATACAAAATTTTGATGAATTTTTTTGGGGAACGTCAATATCTATCTTCTCACAAAATTTGGTGGCTCTTGCCCAAAAAATGTGAAAACTATAGGCGTTTATAATTTCTTGGAGAAGGGGGGATGGGGGCGGAATCAGGGGGCGTGGCATCCAAGTTTTGATGGGGAACGTCAGTACCTATCTTGACACAAAATTTGGTGGCTCTAGCCCAAAAAATGTGAAAACTATAGGCGTTTCCAGTTTCAAGGAGCAGGGATGATGGGGGCGGAAGGAGTGGGCGTGGCATCCAAAATTTTGATGCAGTTTTTTCAGGGACATGACTAGCTATCTGCGTGCAAAATTTTGTAACTCTAGCTGTAAGAATGTGAGAAATATTTGGTTTTATCGGTTTTCAGTTATCGAACTTATCGATTTCCCAGCCTCCTAGTAGGCGTGGCACCCCAATCTTGACACTTTATCTGTCGCGCCTATAGACAAACATAATTGCAAAGTTTCAAGTCTCTAGCTTTACGGGTGTCGAAAAAAGTTGCGTTCATACAGACGGACAGACGGACACCATGACGGACATTGCACAAAACCAATATACTATGAGACCTTCGGTATCAAAGTATAAAAAAAACTCTCGAAAACATTCAGTTGAAAAATATCTTGATAAAAATTGGGACAAGCACATATAAGCATCAAAAAGATTTCAGGTTAATCAGGAAAAGCGAATATTAAATACTTTGCTATAATATGTTGTTAAATATTTTCTAATTTATTTATATCATATCTATCTACTATTGCTAAAATTTATATATAAACTATCGGCGCAGCGAAGCAAGCAGGACACTAACTAGTCTGTATATAAATCGATCGCAAGCAGACTGCGATCAAGTGCAAACGGTATTCTCTTGGTGTCTTAATTACGTGCACGTGCACTCGTGTATTGTATAGGCGCTCGCAGTGCGCCAGTATGATCCCCTCTCTTTCCAATTAGTACAGCGTATAATTCGGTGTGGGCGCCTCTTCCCCCGATACGACTATAACGCTGCACGTTCACTAATCGGCGTGGTTACCCTTCATACCCTCGAATTAGTGCATAACCCTGACCGCATGGCTAGAGGAGTGAATGTGGCTTGCGCTTCACATACCCTACTGCCCCAGTTGGCTAATCAAATTTTTTGAAGCTGTAAATACATTTAATATATTTGTGCATACAAAATGGACTTAGCCGCGATTCACTAACAAATATATAATAAAGCTTTAAAAATACAAAACCTTCGGGTTTTATTGTTTGTCAAAGTCTGTTCTTGATTGTAAGTACAATGCCAAACTTGTGTGTAAAAGTTTTCATTAAACATTTTGAAGTTTAATGTGACTTCGTCGATTCGACGAAGGTTACCATTTGTGTAAATAAAGTAACCTTACCAGTTTCTGGTTAAGTACAACAATAAACAAGTAAAAACGTTGCAGTCGGACGCAACCGACTGCGGAATACTTTGATACCAGTAAAAGAACGGTTGATAAGGGGGAATGCAGGGGCGAAGGGAGTGGGCCATGTGGTAAACATCGCCAGCTATCATGTTACCAAATTTGGTGACTTTAGCTCAAAAACTGTGGAAGATAACTTAACTCCCAAATTTAAAAGGCACGCGTGGCATCTAAATTTTTGAATCAAATGTATTTAACTGTCACTATATATCTGCCTACCAAGTTTGGTGGCTCTAGCTCAAAAACTGTTAAAGATATAGCCGAATCCGAATTTATAAGGCTTAGGTGGGCGTGGCATCCAAAATTTTGATGCAGATCTTTGGTAGATGCTGCCTTCTATCTTTCTACCCAATTTACGGGCTCTAGCTTAAAAACTATAAGAGATATCGAAATTTCCGATTTTATATAGTGGGGGGCAGAGGTGGGCGTGGCATCCTAATTTTTGATGCAGACCTTTTGAAGATGTCATCATATATCTTCCTACCAAATTTGGTGACACTATCCCAAAAAATGTGAAAACTATAGGCGTTTCCAATTTCATGGATAAGGGGGGGAATGGGGACGGAACCCGGGGGCGTGGCATCCAAAATTTTGATGCATTTTTTTGTGGAACGTCAATATAAATCCTGACACAAAATTTGGTGTCTCTAGCCCAAAAAATGTAAAAACTATAGGCGTTTCCAGTTTCAAGGAGCAGGGATGATGGGGGCGGAAGGAGTGGGCGTGGCATCCAAAATTTTGATGCAGTTTTTTCAGGGACATGACTAGCTATCTGCGTGCAAAATTTGGTAACTCTATCTGTAAGAATGTGAGAAATATTTGGTTTTATCGGTTTTCAGTTATCGAATTTATCGATTTCCCAGCCTCCTAGTAGGCGTGGCACCCCAATCTTGACACTTTATCTGTCGCGCCTATAGACAAACATAATTGCAAAGTTTCAAGTCTCTAGCTTTACGGGTGTCGAAAAAAGTTGCGTTCATACGGACAGACGGACAGACGGACAGACAGACAGACGGACAGACGGACAGACACCATGACGGACATTGCACAAAACCAATATACTATGAGACCTTCGGTATCAAAGTATAAATAGCAAGAAGCACATAGAAGCATCAGAAACGATTTCAGGTTAATCAGGAATAGAGAATATTAAATACTTTGCTATAATATGTTGTTAAATATATTATCTAATTTATTTATTTCATATCTATCTACTATTGCTAAAATTTATATAAACTATCGGCGCAGCGAAGTAAGCAGGACACTTACTAGTTTTTATATAAAAAAAACAAGTAAAAACGTTGCAGTCGGACGCACAAAATGTGGAAGATACACGCATAACCGTTTTAACAACGCCGGGGGGTGGGGGGCGGAAGGTGTGGGCGTGGCATCCCAATTTTTGTTGCAGTTTGTTGGAAAACTTCACTACCTATCTTGACACTAATTTTGGTAGCTCTAGCTCAAAAAATGTGAAAACTATAGGCGTTCCAAATTTCATGTAGAAGGGGGGATGGGGGCGGAATCAGGGGGCGTGGCATCCACAATTTTGATGCATATTTTTGGGGAACGTCAATATCTATCTTGACACGAAATTTGGTGGTTCTAGCCCAAAAAATGTGAAAACTATAGGCGTTTCCAATTTCAAGGAGCAGGCAGGATGGGGCCGGAAGGAGTGGGCGTGGCATCCAAAATTTTGATGCATATTTTTGGGGAACGTCAATATCTATCTTGACACAAAAATTGGTGAATGATGGGGGCGGAATCCGGGGGCGTGGCATCCACAATTTTGATGAATTTTTTTTGGGAACGTCAATATCTATCTTGACACAAAATTTGGTGGTTCTAGCCCAAAAAATGTGAAAACTATAGGCGTTTCGAATGTCATGGAGCACGCAGGATGGGGGACGGAAGGAGTGGGCGTGGCATCCAAAATTTTGATGCAGTTTTTTCAGGGACGTGACTAGCTATCTTCGTGCAAAATTTGGTAATTCTAGCTGTAAGAATGTCAGAAATATTTGGTTTTATCGGTTTTATGTTATCGACTTTATCGATTTCCCAGCCTCCTAGTAGGCGTGGCAACCCAATCTTGACACTTTATCTGTCGCGCCTATAGACAAACATAATTGCAAAGTTTAAAGTCTCTAGCTTTACGGGTGTCGAAAAAAGTTGCGTTCATACAGACGGACAGACACCATGACGGACATTGCACAAAACCAATATACTATGAGACCTTCGGTATCAAAGTAAAACAAGTAAAAACGTTGCAGTCGGACGCAACCGACTGCGGAATACTTTGATACCAGTAAAAGAACGGTTGATAAGGGGGAATGCAGGGGCGAAGGAAGTGGGCCATGTGGTAAACATCGCCAGCTATCATGTTACCAAATTTGGTGACTTTAGCTCAAAAACTGTGGAAGATAACTTAACTCCCAAATTTAAAAGGCACGCGTGGCATCTAAATTTTTGAATCAAATGTATTTAACTGTCACTATATATCTGCCTACCAAGTTTGGTGGCTCTAGCTCAAAAACTGTTAAAGATATAGCCGAATCCGAATTTATAAGGCTTAGGTGGGCGTGGCATCCAAAATTTTGATGCAGATCTTTGGTAGATGCTGCCTTCTATCTTTCTACCCAATTTACGGGCTCTAGCTTAAAAACTATAAGAGATATCGAAATTTCCGATTTTATATAGTGGGGGGGCAGAGGTGGGCGTGGCATCCTAATTTTTGATGCAGACCTTTTGAAGATGTCATCATATATCTTCCTACCAAATTTGGTGACACTATCCCAAAAAATGTGAAAACTATAGGCGTTTCCAATTTCATGGATAAGGGGGGGGAATGGGGACGGAACCCGGGGGCGTGGCATCCAAAATTTTGATGCATTTTTTTGTGGAACGTCAATATAAATCCTGACACAAAATTTGGTGTCTCTAGCCCAAAAAATGTAAAAACTATAGGCGTTTCCAGTTTCAAGGAGCAGGGATGATGGGGGCGGAAGGAGTGGGCGTGGCATCCAAAATTTTGATGCAGTTTTTTCAGGGACATGACTAGCTATCTGCGTGCAAAATTTGGTAACTCTATCTGTAAGAATGTGAGAAATATTTGGTTTTATCGGTTTTCAGTTATCGAATTTATCGATTTCCCAGCCTCCTAGTAGGCGTGGCACCCCAATCTTGACACTTTATCTGTCGCGCCTATAGACAAACATAATTGCAAAGTTTCAAGTCTCTAGCTTTACGGGTGTCGAAAAAAGTTGCGTTCATACGGACAGACGGACAGACGGACAGACAGACAGACGGACAGACGGACAGACACCATGACGGACATTGCACAAAACCAATATACTATGAGACCTTCGGTATCAAAGTATAAATAGCAAGAAGCACATAGAAGCATCAGAAACGATTTCAGGTTAATCAGGAATAGAGAATATTAAATACTTTGCTATAATATGTTGTTAAATATATTATCTAATTTAGTTATTTCATATCTATCTACTATTGCTAAAATTTATATAAACTATCGGCGCAGCGAAGTAAGCAGGACACTTACTAGTTTTTATATAAAAAAAAAACAAGTACAAACGTTGCAGTCGGACGCACAAAATGTGGAAGATACACGCATAACCGTTTTAACAACGCCGGGGGGTGGGGGGCGGAAGGTGTGGGCGTGGCATCCCAATTTTTGTTGCAGTTTGTTGGAAAACTTCACTACCTATCTTGACACAAATTTTGGTAGCTCTAGCTCAAAAAATGTGAAAACTATAGGCGTTCCAAATTTCATGTAGATGGGGTGATGGGGGCGGAATCAGGGGGCGTGGCATCCAAAATTTTGATGCATATTTTTGGGGAACGTCAATATCTATCTGGACACAAAATTTGGTGGTTCTAGCCCAAAAAATGTGAAAACTATAGGCGTTTCCAATTTCATGGAGCAGGCAGGATGGGGGCGAAAGGAGTGGGCGTGGCATCCAAAATTTTGATGCATATTTTTGGGGAACGTCAATATCTATCGTGACACAAAACTAAGTGGCTCTAGCCCAAAAATTGTGAAAACTATAGGCGTTTCCAATTGCATGGATAAGGGGGGATGGGGGCGGAATCCGGGGACGTGGCATCCAAAATTTTGATGCATTTTTTTGTGGAACGTCAATATCTATTTTGACACAAAATTTGGTGTCTCTAGCCCAAAAAATGTAAAAACTATAGGCGTTTCCAGTTTCAAGGAGCTGGGATGATGGGGGCGGAAGGAGTGGGCGTGGTATCCAAAATTTTGATGCAGTTTTTTCAAGGACATGACTAGCTATCTGCATGCAAAATTTGGTAACTCTAGCTGTAAGAATGTAAGAAATATTTGGTTTTATCGGTTTTCAGTTATCGAATTTATCGATTTCCCAGCCTCCTAGTAGGCGTGGCACCCCAATCTTGACACTTTATCTGTCGCGCCTATAGACAAACATAATTGCAAAGTTTCAAGTCTCTAGCTTAACGGGTGTCGAAAAAAGTTGCGTTCATACAGACGGACAGACGGACACCATGACGGACATTGCACAAAACCAATATACTATGAGACCTTCGGTATGAAAGTATAAAAACCACAACAAACCAAAACTTGGTCCGTCTAGAAAAATTTATCACACCAGAATATGTTATGGGGGTGGTTTTGCCTACTTGCTAATTATGAAACTCAGACCAAACGTAACACATAAAGACATACATAGAAACACAAGAAATTTTACTTTTGATCTACCATTTGCCATTGTTTTGATATAATTTTAGAGCTGACTTTTGTAACTTTGGTTGGTGATGCAAGTGCACATATGTAAGTACATTCATACCAATGTAAGTACATTGTTGTTGTACATATATGAATATTAAAAATGCAAGTGCAAATATAAATGCATGCATACATTGTTGACTTCTGAAGCGAGCTAAAGGAAAGCAAAAAATGTTCACCAAATATATTCCGTGCAAAAACAAACACACTAACAAATAGAAACGAAAGAAAATTTAATTTTTAATATATGCAAACTTGCATACATATGTATGTACCTCCATGTAATTGTATTTGTTTTTATATATCGAGCCCTTTGCGCGAAAAAAATAATCTCGAACACCTTTGTATAGAGGTGGATTTGCCTACTTGCTGCTTATATACCTCAGACAAAACGTAACACACTAACATTATTTATATACAATTTCGAACAAGCAAAGGGCGTTCACACAAGTTTGTATACAAATATATGCATGCCTGCGTCGTACGTGGAATCACGCTCTTGGTCCCACACCCAAAAATCGCCGCTTAAAGTTTAACAGAGCGTCGCTCTTATGACCGGCGCTAGATATCAAATAATATAAAATTTCGTTTCGATCATGCGCCTTTGTTGTTGCCCATTTACGTTCACTCTCTTTGCATGTCAATCATAAAGATTAATAACCCTACCTCCTCCGCACTCACAAAATCAAAGCTAAAGGCAGGTACACGTGATTCATGATGCAGATTCTCGCGTTTACGTGTGAGTTTAGGCTATGCAATTCACTTAACTGCAGCCTCTTAGATATGTTTTGCTTTGATTCAGTGCGTGCGAAGAAGGTACAGATACTAAGCTTGCGGATGCGCGCATACATAAGAGAGTGAACCAAAATGGGCAACAACAAAGGCGCGAGATTTAACATGAAGAGCGATGCGCTCGCGTGTTCAAGCTTTAAGCCGCTTCTTTTGGGTTTGGGACCAAGAGCGCGACTCACACGTATGACGCAAACATGCATAGATTCGCTCAATTCTATGAATGTATTCACGATGCAGGTGTACCTATGCAGACTGTCACCACAGCACGAGAATGAACGACTCTAAAAACAAGTAACAACGCTTTAGTAAAGAATTCACGACTAAAAGATACCCTAATCTCGAGTGCAGTGGTTCAGTTTTTCTTGACTTAACTTTAATATAAAATACCTCCGGTGTTTCTTAACTGACTTAGACCAAATTTTCACAGAAGCTATAAAGTTATCCATAGTTTCAACTGCCATTTTTACATTTTCTAAATTCAATATTTTTTCGTTATCGATTCCATGTGTATATCGGAAACCAGAATAGTTATCGATAGCTTTGAAATAAACTTGATCTGTCTATGGCTTAGGAGAAGTAATGTTCCAAATGTGAAGTCTCTAGCTCTTATAGTCTTTGAGATCTTCGCGCTCATACATACGGACGGACAGACGGACGGACAGACGGACGGAAAGACGGACATGGCTATATCGACTCGGCTGTTGATGCTGATCAAGAATATATATACTTTATGGAGTCGGAAATGCTTCCTTCTGCCTGTTACATACTTTTGCATAAAACAATTATACCCTATTTTATCCATTTCATGGGTTCAGGGTATAAAAATAATGTAAAATTTTACGCATCGATTGCTTGCAAAACAAAGTTTTCTTATATTTTGTAGCCACAGTAAGATAGCAGAAAGAAGAAGAGCTATTAGTGGTGTTTTGGTGCCGCATTCAGTTGTTGCCATAATAGGTGATGGAGCTTGCCTTTTAGATATGTTTCCTACCTTTTATTTGGTAGGCAAGGCTTCCATGGCACCATACGCTAACATATTGTAGCCCATGTTGTAACCAACTGGGAAACTTTTGCTTGCTTCAGCTTAAACTTAAATGGAGAGTGTTATAGCTCTTCTAAACAATATGAGTCACTATGTCAAATTTATATACTTATGGTACTGCATGTGAGCTTCAGGCAGCAGCAAAAATTTATGCTGTAAATTTTAAAGTTTCTCAAAATGGAAATTTATTACAAGCATTTGGAAATATTATGCATCCTGTAAAAAGATTGCGTTTTTCCGGTCCATTAATGAATGGACATTTTGATGTTTATATTCCTTTAGAGGAAGTATTAACTCAAGATTCTGATACGTCAAGTGAATGTAAAACTGAAAATCCCGTTAAAGACGTAGTCGGTTCACCGACAAAACAAAAAAGGCACGAAAACATTCAGTTGAAAAATATCTTGATAAAACAAGTGAAAACGTTGCAGTCGGACGCAACCGACTGCGGAATACTTTGATACCAGTAAAAGAACGGTTGGTAAGGAGTCTGCTTGCAAAGGAGTGGGCCGGGTGGTAAACATCGCCAGCTATCATGTTGCCAAATTTGGTGACTTTAGCTCAAAAACTGTGGAAGATAACGGAACATCCAAATTTAAATGGTGGGCGGCAGAGGTGGGTGTGGCATCCAAATTTTGTAATCAAATGTTTTTAACTGTCACCATTTATCTTCCTACCAAATTTGGTGGCTCTAGCTCAAAAACTGTTAAAGATATATCCGATCTCGAATTTATAAGGCGGGTGGCTTGGGTGGGCGTGGCATCCAACATTTTAATGTAATCTTTGGTAGATGTTGCCTTCTATCTTTCTACCGAATTTAGGGGCTCTAGCTTAAAAACTGTAAGAGATATCGAAATTTCCGATTTTAAATGGTGGGCGGCAGAGGTGGGCGTGGCATCCCAATTTTTGATGCAGATCTTTTGTAGATGTCACCATATATCTTCCTACCAAATTTGGTGACTGTAGTTTAAAAAATGAGGAAGATACACGCATAACCGTTTCAACAACGCCGGGGGGTGGGGGGCGGAAGGTGTGGGCGTGGCATCCCAATTTTTGTTGCAGTTTGTTGGAAAACTTCACTACCTATCTTGACACAAATTTTGGTAGCTCTAGCTCAAAAAATTTGAAAACTATAGGCGTTCCAAATTTCATGTAGAAGGGGGGATGGGGGCGGAATCAGGGGGCGTGGCATCCACAATTTTGATGCATATTTTTGGGGAACGTCAATATCTATCTTGACACAAAATTTGGTGGTTCTAGCCCAAAAAATGTGAAAACTATAGGCGTTTCCAATTTCAAGGAGCAGGCAGGATGGGGGCGGAAGGAGTGGGCGTGGCATCCAAAATTTTGATGCAGTTTTTTCAGGGACGTGACTAGCTATCTTTGGCGAAATTTGGTAATTCTAGTTGTAAGAATGTGAGAAATATTTGGTTTTATCGGTTTTATGTTATCGATTTTATCGATTTCCCAGCCTCCTAGTAGGCGTGGCAACCCAATTTTGACACTTTATCTGTCGCGTCTATAGACAAACATAATTGCAAAGTTTCAAGTCTCTAGCTTTACGGGTGTCGAAAAAAGTTGCGTTCATACAGAAAATCAAAAATACCACGCCCACTCCTCCGCCCTCATCGCCACTTCTCCTTGAAATTGGAAACGCCTATAGTTTTCACATTTTTTGGGCTAGAGCTACCAAATTTTGTATCAAGATAGGTAGTGAAGTTTTCCAACAAACTGCAACAAAAATTGGGATGCCACGCCCACACCTTCCGCCTCCCACCCCCCGCCGTTGTTAAAACGGTTATTAGTGTATCTTCCACATATTAAGAGCTACAGTAACCAAATTTGTAGAAAGATAGATGGCAACATCTGAAAAGATCAGCATACAAATTTTGGATGTCACGCCCACCCAAGACACCCATCTTATAAAGTAGGAATCGGCCTATCTTTTTGAGCTAGAGCCATAATTCTTGGTAGGAAGATAAATGGTGACATTCAAAAAGTGGCACCCAACTTTTGAATTTTTAGTTTTACAGTTATCTTCCACAGTTTTTGAGCTTATGTCACCAAATTTGGTAACTTAATAGCTGACGTTGTTTACCACCAGGCCCACCCCTTCCGACCCTGCATTACCCCTTTGCAATAAGATTCATCATCCGTTCTTTTACTGGTATTAAAGTATTCCGCAGTAGGTGGCGTCCGACTGCAACGTTTTCACTTGTTTTTAATTAGGGGAAGTCCAAAAATTATGCTCGTTGCGTTTGCAATACATGCTAGAGCTAGCGTCAGCTGCTACAGTCGTTTGAAGCAGAAAATTTTTGCAATTTGGACGCAATAATTATTTTGTAAAAAGTGCGAGCTAAAAATTTTTTTTTAAATATTTTAATAAGTTTGTTGCTGGAAACAAAATTATTTCCGTGTTGCTGATAGTCTCAAGGACTTAAAATAAAAAAACCACACTAAAAAAAGTTTTCGTTAGCTTTTTATCGCTTTTATAAGGTACCCCGTCTAAAGGCGGTCTTGGGACAATTCGGAAAAAAATTCGATCGTAAGTTTTAAAATGGAACAACCTAAGACTTATTTAAGTTCAAATAATTGCATCACGGAACGTGGAACGACTACAAATGCATAAACTTTCAGATCTTTCTGTTGTGGGGATTGAGAAAATTTTTGAATTCGGTTGATTTTGACATTGATACTATTTGACTGATGATGTTTGCGAGGCAGCGTTTCCTGTCAATGAGGAAGATCAAGAAGCGATTGAAAGAGCGGTAAATATGTCGGATTCTATGTTGGCTACAGAGATTTGTGTAACTTTAACCGGAAGTCCTACTCTGTTTGCGAAATTGTTGTCACCTTACACTTTAATTGCATCGCATTCACCTCAAGCACAGAAACGCAAACGCAAAGCGCCTGCTGAGCATGATATTGCTCATGCTGAAGAATGGAGGTTCTGTTTGGGCTATAGATCCAAAATCACCGCTTTTCAAAAAGATATTGTGGCGGCAAGAGAACTTTGTCATGGATAAATCTGCGATTTCTTTACTGAGCCTGACCTAGGAGTTCTTAAAAAGCTTGATATGCCATTCAAGTGTTGCCAATATTTTTTAATGATACTCTCATTGAGCATATTACCCAGCAAACAAATTTGTATGCTGCCCAAAAAGATGTCAATACTTCATTTTCAACAACCGATCTGGAAATTCGAAAATTTATTGGCATTTTATTTTTTTTTTATGTCAGTCTATCGCTACCCAAATGTTCGTTCATATTGGGGGGAGTACGAGTTTGGAACAGTGCAGAACACAATGTCAAAAATCGCTTTGAAAATATATGAAGCAATTTGCATTTCAACGATAATAGTAAGTTGCCCTCCAAGTATTCTGCCTTTATACAAAATACGGCCTATCGTAAATCACTTCAATGAGAAGAAGAAGCCAACGCTTATCTGTGGATGAACAAATGTGTGCAACGAAGATGAAGACTTTTCTTCGACAATATTTACCAGACAAACCACACAAATGGGGAGTGAAATTCTTAAATTTGTGTGACTCTTCTGGCTTTTGCTATAATTTTTAGATATATTACGACGCAGGAGACAACGTTGTTCAAACTTTCTCACCAAATCTTAGTGCGGCAACAAATGAAGTTGTTCGATTATCGCGCAACGTTCCGGATTTCAAAACCCATATTATCTACTTCGAGAATTATTATACTTCTTTGCCGCTTCGTGTATATCTCAAATCCCGGGGAATATTTTCTTTGGTAACTATTTGCTCGAATCGCATTCCAAATTGTAAGCTGCCAACTGACTGCGACCTCAAGAAACAAGTATCAGGAGTGGAAATATCTTTGACGGTTGGGAAGGAAAGTAAGGCATTGCGACTTGCTTCGAATTGCTTGAATAGTAATCTTTTTGTTTTTTGAGCCTTTCTCTATTTCCTTTATATTAAAATGTCAAAACAAAAAAATTTGTATATGTATGACATTTTTTGGCCTACTTACCCAAAGCCGCCTCTAGGCGGTCCACGGTTTTAGTCCTATAAAACTCGATCCGTGCAGAAGTAAACATTTTTCCAGAACTAACCTTTACTTTTATGACTAATGAATACAAAAATAATTTTTTTCTTGGAAAAAAAAATTTGGACACTGGAGGGTTCATATATTTTTTCTTTAAGTATAAATATATAAAAATGATTACAGCTACAAAGGTTAATAAAAATATAGTGAATAACCCATATGTTACTTTTTTCGTATATTAGTTCTGCTATTTCTTTTAAATTTTCAAAACCCTAGCCGTTTTTTCAGGGGTTTGCAGCTCTGATGTAATCAGTATTAGGTATGGGAATTAATAACTAAATATTAGTTTTTATACTTTGATACCGAAGGTCTCATAGTATATTGGTTTTGTGCAATGTCCGTCATGGTGTCTGTCTGTCCGTCCGTCCGTATAAACGCAACTTTTGTCGACACCCGTAAAGCTAGAGACTTGAAACTTTGCAATTATGTTTGTCTATAGGCGCGATAGATAAAGTGTTAATATTGGGTTGCCACGCCTACTAGGAGGCTGGGAAATCGATAAATTCGATAGCTGAAAACCGATAAAAAAAATTTCTCACATTTATACAGCCAGAAATACCAAATTTTGCACGCAGATAGCTAGTCATGTCCCTAAAAAAACTGCATCAAAATTTTGGATGCCACGCCCCCGGATTCCGCCCCCATCATCCCCTTCTCCATGAAATTGGAAACGCAAATAGTTTTCACAATTTTTTGGCAAGATTCACCAAATTTTGTGTCAAGATAGATATTGACGTTCCCCAAAAATATGCATCAAAATTGTGGATGCCACGCCCACTCCTTCCGCCCTCATCCTGCCTGCTCCTTGAAATTGGAAACGCCTATAGTTTTCACATTTTTTGGGCTAGAACCACCAAATTTTGTGTCTAGATAGATATTGACGTTCCCCAAAAAAATGCATCAAAATTGTGGATGCCACGCCCCCTAATTCCGCCCCCATCCCCCCTACTACATGAAATTTGGAACGCCTATAGTTTTCACATTTTTTGAGCTAGAGCTACCAAAATTTGTGTCAAGATAGGTAGTGAAGTTTTCCAACAAACTGCAACAAAAATTGGGATGCCACGCCCACACCTTCCGCCCCCCACCCCCCGGCGTTGTTGAAACGGTTATGCGTGTATCTTCCACATTTTTTGAACTACAGTCACCAAATTTGGTAGGAAGATATATGGTGACATCTACAAAAGATCAGCATCAAAAATTGGGATGCCACGCCCACCTCTGCCGCCCACCATTTAAAATCGGAAATTTCGATATCTCTTACAGTTTTTAAGCTTGAGCCCCTAAATTCGGTAGAAAGATAGAAGGCAACATCTACCAAAGATATGCATCAAAATTTTGAATGACACGCCCACCCAAGCCACCCGCCTTATAAAATCGAAATCGGCTATATCTTTAACAGTTTTTGAGCTAGAGCCACCAAATTTGGTAGGAAGATAAATGGTGACAGTTAAAAACATTTGATTACAAAATTTGGACGCCACACTCACCTCTGCCGCCCACCATTTAAATTTGAAAGTTTAGTTATCTTCTACAGTTTTTGAGCTAAAGTCACCAAATTTGGTAACATGATAGCTGGCGATGTTTACCACCCGGCCCACTCCTTTGCAAGCAGACTCCTTACCAACCGTTCTTTTACTGGTATCAAAGTATTCCGCAGTCGGTTGCGTCCGACTGCAACGTTTTCACTTGATTTCTTTCAAATCGGATACTAATTTATCTCTTACAGTTTTTGAGCTAGAGTCACAAAATTTGGAGGATGATAGATGGTGACATTAACCAAAGATTTTCATCCAAAATGTTAATGCCACGCCCACATCTGCCGCCCAAATGTCAATGCATTATGTATATCATTTCAAACATTTATCAAAAAAAAATTGTTCAAATAAAACATAAACTTGGCACTTGATCGGATTAGCGTTTGAATATTTAAAAAAAAATAAAAAAATCTATATTTGTTAATTCTAGTTGAATTAAAGATTCCCTTCACATACATATATGGTAAAACAACAAACTTTTGCAGAGTTTGCATTTTTTTTTTTGCTGTGGTTGACCTTTCTGTGGAAATGCCCATATATAACAAGTAAAAACGTTGCAGTCGGACGCAACCGACTGCGGAATACTTTGATACCAGTAAAAGAACGGTTGATAAGGGGGAATGCAGGGGCGAAGGGAGTGGGCCATGTGGTAAACATCGCCAGCTATCATGTTACCAAATTTGGTGACTTTAGCTCAAAAACTGTTAAAGATAACTTAACTTCCAAATGTAAAAGGTGGGCGGCAGAGGTGGGCGAGGCATCCAAATTTTTGAATCAAATGTTTTTAACTGTCACTATCTATCTTCCTACCAAGTTTGGTGGCTCTAGCTCAAAAACTGTTAAGGATATAGCCGATTCCGATTTTATAAGGCGGGTTCCTTTGGTGGGCGTGGCATCCAAAATTTTGAATCAAATGTTTTTAACTGTCACTATCAATCTTCCTACCAAGTTTGGTGGCTCTAGCTCAAAAACTGTTAAAGATATAGCCGATTCCGATTTTATAAGGCGGGTGGCTTAGGTGGGCGTGGCATCCAAAATGTTGATGCTTTTTTTGGGGAACGTCAATATCTATCTTCACAAAAAATGTCTCTAGCCCAAAAAATGTAAAAACTATTGGCGTTTCCAGTTTCAAGGAGCAGGGATGATGGGGGCGGAAGGAGTGGGCGTGGCATCCAATATATTGATGCAGTTTTTTCAAGGACATGACTAGCTATCTGCGTGCAAAATTTGGTAACTCTAGCTGTAAGAATGTGAGAAATATTTGGTTTTATCGGTTTTCAGTTATTGAATTTATCGATTTCCCAGCCTCCTAGTAGGCGTGGCACCTTGGCAATCTTGACACTTTATCTGTCGCGCCTATAGACAAACATAATTGCTAAGTTTCAAGTCTCTAGCTTTACGGGTGTCGAAAAAAGTTGCGTTCATACAGACGGACAGACGGACACCATGACGGACATTGCACAAAACCAATATACTATGAGACCTTCGGTATCAAAGTATAAAAACTAATATTAAGTTATTAATTCCCATACCTAATACTGATTACATCAGAGCTGCAAACCCCTGAAAAAACGGCTAGGGTTTTGAAAATTTAAAAGAAATAGCAGAACTTATATACGAAAAAAGTAACATATGGGTTATTCACTATATTTTTATTAACCTTTGTAGCTGTAATCATTTTTATATATTTATACTTAAAGAAAAAATATATGAACCCTCCAGTGTCCAAATTTTTTTTCCAAGAAAAAAAATTATTTTTGTATTCATTAGTCTTAAAAGTAAAGGTTAGTTCTGGAAAAATGTTTACTTCTGCACGGATCGAGTTTTATAGGACTAAAACCGTGGACCGCCTAGAGGCGGCTTTGGGTAAGTAGGCCAAAAATAATGTCATATACAAATTGTTTTGTTTTGACATTTTAATATAAAGGAAATAGAGAAAGGCTCAAAAAACAAAAAGATTACTATTCAAGCAATTCGAAGCAAGTCGCAATGCCTTACTTTCCTTCCCAACCGTCAAAGATATTTCCACTCCTGATACTTGTTTCTTGAGGTCGCAGTCAGTTGGCAGCTTACAATTTGGAATGCGATTCGAGCAAATAGTTACCAAAGAAAATATTCCCCGGGATTTGAGATATACACGAAGCGGCAAAGAAGTATAATAATTCTCGAAGTAGATAATATGGGTTTTGAAATCCGGAACGTTGCGCGATAATCGAACAACTTCATTTGTTGCCGCACTAAGATTTGGTGAGAAAGTTTGAACAACGTTGTCTCCTGCGTCGTAATATATCTAAAAATTATAGCAAAAGCCAGAAGAGTCACACAAATTTAAGAATTTCACTCCCCATTTGTGTGGTTTGTCTGGTAAATATTGTCGAAGAAAAGTCTTCATCTTCGTTGCACACATTTGTTCATCCACAGATAAGCGTTGGCTTCTTCTTCTCATTGAAGTGATTTACGATAGGCCGTATTTTGTATAAAGGCAGAATACTTGGAGGGCAACTTACTATTATCGTTGAAATGCAAATTGCTTCATATATTTTCAAAGCGATTTTTGACATTGTGTTCTGCACTGTTCCAAACTCGTACTCCCCCCAATATGAACGAACATTTGGGTAGCGATAGACTGACATAAAAAAAAAATAAAATGCCAATAAATTTTCGAATTTCCAGATTGGTTGTTGAAAATGAAGTATTGACATCTTTTTGGGCAGCATACAAATACTGAGCATAGAATACATAGAGACCTTAAATCGACTTTAATCTTATTGCCGTCTCTCTTGTGTCCGTTATATTACGCTCATTGCACGTGTACCCTACTTTTTTTGATCAAGCATATTATTTTGCACATTATTAAGCTTTTCAAATTATTTTACATATTTCTTTTAACATGTTTGTCTGCTGCTGTAAAAACTGTAAAATTTCTGGTGGATCCACCCAAGATTTTATCCTATGTAGAGCGTGTGATAACATGATTCACATGAAATGTGCTACTTTCAGTGCCAAGATCAGGGACAGCTTAGCAGCTGATTCTGGTCTTAAGTGGTATTGCCACACCTGCAATGAGATAGAGAAGGAACAGTCAAAGTTCATGAGGCTGACCTTCAATTACTTCAAAGTTGTCCGAAATAAATTCGATACGCTTCGTGGCAGTATTAAAGAGTTGGAAGACCACATGAATACTGCTAAAACGTTAAATGACTCGCCGAAGCGCAAAAAGACTTCGGGCTCTTGTCCGCTTGCAGTCCCGCTGGTGTTGCCCCCCAATCCTCTTCTGCCGGCTACTGCCTCTACCCCTGCTGCCACATCCAAGCCTCCCCTAGCGGCTATTGTTAGTACCCCTACACCAGCTGCCAGCCCGTTAATGGTATTTAACTCACCGGCAACTAACCCGGTGTTACCTAAAACTAATGTTCTTCCCGTAGATCCCTGTGGTTCAAACGATAGTCAGCCTACTGATTCTACGTTAGGTTCAACTCTTAAGCCCATTAGGGTTGTACCTCAGAGTAAATTTTTTTTTGTTTCTAGGCTCGCTTCCGATAATTCTGCGGAAGATGTAAGCGCCTATATAAAAGGTAAAATTGATTCCCCGCGAATTGTTGTCGACAAATTTAAATTCAAGCTCGCCCGCGATATATCGTCCTTTAAGCTGAAAAGTTTTGGCCGCCACACATCATAGTGAAGGAGTATGTTAGTAGGCGAAGTAATAATAATAACAATGTTAGGATCAGTAGTGCTCCTCCTGTTGCATCCACTTTAGTAGCAAAAAACTAACACAGTTGATTACCTCCCTCTTACTGGGTTATCAGAATGTAAGAGGACTTTGTAGTAAACTTAGTACTTTGTACCTTAATAGTCATTCTTTTCCCTTTCATGTCGTTGCCATCACCGAAACGTGGTTTAGACAAGACATACTTAATTCGGAAGTATTATCTAACAGATTCTGCATCTATAGAAAAGACCGCCCTCTGCGCCGTGGTGGTGGGGTGCTTATTGCTGTTGATGTGGACTTTTCCTCTGAGACAGTAATATTAAGTGGCTCTATAGATATTGAGTTTGTTGCTGTAAAGTTAAATATTAACGGTGTTGGTATTTATATTTCTTGTTCCTATATACCACCTTTATCTGACAGCTCTGTTTATAATGAACATATGTCAGCAATACTTTGCATATCTTCTATGCTTTCTGATCGTGATATTTTTGTAGTTCTTGGCGATTTTAATATTGCTGATGCTACTTGGATTTCAAGTCCGGACTCAAGCGTGTTGACCCCCATGGTGCAGACTGATTTTCTGGTTGGTTTATTTGAAATGTCGTTGTGTCAGATCAATGAATTGGTTGACTGGACGCCCCTCTATGGTTCTGAGGACTTGGATACGGCAATCAGTATTTGTTATTGCACCTTAGAAAATTTATTCGATAAGTGTGTCCCTTTTGGTAGGCCAAGTAGGAAAAACAAACCTGCGTGGTTTACACGAGAGTTGACTGCCCTCCAAAATCGAAAATCTAAGCTTTATAAGAGTTTCAGAAAATCTGGCTCTTCTATTCATTACTCATCATACTTGATTGCGCGCTCCAGTTTTTCAGTCATGAATAATTCATGTTATAAAAATTACCTAAGTCAGTGCAGACTACAGTTTCAGCAAGATCCTAAGAGGTTCTATGACTTCGTTAATGCGAAGCGAAAGTCATCAACACTTCCATCTAATTTATATTTTAAAAACAAGTCGGCCAATTCGGATCAGGCCATTGCCGATTTATTTGCCGAATTTTTTCAAACAACATACAGTTCAATTGATAATCAGGTTGATCTGCGTTACCCGTATCAGGTTGATGCCTCTAATTGCATTTTTGAACCAAGTATCACGGAGTGTATTTTCCCCGGGACCTGACGGCGTACCAAGCTGTGTGCTTAAGTACTGTGCTGATGGTCTCTTAAAGCCTTTGCATAAATTGTTGAGTTTGTCTATTAAGAAATGTTTATTTCCTAATATCTGGAAAGAATCATTTATTATTCCGCTCCATAAAAAAGGAGACAAGTCTAATGTTCAAAATTATAGGGGTATATCCAAATTGTCTGCTATACCAAAAATGTTTGAGAAATTAATAACTTCTCAATTACAACATTTTTGCAGATCTTTAATTTCACCGTGCCAGCATGGATTCATGAAACAAAGATCTACTACCACTAACCTGTTAGAATTTACTTCACTAGTTGTTAATGGTTTTCAAAATAAAATGCAAACGGATGTTATTTACACTGATTTCAACAAGGCATTTGACTCGGTTAATCACTACCTTTTACTTCATAAACTTCAACTGTTAGGTTTTCCTAGCAATCTTATTCGGTGGATAAGGGAATATTTAACTCATAGAACACAGAGAGTCAGTTTTAATGACGCTGTCTCTAAGGTGGTTCATGTCACTTTCGGTGTTCCGCAAGGAAGTCACCTTGGACCTTTATTATTTACACTTTTCATCAATGATCTTCCATCTGTTATTGACCAATCTCGAGTGCTGATGTATGCTGACGATGTAAAATTATGCATGTCGGGTACTGCTCTGTTGTCTGCTCAAAAACTACAAACTGATTTAGATAATTTTCAAAAGTGGTGTCGTGTTAACTTACTTAATCTTAATTGCAACAAATGTAAAGTCATGTCTTTTTATAGATGCCTTCCTTTTTCAAATATATATTTTCTTGATGGAAGCCCACTCGATCGCATTGAATGGGTTGAAGACTTAGGTATCCTTTTTGATCCGAAACTTAAATTTCACAAGCATATCTCTTCAGTTGCAAATCGAGCCTCTAGTACCTTGGGGTTTATTAAGCGCTGGTCGAAAGAATTTGACGATCCCTACATAACCAAAACACTTTACACGTCTCTGGTACGTCCTATTCTTGAATATGGATCTTGTATCTGGTATCCCAAATACATGATTCACCAGGATAGAATAGAATCAGTGCAAAAACAATTCTTGCTCTTTGCCCTTAGGAGATTTAACTGGGATACTAACATTAACCTACCTTCCTACCACAGTAGACTTTTACTAATAAATCTTCCTTCTCTTTCTGATCGCAGAACAATGCTAGGTGTAGTATTTTTACATAAACTAATAAATGGTGAAATTGATTCCTCCGAATTAATCAGCCAAATTAGTTTTGCTGTTCCGATCAGAAGGACAAGGATTTTTCTACCCATTGCTCTTCAAGCTTGTCAATCTAACTATGCTATTCATAACCCTTTTCGGATTTTATGTTCAAACTATAACGAATTTTCCCACTTAATAAACGGTGTCACTTCTAGTAGTTCTCTTAAAAAGTTAGTCTTATGTCATTTGTCTACGTTTTCGCGATCTACGTAACCGTACGCTATGCGGTGTGCCCCTCGGTCGGTTGGGCGGGAGGTTGGTTGCTTTTTGCTTGGGTTCGCGCGTTAACAAGCCGGTGCTTGGTATCGTTGGGCCACTTGAATGTACTGTCTTTTTTTAGTACATCTACGTCCAATAATAATAATAAAATATGTTAAACTTCCGATCCAGGAAGAAGAAGAGTCGAAAACTTAACAGACAGAGCTGGCCGCGCAAAAGCGCAACGTCATTATATTTCTTGCTCTGCTGTAAGCAACACAACAGACTTGGGCTGGAGCTAAAGTCGCGTGTATGTATGCGTGCATATGTGAGCGAGCAGTTAGTCACACGGACACATGACATGTATGTGTTAGTGCATTCTTGGCCGCTCTTCAATGATGAGAGAGCGAGAAAGCAGCAATTGCAGATGCTTTTGTTTCAGTTGCTGTTCGTTTGCAGCAGCCCGGCTAGTATTTTTAGGGTATAGAGCGCTCCATTGGAATGCAAGTAACGGTAAAAATACATTTGAGTATACATGCACTTGCGCTGGCTTCATTTTTTGGTGGGCTAGCTTTGCCGAGATTTTTGTGATTTTGTTTCGTTTGCTCAGCACAGTATATACAGTGTGTGTGTGTACATGTATGAAAAGGCAGCACATTATTATGTATGCGTCGCAATTGTCTTGTTAGTTTTGACCTGCCTCAACTTTTAGAATTTTCAGCAATTTTATAACAAGTTGAGGATACGAATAAAATTCATGTTATTATATTTATATTTTTTTTTATTAATTATTAAAATACATTTAAATCGTTAAGAGGTGCATAATTAATCATTTGTCTAATAATTATTTATATTTTATTTATACATATAATTATGTATTTTCGACCCTTGAAAGTAAATACATATTTGATGTCGATTGCCAATGTTCAAATTCAAAATTTGCGCGCATTTGTATCTGCCTACAAAAAACCTAAAAAGACACTCTCTGTTCGTACATACTCTTTCGAGATATTAACTATATGACACTAGCAAATAATTTTGCCACACAAATACTTTATAGTTGAGCATTAACATACAAAAGATGCACACAGATTCCGAAAGAGTATTCAGAACTGTGCTTCTGTTGTGATCTAATAATTATTTATATTTAAATAATTATTTGTACATACAAAATATTCAGAAAGAGTATAAATGGGTCATTATGTCGGCAGCTGGAAGAAAAACCTTGGCTCGCGACAGCCGCATGCCAAAAAAAAACCCAAGTGAACGCACACAAGTTTCAACGATATCAACAGAAGCACAGTTCTGAATACTCTTTCGGAATCTGTGTGCATCTTTTGTATGTAAATGCTCAACTATAAAGTATTTGTGTGGCAAAATTATTTGCTAGTGTCATATAGTTAATATCTCGAAAGAGTATGTATGAACAGAGAGTGTCTTTTTTAGGTTCTTGTAGGCAGATACAAATTCTCGCAAATTTTGAATTTGAACATTGGCAATCGACATCAAATATGTATTTACTTTCAAGGGTCGAAAATACATAATTATATAAATAAAATATAAAAAATTATTAGACAAATGATCAATTATGCACCTCTTAACGATTTAAATGTATTTTAAAAATTAATAAAAAAAAAATATAAATATATTCGTATCCTCAACTTGTTATAAAATTGCAGAAAATTCTAAAAGTTGAGGCAGGTCAAAACTAACAAGACAATTGCGACGCATACATAAAAATGTGCTGCCTTTTCATACATGTACACACACACATGTATATACTGTGCTGAGCAAACGAAACAAAATCACAAAAATCTCGGCAAAGCTAGCCCACCAAAAAATGAAGCCAGCGCAAGTGCATGTATACTCAAATGTATTTTTACCGTTACTTGCATTCCAATGTAGCGCTCTATACCCTAAAAACACTAGCCGGGCTGCTGCAAGCGAACAGCTACTGAAACAAAAGCATCTGCAATTGCTGCTTTCTCGCTCTCTCATCATTGAAGAGCGGCCAAGAATGCACTAACACATACATGTCATGTGTCCGTGTGACTAACTGCTCGCTCACATATGCACGCATACATACACGCGACTTTAGCTCCAGCCCAAGTCCGTTGTGTTGCTTACAGCAGAGCAAAAAATAGAGTGACGTTGCGCTTTTGCGCGGCCAGCTCTGTCTGTTAAGTTTTCGACTCTTCTTCTTCCTGGATCGGAAGTTTAACATTTTGACGGCAATAAGATTAAAGTCGATTTAAGGTCTCTATGTATTCTATGCTCAGTGATACAAATTTGTTTGCTGGGTAATATGCTCAATGAGAGTATCATTCAAAAAAATATTGGCAACACTTGAATGGCATATCAAGCTTTTTAAGAACTCCTAGGTCAGGCTCAGTAAAGAAATCGCAGATTTATCCATGACAAAGTTCTCTTGCCGCCACAATATCTTTTTGAAAAGCGGTGATTTTGGATCTATAGCCCAAACAGAACCTCCATTCTTCAGCATGAGCAATATCATGCTCAGCAGGCGCTTTGCGTTTGCGTTTCTGTGCTTGAGGTGAATGCGATGCAATTAAAGTGTAAGGTGACAACAATTTCGCAAACAGAGTAGGACTTCCGGTTGAAGTTACACAAATCTCTGTAGCCAACATAGAATCCGACATATTTACCGCTCTTTCAATCGCTTCTTGATCTTCCTCATTGACAGGAAACGCTGCCTCGCAAACATCATCAGTCAAATAGTATCAATGTCAAAATCAACCGAATTCAAAAATTTTCTCAATCTCCACAACAGAAAGAGCTGATAGCTTATGCATTTGTAGTCGTTCCACGTTCCGTGATGCAATTATTTGAACTTAAATAAGTCTTAGGTTGTTCCATTTTAAAACTTACGATCGAGTTTTTTTCCGAATTGTCCCAAGACCGCCTTTAGACGGGGTACCTTATAAAAGCGATAAAAAGCTAACGAAAACTTTTTTTTTAATGTGGGTTTTTATACTTTGATACCGAAGGTCTCATAGTATATTGGTTTTCTGCAATGTCCGTCATGGTGTCTGTCCGTCTGTCCGTATGAACGCAACTTTTTTCGACACCCGTAAAGCTAGAGACTTGAAACTTTGCAATTATGTTTGTCTATAGGCGAGACAGATAAAGTGTCAAGATTAGGTTGCCACGCTTACTAGGAGGCTGGGAAATGGATAAATTCGATAACAGAAAACCGATAAAACCAAATATTTCTCACATTCTTACAGCTAGAGCTACCAAATTTTGCACGAAGATAGCTAGTCATGTCCCTGAAAAAAATGCATCAAAATTTTGGATGCCACGCCCACTCCTTCCGCCCCCATCATCCCTGCTCCTTGAAATTGGAAACGCCTACAGTTTTCAAATTTTTTTGGCTAGAGCCACCAAATTTTGTGTCAAGATAGATATTGACGTTCCCCAAAAAATGCATGAATATTTTGGATGCCACGCCCCCTGATTCCGCCCCCATCCCCCCTTCACCAAGAAATTGGAAACGCCTATTGTTTTCACATTTGTTGGGCTAGAGCCACCAAATTTTGTGTGTAGATAGATATTTACGTTCCCCAAAAAAATGCATCAACATTTTGGATGCCACGCCCCCTGATTCCGCCCCCATCCCCCCTTCTACTTGAAATTGGAAACGCCTATAGTTTTCACATTTTTTGAGCTTGAGTCACCAAATTTGGTAGGAAGATATATGGTGACATCTACAAAAGGTCTGCATCAAAAATTAGGATGCCACGCCCACCTCTGCCCACCACTATTTAAAATCGGAAATTTCGATATTTCTTATAGTTTTTAAGCTAGAGCTAGAAAGATAGAAGGCAGCATCTACAAAAGATCTGCATCAAAATTTTGGATGCCACGCCAACCTAAGCCACCCGCCTTATAAAATCGGAATCGGCTATATCTTTAACAGTTTTTGAGCTAGAGCCACCAAACTTGGTAGGAAGATTGATAGTAACAGTTAAAAACATTTGATTTAAAACTTTAGATGCCACGCCCACCAAAGCCACCCGCCTTATAAAATCGGAATCGGCTATATCTTTAACAGTTTTTGAGCTAGATCCACCAAACTTATTAGGAAGATAGATAGTGACAGTTAAAAACATTTGATTCAAAAATTTGGATGCCACGCCTACCTCTGCCGCCCACCTTTTAAATTTGGGAGTTAAGTTATCTTTAACAGTTTTTGAGCTAAAGTCACCAAATTTGGTAACATGATAGCTGGCAATGTTTACCACATGGCCCACTCCCTTCGCCCCTGCATTCCCCCTTATCAACCGTTCTTTTACTGGTATCAAAGTATTCCGCAGTCGGTTGCGTCCGACTGCAACGTTTTTACTTGTTTATTTTAAGTCCTTGAGACTATCAGCATCACGGAAATAATTTTGATTCCAGCAACAAACTTATAAAAATATTTTTAAAAAAAATTTTTAGCTCGCACTTTTTACAAAATAATTATTGCGTCCAAATTGCAAAAATTTTCAGCTTCAAACGACTGTAGCAGCTGACGCTAGCTCTAGCATGTATTGCAAACGCAACGAGCATAATTTTTGGACTTCCCCTAATTAAAAACAAGTGAAAACGTTGCAGTCGGACGCAACCGACTGCGGAATACTTTAATACCAGTAAAAGAACGGATGATGAGTCTTATTGCAAATGGGTAATGCAGGGTCGGAAGGGGTGGGCCTGGTGGTAAACAATGCCAGCTATTATGTTACCAAATTTGATGACATAAGCTCAAAAACTGTTGAAGATAACTGTACAACTAAAAATTCAAAAGGTGGGTGCCACTTTTTAAATGTCACCATTTATCTTCCTACCAAGATTAATGGCTCTAGCTCAAAAAGATATGCCGTGTAACGAATAACGTACGAGTTATTAGAGGAGCGGATGTTCGGACAACGGATAGGAGTACGCGCTGGCTCTGACTAAGCTCGTCGGCAATGTCGTGAGTGCCCAAAAAAAAACCTCCCATTGCTGTGCTCCCAGCATTATAAGTTTATTAATTTTAAAAGAAATCGCGTACTTTATTTTTTTTTCTTTTTGTGAAGGGAATAGTTAGAAAAATGTTAGAAAACAGGAAGGGCTGGATATAGTGGAGTGAGAGGGAGAGATGAGTAGACAGTTAAGGTTAGAGGTAAGCTAGAATATACAGAGGGTATGCAGTTGAGGCAGACGGACCTGTTGATACCACACAGCTGTTGTTGTGTAGATTGCCCACCCTTCCATGATCCTGGTAATTCCCTTGAATAAATAAATTCAGGATCCCAAACAAAATTTACCGTCCGACTACGGATATCTCATCCCAGTTAGGCAAGGCATAGCTCCATAAGAAATAAAGGTAGTTCACGCAGGCATTATGAAACTCATTTTATTGACTAAAGACATATTCAAATGCAGACAATAATAACAAATAAAACTGACTAACAATTTAACTAATAACATCCGTAAGTGAAGAGAGTAACTATAGGAATCATCCTTAATATAAGTGCATAAAAATAATCGTTATAAATATATGAGATATGCTGTGCATATAAATAATTTATATCATTATTTTTCTTTTAAATTTACTAATTACTATAGAGCTAATATTATTTATTTGAGTGTTTAATTTGTTTTTGTTTCTAGGCTCGCTTCCGATAATTCTGCGGAAGATGTAAGCGCCTATATAAAAGGTAAAATTGATTCCCCGCGAATTGTTGTCGACAAATTTAAATTCAAGCTCGCCCGCGATATATCGTCCTTTAAGCTGAGTGTTCCGCCGGAACTTTTCTCAACGATTTGTTCTGAAAAGTTTTGGCCGCCACACATCATAGTGAAGGAGTATGTTAGTAGGCGAAGTAATAATAATAACAATGTTAGGATCAGTAGTGCTCCGCCTGTTGCATCCACTTTAGTAGCAAAAAACTAACACAGTTGATTACCTCCCTCTTACTGGGTTATCAGAATGTAAGAGGACTTTGTAGTAAACTTAGTACTTTGTACCTTAATAGTCATTCTTTTCCCTTTCATGTCGTTGCCATCACCGAAACGTGGTTTAGACAAGACATACTTAATTCTGAAGTATTATCTAACAGATTCTGCATCTATAGAAAAGACCGCCCTCTGCGCCGTGGTGGTGGGGTGCTTATTGCTGTTGATGTGGACTTTTCCTCTGAGACAGTAATATTAAGTGGCTCTATAGATATTGAGTTTGTTGCTGTAAAGTTAAATATTAACGGTGTTGGTATTTATATTTCTTGTTCCTATATACCACCTTTATCTGACAGCTCTGTTTATAATGAACATATGTCAGCAATACTTTCCATATCTTCTATGCTTTCTGATCGTGATATTTTTGTAGTTCTTGGCGATTTTAATATTGCTGATGCTACTTGGATTTCAAGTCCGGACTCAAGCGTGTTGACCCCCATGGTGCAGACTGATTTTCTGGTTGGTTTATTTGAAATGTCGTTGGGTCAGATCAATGGCATTCCAAATTCTCTTGGTAAAATGCTTGATTTGGTATTTGTTTCGGATCCATCTACTCTATCTGTGTCAAGATCCCTTCCCATATCCACTCCCGAAGACTTATACCACCCGTCGTTGGAGGTGTTGATCACTTTGCCTGCCTGTGCCGTACGCCAGTGTAGTGAACCATTAAGACGGGTACGTCAATTTCGGAAAACCGATTTTGTAAAACTTACCCGGCTCTTAGAATTGGTTGACTGGACGCCCCTCTATGGTTCTGAGGACTTGGATACGGCAATCAGTATTTGTTATTGCACCTTAGAAAATTTATTCGATAAGTGTGTCCCTTTTGGTAGGCCAAGTAGGAAAAACAAACCTGCGTGGTTTACACGAGAGTTGACTGCCCTTAAAAATCGAAAATCTAAGCTTTATAAGAGTTTCAGAAAATCTGGCTCTTCTATTCATTACTCATCATACTTGATTGCGCGTTCCAGTTTTTCAGTCATGAATAATTCATGTTATAAAAATTACCTAAGTCAGTGCAGACTACAGTTTCAGCAAGATCCTAATAGGTTCTATGACTTCGTTAATGCGAAGCGAAAGTCATCAACACTTCCATCTAATTTATATTTTAAAAACAAGTCGGCCAATTCGGATCAGGCCATTGCCGATTTATTTGCCGAATTTTTTCAAACAACATACAGTTCAATTGATTATCAGGTTGATCTGCCTTACCCGTATCAGGTTGATGCCTCTAATTGCATTTTTGAACAAAGTATCACGGAGTGTATTTTCCCCGGGACCTGACGGCGTACCAAGCTGTGTGCTTAAGTACTGTGCTGATGGTCTCTTAATGCCTTTGCATAAATTGTTGAGTTTGTCTATTAAGAAATGTTTATTTCCTAATATCTGGAAAGAATCATTTATTATTCCGCTCCATAAAAAAGGAGACAAGTCTAATGTTCAAAATTAAAGGGGTATATCCAAATTGTCTGCTATACCAAAAATGTTTGAGAAATTAATAACTTCTCAATTACAACATTTTTTCAGATTTTTAATTTCACCGTGCCAGCATGGATTCATGAAACAAAGATCTACTACCACTAACCTGTAAGAATTTACTTCACTAGTTGTTAATGGTTTTCAAAATTAAATGCAAACGGATGTTATTTACACTGATTTCAGCAAGGCATTTGACTCGGTTAATCACTACCTTTTACTTCATAAACTTCAACTGTTAGGTTTTCCTAGCAATCTTATTCGGTGGATAAGGGAATATTTAACTCATAGAACACAGAGAGTCAGTTTTAATGACGCTGTCTCTAAGGTGGTTCATGTCACTTTCGGTGTTCCGCAAGGAAGTCACCTTGGACCTTTATTATTTACACTTTTCATCAATGATCTTCCATCTGTTATTGACCAATCTCGAGTGCTGATGTATGCTGACGATGTAAAATTATGCATGTCGGGTACTGCTCTGTTGTCTGCTCAAAAACTACAAACTGATTTAGATAATTTTCAAAAGTGGTGTCGTGTTAACTTACTTAATCTTAATTGCAACAAATGTAAAGTCATGTCTTTTTATAGATGCCTTCCTTTTTCAAATATATATTTTCTTGATGGAAGCCCACTCGATCGCATTGAATGGGTTGATGGCTTAGGTATCCTTTTTGATCCGAAACTTAAATTTCACAAGCATATCTCTTCAGTTGCAAATCGAGCCTCTAGTACCTTGGGGTTTATTAAGCGCTGGTCGAAAGAATTTGACGATCCCTACATAACCAAAACACTTTACACGTCTCTGGTACGTCCTATTCTTGAATATGGATCTTGTATCTGGTATCCCAAATACATGATTCACCAGGATAGAATAGAATCAGTGCAAAAACAATTCTTGCTCTTTGCCCTTAGGAGATTTAACTGGGATACTAACATTAACCTACCTTCCTACCACAGTAGACTTTTACTAATAAATCTTCCTTCTCTTTCTGATCGCAGAACAATGCTAGGTGTAGTATTTTTACATAAACTAATAAATGGTGAAATTGATTCCTCCGAATTAATCAGCCAAATTAGTTTTGCTGTTCCGATCAGAAGGACAAGGATTTTTCTACCCATTGCTCTTCAAGCTTGTCAATCTAACTATGCTATTCATAACCCTTTTCAGATTTTATGTTCAAACTATAACGAATTTTCCCACTTAATAAACGGTGTCACTTCTAGTAGTTCTCTTAAAAAGTTATTCTTATGTCATTTGTCTACGTTTTCGCGATCTACGTAACCGTACGCTATGCGGTGTGCCCCTCGGTCGGTTGGGCGGGAGGTTGGTTGCTTTTTGCTTGGGTTCGCGCGTTAACAAGCCGGTGCTTGGTATCGTTGGGCCACTTGAATGTACTGTCTTTTTTTTTAGTACATCTACGTCCAATAATAATAATAAAAAATGTTAAACTTCCGATCCAGGAAGAAGAAGAGTCGAAAACTTAACAGACAGAGCTGGCCGCGCAAAAGCGCAACGTCATTATATTTCTTGCTCTGCTGTAAGCAACACAACAGACTTGGGCTGGAGCTAAAGTCGCGTGTATGTATGCGTGCATATGTGAGCGAG
This sequence comes from Scaptomyza hsui, assembly GCA_018152825.1. Lineage (NCBI taxonomy): Eukaryota > Metazoa > Arthropoda > Insecta > Diptera > Drosophilidae > Scaptomyza > Scaptomyza hsui. The sequence continues at coordinate 1,205,596 of JAECXO010000076.1, forward strand.
CAGTTAGTCACACGGACACATGACATGTATGTATGTGTTAGTGCATTCTTGGCCGCTCTTCAATGATGAGAGAGCGAGAAAGCAGCAATTGCAGATGCTTTTGTTTCAGTTGCTGTTCGTTTGCAGCAGCCCGGCTAGTGTTTTTAGGGTATAGAGCGCTCCATTGGAATGCAAGTAACGGTAAAAATACATTTGAGTATACCTGCACTTGCGCTGGCTTCATTTTTTGGTGGGCTAGCTTTGCCGAGATTTTTGTGATTTTGTTTCGTTTGCTCAGCACAGTATATACATGTGTGTGTGTACATGTATGAAAAGGCAGCACATTATTATGTATGCGTCGCAATTGTCTTGTTAGTTTTGACCTGCCTCAACTTTTAGAATTTTCAGCAATTTTATAACAAGTTGAGGATACGAATAAAATTCATGTTATTATATTTATATTTTTTTTTATTAATTATTAAAATACATTTAAATCGTTAAGAGGTGCATAATTAATCATTTGTCTAATAATTATTTATATTTTATTTATACATATAATTATGTATTTTCGACCCTTGAAAGTAAATACATATTTGATGTCGATTGCCAATGTTCAAATTCAAAATTTGCGCGCATTTGTATCTGCCTACAAAAACCTAAAAAAGACACTCTCTGTTCGTACATACTCTTTCGAGATATTAACTATATGACACTAGCAAATAATTTTGCCACACAAATACTTTATAGTTGAGCATTAACATACAAAAGATGCACACAGATTCCGAAAGAGTATTCAGAACTGTGCTTCTTCGAAGGTCTCATAGTATATTGGTTTTGTGCAATGTCCGTCATGGTGTCTGTCCGTCTGTCCGTCTGTATGAACGCAACTTTTTTCGACACCCGTAAAGCTAGAGACTTTAAACTTTGCAATTATGTTTGTCTATAGGCGCGACAGATAAAGTGTCAAGATTGGGTTGCCACGCCTACTAGGAGGCTGGGAAATCGATAAAGTCGATAACATAAAACCGATAAAACCAAATATTTCTGACATTCTTACAGCTAGAATTACCAAATTTTGCACGAAGATAGATAGTCACGTCCCTGAAAAAACTGCATCAAAATTTTGGATGCCACGCCCACTCCTTCCGTCCCCCATCCTGCGTGCTCCTTGACATTCGAAACGCCTATAGTTTTCACATTTTTTGGGCTAGAACCACCAAATTTTGTGTCAAGATAGATATTGACGTTCCCAAAAAAAATGCATCAAAATTGTGGATGCCACGCCCCCGGATTCCGCCCCCATCATCCCCTTCTCCATGAAATTGGAAACGCAAATAGTTTTCACAATTTTTGGGCAAGATTCACCAAATTTTGTGTCAAGATAGATATTGACGTTCCCCAAAAATATGAATCAAAATTTTGGATGCCACGCCCACTCCTTCCGCCCCCATCCTGCCTGCTCCTTGAAATTGGAAACGCCTATAGTTTTCACATTTTTTGGGCTAGAACCACCAAATTTCGTGTCAAGATAGATATTGACGTTCCCCAAAAATATGCATCAAAATTGTGGATGCCACGCCCCCTGATTCCGCACCCATCCCCCCATCTACATGAAATTTGGAACGCCTATAGTTTTCACATTTTTTGAGCTAGAGCTACCAAAATTTGTGTCAAGATAGGTAGTGAAGTTTTCCAACAAACTGCAACAAAAATTGGGATGCCACGCCCACACCTTCCGCCCCCCACCCCCCGGCGTTGTTGAAACGGTTATGCGTGTATCTTCCACATTTTTTGAACTACAGTCACCAAATTTGGTAGGAAGATATATGGTGACATCTACAAAAGGTCTGCATCAAAAATTATGATGTCATGCCCACCTCTGCCGCCCAGCATTTAAAATCGGAAATAGTTTTTGAGCTAGAGCCCGTAAATTGGGTAGAGAGATAGAAGGCAACTAGAACTAGAAGGCCTTCTACCAAAGATCTGCATCAAGATTTTGAATGTTTCACATTTTTTGAGCTAGAGCTACCAAAATTTGTGTCAAGATAGGTAGTGAAGTTTTCCAACAAACTGCAACAAAAATTGGGATGCCACGCCCACACCTTCCGCCCCCCACCCCCGGCGTTGTTGAAACGGTTATGCGTGTATCTTCCACATTTTTTGAACTACAGTCACCAAATTTGGTAGGAAGATATATGGTGACATCTACAAAAGGTCTGCATCAAAAATTATGATGTCACGCCCACCTCTGCCGCCCAGCATTTAAAATCGGAAATAGTTTTTGAGCTAGAGCCCGTAAATTGGGTAGAGAGATAGAAGGCAACTAGAACTAGAAGGCCTTCTACCAAAGATCTGCATCAAGATTTTGAATGCCACGCCCACCTAAGCCACCCGCCTTATAAAGTCGGAATCGGCTATATCTCTAACAGTTTTTCAGCTAGAGCAACCAAACTTTTTATGAATATAGATGGTGACAGTTAAAAACATTTGATTCATAAATTTGGATGCCACGCCTACCTCTGCCGCCCACCTTTTAAATTTGGGAGTTGAGTTGTCTTCCACAGTTTTTGAGCTAAAGTCACCATATTTGGTAACATGATAGCTGGCGATGTTTACCACATGGCCCACTCCCTTCGCCCCAGCATTCCCCCTTATCAACCGTTATTTTACTGGTATCAAAGTATTCCGCAGTCAGTTGCGTCCGACTGCAAAGTTTTTACTTGTTTTGTTTTGACATTTTGATGCAGTTTTTTCACGGACATGACTAGCTATCTGCGTGCAAAATTTGGTAACTCTAGCTGTAAGAATGTGAGAAATATTTGGTTTTATCGGTTTTCAGTTATCGAATTTATCGATTTCCCAGCCGCCTAGTAGGCGTGGCACCCCAATCTTGACACTTTATCTGTCGCGCCTATAGACAAACATAATTGCACAATGCACAAAACCAATATACTATGAGACCTTCGGTATCAAAGTATAAAAACTAATATTTAGTTATTAATTCCCATACCTAATACTGATTACATCAGAGCTGCAAACCCCTGGAAAAACGGCTAGGGTTTTTAAAATTTAAAAGAAATAGCAGAACTAATATACGAAAAAAGTAACATATGGGTTATTCACTATATTTTTATTAACCTTTGTAGCTGTAATCATTTTTATATATTTATACTTAAAGAAAAAAATATGAACCCTTCAGTGTCCAAATTTTTTTTCCCAGAAAAAATTATTTTAGTATTCATTAGTCTTAAAAGTAAAGGTTAGTTCTGCACGGATCGAGTTTTATAGGACTAAAACCGTGGACCGCCTAGAGGCGGCTTTGGGTAAGTAGGCCAAAAATAATGTCGTATACAAATTTTTATACTTTGATACCGAAGGTCTCATAGTATATTGGTTTTGTGCAATGTCCGTCATGGTGTCTGTCTGTCCGTCTGTATGAATGCAACTTTTTTCGACACCCGTAAAGCTAGAGACTTGAAACTTTGCAATTATGTTTATCTATAGACGGTACAGATTAAGTGTCAAGATTGGGCTGCCACGCCTACTAGGAGGCTGGAAAATCGATAAATTCGATAACTGAAAACCGATAAAACCAAATATTTCTCATATTTATACAGCCAGAGTTACCAAATTTTGCACGCAGATAGCTAGTCATGTCCTGCTCCTTGAAATTGGAAACGCCTATAGCTTTTACATTTTTTGGGCTAGAGCCACCAAATTTTGTGTCAAGATAGATATTGACGTTCCCCAAAAAAATTAATCAAAATTTTGGATGCCACGCCCCTGATTCCGCCCCCATCCCCCCTTCTACATGAAATTGGAAACGCCTATAATTTTCACATTTTTTGGGCTAGAGCCATCAAATTTTGTGTCAAGATAGATATTGACGTTTCCCAAAAAAATGCTTCAAAATTTTGGATGCCACGCCCACTCCTTCCGCCCCCATTCCCCCTTCTCCATGAAATTGGAAACGCCTATAGTTTTCACTTTTTTTGGGCTAGAGCCACCAAATTTTGTGTCAAGATAGATATTGACGTTCCCCAAAAATATGCATCAAAATTTTGGATGCCACGCCCACTCCTTCCGCCCCCATCCCCCCTTCTCCATGAAATTGGAAACGCCTATAGTTTTGACATTTTTTGGGCTAGAGCCACCAAATTTTGTGTCAAGATAGGTACTGACGTTCCCCATCAAAACTTGGATGCCACGCCCCCTGATTCCGCCCCCATCCCCCTTCACTAAGAAATTGGAAACGCCTATAGTTTTCACATTTTTTGGGCTAGAGCCACCAAATTTTGTGTCAAGATAGATATTGAAGTTCCCCAAAAAAATTCCACGCCCCCTGATTCCGCCCCCATCCCCCCCTTCTCCAAAAAAATGGGAAACGCCTATAGTTTTCACATTTTTTGGGCTAGAGCCACCAAATTTTGTGTGAAGATAGATATTAACGTTCCCCAAAAAAATGCATCAAAAATTTTGGATGCCACGCCTCCTGATTCCGCCCCCATCACCCCTTCCTCTTTGAAACTGGAAACGCCTATAGTTTTCACATTTTTCGAGCAAGATTCACCAAATTTGGTAGGAAGATATATGGTGACATCTACAAAAGGTCTGCATCAAAAATTATGATGTCACGCCCACCTCTGCCGCCCAGCATTTAAAATCGGAAATAGTTTTTAAGCTAGAGCCCGTAAATTGGGTAGAGAGATAGAAGGCAACTAGAACTAGAAGGCCTTCTACCAAAGATCTGCATCAAGATTTTGAATGCCACGCCCACCTAAGCCACCCGCCTTATAAAGTCGGAATCGGCTATATCTCTAACAGTTTTTCAGCTAGAGCAACCAAACTTTTTATGAATATAGATGGTGACAGTTAAAAACATTTGATTCATAAATTTGGATGCCACGCCTACCTCTGCCGCCCACCTTTTAAATTTGGGAGTTGAGTTGTCTTCCACAGTTTTTGAGCTAAAGTCACCATATTTGGTAACATGATAGCTGGCGATGTTTACCACATGGCCCACTCCCTTCGCCCCAGCATTCCCCCTTATCAACCGTTATTTTACTGGTATCAAAGTATTCCGCAGTCAGTTGCGTCCGACTGCAAAATTTTTACTTGTTTTGTTTTGACATTTTGATGCGGTTTTTTCACGGACATGACTAGCTATCTGCGTGCAAAATTTGGTAACTCTAGCTGTAAGAATGTGAGAAATATTTGGTTTTATCGGTTTTCAGTTATCGAATTTATCGATTTCCCAGCCGCCTAGTAGGCGTGGCACCCCAATCTTGACACTTTATCTGTCGCGCCTATAGACAAACATAATTGCAAAGTTTAAAGTCTCTAGCTTTACGGGTGTCGTTCATACATACGGACAGACGGACACCATGACGGACATTGCACAAAACCAATATACTATGAGACCTTCGGTATCAAAGTATAAAAACTAATATTTAGTTATTAATTCCCATACCTAATACTGATTACATCAGAGCTGCAAACCCCTGGAAAAACGGCTAGGGTTTTTAAAATTTAAAAGAAATAGCAGAACTAATATACGAAAAAAGTAACATATGGGTTATTCACTATATTTTTATTAACCTTTGTAGCTGTAATCATTTTTATATATTTATACTTAAAGAAAAAAAATATGAACCCTTCAGTGTCCAAATTTTTTTTTCCCAGAAAAAAATTATTTTAGTATTCATTAGTCTTAAAAGTAAAGGTTAGTTCTGCACGGATCGAGTTTTATAGGACTAAAACCGTGGACCGCCTAGAGGCGGCTTTGGGTAAGTAGGCCAAAAATAATGTCGTATACAAATTTTTATACTTTGATACCGAAGGTCTCATAGTATATTGGTTTTGTGCAATGTCCGTCATGGTGTCTGTCTGTCCGTCTGTATGAATGCAACTTTTTTCGACACCCGTAAAGCTAGAGACTTGAAACTTTGCAATTATGTTTATCTATAGACGGTACAGATTAAGTGTCAAGATTGGGCTGCCACGCCTACTAGGAGGCTGGAAAATCGATAAATTCGATAACTGAAAACCGATAAAACCAAATATTTCTCATATTTATACAGCCAGAGTTACCAAATTTTGCACGCAGATAGCTAGTCATGTCCTGCTCCTTGAAATTGGAAACGCCTATAGCTTTTACATTTTTTGGGCTAGAGCCACCAAATTTTGTGTCAAGATAGATATTGACGTTCCCCAAAAAAATTAATCAAAATTTTGGATGCCACGCCCCCTGATTCCGCCCCCATCCCCCCTTCTACATGAAATTGGACACGCCTATAATTTTCACTTTTTTTGGGCTAGAGCCATCAAATTTTGTGTCAAGATAGATATTGACGTTTCCCAAAAAAATGCATCAAAATTTTGGATGCCACGCCCACTCCTTCCGCCCCCATCCCCCCTTCTCCATGAAATTGGAAACGCCTATAGTTTTGACATTTTTTGGGCTAGAGCCACCAAATTTTGTGTCAAGATAGGTACTGACGTTCCCCATCAAAACTTGGATGCCACGCCCCCTGATTCCGCCCCCATCCCCCCTTCACTAAGAAATTGGAAACGCCTATAGTTTTCACATTTTTTGGGCTAGAGCCACCAAATTTTTTTGTGAAGATAGATATTGACGCTCCCCAAAAAATTGCATCAAAATTTTGGATGCCACGGCCCCTGATTCCGCCTCCATCCCCCCTTCTACTTGAAATTGGAAACGCCTATAGTTTTCACATTTTTTGAGCTAGAGTCACCAAATTTGGTAGGAAGATATATGGTGACAACTACATAAGGTCTGCATCAAAAATCTGCCGCCCACCTTTTAAATTTGGGAGTTAAGTTATCTTCCACAGTTTTTGAGCTAAAGTCACCAAATTTGGTAACATGATAGCTGGCGATGTTTACCACATGGGCCACTCCCTTCGCCCCTGCATTACCCCTTATCAACCGTTATTTTACTGGTATCAAAGTATTCCGCAGTCGGTTGCGTCCGACTGCAACGTTTTTACTTGTTATACTTTGATACCGAAGGTCTCATAGTATATTGGTTTTGTGCAATGTCCGTCATGGTGTCTGTCCGTCTGTCCGTATGAACGCAACTTTTTTCGACACCCGTAAAGCTAGAGACTTGAAACTTTGCAAATATGTTTATCTATAGACGGTACAGATAAAGTGTCAAGATTGGGTTGCCACGCCCACTAGGAGGCTGGGAAATCGATAAATTTGATAGCTGAAAACCGATAAAACCAAATATTTCTCACATTCTTGCAGATAGAACTACCAAAATTTGCCACAGATAGCTAGTCATGTCCCTGAAAAAACTGCATCAAAATTTTGGATGCCACGCCCACTCCTTCCGCCCCCATCATCCCTTCTCCGTGAATTTGGAAACGCCCATAGTTTTCACATTTTTTGGGTTAGAGCCACCAAATTTTTTGTCAAGATAGGTACTGACGTCCCCAAAAAAAAGCATCACAATTTTGAATGCCACGCCCCCTGATTCCGCCCCCATCCCCCCTTCTCCAGGAAATTGGAAACGCCTATACTTTTCACATTTTTTGGGCTAGAGCCACCAAATTTTTTGCCAAGATAGGTACTGACGTTCCCCAAAAAAATGCATCAAAACTTGGATGCCACGCCCCCTGATTCCGCCCCCATCCCCCCTTCTCCAAGAAATTGGAAACGCCTATAGTTTTCACATTTTTTGGGCTAGAGCCACCAAATTTTGTGTGAAGATAGATATTAACGTTCCCCAAAAAAATGAATCAAAAATTTTGGATGCCACGCCTCCTGATTCCGCCCCCATCACCCCTTCTTCTTTGAAACTGGAAACGCCTATAGTTTTCACATTTTTCGAGCAAGATTCACCAAATTTGGTAGGAAGATATATGGTGACATCTACAAAAGGTCTGCATCAAAAATTATGATGTCACGCCCACCTCTGCCGCCCAGCATTTAAAATCGGAAATAGTTTTTAAGCTAGATCCCGTAAATTGGGTAGAGAGATAGAAGGCAACTAGAACTAGAAGGCCTTCTACCAAAGATCTGCATCAAGATTTTGAATGCCACGCCCACCTAAGCCACCCGCCTTATAAAGTCGGAATCGGCTATATCTCTAACAGTTTTTCAGCTAGAGCAACCAAACTTTTTATGAATATAGATGGTGACAGTTAAAAACATTTGATTCATAAATTTGGATGCCACGCCTACCTCTGCCGCCCACCTTTTAAATTTGGGAGTTGAGTTGTCTTCCACAGTTTTTGAGCTAAAGTCACCATATTTGGTAACATGATAGCTGGCGATGTTTACCACATGGCCCACTCCCTTCGCCCCAGCATTCCCCCTTATCAACCGTTATTTTACTGGTATCAAAGTATTCCGCAGTCAGTTGCGTCCGACTGCAAAGTTTTTTGATGCAGTTTTTTCACGGACATGACTAGCTATCTGCGTGCAAAATTTGGTAACTCTAGCTGTAAGAATGTGAGAAATATTTGGTTTTATCGGTTTTCAGTTATCGAATTTATCGATTTCCCAGCCGCCTAGTAGGCGTGGCACCCCAATCTTGACACTTTATCTGTCGCGCCTATAGACAAACATAATTGCAAAGTTTAAAGTCTCTAGCTTTACGGGTGTCGTTCATACATACGGACAGACGGACAGACGGACACCATGACGGACATTGCACAAAACCAATATACTATGAGACCTTCGGTATCAAAGTATAAAAACTAATATTTAGTTATTAATTCCCATACCTAATACTGATTACATCAGAGCTGCAAGCCCCTGGAAAAACGGCTAGGGTTTTTAAAATTTAAAAGAAATAGCAGAACTAATATACGAAAAAAGTAACATATGGGTTATTCACTATATTTTTATTAACCTTTGTAGCTGTAATCATTTTTATATATTTATACTTAAAGAAAAAAAATATGAACCCTTCAGTGTCCAAATTTTTTTTCCCAGAAAAAAATTATTTTAGTATTCATTAGTCTTAAAAATAAAGGTTAGTTCTGCACGGATCGAGTTTTATAGGACTAAAACCGTGGACCGCCTAGAGGCGGCTTTGGGTAAGTAGGCCAAAAATAATGTCGTATACAAATTTTTATACTTTGATACCGAAGGTCTCATAGTATATTGGTTTTGTGCAATGTCCGTCATGGTGTCTGTCTGTCCGTCTGTATGAATGCAACTTTTTTCGACACCCGTAAAGCTAGAGACTTGAAACTTTGCAATTATGTTTATCTATAGACGGTACAGATTAAGTGTCAAGATTGGGCTGCCACGCCTACTAGGAGGCTGGAAAATCGATAAATTCGATAACTGAAAACCGATAAAACCAAATATTTCTCATATTTATACAGCCAGAGTTACCACGCAGATAGCTAGTCATGTCCTGCTCCTTGAAATTGGAAACGCCTATAGCTTTTACATTTTTTGGGCTAGAGCCACCAAATTTTGTGTCAAGATAGATATTGACGTTCCCCAAAAAAATGCATCAAAATTTTGGATGCCACGCCCCCTGATTCCGCCCCCATCCCCCCTTCTACATGAAATTGGACACGCCTATAATTTTCACTTTTTTTGGGCTAGAGCCATCAAATTTTGTGTCAAGATAGATTTTGACGTTTCCCAAAAAAATGCATCAAAACTTGGATGCCACGCCCCCTGATTCCGCCCCCATCCCCCCTTCACTAAGAAATTGGAAACGCCTATAGTTTTCACATTTTTTGGGCTAGAGCCACCAAATTTTTTTGTGAAGATAGATATTGACGCTCCCCAAAAAATTGCATCAAAATTTTGGATGCCACGGCCCCTGATTCCGCCTCCATCCCCCCTTCTACTTGAAATTGGAAACGCCTATAGTTTTCACATTTTTTGAGCTAGAGTCACCAAATTTGGTAGGAAGATATATGGTGACAACTACATAAGGTCTGCATCAAAAATCTGCCGCCCACCTTTTAAATTTGGGAGTTAAGTTATCTTCCACAGTTTTTGAGCTAAAGTCACCAAATTTGGTAACATGATAGCTGGCGATGTTTACCACATGGGCCACTCCCTTCGCCCCTGCATTACCCCTTATCAACCGTTATTTTACTGGTATCAAAGTATTCCGCAGTCGGTTGCGTCCGACTGCAACGTTTTTACTTGTTATACTTTGATACCGAAGGTCTCATAGTATATTGGTTTTGTGCAATGTCCGTCATGGTGTCTGTCCGTCTGTCCGTATGAACGCAACTTTTTTCGACACCCGTAAAGCTAGAGACTTGAAACTTTGCAAATATGTTTGTCTATAGGCGAGACAGATAGAGTGTCAAGATTGGGGTGCCACGCCTACTAGGAGGCTGGGAAATCGATAAATTCGATAAAAGAAAACCGATAAAACCTAATATTTGTCACATTCTTACAGCTAGAGTTACCAAATTTTGCCACAGATAACTAGTCATGTCCCTGAAAAAACTGCATCAAAATTTTGGATGCCACGCCCACTCCTTCCGACCCATCATCCCTTCTCCGTGAATTTGGAAACGCCCATAGTTTTCACATTTTTTGGGCTAGAGCCACCAAATTTTGTGTCAAGATAGATATTGAAGTTCCCCAAAAAAATTCCAAGCCCCCTGATTCCGCCCCCATCCCCCCTTCTCCATGAAATTGGAAACACCTATAGTTTTCACATTTTTTGGGTTAGAGCCACCAAATTTTTTGTCAAGATAGGTACTGACGTCCCAAAAAAAAATCATCACAATTTTGGATGCCACGCCCCCTGATTCCGCCCCCATCCCCCCTTCTCCAGGAAATTGGAAACGCCTATAGTTTTCACATTTTTTGGGCTAGAGCCACCAAATTTTTTGTCAAGATAGGTACTGACGTTCCCCAAAAAAATGCATCAAAACTTGGATGCCACGCCCCCTGATTCCGCCCCCATCCCCCCTTCTCCAAGAAATTGGAAACGCCTATAGTTTTCACATTTTTTGGGCTAGAGCCACCAAATTTTGTGTGAAGATAGATATTAACGTTCCCCAAAAAAATGAATCAAAAATTAGGATGCCACGCCCACCTCTGCCGCCCACCATTTTAAATCGGAAATTTCGATATCTCTTATAGTTTTTAAGCTAGAGCCCGTAAATTGGGTAGAGAGATAGAAGGCAACTAGAACTAGAAGGCCTTCTACCAAAGATCTGCATCAAGATTTTGAATGCCACGCCCACATAAGCCACCCGCCTTATAAAGTCGGAATCGGCTATATCTCTAACAGTTTTTCAGCTAGAGCAACCAAACTTTTTATGAATATAGATGGTGACAGTTAAAAACATTTGATTCATAAATTTGGATGCCACGCCCACCTCTGCCGCCCACCTTTTAAATTTGGGAGTTGAGTTGTCTTCCACAGTTTTTGAGCTAAAGTCACCATATTTGGTAACATGATAGCTGGCGATGTTTACCACATGGCCCACTCCCTTCGCCCCTGCATTCCCCCTTATCAACCGTTATTTTACTGGTATCAAAGTAATCCGCAGTCAGTTGCGTCCGACTGCAAAGTTTTTACTTGTTTTGTTTTGACATTTTAATTTAAAGGAAATAGAGAAAGGCTCAAAATACAAAAAGATTACTATTCAAGCAATTCGAAGCAAGTCGCAATGCCTTACTTTCCTTCCCAACCGTCAAAGATATTTCCACTCCTGATACTTGTTTCTTGAGGTCGCAGTCAGTTGGCAGCTTACAATTTGGAATGCGATTCGAGCAAATAGTTACCAGAGAAAATATTCCCCGGGATTTGAGATATACACGAAGCGGCAAAGAAGTATAATAATTGTCGAAGTAAATAATAAGGTTTTTTAAATCCGGAACGTTGCGCGATAATCGAACAACTACAGTTGTTGCCGCACCAAGATCTGCTGAGAAAGTTTGAACAACGTTGTCTCCTGCGTCGTAATATCTAAAAATTATAGCAAAAGCCAGAAGAGTCACACAAATTTAAGAATTTCACTCCCCATTTGTGTGGTTTGTCTGGTAAATATTGTCGAAGAAAAGTCTTCATCTTCGTTGCACACATTTGTTCATCCACAGATAAGCGTTGGCTTCTTCTTCTCATTGAAGTGATTTACGATAGGCCGTATTTTGTATAAAGGCAGAATAGGGCAACTTACTATTATCGTTGAAATGCAAATTGCTTCATATATTTTCAAAGCGATTTTTGACATTGTGAGAGTATCATTCAAAAAATATTGGCAACACTTGAATGGCATATCAAGCTTTTTAAGAACTCCTAGGTCAGGCTCAGTAAAGAAATCGCAAATTTATCCATGACAAAGTTCTCTTGCCGCCACAACATCTTTTTGAAAAGCGGTGATTTTGGATCTATAGCCCAAACAGAACCTCCATTCTTCAGCATGAGCAATATCATGCTCAGCAGGCGCTTTGCGTTTGCGTTTCTGTGCTTGAGGTGAATTCGATGCAATTGAAGTTGAAGGTGACAACAATTTCGCAAACAGAGTTGAAGTTACACAAATCTCTGTAGCCAACATAGAATCCGACATATTTACCGCTCTTTCAATCGCTTCTTGATCTTCCTCATTGACAGGAAACGCTGCCTCGCAAACATCATCAGTCAAATAGTATCAATGTCAAAATCAACCGAATTCAAAAATTTTCTCAATCTTCACAACAGAAAGAGCTGATAATTTACGCATTTGTAGTCGTTCCACGTTCCGTGATGCAATTATTTGGACTTAAATAAGTGTTAGGTTGTTCCATTTTAAAACTTACGATCGAATTTTTTTCCGAATTGTCCCAAGACCGCCTTTAGACGGGGTACCTTATAAAAGCGATAAAAAGCTAACGAAAACTTTTTTTTAGTGTGGTTTTTTTATTTTAAGTCCTTGAGACTATCAGCAACACGGAAATAATTTTGTTTCCAGCAACAAACTTATTAAAATATTTAAAAAAAAAATTTTTAGCTCGCACTTTTTACAAAATAATTATTGCGTCCAAATTGCAAAAATTTTCTGCTTCAAACGACTGTAGCAGCTGACGCTAGCTCTAGCATGTATTGCAAACGCAACGAGCATAATTTTTGGACTTCCCCTAATTAAAAACAAGTGAAAACGTTGCAGTCGGACGCAACCTACTGCGGAATACTTTAATACCAGTAAAAGAACGGATGATGAATCTTATTGCAAAGGGGTAATGCAGGGTCGGAAGGGGTGGGCCTGGTGGTAAACAACGTCAGCTATTAAGTTACCAAATTTGGTGACATAAGCTCAAAAACTGTGGAAGATAACTGTACAACTAAAAATTCAAAAGTTGGGTGCCACTTTTTGAATGTCACCATTTATCTTCCTACCAAGAATTATGGCTCTAGCTCAAAAAGATAGGCCGATTCCTACTTTATAAGATGGGTGTCTTGGGTGGGCGTGACATCCAAAATTTGTATGCTGATCTTTTCAGATGTTGCCATCTATCTTTCTACAAATTTGGTTACTGTAGCTCTTAATATGTGGAAGATACACTCATAACCGTTTTAACAACGGCGGGGGGTGGGAGGCGGAAGGTGTGGGCGTGGCATCCAAATTTTTGATGCAGTTTGTTGGAAAACTTCACTACCTATCTTGATACAAAATTTGGTGGCTCTAGCCCAACAAATGTGAAAACTATAGGCGTTTCCAATTTCAAGGAGAAGTGGCGATGGGGGCGGAAGGAGTGGGCGTGGTATCCAAAACTTTGATGCTGTTTTTTGGGGAACTTAATTACCTCTATTGACACAAAATCTGGTGACTCTAGCCCAAAAAATGTGAAAACTATAGGCGTTTCCAATTTCAAGGAGCAGGGTGGATGCGGGTCGAAGGAGTGGGCTTGGCAACAAAATTTTTGGGCAGTTTTTGTGGGACGTGACTAGCTATCTGGGTGCAAAATTTGGTAACTCTAGCTGTAAGAATGTGAGAAATATTTAGTTTTATCGGTTTTTATACTTTGATACCGAAGGTCTCATAGTATATTGGTTTTGTGCAATGTCCGTCATGGTGTCTGTCTGTCCGTCTGTCCGTCTGTCCGTCCGTATGAACGCAATTTTATTCGACACCCGTAAAGCTGGAGACTTGAAACTTTGCTATTATGTTTATCTATAGACGGTACAGATAAAGTGTCAAGATTGGGTTGCCACGCCTACTAGGAGGCTGGGAAATCGATAAATTCGATAACTGAAAACCGATAAAACCAAATATTTCTCACATTCTTACAGCTAGAGTTACCAAATTTTGCACGCAGATAGCTTGTCATGTCCCTGAAAAAACTGCATCAAAATTTTGGATGCCACGCCCACTCCTTCCGACCCCATCATCCCTGCTCCTTGAAATTGGAAACGCCTATAGTTTTTACATATTTTGGGCGAGAGAAATCAAATTTTCCCCAAAAACATGCATCAAAATTTTGGATGCCACGCCCCCTGATTCCGCCCCCATCCCCCCTCCTCCCTGAAATTGGAAACGCCCATAGTTTTCACATTTTTTGGGCTAGAGCCATCAAATTTTGTGTCAAGATAGATATTGACGTTCCCCAAAAATATGCATCAACATTTTGGATGCCACGCCCTCTGATTCCGCCCCCATCCCCCCTTCACCAAGAAATTGGAAACGCCTATAGTTTTCACATTTTTTGGGCTAGAGCCATCAAATTTTGTGTCAAGATAGATATTGACGTTCCCCAAAAATATGCATCAACATTTTGGATGCCACGCCCCCTGATTCCGCCCCCATCCCCCCTTCTACATGAAATTGGACACGCCTATAGTTTTCACATTTTTTGGGCTAGAGCCACCAAATTTTGTGTCAAGATAGATATTGACGTTCCCCAAAAAAATGCATCAAAATTTTGGATGCCACGTCCCCTGATTCCGCCTCCATCCCCCCCCCCACCGCTCCTTCTCCATGAAATTGGAAACGCCTATAGTTTTCACATTTTTTGGGCTAGAGCCATCAAATTTTGTGTCAAGATAGATATTGACGTTCCCCAAAAATATGCATCAACATTTTGGATGCCACGCCCCCTGATTCCGCCCCCATCCCCCCTTCTCCATGAAATTGGAAACGCCTATAGTTTTCACATTTTTTGGGCTAGAGCCACCAAATTTTGTGTCAAGATAGATATTGACGTTCCCAAAAAAATGCATCAAAATTTTGGATGCCACGTCCCCTGATTCCGCCTCCATCCCCCCCCCCACCATTCCTTCTCAATGAAATTGGAAACGCCTATAGTTTTGACATTTTTTGGGCTAGAGCCATCAAATTTTGTGTCAAGATAGATATTGACGTTCCCCAAATATATGCATCAACATTTTGGATGCCACGCCCCCTTATTCCGCCCCCATCCCCCTTTCACTAAGAAATTGGAAACGCCTATAGTTTTCACATTTTTTGGGCTAGAGCCACCAAAGTTTGTGTGAAGATAGATATTGACGTTTTGGATGCCACGCCCCATGATTCCGATCCCAACCCCCCCTTCTACTTGAAATTGGAAACGCCTGTAGTTTTCACATTTTTCGAGCTAGAGTCACCGAATTTGGTAGGAGGATATATGGTGACATCTACAAAAGGTCTGCACCAAAAATTAGGATGCCACGCCCACCTCTGCCGCCCACTATTTAAAATCGGAAATTTCGATATCTCTTATAGTTTTTAAGCTAGAGCCCGTAAATTGGGTAGCAAGATAGAAGGCAGCATCTACCAAAGATGTGCATCAAAATTTTGAATGCCACGCCCACCTAAGCCACCCGCCTTATAAAATCGGAATCGGCTATATCTTTAACAGTTTTTGAGCTAGAGCCACCAAACTTGGTAGGCAGATAGATAGTGACAGCTAAAAACATTTGATTCAAAAATTTGGATGCCGCGCCCACCTCTGCCGCCCACCTTTTACATTTTGAAGTTAAATTATCTTCCACAGCTTTTGAGGAAAAGTCACCAAATTTGGTAACATGATAGCTGGCGATGTTTACCACATGGCCCACTCCCTTCGCCCCAGCATTCCCCCTTATAAACCGTTCATTTACTGGTATCAAAGTATTTCGCAGTCGGTTGCGTCCGACTGCAACGTTTTTACTTGTTAGTTGTCGAATTTATCGATTTCCCAGCCTCCTTGTAGGCGTATCACCCAATATTGACACTTTATCTGTCGCGCTTCTAGACAAACATAATTGCAAAGTTTCAAGTCTCTAACTTTACGGGTGTCGAAAATAGTTGCGTTCATACGGACGGACAGACACCATGACGGACATTGCACAAAACCAATAAAAAAAATTTACTTACAATATAAAAACAAAATTGTAATATAAATAATTTTCTTTAAGAATAAAAACATTAATATATAGCAACATAGAAAAAAAAAGCTTCGCTATGTTACGTTTTTTTTTAAAGCGAGGGAGATGTAGTATGCATGACAATCTGTCAAATACCCCCTGTATTGCTGGGTATTTAACCTTCACACATAGTAACACTTTGTTGCTATGAATATACATATATAACGCAACTACCCAAACGGTCAGCGCACTTTAAATCTGATCGGCGAGTTATGAGCGGACCAATCGCTAAGTGTGGGATCTGCAACATAAGCGTTTTATCCCTTTCGAGCCAGTGCTTGCCTTATATATGTATATCAAAAGTATATGCACTCTCAGCACATACTTTCCAAAAGTATATGCCTTCTGGCATGTGCCAGCGAATACATTATCCAAAGTGACGATCCTTTCAATACAACATGATGCATTTGCTTCTCACGCTGGGGACGGTCTTGCGTCCACCAATATGCCAATAGTTAAGCCGAATGTGAGCAAAAAGAGAGCGAGGTCCAGCATGCAGCTGACGCCTGTGAAAATGCATGATGATTGCGCGTGTGACAGGATGATGACTCGGAAGTATGATAGGATGCTGAGCATCGAAATCCAGGCTCGAGTGCTTTAGATGGCCACCAACACGGAGAAGTCGAAACTCATCCAAGAATGGTGTAAGCGAGGCAATAGAGCTGTGTGGTTTGGTCGTACGTCCGCCTTGAAGACCACTAGAATCATCGCTCAGATCCGCCATCTGGATGCTCCGCAATAGTAATTGGGTGCCTTTGTGTATCCACTCTACTGTGAGACTGGTCTGATACGATTTCGATATTTATATGTATACATAACCGAAAACGCGCCGTCGGTTATGAAAGGAATTTACAAACTTTTACCCTTTGCTGACATCGGAGCATCTAGAAATACCAACTAGCACCCTTCGCCGCAGCTCAGTAAGCGTCCGGGCCGGTAGACATGATGCAGGCCATTCGCACTCTCCTTCGGGACCATTAGACCATAACGGTGATTTTAAAAGTTCACTTAGAAGTGCTCCTCCAGAAAGAATGTCTGCTAGGTTTTGATTTGACCAACACATAACAATTCAAAAATCAGGCCAGCTCCAATTAACAGATCGATTCGTTGCGGCTTAACCCATTACAGCCAACTGGGTATTTAAATACTTAAGAAAGTGTTGGGTCTTAAAAACTTCTAAGGTCCAGCTGATGGATAAAGCGGTAAAATATATTTTATAGCTAAGAGAAAAGATGGATCTAAAGAAAAAAAATTGCAGTATAATTTTCATCGGTTTACCTGTTGTTTTTTACAGGTTAAAATTGCGGTTTTTTCAATGTCAGAAAATAGTAAGGGAAAGTGCTGCCAAGAAGAAGAAAATGGGAAAAACCAAAAACGTGCACACTTACCAGATAGCTTCAGGTGTCTTCTATGCAGTGCAGAAAATTCAAAGCGATGTGGAACACACCTGGCCGTCACACCAGGTGTAGAGACAATGGGTATTATAATACCCAAGAGTCAATGGTGCATACACAAGATACAAATTTTTTGTTGTATGGAAAAATGTCGCTTGGAGTTAAAAAAATCGCAATTTTATTGAAGAATTATGATATTTATAAAAATGAAATTATTTAGCATTAGCAATTTTTGTCTTATCTGGTGCAACACCGTTGTGGTAATCCAGAAAGGAAACAGCTGGGTGCAAGTTCGCCTGGCATGATCGATACGATCGTAACGCATTTCCAGTTATGCCCCGGAAGTCGAGGTTCTACCAGGATTTTGGTAATTCGACTTGATCATCATCGATTCGCAAACCTCCACTCGGAATTCGTATTGAGACATCGGGGACTTCCCTTCATACTTGCGACAAAGCCAATGCAACTTCCACGCATTTACCATAGCCACGTCGAAGGCATTTGTAATCAATAGCCAATACCACTTCTTGCCACTAATCCGAATTTGATAGTTGTTGATTGCGTTGTCAAAAAGGTCCACACCTCCCATGCGATGATTATATTGGTTGGCCAAATGGGGCTGTTCAATCGTGACCATTGTTTTCGATCATACCGTTTTGCACTCGCAATGGGTGTATGGCTCAAGAAATTCGTTAGTAAGGTCACGACCTGAAAATATAAGAATGAATGCAGAACATTTCCACGATGAACGAAAAAATATGAGTGTGTATAACTTACCGCACTATCGAAACGAAAACCAGAAGTCCCGCGAGGCTTCTTTCGCATTTCCTTGACATTCACCAATGGCACATGATTGGTCCGATTATCACGAACAGTACCCAAACCGAAGAATCCATCGTTTGACAAACGAGTCATGAGTTTGTGACTTGTGAAAAATATTCAAACGTAACAGTATGCTTGGCGCTGTTCTCCAAATACGATAGAAGCGATATGACAACCCTTTCTCCCAGCCCGAGACTTGGATCCTCCTTTTCAGATGCACAAGCGTAAGGAATCAGCTCATACAAGTAGCCTTCGGCCGATGGCAAACACCAATACTTGTACCCGAAACGAATGGGTCTTTCCTTGAGAAACATTTTGCAAGAATGCCGGCCGTAGAAGGCTATCATTAGTTCATCAATACAAGGGTTATGAGCGAATACACCGAATTTATTGTTCAACAAATCATTCAACTTTTGCAAATTTGTTTTTCGGATCCAGGGCTGAGTTGTCGCAAACGTGGAAGAATTGCATAATTCGTTTAAATCGGTCTCTTAAAATACATTCTTTTATCAGCGCGCATCCCAGCGAGTCTCGATTTGACCAATTACCATGTGTTTGTGGCAATGTGTGGTATCCGGTGATATACAACACTCATAAAAACGTTTTCATCTCGGTAATTGATTATAATGAATGATGGACAATTATTGTCCGCAGCATATTGGTTGATAGAAGTGACCAACAAGCTCAACACCTCCTCATCGATGAACCTTTCCAAAAGCTGCTTAGGATTCATAGCGCCAATCGGTTCATACAACGGTTTTTATGAAGCGGCCGTATCATCGAATGGAATCTTATCGAATTGATCATTTTGAGACCGGCGTATCATCTCCCTCTTCTGAGACATCTTCGGGCTTATTTACTCCATCCTTATCATCATCATCATCATCACCGACAAAAGCATGTGTACGTTCCTGTCATCGTAAACACATTCGATTCCGAACTGTCCGGCAATCTCGCGAGGTAGCTCCAATTCATCGCGCAACAATAAAACATTATCGTCCAAGTCCTCATTGTCAGAAACAGGATCGACGGCATCGGGTGGCGTTATGATGATATCTACGGTGTCTGCGAGTTGACCAAAGCTGTCGTTGCCATCGCTATCTTCATCAGACCAATTGTCTATAATGGCTTGCAGCTCGGTAGCAGTACGAACTTTTTTGCGACGAATCATTCTGATTCCCAGTATTCACAAGCTAAATCTTCTAATTTGTAGATGTTAATGTATTTATTTACCGTATGCACTACGCAATGAACACCACCATTGGGTCCAGCATTCCCGGATACACATTTTCTAGCTAATTTCGGAGAAGAACACAATTTTAAGTTGTATTCGTGCATACACATTTTGTGGCTAATTTCGGGGCAGAACACATTTGCAGCACGACAAACAGTTTCAAAGAACATTTGGCGCACAGAGCCAAATTTACATTAATAAAAATGACAACAAAATTGCGCTCGGTGCAACAACACACCAATGCCTGTCGGGTATTTTAATACCTATGTCATATCTTAGGTGTGTGTGCAGGTGAAATTTTTTTTTCACCTATAAACTTCTCTGGTTCCCCGGGCTCATATTTAAAAATTTTATCAAAATTGTACGAGTCAATATATGGGCTGTCCTTAATGGGTTAAAGAACTCTGGATCAGCCAAGCGGATATTTGAGGGTATATTCCAGAGATCAGTGCTAATATCGTAGCTTGCTCGCGATTGAAAACTTATATCTGCTGAATAGCCTTCTGAAACAACGCTAGACTCCCCTAATCCAGAAATCAACGTAGGCTGCTTGCGCAGCTGGAGGTGTTGAGCTAAACGAGACGTAATAATGTGCACCTGCGACCAAGAATTTAGTAGATCACTACAAGGAACCAGAACCCCAGTGCGACTTTTAACGTTAATGATCGCAGTTGCCCAGAGCACAATGTCTTGACTGAGATTTTGAGCTACAAGTGATGCCGAAGGTTTTGCAGCAGGCGGATGCGGAGTAGCGTTAAATTTAGAACCGTCAATCTGATTCTCAAAATGCAGAAGCGTAAGATGCTTGGCCTTACAACGCAATAAATTCAAAGAGAGAGCTTCTGTATCTCGCGTAGACGCAGGCGTTTCTACTGGTGTTAAAGATTTTTCAAGTTTTTCCCACCTTAGAGCTAGGCGCATACGTTGCCGTAGCGTGTTCCACATTTTCCAACCTTTGACATCGTCGATCCAGAAGTGGCTTGAACTGCTCACGGGTCGGGATAGTATCTATCGGTGCTGTCTCCTCCCAACTGGTCTGCGTTGCCTTGTCCACTTTCTGCAGCAAACTGTGCACGATGATAAAACCTGCAATCTGCTCAACGCTACCCAATCTTTGCAGAGCGTGGATGTTGGCGTTTACCGAGACGGCTCGAAGCGTTACAGCTGACGACGACTCGATGCAATCCAAACCCAAAATCTCAGTGACATGTGACTGGAAAATAAGAGGCTTGTTATTAAACCGCTTTTTAAGTAGCTCTAATGCAACTGGATAGTTAGCGCTGCTGATTTCCAACGAAGAAACACTGTCTTAGGCTGTTTCTTTCAGGCCCGATCGCAAATGCTGAAACTTCCCCACATCTGAAAGTCCGGAGTCCCCGTTAATGATTGTCGAGAACATTGCTTTAAAATCTGCAAACTTTGTGTATCCTCCGCTAAACTCTGGAAGCTGGATCTCAAGCAATCGAGTCCGGCTTTGAGACAGTGTGTGATTGTCAACAGATGCATCTTGCCTCATAGTATAGCACATGGACGACGATAACTTTCGTTTATTTATTTCGCGACGCAAGCTAGGCTCAACTAAGATGGACAGTTCATCAAAAGATTCACGTAAATCACTCCCGATTTCATCATAGTCCAGCTCCTCCAATGCGTTATGCATATTGTTAAATGCATGCTGAGCATTTTCCAGAGCCTCAAGCCGAACAGCCAACTTTTCTTCGCTGAGATGCACAATTTGCTCCGGAGCGATTGCGTTGGCCATCCGTTTTACCTGCTCGTCAACAGCTTTGGTCTTGGCTTTGTAAAACGGTGCACCAGGCTTATGGACTGCAGCAGTTCAGAGTCAATGAATGTCATACACTTGCGGGATAAAGTTTTAAGCATCGCGCACACCAGAGCGAATAATCCGCAGCGGCAGCGGCACAAATAAACCGCGTGATATTTTCCGCGCCAAAATCGCAAGTGTGATCACACTGGGGCGAATTTATTCGCGGTTTTTTCTTCCAGCTCCAATCCAATTTCGTCCCATATCTGATCTTTTTTTCTTATGTTTTTATAGTCCTTGTCCGCTAAATCGTACAATATTTTATGTTTTTTCACTAATTCAATAAGCAGCTCCACTTTTGTAATTGTTTAACATTAGTGCACATATGTATGACAGCAAATATTGCTGAAAGCCGTGAAGAAAGACATTGCGCATAAACAGCTGTTCGAAACGTCACATGTGATGAATTTTTTATAAATATTTTTTTAATAAAAGTGAATGATAATAAGTTAAAAACTGCTTCTGTTATTATATTATTATTATTATATTGTATTTAAAGCCAAAATATAGTAATTTAACATGTAAACAAGGCAAAAATTCAACACATGCATCACATATGACCTCATCAGCGCAGAACATGAGCAAGTTTCTGCGAAATCTGAGTTTTATCGTTCTTGGCGGCAAGCGAAAAAAACGCTGCATGCACGGTTGTCAATGTTCAGCGGAAAAAAAACGCTGCAGATTCGCTGTCAAAACGAATTCGCCCCGCTTTGGTGTGCGTGCGTTCATAAGACGCAATGTAATTATATATTCGTGCCGCTGCCGCTGCGGATTTTTCGCTCTGGTGTGCGCGATGCTTTAAGCTCACTGGTTGTCAAACACTTGCACGTTGTATTTCAATGTTCAGTAAATGTCAAACAATGTCACTTTATTGCCTCCACTAACGCTTTAATACATTACAGTTTTAAATGCACTGCCGTTCAAACGACCTAATGTCAATGGCAAAGCAGCTGGTAGAAAAGAAATGTAAATTGCACCAAAATCACAATGACAATTTGAGGGCAAACACTTTAATCACAAGCGGATGCTGCAACTGTTTTTAGCAGAAAGCGACAAGAGAATCGACTGCGCGGGCGCCAATGCAGGTCAAACACCTGAAGCAAAGCAAACGCAAAACGAAGCAAAAACAGCGAAACTATGCAAAGAGCGTGGGCGCGCGCTTTATTAACACTTCTATTTTAATATTATATTTATTTAAACAAATACAGAGCTAAATCACGTCGGGGTCAGCAAATGTTGAGCTATTGTGCTTTTTCAACAACTATCGAAATTCCGAACTATAAAGTAAATAAATATAAATGCAATGAAATTTGCATTAATATAAATTTAATGTATTTGCCTTAGTAGCTGAACTTAAAGTTAGTTACAAAATGTTTTTATTGTTTATTGCGAGCTCCGACTTGAGCTGTGCAATAATTAAATGCAAAAAATGATTTGGCAGGTGGTGTCGAATACCGTGCCGTGACATGAATTCTCGAGCGATTGAACAGAAGTAGTTAGCTGCCGAATTGCAGCAGCGACTTGCATTCAGCTAAAGGCCAGGGGCAAGCAATATAAATTGCAAGACAAAAATAACTACGATGAGCATAAGCAAACAACAGCTATGAGAGTTACGTTATGCTGCGCAGAGCATGATTGATTAAAGAGAATTAACATTAAGAGATGAAACTGCCTTTGTTGTTGTTTGGTGCGGATAGCTGCGTAACCTAGCACCCATTTTATGGGTTCGGGGTATAATAACAGCTGTTTTTTGAGATTATTGATCTAACGAAATTAGATCACACTGAGAAATTTACTGATTGTGAAAGCGCGTAATTTTGAAATAAATCATTTTATTCACACAAATAATTATTTTTAAACCCTTTTCTTGGCATTCTTGTCAACACCCAAATCAAGGTGTTTTTCAGTCAGTTCAGTTTTGTTTTATTATTGGACGTAGATGTACTAAAAAAAAGACAGTACATTCAAGTGGCCCAACGATACCAAGCCCCGGCTTGTTAACGCGAGGACCCAAGCAAAAAGCAACCAACCTCCCGCCCAACCGACCGAGGGGCACACCGCATAGCGTACGGTTACGTAGATCGCGAAAACGTAGACAAATGACATAAGACAAACTTTTTAAGAGAACTACTAGAAGTGTCACCGTTTATTAAGTGGGAAGATTCTTTATAGTTTGAACATAAAATCCGAAAAGGGTTAGGAATAGCAAAGTTAGAGTGACAAGCTTGAAAAGCAATGGGTAGAAAATTCCTTGTCCTTCTAATCGAAACAGCAAAACTAATTTGGCTGATTAATTCCGAGGAATCTATTTCACCATTTACGAGCTTGTGTAAAAAGACTACACTTAGCATTGTTCTGGGATCAGAAATAGAAGGAAGATTAGTAAAAGTCTACTGTGGTAGGAAGGTAGGTTAATGTTAGTATCCCAATAAAATCTCCAAAGGGCAAAGAGCAAAAACTGTTTTTGTACTGATTCTATTCTATCCTGGGGAATCCTGTATTTGGGATACCAGATACAAGATCCATATTCAAGAACAGGTGTGTTTTGGTTATGTAGGGATCGTCAAATTCTTTCGACCAGCGCTTAATGAACCCCAAGGTACTAGAGGCTCGATTTGCAACTGAAGAGATATGCTTGTGAAGTTTAAGCTTTGGATCAATAAGGATACCCAAATCATCAACCCATTCAATGCGATCGAGTGGGCTTCCATCAAGAAAATACATATTTTTGAAAAAGGAAGGCGTCTATAAAAAGACATGACTTTACATTTATTTCAATTAAGATTTAGTAAGTTAGCACGACACCACTTTTGAAAATTATTTAGATGAGTTTGTAGTTTTTGAGCAGACAACAGAGCAGTACCCGACATGCATAATTTTACATCGTCAGCATACATCAGCACTCGAGATTGGTCAATAACAGATGGAAGATCATTGATGAAAAGTGTAAATAATAAAGGTCCAAGGTGACTTCCTTGCGGAACACCGGAAGTGACATGAACCACCTTAGAGACAGCGTCATTAAAACTGACTTTCTGTGTTCTATGAGTTAAATATTCCCTTATCCACCGAATAAAATTGCTTGGAAAACCTAAAAGTTTAAGTTTATGAAGTAAAAGGTAGTGATTAACCGAGTCAAATGCCTTGCTGAAATCAGTGTAAATAACATCCGTTTGCATTTTATTTTCAAAACCATTAACAACTAGTGAAGTAAATTCTAACAGGTAAGTGGTAGTAGATCTTTGTTTCACGAATCCATGCTGGCACGGTGAAATTAAAGATCTGCAAAAATGTTGTAATTGATAAGTTATCAATTTTTAAAACATTATTGGTATAGCAGACAATTTGGATATACCCCTATAATTTTGAACATTAGACTTGTCTCCTTTTTTATGGAGCGGAATAATAAATGATTCTTTAAAGATATTAGGAAATGAACATTTCTCAATAGACAAACTCAACAATTTATGCAAAGGCTTTAAGAGACCATCAGCACAGTACTTAAGCACACAGCTCGGTACGCCATCAGGTGCCGGGGAAAATACAGGCTTAATACCCTGTAGATCACGTAGTAATGAACACTCCGTGATACTTGGTTCAAAAATGCAATAAGAGGCATCAACCTGATACGGGCAAGGCAGATCAACCAAATTATGAATTGAACTGTATGTTGTTTGAAAAAATTCGGCAAATAAATCGGCAATGGCCTGATCCGAATTGGCCGACTTGTTTTCAAAAGATAAATTAGATGGAAGTGTTGATGACTTTCGATTCGCATTAACGAAGTCATAGAACCTCTTAGGATCTTGCTGAAACTGTAGTCTGCACCGACTTAGGTCATTTTTATAACATGAATTATTCATGACTGAAAAACTGGAACGCGCAATCAAGTATGATGAGTAATGAACAGAAGAGCCAGATTTTCTGAAACTCTTATAAAGCTTAGATTTTAGATTTTTAAGGGCTGTCAACTCTCGGTTTGTTTTTCCTACTTGGCCTACCAAAAGGGACACACATGTCGAATAAATTATCTAAGGTGCTAAAAAAAATACTGATTGCCGTATCCAAGTCCTCAGAACCATAGAGGGACGACCAGTCAACCAGTGATAAGAGCCGGGTAAGTTCTACAAAATCGTTCACTTTTGTATTTGAGTTGCTTAATACAAAACAGTTGCTCATTGCAATTGAACTGTCATCGAACTAGGAAACAGCTGACTGGTCACAAATACGGCAAAATAAAAGTGAGCTCACTAGCTACAGTGTAATACAAATATTTCTTATCACATTTCTCATAGCTTCCGAATACCTTAAGTATGAATAATTTTTATTGTATTCTTTATCTAGCATAACTTTGTCTAAGTGGATAGATGTTAAGCAAGTAATCTTTTAGGTGTTGCCTTAAATAATTTAAGTCATCTTCCAACGACATCACTGCCTGATTATTTATCTAGTCAGAGGGCTGTGCTAGTTCGCTTAATAAAGCCTTTTTAGCGCTCGGCCTGAATTTTTCTTGTCGCAATTCAACAAAATTATGAAAAATTGCACAGGCTACGGCCGCGTATGGGCGGACTACGGATTTATATCAATCCTTTTGGTTAGACACCGCCATCGTCCTGCAAGTCGTCCAAACGCACTTTAAGCCACAATTCTGTCAAAACTTAGGTGACAGTTGAACGACTCCTCTTCCGCAGTCAATGTTTCTGTGTATGGCTTGGGGAGCCAAGGCAACAATAGGTATGCTGAGTCACCCACAAGCATGTACGGCATTTCTAAATCACCTTAAATTTTTGTCATCGCTGCTTTTGAAAAACGACAGACTCTTTAAAGACAGAGGCGTCGTGAACACTTCCTGGGAATTTCATAATTATATTTCGAAATCTGTGTATTAAAAGCAATCTAATTAGTCACAAAACCTTCAAAAAACATTGAGTTCTCCTTCAAATATTTATGGTCAACGACAGCTTGCAAAACCATTGAAGTCCATCCCTTTCTGTTGACGTAATACAAATATACCTGCTTGGGTGCTTTCACTGGTATATGCTTTTCTTAAAAATATAATACAGTACGCCCTCGCTCAACGCAACCCTCGATACACGCAACTCCTCGATAATTGCAACACCCGAATTCTTAACATTGTAGACTCTGTTAACGCAACTTCCAAAAAATTACCTCGTTTAACGCAACTTCCTAAGGAAATCGTATGTTTTAGTTTCTACAGAATGAACCAGCAAGAAGAATCAACACACCAACAACATAGGCACGGGTCACACTCAGTGAGACAGTTAACAGTTAGTCCTTTCACCGACTCTCGGTGATACAAAGAAGACAAGACGACAATAACGGTTGTTCTATTCATCTCTGTTCATTTTGCTTACAACTTTAACACATACACTATTCTTACTACTGTACTTAAATTCCTACGTTCTCCCACATCTGTATGAATGGTTCCTGCGCGCATTCAGTTTGATGGAATTTATTTCGCGATCGGTTGATTCACTCGTGCTGCGTGCAATATGCCAGTAGTTAAATATATAATAAACTTAAAATAGCACAAAAATGTGAAATCCTAGGTAATCTGGATAGTGGCAATGTTGTTAAATCTAAATGCCAGGAATATCATATGCTTGAATCCACAGTAGCTAGGATTAAATGGGCTGAACAGACGGAACTTCCACTAAATGACATTTTACAACTTCGAGATCTTCGCGAAACAGCTGTACAGAAAAGTCTAAATTGTAACAAAGTACAGACCACAATTTCTCAGTTTTTCAAAAAATAAATAAAATAAAATGAAATCCAAGCTGTAATCACAGATTTATTCGATTAACTTTAATTTTAATGTGTGGCCAAGTCAATTTTTTTTGGAAATAGGTCTCGTGGCCAACATAATATTTTTCCTCGGTTTTCGCAACAACCTCAGTTTTCGCAAATGGCTAAATTTTAATAGGTTGCGTTAAGCGAGGGCGTACTGTATTTTGATTAGGGACTCCTATAAGCATAAACGTAAAATGAATTTGTAATTACCGTCAATTGCACCAATGATATTGAGAATGTGTGATGTTTTTTCAAACCCTTTCGATATCCTTATACACTCTTTCAACTAAGAAAAATAAATATATAAAATTCTTTGTCAGTTTTATAATTGCTTGAACCATCATGTGGAAATATTTGTCAACAGTGCTCTTGTGCACGCCTAGTACATCTCCAAAAACTCTGTACTCTGCAAAGGCCGATATCCACCTGCTTTTCAAATGCAACAGGAATTGTAATTAAATGTTCTTGTTTCGGCATATGTGAAGCAAAAAGTGCACAGAGTTCATAAAATTACTTTTTGCACATTGTTAATTTTCTGGAGCTTGCATCAGCATCCCGTAAGAATCGCTTCTAGGCCGGCTTTGAACTGTTTGCAACCGCGATCTTAATAGTCCATTAAAATTTATTTGCGTTTGGCCTGTGATAAATTTCATCCGCGCCTTCAAGCCTTCATGCGCTCCATTCTCCACTATCTGTGATGTTCGCGTTAGCCGTCGAATGGAAAAAAAAACTTTGCATTTTGTAAGGTAGCACTTCGATGGCTGAGGTAGCTCAGTCTCTCCAGGGCCACCTAACAAGAAATTTGTGAAGTTGCGGGGATCACTGGGAGAGGGAAATCGAGACACCGTGATCAGAATTTGAGCGAAAAGGGAACCTGAGTCATCACCGGTGATCCGGTTGTTTGTCAAAGTGCCGGCTGGCAGTGCAGCAGCCCCTGTCTGTTCCGGCTTGAATGCCCCGGGTATTGACCTAGGCTGCGCCAAGTTCGGAAGCAGGCATGCGCCACTTGAAACTTCGTGGACTGTCGCAGTATTTACAGGGGGCCAGTCAACGAAGTCTCAAGCGGTGAGCGGGACACTCTCACAGTTTTGCACTTTCACTGAAGAACCGCTCGACTCAATAAGATAATCATAATCATAAGATAACACATAAAACGTGATCACTTTCATTATATACAGGGGTGTGCCAGCCATCAAAACCAACCCGATTTCAACCTAAAACCAACCTCGAGCTGGTTTTAGGTGTGCCAGAGCCAAGTTCGAGATGATTTTGAAACCTCAACAAATTAGGCCCGAGATTTGGTTAATTTAAGCAATATTAAATGTCTAATGCATAACAACTGTTACTTTTTCGAAAGGTAATTTTAAGCTTAGTTGCATATTGCAAATAAATTTGAATTTAATACATTTTTGAAATCATGATTTTCGATATTAATAAATCTTTAACAAATCTCTAAGACTATTTGCCGTTCTGTGTAAGCGTGCAAAACCGTCCCTAACAAAGGAGCTGCCGATAATGTCTTATTTTCTTTCTTTTCTCATAAAAACCTAGTCGCAATTAACAAGAGAGTATGTGTGTTGGTGTTCTAGATCCTTGTCGTCCTGCGCTGGTGTGTTGTCCTTCGTCCTGGTACTCTTATCTATGTTCCCTTGTTGTCCTCGTTGTCACGTCCCTTGGTGGCACACTTTGGCTCTTGCCATTCTGCTGCTGCGGGTGGCTGCGCTGCTCTGCTTGTTCTTTGCTGCTGTTGCTGCTGCTGTCGGCGTCGTCTGGCTCGTGATATTCTGCTGCAGCTGGTGCCTGCGCTGCTTTGCGCTCTTTGCTGCTGTAGCTGCTGGTGTCTGCGTAGTCTAGCTCATGCCGCTCTGTTTTGTTAGCTGGGCTGCTCTCCGCTCTTTGTCGCTTAATTTTTCTGGTGCTAGGGTTCCGTTATTAAAATGTTCCCCGTACGATCGGAATTATGTTTATATGTTTTTGAAATTAAAAATAAAACAACTTAATCCTAATCAACTCAAAATATATAGCTTAAATTCTATAACACTTAAACTACCCACGCCGAAATACTTACTTCTAACTTCTCCCATAAAATGTGCTACGTTACACCCGCCCCCTTACTTCCTGGGTGATATCGGAAGGTGACGCCGCCGGCCGGAGTGCCGATGATCCTAAAAATGCCTTCCTCCAGGGCCATGATTAGTCGCCGCCGCCAGCTCCCCTGCTCCTGGCTGAACTGCACCATATCTAGTAGCATCTGGGGGATGAGTCGGCGCTGCGTAGCGGCTCGTCATCCTGCAGGCACCTCAACCTACCTCTCCTCCCTCTGCAATAGCTCATCCGTGATTGTCTAGATTATCATGGACTGTCCGAGTAAAGCCTGTATGTCGCTGCTGGTAAACGACAGATTTAACACTGCGCTGGAGTTGTCTGGTGTCGAAGCGCGCTGCTGGGTAGTCGACACCCACACATCGTCGCTGACGACGGTGACCCGGCCACACCCACCACTTCGTCCTCTGGGTCCGGTGGGAGCCTTGAGTCCTTCGACATGAACATCAGCCGGTGCTGTGGCCTCTGTGAATGCGGCCATATCACCGTGCTGTTGTCGTCAAATTGCGACCTTCCTCTGGAGGGTTCAGCCTCGTTCCCATCTTCGCCGATGACGCCAAACCTGCGCTGGTATTGGGGAACCCAGCCCTTGTCCCGCTGCCGTTCTGCCCTCCGCTCCTCGTCGCCTTGGAAATTGAACTCCGTGGTGTCTTCCTACGACCTGTGGAATATAAACGAGTTTATATCCCTGAGGCTGTGGACAGACTATTTTCTACAGTACAATAGTCTGGTGCGATGCTTGAATTTGTTAGTACCCTATCGTGTAATACAACTAACTACATTTTCAATATTTCTTATACTAATCCGCCTTGTGAGCGGTCCCCGATTGACTTGCTTGGTCTTGCTGGATGTCTGTGCTCTATTTCCCATTGAGAAATCCGTGTTGCGATCGAGCTGGTGCTCGCCGCCCTCGCTGTCTAGTCGGCTAGCCCGGCGGTGCGCCGTTGGCCGGTCTCTGTGTGTCGGACTCTAACTATGTTGGGAGAAGTGAACTTAGTTACCTTATACGGGCTCTCGTAACGTAGGGCTAGCTTGGCGGTAAATTCGTCGTTGGCCTTCGACAGTACGTGCTGATTTATCATCAGCAAACTGCCGATAGTTGGCCTCCAATCGCGGCTCCGTAGGCTACAACCTAGGCCCTGTTCCGCTGATGCTCGCTGTATGTTTTGTTATCCCTCGCCGTCTGGAAAATATCGAGTAGCTGGTTTGAATTGGTCTCGGGATCTGTAGGGACTATTCCGGAACCTGGAGTGATCTCGTCGTACAATGCTCCTGGAAATCTCGGCTCTCGTAATTGTACCTGAAAAGCTGGACTGAACCCAGTTGTGTCGTACACGCTGCTCTGAATTGCCTGTGAGATCTCAGGTATCAAGGTGTCCCATGTGCTTTGTGGTCCTTCGATCTACTATCATCGTCTTAATCGTCCGGTTAGCTCTCTCCGTTGAGTTTTGCAGCGGATTTTACGGTGCGGTATGTTCCAAGGTCATACCTGCCCGCTTGCAAAACGTCTTGAAGGAACGACTGGTAAATTGGGTCCTGTTGTCGTGGTACTCCAAATCGGAGTATAAAAAGAGAGGGCGCGACAGCGGAACGTTCTTGTAGGAGAGGGGTCGCGGTATAAACACATCAGTATTTGGATACGTGTATTTGTTTCATATTTTGGTGCACTAGTTTTGCCGAGATTTTTGTTACAATCCGCTGCCTAGCTTTGACTCTATTTGAAATTTGTTTAATAAACTTGATAAAATCAATTTGATATTTGTAGTATATGTTTACTTATACTGTAGCAATTAGGTAAGGCATTATTAATTCATCCAACAGGCTGAATATAACATAATAAAACCGAAATAAAATAAAACTAAATTGTATTTAAATACTTAAAATAAATTGTATATATTTTAAATGTATATTTTATTTTATTATATATTTTTTATTTTATTATGGAACGATTCTTAATGCAACAGTATTGCTACAGTTAGCACAGTAGTTTTTCTTTATAATGTTTGTAAAATATAATGGAATTGTTAAATGAAGTAACAGGCTATTGAATTTGGTTTGTTGTACTTAAACATGAGAGTAGTCATGTATTCACTCAAGTTATTAACATAGTTACTCTTCTACTGATAAGCTTAACATATAAGAAACATAGTTAAGTCACTCATTCTTAGATTCTAAGGCTTCTCACTACTTCTATAATCGCTGTAATAGCAGTCGCTCTTTATTGTTTGAAATCGCTGGTTGCGCCAGCGCATTAAAATCTGGAGTGGACATCGCAGTGCATTTTTCCTTGGCCACAGCTAGACCGCTAAACCGGAGTCGCGTTTTTCGTTTTGTAAAAGCTATATCGTGAAAAGGCTTACGATTTTTTTATGGCGCCCGAGCAGGGACCACGGTTTTGGTATTTGTTAAACTCGCCCAAAATATAAAACAGTGCATTTTCGTCGTTTCGGCACTTATTCATTTTCGGTGCGAGCGTAATCTAGATGTTGGAGCCATTGCACAGTGGATCAATTTCGCCAAGCAGTTCGAGGCCTAAAGGAAAGTTAATCATGCCAAATAACCAAGTAATTTTTCGATACTTCATTTAAATAAATATATTAAATAAAAGTGAACTACTTTATCAAAATAAATGTGGGTGCATTTTTTGTATTGCTTCTTGCACGGTAATTGTACAGAGGCAAAACTGCAAGAACAGTTATCAGAAGCGATAAGGTGCCCCTTAGTTCAATTCCCTTTTGTAAAGTGCAAAGCGCCGAACTGCAAAACAGTTATCAAAAGCAACAAGTTGCCGCTAAGTTCATCTCTCTTCTGTTAAGTTCATACTAAGTGGCTGCTTCGTAATTGGAGTGTAATCACAGTTGTCTGAAAACTGTGCAGAGTTCAGCTGTTCTCACTCATTGCAATTAGAGTGGCTTTGAAACTGTGAAAACTTCAGCTGCTCTCACTCATTGCAATTAGAGTGGCTTCACAACTGTGCAAATTTCAACTGCTCATTGCATTAAAGTGTTTTTAAAACTGTGCAAAATTCAGCTGCTCTTATTCACTGCATCTAAAGTTACTATAAAACTGTGCGAGGTTCAGTTGCTCTTATTCAGTGCAGATAAAGTTGTCATAAAACCATACAAAGGTAACATACAGTGTCTTTTAAACAGTGCCTGCAGCTGCAAGCCATCAGCAGTGCTGAGTTGCATTGAAATCTGGCTATTCCTTTCAATAGCAAATTAATTCTTAATTATCAATTGCTTGTTTGGCTGAACATTGGAAATTCGTGCGTGTGTTGCCATTATTAGCACACACATAATTTTGAGCGCCTTAATGTTTGAATACTCATTGATTTAAATCGGCATTAAAAATACTAAAAAAAATATATATAAAAAAATTTGCACAATGAGTAAGGAAGATAACGAACCAGTCGCAAAAGACGGAAGTACAAAATTATTAATGGCAATGCAAAAACACGAAAAGGTTATGGGTGATATATTACGTATGACGGCATTTGAGGAAAGAACTATATCGTTCGATAAGTTTCAACTGGGATATAGATTGCAGCTGCTTGAAAATTATTGAGAGAAATAAATGATATCCAGGCAGACATTGATGCACTTAACCCAAATAATGATTTAAGAGCGTCTGTCGAGAATATGTGCATTATATCAAAGGCTTTATATCAATCCGCAATATAAGCAAATAAGTCTCAGAAGGTCATTTACGGGGATAGTAGTGGTCTTCGTCATTCCTCACAGTTGCCAAAAATGAGTCTTCCGAAGTTTAGTGGAAAGCATGCCGATTTTAAGAACATTATAATTTTGAGAGTTTGGTGCATAGTGAATCATCTCTAACATACGTTGAAAAATTTAATCATTTACTTTCTTGTTTGAGGGATGATGCGTTGGGAACTGTCAAGGCGTTTCAAATATCGGATTGTAAATATGAAAAGGCGTTAGCCAGCTTAAAAAGTGTTTATGATAACAAATGCTTAATTTTCTTTGACACAATCGCGCAATTACTTGACATTCCCCATCTATCAAAACCTTCCGGTTCAGGCTTAAGGGGTTTGATTGATGAAATATCGGCTCTTTATGCATCGTTACACTCATTGGGAAGTGAAAATGAAATAAATAATGCAATTTTAATTCACATAGCAATGTCCAAAGTAGATAGTTCAACAAAATCTCGGTTTGAAGAACAACTCGACTATAATACTTTGCCGACGTGGTCAAAGTGTGCGGCTCAGTTAAACCGACGATACCAACACTTGGCTGCTGAAGAAACAACCAAAACCAAAAGCAAGCCTACCCACTCATCGAATAAAGGTTATACAAAATCATCGTTTTCGTGTGCAAAAACAGATCGTCGACCTGAGTCAAACTGTCGTTATTGTTCAGCGAATAATCATCCTTTAGGTAATTGTCAAGCTTTCATCGCTCTGGCTGTAATTCAACGTTTTGAGTTTACAAAACAGAACCGTTTGTGCATAAATTGTCTTAACCAAGGACACACAGTTAAGAATTGCAAGGCCACAAGATGTCTGGTATGCTCAAAATCCCATAACACACTTCTTCACAGATACGGGGGTGAGCACCAGTCAACTGTTTCCGGCTCACTACCTCAAGTGCAGTCACAATCACGCTCTGGAGTTTCTGACCCTCCGGTAGCTTACTCAAGTCATGTTGCTAGTAGCGACCAAGTAATTCTTGCTACTGCGTTAGTAAAGATGCGTGATAGATTTGGACACTTTCAACTAGCACGTGCACTTTTGGATTCCGGGTCGCAAATAAATTTCATTACAGAGGACTTAGCACAGCGGTTACGGTTGCATAGAAACGAATCTTGCATCAATATTTCCACTATTGGAAAAAATGACTCTGTAGTCCGTCATAAAGTTCACACGTCAATTCATTCTCGGGTCAATTCTCAAAGTTTTGCCACAGATTTCAGGGTTTTAAAGTCAATATCTACATATCAACCAGATCATGAGGTCAATTTTGCCCAATTGAGTATCACAGCGAACATTGAGCTGGCAAATCCTCGGTTCTACAAGCCCGCAAAGGTTGACTTACTGCTTGGCGCAGAAATCTTTTTTGGCTTATTGAGAGTAGGCCAAATAAAATTTGGTTCCCAGCATCCACTAATCCAAAAAACCTTGTTCGGATGGATTGTATCGGGAAAGTACACTAGAAGTCTTTCGAATAGAGCTCAGGTGTGCAGCGAAGCCGTCACTGAGAACAACTGCTCCCTCGACTCTCTTGTGGAAATGATTTGGGAATTGGAACAGGCTCCAGAGAGATCGAAGGCTGTATATACAGTTGAACAAGTTGCCTGCGAAGAGAAATTTAAGCAAAATGTAAATAGGCTTTCGTCAGGTCGAGGTAAAGTAGCCTTTTAAGATAAATTCAACGGTGTCAGGGTTATCCTTCGAAACGGCCAAGCGACGGTTTCTTGCGTTAGAGCGCAAAGTTGCAAGCAATACCGAGCTAAACAACATGTATCAAGAATTTATGAGAGAGTATCTCAGCCTTGGTCACATGTCATTGCTTCTTACCCATCCTGCAGGTCACCATTACTACATTCCACATCAATGTGTCCTGAAACCTGATAGTATCACCAACAAATTACGAGATGTTTTTGATGCATCCAGTAAAACGTCAACCTCGATTTCATTGAAAGACACTTTAATGGTGGGTGCAAATATTCAGAGGGAGCTGTATTCTACCCTTGCAGGATTTAGATTGAACAAATATGCCTTAACGGCTGATATCTCGAAGATGTATAGGCAAATTAATATTGCCAACGAGGATCGGAATTTCCAACCGATCTTGTGGAGGGAAAAATCAACTGACACTCTCCAAACTTATCGCTTGAACACTGTCACTTATAGTACAGCCTCAGCTCCGTTTTTGGCCATCCGCTGCCTCTTTGAGCTGTCAAAGATTTATGCTGAGACGCATCCTATAGCATCAAGGGTGATTTCAAGCGACTTCTACGTTGACGATATGCTAACTTGAGCCAATACGTTGAATGAGCTGGAAGTTATTCGCAAAGAAGTGACTGAGGTGTTGAAACTTGGGGGCTTCGATCTAGTCAAATGGGCCTCTAATCATCCTCGACTGCTGACCAATAGAGGTCCACATAAATCTCTTATATTTGATTCGTCCACCTCAGTAAAAACACTTGGCATGAAGTGGAATCCTCAGAATGACGAGTTTCATTACAGCCTAGAAAACTCGTTCACTACCTTACCACCAACAAAACGCAATATCCTGTCGGTGACGTCCCGC
Source organism: Scaptomyza hsui (assembly GCA_018152825.1). Taxonomy (NCBI): domain Eukaryota; kingdom Metazoa; phylum Arthropoda; class Insecta; order Diptera; family Drosophilidae; genus Scaptomyza; species Scaptomyza hsui. The sequence goes on from JAECXO010000076.1 coordinate 1,241,396, forward strand.
TTGTTTGACCCTTTGGGCTTGTTGTGCCCGTTGGTCACCAGAGCAAAAATCTTGCTTCAGGAGCTGTGGCGACAAAAGTTGGATTGGGATGAGTCAGTTCCAATGAGTCTACTAGTTGGAATAGGTTCAAGCAGAATTTACTAGAGCTACATTCATTTTTGCCTTCGCTGGCTTCGCCGAGAATATGAAAGTGTGTGTATACATGCACACAGATTGCTCTAAAATTCACAGACCTTCCGCAACAATTGTTATTTTGCAGATGTGTATCTAAGACGCAGATATGTTTGTTTTATTGTTTTTTTTTTATTGATTAGATTTAAAATAAATTAAAATATAAATATATATATATATATATTAATATATTAAAAAATAGATAGCAAAAATAATACGTACATATTTAATGATATTATGTATTTTCACAGGCATTTGAGGCATATTAATTTTTGGGGGGAGGGGTGTCTCCACAATACAACACTGTATCACTATGGCGAGGGGGGAGGGGAGGTTGTGGTTTTTGCCTTCGCTAGCTTTTCCGAGATTTTCGTAATTTCGTTCTTCCTCTATGCCCTTGAATATACAAGTGTGTATTTATTTAAATACAAAAAAGAATATGCCGATTAGCGAAAAAAATAACGCTGTGCGTTTGCGTACTGGCAATTGCTGCGCGCCAGCCAGTGCAGCTAGCCTTACCTATGTGATTGTAGGACAGGGGGCGCGCCAGCGGAAAGCAAGTTGCGGTAAAAAATGCATAAGTATTTGTAAACGTGTCACTTGTTTTATTTTTTACTGGACTAGCTTCGCCGAGATTTTCGTAATTTTGTTTCCACAATGGACTTGACTAGCTCGCTAGGAGATACCCTATACCCTAAATGCTATACAAAACGACATGGCCAAATCGAGTCGACCTGTGATACCGATTAATAATATATATATATATTTTGGTCGGAAATAACTCCTTTTGCATGTTACATACATTCCCCAAAACCAATATACCCGTCTCGAATGGGCAAATGCAAAACAAGGAAACAACAACATTTGCTGGTTGCTGAGACGTAAAAACGGCACACAGTAAAAATACCCTTAGTGTCAATATTTAAGTATTGTCAATGAAATCTTCTAATACATATTTTTCAAATAAATATAACTTATTTGAAGTATTTAAATAGAAAATACGTTTATTTTATTCCGTATTTATATTCAACTTATTCAGCTAAATAATGCAATACCTAATTGCCATAATGTTAGTAAACATGTATTATAAACATCTTGTTTAGGTATATTGCATTTATCTATATAATTACGCTAAGTTCATATGAAGTCAAACTACCCTTCCTTGCTAGGGTAGCAGCAAGCGATTGAATCAAAAGACTAAAATTTGCTAAATTCAACTTCTACGACAACAACAAGTGAAATTTAGGCAACAATCAATCTTTGTCTCGCACATCGCACACTTTCAAGGCCAAGTTTACTGTTTTGTCACTATTCTATGCTCCGCCCCTTTGTTTTGAATACCTATTTTTATTACTTCTTTATACACCGCGCTTTGTTTACAAATTCAAAACAACCGCTAACTTAAGCAGTAAACCACAAAGCTAATATTCGAAGCATCAAATTCAGCGAGTAATTTTTAGAGAGAGCGAAGCCATGTCTACCTAAGTGTATTGTCGTTGTACTTTGGTTCAGGTTCTTGTGTATATATAATTTTATGTAGAAAGAGAAGAATTCTAAAATTAATTAAAGACGCTAGATCCAGATTAAACAGTATGTTAGCGTAGCCCGTTACGTGGTCTGCCTTTTTTAGGCCAAATACGTATGGAACAACATTATTGTACGCTACCCTCAACTTACTTAGGCTTGCAGTGTCGCATTTCCCAAAAATTTCAATGCCGTATAAAAGCTTTGGCAATAGCAATGTTTTCGCAATTAACATTCTTATGTTAAGGGGTAAGTATTTCTGGATGAGCCATAGTTGCTTTAGAACGCCGAACATTTTTCCACAGCTTTATTCACCTGGCTATTCCATGATAATGTCCTGTTCAGGGTAATCCCTAAGCTCTCAGCTTTATCTACATTATGAAGAACTGTGTTATCTATATGCAGCTTGGGAAAGTTGTCAGTTTTCAGTTACTTTTGTAAATTATAATACATTTGGACTTAGATATATAACATATTAAGAAATTTCGTTGACTATATTTGAATATTGAAACAAAGGGTATTTATACTTTGATACTTGAAACTTTGCAATTGTGTTTGTCTATAGGCGCGACAGATAAAGTGTTAAGATCAGGGTGCCACGCCTACTAGGAGGCTGGGATATCGATAAATTCGATAGCTGAAAACCGATAAAACCAAATATTTCTAACATTCTTACAGCTAGAGTTACCAAATTTTGCACGCAGATACCTAGTCATGTCCCTCAAAAAACTACATCAAAATATTTTATGCCACGCCAATCCTTCCGCCCTCATCCTCCCTGCTCCTTGAAATTGGAAACGCCTAGAGTTTTCACATATTTTGGACAGTTCTAATATCGATGTTGACACTAGTGGTAATATTACTCTGAATATCACATGAGTGTCAATGGCTGTGCCTTCTGCCCGCATAATTCTGTATAGTTGAATTACGTTGGATGAAGTTACGGGTAACATTTGATCTGTTGGCAAATGATCCCGGATTTGGTACAAGTGATCCCGTAGTTGCTTAGGGGAAATCAATATTGGGCTTATTGTGTGGTGGCGAACTCCAGTTAGTACGTTCACTATTTCCGATTGCATGCGCTGAAGAGTAGCTGTTAGCAATGTTAATTGAGTCGTTAATGCCAAGTAGTTTTCTGTCAGACGTGCGCCAGTGTACTTTCCTCTGCTTTGGCTAATGGCAGCTACTTGTTGTTCAAGTAGTCTTAGACGCTTGTCCGATGTAGACCTTGTTTTCTTGACAACGTTAATGGTTGCGTCAAGTACTGAGGTTTGATTTCTCATTAGGGTCAATAAGAATTCCTCGTTGGTTTGTACCTTCTTTATGACCTTAGTCATTTAATTGGCGTAGTCCGAGTCTAATACTCCAAATAGACTGTTCGCAATATTACCCACTGCATCAAATGGAGAGCGGCGTTTGCGATTATGTTGCATGAGTACGTTAGCCATTTGCAGTTCATCATACAAGTGTTGATAGTGCTGTGATATAGCATCACATGTGTGTATGTTGTTTAGTTCTGGGCATATGTATTGGAACTCCTTTATGCCTGAATTAAATGTCTTTATGTCTCGCCAGTATGGGTCCAATTCATAGTATACAACCATGGTCCAGTCGGATATTGCTCTCATCGTTGTTCCAATTTTTTCGTAATATACCCCTGGCTACGTGTCGAACCTTGTCACCGATACTGACTGTGTCAGTACCAAAGGTAGCATTAGAAGCAGGACTAGCAACGACGAGGTTATCGTTGACGACATTAGTCGTTTCCGTTGGGCGACCGGCGCGTCATTGTTATTCGTGTCCTCTGCTTCGTTGAGAGGGCGTTTCTAAGCCATCTCCTCTGGAAAGATTGGCGCAAGCCTGTTTATGGCGCGCTTGTAAATGCCTGAGTCGGTTTTCACGTCAACCACTCGTACATGACTACGAAGCCCTGGATATGTTTTTACAATGCGTCGCTTTGGCCAAGTCATCACAGGTATGTTGTCTTCTTTGATTAGGACAAGCATGCCTTCCTTGATATTGGGATTGATGGTTTTCCACTTGTGTCTGGCTTGAAGCTCTTGCAAGTATTCTTCTGACCATTGCTTCCAGAATCCTTGCTTGATTCTGGATACTAATTCCCAACGTTTCAGTAAGGTTTTTTCATCGCGGGCGGCGTTGATATCGGGAGGAGCAGTGACCGCTTCACCAATCAGGAAGTGCGCTGGGGTGAGAGCAGTGGTGTCCGTGGGGTCATTTGACATCGGTGTGATTGGCCGTGAATTCAAGATTGCTTCAATTTCGACGATGACCGTGTTTAATTCCTCAAATGTTAGAGTTGCAGTGTTGGTAGTGGTAACCAGCAGTCGCTTTGCAGACTTGACTGCAGCTTCCCATAGACCTCCAAACGATGGCGCTCGTGGCGGGATGAATTTGAACGCAACTTATTTCTTGTTGCAGTGATTGATGATCTCTGCTTGAGCCCTTTCACCAAAGATTGTTCCTTCCAGTTCCTTCAGCTGTTTGTTTGCTCCAATAAAATTAGTGGCATTGTCACAATGAATTGTTTGACATTTGCCGCGGCGGCTTAAGAAGCGCCGCAAAGCTCCCAAAAAGACGTTTGTCGTCAGATCGCTGACCAACTCAAGGTGTACCGCCTTTGTAGAGAAGCAGCAGAATACGGCTATGTATGCCTTATCTGGTCTTTTCCCTCAGATTTTATGATGAATCCAGATTAGTCCGCAGTAATCTACACCTGTAGTAAGAAGGGGGCGTGTTGGTGTTACTCGGTCGGCTGGAAAATTGCCCATAATTTGGTTCATTAACTTGGGCCTCGCCTTGTTGCATTTCACGCAATTGTGAATGATGTTCCTTGACATTGTTTTGTCGTTGAGGATCCAATATTGCTGTCTTGCAGTTGCTCGTAAGGCTTGGGCACCGCAATGCATATTGTCTTCATGCAGTTCTCGCAATATCATTTTTACTATTGGATCGTTGTAGGGCAGCAAAATCTGGTGCTTTGCATTGTAAGGGAGTGGGGCTTGATCCAATCTGCCTCCAACTCGCACAAGTCCGTCTGAACCTTGTAATGGGGACAGTGATGAAATGGAACTCTTTTTGTCCACCATGTTGTGACGCTGCAACGATTTTAGGTCAGCAGCAAATTCGTCGTGTTGTATTGTCCGTAAGATTACGTTGCGAGCGTGATCCAATTCCTTGATGCACAGCGTGGAAGTTGCTGATCTGTATTTTTTGTAGCAGAAGCGCAACATATGCTGTGTCTACAAGTGTATAATTCTTCACCTATTGTAGACGGAGATATTGCCAAACTTACATGTTTGGTTTTTCTTTCCAAGTTGCTCGGTGTGATAACGGGTAAGGCTGACCATTTGTCTGGAGAGCCATGCAGAAACAGTGGTCCATAGAGCCATAGATTGTGCTCGGGTAATTTTTGTGCCGATATTCCTCTTGACAGTACATCTGCTGCGTTGTTGGCCGATGAGACATGGCGCCATTGAGTTTGACTTGTCAAGGCCTGAATTTTTGCTATTCGGTTTGCCACAAATGTGTGATATGTTGAGGCAGCTGCATTGATCCATGATAGAACTACAGTAGAATCTGACCAAAAGTATCCTGGCACGGTGTTGCTGTCGAGGTCTAGATCGCGTCGAACCCTCTCAGCAAGCTCAGCACCCAATAGTGCTGCACAAAGCTCCAGTCGAGGGAGTGACTGTTTTGCTGTTGGAGCCACTCGAGATTTTGAACATAGTAGACGCACAGATATTTGCTTATTTCTGTACGTTGCGCGTACATATATTGCGGCGCCATATGCGCTCTGACGCATCGCCAAAGGTGTGCAATTCTTTTGTGATTGGAGTCTTACCATTATAGATATGCCTTGGAAACTGCAGTGAATTCAGGCTCTGCAACTCCTCTCGATAATCCTTCCATTCGTTTTGAAGATTTGAAGGTAACTCGTCGTCCCAATCAGGCTTTAATTCCCAGAGCTGTGGCATAAAAATTTTAGCCTTTACTACGACTGGAGCGAACAAGCCTAGGGGGTCGAAGATCTGTGCCAACTCTGAGCAGACTGCACGTTTTGTAATCCTTGTTGCTATACTGCTGTGAGTGCGACCACCAAGTTGATCCTTTTTGGGCATTCAAATAAGGCCCAATGTTTTCACGCTGTAATGTTCCAGTGTTTCTCCGAGCTTCACATCGGTCACTATGTCTTCTTTCGGAATTCCTTGCAATATTTGTTCATTGTTTGAACACCATTTGCGCAGCTTAAATCCCGATGGCTGAAGGATTTTGTTGAGCTCTTGTTGAACTTGAATCGCTTCTATGATTGAATCGGTGCCAGTAAGGCAGTCATCCACATAAAAGTCACGTTTTAGTGCCTTTGCACCCATCTGGAATCTTTCCATATTCTTGGTTGCCAGATGATCCAAACATTTTATTGCTAAAAATGGTGCGGATTTTGTGCCATATGTGACTGTTTTTAACCGGTAGTACTTGATCTCTTCTGATGAGTTGTTGCGCCATACAATCAGTTGATGAAACTGATTTTCCGGATTGATCCATTCTTGACGATACATTTTTTCAATATCAGCAGTAAACACATATCTATGTGTTCTGAATCGTAGCAAGATAGACATTAGCTCGCTTTGCACCGTGGGGCCTGCATGTAGTATGTCATTCAGTGATTTTCCAGTAGACGTTTTGCATGATGCGTCAAAAACAACTCGAAGTTTTGTTGTAGTGCTGTCCGGCTTCAATACGCAATGGTGCGGAATTACGTAATGATTTTTTGGGATCTGTTGAGGTGACACTTGTTTCATGTGTCCTAACTTGTCATACTCCGCCATAAAAGCTGCGTACTGCTTCCACGTGTCTGCAGAGGTTCTGCGCTCTAACGATAAGAACCGTTTATTCGCAATTTCCATGGAGTCTCCCAGGGCTGAACAGTGTTCAGAAAATGGGAGTTTGACGATAAATCTGCCGTCCACCGCCACTTGTAAGTGCTCTAAGAAGTGAGTCTCACAATGCACTTCAATGGGTGTTCGTGGTTTCTCTGTTGACTCCATGCTATCCAGTGTCCAAAATCGTTCCATTAACTCATTTGTTTCTTCATTTGTTGCTGCTGCGCAAATGGCTGATGATTTACTTCCTGCAATGATCCAACCAAACTCAGTTTGTTGCATCATTGGACCAGAATGGAACAATCTATGCTGTTGTGGGAGCAATATTGAAAAACAGTGCTCTGCTCCAATCAACATATCGATTTTGCCTGGTTTGTTGAAGTTAGGGTCCGCAAGTGGTCGATTGCTCGGCATGCGCCAATCGGTAATATTGATCGACTGGGCGGGTTGATCCGAGATTATATGGGGTAGTACAAATGCTTCCACCCGCATAGTAAAATTGCTGTGTAGTGATTTTACTATGACATTCACCCGAGCCTTGCTGACTCTTGGCTGTCCTCCGAAGCCTTCAATCCGGAGTGTTGTGTCGTGACGTTTTAGTGCCAACATTTTTACTAGTCTTTCAGAGATAACGTTGATCTGCGATCCAGAGTCCAGTAATGCCTTAAATGTGGCATGTTGTCCATTATTTGCTTGTACAGCTACCTTTGCTGTTGCGAGTAGATTGTTATTCTGATTGTTCGCAGATGCCACAACTTGTGTGTGTGGCTCTGCTGCTGCTGATGCGATAGCATTCTCCAAATGTAGCAGAGTATGGTGCTTTTTGTTGCATTTAAAACAGCTGAAGTTGCTTGTGCACGACTTCGTTTTATGGTCATTTTTGAAGCAGTTGACGCATAGTTTTTGTCCTTGCACCCAATTTAGGCGCTCGCTAATTGATTTAGCGCGAAAATCGTCACATTTAGATAAATAGTGACTTGTCTTTTTGCAATAAAGACATCCTCTTTGTCCACTTGACGAGGTTGCACATGTTGTGCTTTTAGGCTCCTTTTTGAAATTTGCAGATGCCTTTTTCCCAGTAGCCATAACTCGAACTCGTTGTTCAAAGAACTGGAGCATGGTGTCCAGTGGCTGGATTTCCTTAGTATTACCCAATGATTGTTCATAGAGTGTTTTATTTGCGTTATCCAGTTTATTTCTTAGGATGGCAATGATAGTTGGATCCCTTGTTGAAATGTCAATCCCGAGTCCCTTCAGTGAAGCTAAGGACTCTATGGTGGTGATGTGCAGCTCCTTTAAAGACTTTACATCGTCGCTGCAGGTTTGTTGCAGCAGAAGGCGATTTAATATCCTAGATGCGAAATCTCTAGGATTGTTGTAGGCATCTACTAAAATCTCCCATGCGTAGAGATAGTTTTCTTCCTTAGGATCGATGTGACGGATTAATCTTTCCGCCTCTCCGACTACGCTGGTTTTTAAATACCACATCTTGCGTATGGTTGGCATGTTTGTTTCATGTATCATACATGAAAACATATCAAAGAATTGTGTCCATTTGAGAATATCACCATCAAATTTTGGAATGCAAATACGTGGCAGATTGATGTTTTCGGCGCACGTACTGCTTGAGTTCCCTGTAAGTGCATTCCGTACATCAGCCTCTGCCTTGAGATATTCAGTGGCGACGTAGCCAATCTCTTTCGGGTCCTCAAATTCCTCGTATATTTGGAAATGGACCTCTTGAGTTTTTGCCCATAATGACTTAACCATATCTGCATTAAGGGGCTTGTGTTGAAAGGCTCGATTTAATGATGCAATCATCGCCTTTTGCCGACGGCACAATGCCATTAACTTAGCATTTGTGCTTGCTCGGGCATTTACTGCAGCTATGACGGTCTTTGGTTCCGTCATGTTGCTGGTAGACTGATCTGCAATGTCAGCCTGTTCCAAGAAGTAAGTTCTGTTCTGCTCTACCATGGCAGTGACTTCTTCGAAGAACTTGAAATATCTATGAGACTCCTCTAAGTTCGATGAGTTCCTGATCACCTCGTGGTTGTCTTTAAAAACAGTCCACTTTTCCTCTAGTATCGAGGCCCTAGCATGATAGTAGCCAGGTTTTGCTTTCCGTTCAGCTGGGTCCTTTTTGCTGTTCCTGACTAGCCTTGAAATCTCCTGGCTTATCTCGTCTTGCGCAGCTAGGACATCTTCCAACATAATTGATTTGTCTGTACTCATTATTGTCGCCTTGTTGACAATTTAAGAGTTAGCAGAACCAATTTGTATATGTCGTCCCTAACTCCTGATTATTCCTGACCCGTTGGAAGTGTTTTATTCGCTCTGGTGAGCTGGATACGCTTCTATTCGCAACCGTGATGTGGTCAAGGAATAAGGAGTTTTTTTTTTTTGTTGTAGAAAGGATCCTTGTGTGGAGTCCTTCGTCGGGGTCACCAAAATGTTTGTGTATATGTGTAAGAAGTTGGGAAGCATTCAGTACATAAACTGTCTGCTAAAAGGCATCGCAACTGGCACTTGTAACCAGGTGGACTACGGAGAAATAATGAATGTTTCTTGTTGGTTTTACAAAGAACACTGATTTTATTAACGAAAAAGTAACAATATTTATAGGTAAAAATAGCTTAGTTTACAGTTGTGTAGTATCAATTAGAATTAGGTTATTGTGTGCTCAGCAGTTGCTTGCAATGCAGACTAGCATATTTAGCAACTGCCGGGTTGGCTGACCGCTACTATTGCGACATATATTGTGCATTGTGCAGTCAGCGATATTCAGTGTGTTCAGCATAATTTGGTGTTGTTTACAGTTTTATTGTGTCAATAAATGTAAAGTGTTGTGTATGGTCTTGAACTAGTTTTATATGTGTTAATTATTTGAGTGTTATTGTTACAATGCCATGTGCAGTTATTTGATGTCTTATAAAATAAATGTGAGCTGACTTGTATACGACTGAACACTTATCGTTTGAACACTGTCACTTATAGTACCGCCTCAGCTCCGTTTTTGGCCATCCGCTGCCTCTTTGAGCTGTCAAAAATTTATGCTGAGACGCATCCTATAGCATGAAGGGTGATTTCAAGCGACTTCTACGTTGACGATATGCTAACTTGAGCCAATACGTTGAATGAGCTGGAAGTTATTCGCAAAGAAGTGACTGAGGTGTTGAAACTTGGGGGCTTCGATCTAGCCAAATGGGCCTCTAATCATCCTCGCCTGCTGACCAATAGAGGACCAGATAAATCTCTTATATTTGATTCGTCCACCTCAGTAAAAACACTTGGCATGAAGTGGAATCCTCAGAATGACGAGTTTCATTACAGCCTAGAAAACTCGTTCACTACCTTACCACCAACAAAACGCAATATCCTGTCGGTGACGTCCCGCTTGTTTGACCCTTTGGGCTTGTTGTGCCCGTTGGTCACCAGAGCAAAAATCTTGCTTCAGGAGCTGTGGCGACAAAAGTTGGATTGGGATGAGTCAGTTCCAATGAGTCTACTAGTTGGAATAGGTTCAAGCAGAATTTACTAGAGCTACATTCATTTTTGCCTTCGCTGGCTTCGCCGAGAATATGAAAGTGTGTGTATACATGCACACAGATTGCTCTAAAATTCACAGACCTTCCGCAACAATTGTTATTTTGCAGATGTGTATCTAAGACGCAGATATGTTTGTTTTATTGTTTTTTTTTTATTGATTAGATTTAAAATAAATTAAAATATAAATATATATATATATATTAATATATTAAAAAATAGATAGCAAAAATAATACGTACATATTTAATGATATTATGTATTTTCACAGGCATTTGAGGCATATTAATTTTTGGGGGGAGGGGTGTCTCCACAATACAACACTGTATCACTATGGCGAGGGGGGAGGGGAGGTTGTGGTTTTTGCCTTCGCTAGCTTTTCCGAGATTTTCGTAATTTCGTTCTTCCTCTATGCCCTTGAATATACAAGTGTGTATTTATTTAAATACAAAAAATAATATGCCGATTAGCGAAAAAAATAACGCTGTGCGTTTGCGTACTGGCAATTGCTGCGCGCCAGCCAGTGCAGCTAGCCTTGCCTATGTGATTGTAGGACAGGGGGCGCGCCAGCGGAAAGCAAGTTGCGGTAAAAAATGCATAAGTATTTGTAAACGTGTCACTTGCTTCATTTTTTACTGGACTAGCTTCGCCGAGATTTTCGTAATTTTGTTTCCACAATGGACTTGACTAGCTCGCTAGGAGATACCCTATACCCTAAATGCTATACAAAACGACATGGCCAAATCGAGTCGACCTGTGATGCTGATCAATAATATATATATATATATATAATATGGTCGGAAATAACTCCTTTTGCATGTTACATACATTCCCCAAAACCAATATACCCGTCTCGAATGGGCAAATGCAAAACAAGGAAACAACAACATTTGCTGGTTGCTGAGACGTAAAAACGGCACACAGTAAAAATACCCTTAGTGTCAATATTTAAGTATTGTCAATGAAATCTTCTAATACATATTTTTCAAATAAATATAACTTATTTGAAGTATTTAAATAGAAAATACGTTTATTTTATTCCGTATTTATATTCAACTTATTCAGCTAAATAATGCAATACCTAATTGCCATAATGTTAGTAAACATGTATTATAAACATCTTGTTTAGGTATATTGCATTTATCTATATAATTACGCTAAGTTCAAATGAAGTCAAACTACTCTTCCTTGCTAGGGTAGCAGCAAGCGATTGAATCAAAAGACTAAAATTTGCTAAATTCAACTTCTACGACAACAACAAGAGAAATGCATTTAGGCAACAATCAATCTTTGTCTCGCACATCGCACACTTTCAAGGCCAAGTTTACTGTTTTGTCACTATTCTATGCTCCGCCCCTTTGTTTTGAATACCTATTTTTATTACTTCTTTATACACCGCGCTTTGTTTACAAATTCAAAACAACCGCTAACTTAAGCAGTAAACCACAAAGCTAATATTCGAAGCATCAAATTCAGCGAGTAATTTTTAGAGAGAGCGAAGCCATGCCTACCTAAGTGTATTGTCGTTGTACTTTGGTTCAGGTTCTTGTGTATATATAATTTTATGTAGAGAGAGAAGAATTCTAAAATTAATTAAAGACGTAAGATCCAGATTAAACAGTATGTTAGCGTAGCCCGTTACGTGGTCTGCCTTTTTTAGGCCAAATACGTATGGAACAACATTATTGTACGCTACCCTCAACTTACTTAGGCTTGCAGTGTCGCATTTCCCAAAAATTTCAATGCCGTATAAAAGCTTTGGCAATAGTAATGTTTTCGCAATTAACATTCTTATGTTAAGGGGTAAGTATTTCTGGATGAGCCATAGTTGCTTTAGAACGCCGAACATTTTTCCACAGCTTTATTCACCTGGCTATTCCATGATAATGTCCTGTTCAGGGTAATCCCTAAGCTCTCAGCTTTATCTACATTATGAAGAACTGTGTTATCTATATGCAGCTTGGGAAAGTTGTCAGTTTTCAGTTACTTTTGTAAATTACAATACATTTGGACTTAGATATATAACATATTAAGAAATTTCGCTGACTATATTTGAATATTGAAACAAAGGGTATTTATACTTTGATACTTGAAACTTTGCAATTGTGTTTGTCTATAGGCGCGACAGATAAAGTGTTAAGATCAGGGTGCCACGCCTACTAGGAGGCTGGGATATCGATAAATTCGATAGCTGAAAACCGATAAAACCAAATATTTCTAACATTCTTACAGCTAGAGTTACCAAATTTTGCACGCAGATACCTAGTCATGTCCCTCAAAAAACTACATCAAAATATTTTATGCCACGCCCACTCCTTTCGCCCTCATCCTCCCTGCTCCTTGAAATTGGAAACGCCTAGAGTTTTCACATATTTTGGACTAGAGCCTCCAAATTTTGCGTCATTTTGTGATAGGTAATGACGTTTCCCAAAAAAATGTATCAAAATTTTGGATGCCACACACACACCTCTGCCGCCCACCTTTAAAATTTTGAGTTGTTCAGCTATCTTCCACATGCATAAGCATTTACATTTACATTAACATTAACATTATCATTAATATAAACATTAACATTTACATTAACACAATTATAATACATAAAGGGTGCTGTTAACCAAATTTTAATAAATATAAGCAATTAGACTTATAATAAAAGTTAATCTGATAATAAAAATTGTAAAAAATTAACAAAAAATTTTTGTATTTGTTAACCAGCTTTCAAAAATACGACTCGAAAAAGACTCGCTTTAGCTTCGAAATCAGAGACGAAATTGATTTGAAATATGACTAGTATCTGACTCGAAGAAGACTCGCTTTTGATTCGAAATACGATTCGAAAATGAGGCGAAACTGCAGTCACAAGCGACCCCTTAAGAAGAGTCGCGTTCGGGAACCGTTTTCTCCCGACGGGAGTATCATTTTCGATTAGAATATGAGCTCATATATGCTTATTTTAATCAGATTGACGACTCGACTGGGTATTGTGTTAAACAATTGTAACAGTGATTGTGATTGTACTTTGTATGTATTTACGTGTGCATATTGTGATTTTTGTTTATTAAATTGATTTAATTTGCAGTCAGACTGAGGCTGCAGTTCCTAAACACACGTACATACATACATACATATTATTTGCTATCGCTTGTTCTTTGCTTTTGTCTACTAACATAAAATATCTATTTACGAGCTCTTGCTCTCCCGCATCAGTCCGCTCACGCTCTTATGCCACGCACTTGCGGTTTTATAAGCCTACTTTTTGACGTTCTCTAACGAAAGCGCTCTCCCTCTTGTGTCCGTTATATTGCGCTCAATGCACTTGTTTTGCACACTATTAAACATTTCAAATTATTTTACATTTTTCTTTTAACACGTTGTCTGCTGCAGTAAAAATTGCAAATTGTTGGTGTATTCACCCAAGATTTTATTTTATGTAGGGCGTGTGATAACATGATTCACATGAAATGTGCCAGTTTCAGTGCCAAAATCAGGAACAGTTTAGCAGCTGATTCTGGTCTTAAGTGGTATTGCCATACCTGCAATGAGATAGAGAAGGAACAGTCTAAATTCATGAGGCAGACCTTCAATTATTTTAAAGCTGTCCGCAATAATTTCGATACTCTTCGTGGCAGTATTTAAGAGTTGGAAGACCACATTAGTACTGCTAAATTTTTAAATGACTCAGCGAAGCGTAAAAAGACTTCGGGATCTTGTCCGCCTACAGTCCCGCTGGTGTTGCCCCCAAGCCTCTTCTGCCGGCTACTGCCCCTACTCCTGCTGCCAGCCCTTCAATCACTTCTAAGCCTCTCATAGTGGTTAGTGCTAGTACGCCTACACCTGCTGCCAGCCCGTTAATGGTATTTATTTCATGTTATAGCCGTAGATCCATGTGGATCAACAGATAGTCAGCTCATTGATCCTAAGTTAGGTGCTACTCTTAAGCGCATTAGGGTTGTACCTCAGAGTAAATTTGTTTTTGTTTCCAGGCTCGCTTCTGATAATTCTGCGGAAGATGTAATCGCGTATATAAAAAGTAAAATTGATTCCCCGCGTATCGTTGTCGATAAATTTAAATTCAAGCTCGCGCGAGATATATCTTCCTTTAAGCTGAGTGTTCCGCCGGAACTTTTCTCAACGATTTGTTCTGAAAAGTTTTGGCCGCCACACATCATAGTGAAGGAGTATGTCAGTAGGCGAAAGAATAATAATAATAATAATAATAATAATAATAATAGTAATAATAATATTAGGATCAGTAGTGCTCCGCCTGGGTTATCAGAATGTTTCAAGACTTTGTAGTAGACTTAGTACTTTGTACCTTAATAGTCATTCTTTTCCCTTTCATGTCGTTACCTTCATCGAAACGTGGTTAAGACAAGACATACTTAATTCTGAAATATGATCAAACAGATTCTGCATCTATAGAATGGACCGTACTCTGCGCCGAGGTACGGGGTGCTTATTGCTGTTGATGTGGACTTGGGTCATATCAATGGCATTCCAAATTTTCTTGATAGAATGCTTGATTTGGTATTTGTTTTGGATCCATCCACTCCATTTGTGTCAAGATCCCTTCCCATAACTACTCCTGAAGACTCATACCACCCAACGTTGGAGGTGTTGATCACATTGCCTGCCTGTGCCTTACGCCAGTGTAGAGAACCATTCAGACGAGTACGTCAATTTCGGAAAACCTATTTTGTAAAACTTACCCGGCTCTTGGCACTGGTTGACTGGTGGTCCCTCTATGGTTCTGATGACTTGGATTCGGCAATCATTATTTTTTATAGCACCTTAGACAATTTATCCAACATGTGTGTCCCTTTTGGTAAGTCAAGTAGGAAAAACAAACCTGCTTGGTTTACACGTGAGGTAACAGCCCTTAAAAATCAAAAATAAAAGCTTTATAATAGTTTCAGAAAATCTGGCTCTTCTGTTCATTACTCATCATACTTGATAGCGCGCTCCAGTTTTTCAGTCATGAATAATTCATGTTATAAGAATTACCTAAGTCGGTGCAGACTACAGTTTCAGCATGATCCTAAGAGGCTCTTTATATTCGTTAATGCGAAGCAAAAGTCATTAACACATCCATCTAATTTTTGGACCAATAATCACGGAATCACTACTACGTGATCTACTGTGTATTAAGCCTCTTTTTTCTCCGGGACCTGATGGCGTACCAAGCTGTGTGCTTAAGTACTGTGCTGATGGTCTCTTAAAGCCTTTGCATAAATTGTTGAGTTTGTCTATTGAGAAATGTGAATTTTCTTATATCTGGAAAGAATCATTTATTATTCCGCTCCATAAAAAAGGAGACAAGTCTAATGTTCAAAATTATAGGGGTATATCCAAATTGTCAGCTATACCAAAAATGTTTGAGAAAAAATAATAACTTCTCAATTACAACATTTTTGCAAATCTTTAATTTCACCGTGCCAGCTTGGATTCATGAAACAAAGATCTACCAAACCTGTTTGAATTTACTTCACTAGTTGTTAATGGTTTTCAAAATTAAAAGCAAACGGATTGAAAATGTAGGGGGGCTCGCACGTAGAAGATCGAATGTAGTGGGTAGTGGTAAGTAGTTTTGTAATCGTGGTATTAAAACACTTGAGGTTCTTTAGATTATTTGCAGGAACTTTTATTGAACTGTGACCTCTAGGTGACACTTGTGAAATGTAACTAAACTGTATGTAATGTGAAACTTATGTTAAAGGCAGGCGTCGGCTAGAAGACTCGGCTTGTGGTGAGTTTCTAGCCACGGCAGCAGTGCTGCGCGGTTAGCGGGATTCAGCTGTTTTGGCTTAAACATACTCCCCCCCTTTGCAAGGATTGCAAGATTTGGCCGGAAGGGGGGAGCGGAAAGTGTACCGGAAGAAATGGTGACTTTAAGCCGGACACGACCCCGAGAGCATCCAACAAAAGATGGTGTTTTGTGCCACCGGAAGGCCATTCTGGCCGGGAACGAGTAATGGCACCAAGAGCTCCTGGTACAGGTCAGCTCCCAGCACCAGGGACATGTTTTGGACGAAACCATGCTTCATCCGATGGCACAATGTTGGCGAAATGTGCCTGGACGCTCTCCGGGATCGGTTTGGCTGGCGTCATCGTCTGGATGCCGTCCTCTACTTTCAAGACCGCCTCCCTCGTGAAAGTAGCCGCTCGGTCGTGGAGGAACACCGTTCAGGCCTCAACCGCACCGATGCTGGTGACGGATAGGCCGAAGCCCTTTGCCAGAGAAGCGCTGATGCGGCTTATCGGACTGCACGGGTCCACGAGCGCAGCCACCTTGAACGAAGTCGTCCCGTTGTTCAGGAACAGGGAGACGGTCGGCAGGAGCGTAATCCGCTTAAACTCCAGCAGCGACACCAACGACGTTGACATCGCTGGCTGGGGACTCTTTACTGGGGCTTCGGTTTGTTCCCGGGATACTTTCAACCGACGCTGGATTGCGGATGGGGCGCCGGAAATCTGTGCTGCTATTCGGGGTGCCTCGGCGAGGTGGAGCAGCGTGTGGTGGTCCTCTTGGCACTTCCGACATTCATCCTTGCTCCTCCGGAGTGTTGGTGCGCCAAACAGTTCGGGCAATACTTGTTGATAAGCACGGCCCGAAGCCGTTTGTCACCCGGCAGCCGCAGAAACCGCTTGCACTTACGCAGCGGATGGATGCCACTGCAGATACGGCAGCGGAAAGATTGGACTCCGCGAGCCCGGGACGAGGAAACGCACTAGGAACAGGGAACGGAAGTGTCTGTCGGAAGTAGGAGTAATTTTGCGGCTGGTCGCTTTAAAACTCCTTATCTGGTGAGGACGTCCACCACCCGGACCTTATTGTCCGAACCAGGATAGGAGACCCTGACACGACCTAGACGCCACTCATTGGCTGGGAGATTATCTTCTTTTATGATAACATGTCGTCAATTTGAAGATCTCGTGTCGGGGATTGCCATTTGTTGCGCTTGTGGAGCTCCTTTAGATACTCTTCTTTCCAGCGTTTGAAAAATTGCTGATTTAAAGCTTTCAAACGTTGCCATCGGTTAATAATAGACGAAGCCGTCTCATTGATTTCTGGCTCGGATATGGAAAGAAGAGGGGCCCCCGTGAGAAAGTGACCAGGGGTAAGCGCTAAAAGATCGCTAGGATCCTCTGACATGGGTGAGATGGGCCTGGAATTCAGACACGCTTCGACTTTGGATAAGAGCGTTGCCAGTTCTTCAAAGGTATACTTTGTGGCCGACGTGGATTTCTAGAACAGTGCCTTGAAGCTCTTCACCCCAGCTTCCCATGTGCGGGGCATTTGGCGGATTGATGTGCCAGGATAGGCCGGTTTGGGTGTATTTTGCCAGGATGGCGGCTTTTGTAACTTCTACGAATTCTCGTGACAATGTTCTTGAAGCTCCGACAAAGGTTTTCCCATTGTCGGAGTATACATGACGGGGACAGCCGCGTCGGGATGCAAATCTCGAGAAGGCCGCAAAAAACTTTTCGGACGTTAAATCACTGGTAGCTTCAAGATGGATCGCTCTTGTACTGAAACATACGAAAACGCAGACGTACCCCTTAGTTATTAAGCAGGCCCTGCCTGTATAATTTTTAATGTCAAAAGGGACCGCGAAATCCACACCCGTATGAGTGAATGGCCTGGAGAAGGTGGCTCTATCAACGGGTAGGTCTCCCATAAGTTGGGCTTGGAGTTTCTTACGGTGAATCACGCAAACCCTACAGGAGCTTATCACGGATTTGATTAAATTCTTGAGCTTTGGAATCCAGTATTTGGACCGGACAAGGCGCATCATCAATTGATTCCCACCATGAAGCGATATGCGATGGGTAAAATGCACCAGAAGCCGCGAGAATCGGACTTCATATGGGAGGAGAATCGGATGGCGCTCGTCGTATAGTAGAGCTTCGGAATGACCCAATCTTCCACATGCTCTCATTATTCCCTCTTGGTCAAGGTACGGATTCAGGTTGTGGATGCTGCTTGACCCTGGTATCTGCTTCTTCTGGAGGAGACAGCAGTACTCTTGGGATTGCTGCGTGAGGATTATCAACCTTTCTTGGGAGTCAGTCAATTCCTTGCTGCTAAGCTCTTTTGGAGGGGAGACCGCTTTCTCCCTGCTGCGCCGAATGAACCTCAGGATGTAGGCCATGACTCGGAGCGCTCTATGGAAGCTGGAAAAGCGGTCGAGGAAATCGAAGGATGAGGGCTCCTGTACTATATTACATTTGACCGCACGCTGTTCGACAGTGGTGTCATGCGTGATCTCGACTGGAGTTGGCCACTGGTCCCTTGGCTGAGACAACCACTCTGGGCCGTTCCACCACAAGGTGCTGTTGATCAGCTCATTGGGTGAAACGCCTCTACTAGCCAAATCGGCTGGGTTTTGCTCGGAGCACACGTGGGACCATTTTCTGATGTCAACGGACTGCGTGATTTTTGCCACTCTGTTCGCCACAAACGTGGTCCAGTTGCAAGGAGGTTTGCTCAACCATGCCAGCACAATGGTGGAATCTGTCCAATAGTATGTATCATACTTATTGGCAGGTAACTGTGGAAGCAGTACTGAAGCCAATTCTGACAAAAGCACTGCTTCGCACAGTTCTAATCGTGGCACGGATATGGTTTTGACTGGAGCCACTCTTGTTTTGGCAGTGACAAGGAACACGGACACGAGGTTGTGATTCTCGACACGGGCGTCCAAGGCAGCGCCGTAAGCACGCTGCGACGCGTCACAAAACCCGTGAAACTCAAGCTTGGATCGAGCATGGAAGGTGATCCATCTCGGAATTCGAATTCCGCTGACATCAGGATACCTTAGGAGGAAGTTATGCCATTTTTGGAGAAGATCGGTAGGCAATGATTCATCCCATCCGAGATCTTGGAGCCAAATCTTTTGTATAAAGATTTTGGCACGAACAATGAAGGGTGCAAGCCACCCAGCGGGATCAAACAGCTTTGCTGTCTGAGAAAGGACTTCCCGCTTAGTGAAACTCTCCTTTGAAGGTAGAAGAGCTGGAATAATGAAGAATTCATCTGTGGTGGCTTGCCAACGGATACCTAACGTTTTCGCCGTATTCGCATGATCGATTTCCAAGAAATCCTCGCACAGGAGGTGAGCCTTTGGGATGTCCCTCAAAACTTCTTTCGAGTTCGATGTCCATTT
Source organism: Scaptomyza hsui (assembly GCA_018152825.1). NCBI lineage: Eukaryota > Metazoa > Arthropoda > Insecta > Diptera > Drosophilidae > Scaptomyza > Scaptomyza hsui. The sequence continues at coordinate 1,260,705 of JAECXO010000076.1, forward strand.
CCGGATAGGAAAGCCAGCGCTTTCGAGAGCGGTTCGTAGTTCCGAAATGGCTACTACGGCTTGTTGCTTGGAATGGGCTCCGGCCAGAACATCATCGACATACATGTAATTGTCTATTATGTCACTTGCAAGCCGGTATTCGGTCTTAACATCTACAGCGAGCTGCTGTAAGACCCGAATGGCAAGAAAAGGAGCACAATTGACACCGAAAGTGATTGTGTTTAACTCATAGTCACAGAGATTTTCGTCGTTATCGCGAAAAAGAATTCTCTGAAAAGATGTGTGTTCTGGATGGACAAGTATCTGCCGATACATTTTTGCTATGTCGGCATTGAAAACATATCGAAAGAATCGCCACTTTGGGATTTGGACCGTCAAGTCGGACTGCAGAATGGGCCCCGGATGAAGGATATCATTTAAACTGCGACCGTTCGAAGAGGGATTGGAAGCGTTAAACACGACTCGCACCTTTGTGGTGGTGCTGTCGGGTTTGAAGACTGCGTGGTGGGGCAAATAGAAATTGATCCCTGCATCGCTCGGACTGACTAGCCGCATGTGGCCTAAATCCAAATATTCTTGAATAACGGAGTCATATTGCCCCTTGAGGGAAAGGTCTCTTTTCAGACGACTCTCATTCTTTAGAAATTGAGCAAGCGCCATGGATCTCGAGTGACCTACTTTGTAGTGATCTTGACTCTCAGACTCTCTAACTGGCCTCGCCGGTAGATCCTCCAAATCCCAAAATTTTGTGAGAAGATGATCTAATCGCGACTCGGACTTAACAGAAATGCGTGTAGAAAAGGACGAGATGGAGTTGGGTGTGGTCTTTAAGATCGGGCCGATTAGTATCCAGCCAAAGACCGTCTCTTGCCCCAAAAGACTGCCACAGATATAAGGACGAGAGCCACTCAGGAGAATGGACGTAAGGATATCCGCCCCTATAAGCACATCTATTTGTGCGCTTTGGAAGAATAACGGTTCTGCCAATTGGAAGCCTGGTAGATCCTTTACTAAGGTTGGAGGAAGTGAGTATGACGGCAAATTTCCCGACAGCTCTGGAAGCACATATGCCGAAACTTCAATCTGAAGTCTAGGGCGTATAGAAGACCCAACATGGAAATGGCATAGCTTCCGGGGTTGGGCTGCAACCGCTTGATTGAGCCCTGAGACGTTGACTTCAACCCTTTGGAAAGGCATTTTGATTTTGTCAAATAATCTCTTGGAAATGAATGTGGCTTCCGAGCCTGAATCTATCAGCGCTCTCGCCGTGAACTTAGTGCCCAGATGGATTACGTTTATTAGGGCAGTACGTAAGAGCAAACCACGCGTATCAGTTGCAACATAGTTTTGAACGCAGGGTTGGTTCGAAGTGGACTTTATCTGAACTGGATTGTTATTTTGCGTTTGAGGAACTGAACTAGCGGTCACTGAAGGAGGCTGCCCCTATGCAAAAGCGTGTTATGGCGGCCCTTGCACGTGAAGCAATTGTGAGCACTGGTGCAGTCTTTCAGTTGGTGGTTCTTTGCGAAACAATTCCAGCATAGACTCCGCTGTTTCACGAGGTTGGCTCTATCGGACACTGACATCTGTAAGAACTTGGGACATAAGCGGATTGGGTTGTTTTTCTTGGCGCATACATTGCAAGATTTTCCCTTGGAATGTACCTTAGCCTCGAATGTTTGAACATTCCTAGCCGACGCTTGCGGCTTGCTAGGCCTTGGATGGGTTTGACCGCTGGAGCTAGGCTGAATATCCTCGATTGCTTCCAGCGTCCTATAGCGCTCACCAAGAAAACTGTTTAGATCCTCCCATTTTGGAAATGCCGCTTTATCCGAAAGGGACTGTTCCCACAGGGACAGTGTGCCCTTTGGTAACTTAGACGAGCATAGGAATACAAGAAGGCAGTCCCAATTGTCAGTCGATACGTCGGAATTCTCCAGAGCTGTGAGACAACTCTGAATAGTGGTCTGAATCTCTTTCAGGGCGAAACCGGTTTCTACATTGACCGTTGGCAAATTGAAAAGTATTTTAAGCTGGCTATTAACCAGAAGCTGCTTGTTTTGGAACCGCTTATACAACGCCTGCCACGCAGAGGCAAAACCGTCATGGGTGAGCGGAAACTTCGAAACAATTGCCTTAGCTTCACCTCCAGTTTTTGAATTTCGGTGAAACAATTTTTCAACAGGAGTTAATCGAGGGTTGTCAATATAGATTGCCGTAAACAGGTCTCGGAAAGTTGGCCATTTTAAATAGTCTCCATAGAACACTTCTGTGTCTACTGGCGGGAGACTTCAGCCCCGAGAAACATACGCTATCGGAACTGCAGGTTGCCTACTAATGGAGCTAAGCCTTTCAATTTGTTCGCATAATTGTGCCGTACACCGCTCGTATACGGAGTAGCAGTGGTCGTATGTTGCTGTTAACGACGCAGCATCGCTACTCCCACAACCTTGGCTGAGTGCCCGAGAGCTGGTCTCGTACTCTTTCTCGACCTTTTCCCACAGAACCTTTACATGGTCGCGACGGACTTGAAGTGTGTAAAGGGACGGTTATGTAGCTGACGGACTACAAATTCTTGACTCGAATTGAGTCAGCTTGTCGGAAGTGGAAATGAAGTCGGACATTGCCATGCTTGCTTCGGAGTTAAGTTTGGTAGCGGCCCGAGTGGCTATTTGCTTCATACTTGAAATAGGTGGTTTGGCGGTCTCGCACTTGGATTTCGACGTAACGGCACTGGAGGGTTTCTTCACCGGGAGATTTGGTGAGGAAAGCGAACTTCTTCTCTGGCTCTTTACGGACGGAACGTTCAACTGTTTTTTCTCTCCTTGACCTGGCTCTATCGGCACTATCCGTCCTCAAAAATAATTAATTGAATAATTATCTTTTATGAGTTGGAACAGGTGACAAGCGAGAAAAGATCTGGAGTTTTGATGGAATATTTATTGTAGTCAGGAGTGACCACAATAAATTGGGTTAGACAATATTTGTAAAAGACTATTCTCAAATATAGCCCCTACGAGTGAACTTAAGAATAATTTATAAAAGAATATTTATAAATTATTGGGAATATTCCACTCGCTTGGAACAAAACGGAATCGGAACAGAAGAAAAATAAAATTGTAAAAGAATATTTACAACTTCCCACCCGGTAGTGGACTAAGAATAATTTTTAAAAGAATATTTATAAATTATTCGGATATTCCACCCACTGGGAATGAAATGGAATCGGGACAGAAAATAAAATTGTAAAAGAATATTTACAACTTCCCACCCGGTAGTGAACTTAAGAATAATTTATAAAAGAATATTTATAAATTATTTGAAATATTCCACTCGCTTGGAACGAAATGGAATCGTAATCACAAAAAAAACGAACGGAAAAAACAGAACGGAAATAGTAAATTAATTATAGAGTATAATTAATACTATTAAATTAAAACATTAATCGGGTCCAATTTCGGAATGTTGACGAACACGATATATCGCACCACACACGTTAGCGCCTCTATGAAAAAAGTACTCTTTGATACACTTTACCAGTTTATAAGAGCGGAGCTAGTAAAGCTTCCAAGTGCATATGTTGTTTATGTTTTTATTTGTATGTTATGCCGGCAGTAGTATAAATAAATTCTTTATTAATCTTAATCTCTTTGTGTGTTCGGCCAGTGTTTTGTTTTATATTTGTTAGTTATGTTATATTGCACTGTGTATTGTGAGTGTTATAGAGTGCCGGCAACTTGACAGGTGTTGAAAATAGTTCACTTGCAAGTGCGGCTTTTAATAAGTTAAAAAATGTGTATTTAATTATAGTATGTTAAAAAGAACATTATATGTGTACGGGATTGCAAAACATTTAGAGTATGGACAATATACATTAATTTAAATATACTCTGTTTTCTACGTACATACATACATATGTGATGTTAATATGTTCTTTAGTGTGGATGTACGTACATACATTTGCAAAGTCAGCTGCTGGTGGCTGTGTGCAAGTATGTGCGCATGTGTGGGTATGTGAATTTGTATGAATATAAAATAACAAATAAAATTTGTTTCTTTTATTCATACACCTCGGAATTAAAGTGAAGATATATGTGTGTGTGTGTGTGTAGAATGTACTAAAAGTAGCAAAATATGTAAAAATGCTATGTGTTCTGTGTGTGGATATTCTTACATACATATGTAAACGTACGCCTGCGCGCTTAACAGTGCCGATCAACTGGTGGTGGTTTCGCGCAAGTATGTTTGCGTGTACATATGTATGAAAAAATGCATAAATATATAATATTAATACAAAACGTATTTTTTTTCGTTTTTATATATGATTTATGTTGTTCTGGAACACTTAACAAGTGGAACTCGGAAAAACAGGACGGAATTTAGCTGCGCGCAGGTATGTACATATGTACATACATATATAAGAAGAATTTAAAATGCGCAGACAGACCTTCGCATATTTCTCTCTGGTTGGAATATGGTTTAACAAGTAGTCTATTTGGAGTATAGACAGTGGAAAACGACGGAATAGTTTCCACTTTTTACTTGTTACACTCTTTGACGGACGGAAGAAATATGGCGGTTCGTATGTACTTATGTACTTACGTATTTTATACTTATCTTTTTTCCTTTGTTTCTCGTGCTGCCGAAAACTGAATATTATGCCGCTGATGCTGAAGATCCCGCTCGAAGGACCATGAAAATGTAGGGGGGCTCGCACGTAGAAGATCGAATGTAGTGGGTAGTGGTAAGTAGTTTTGTAAGCGTGGTATTAAAACACTTGAGGTTCTTTAGATTATTTGCAGGAACTTTTATTGAACTGTGACCTCTAGGTGACACTTGTGAAATGTAACTAAACTGTATGTAATGTGAAACTTTTGTTAAAGGCAGGCGTCGGCTAGAAGGCTCGGCTTGTGGTGAGTTTCTAGCCATGGCAGCAGTGCTGCGCGGTTAGCGGGATTCAGCTGTTTTGGCATAAACACGGATGTTATTTACACTGATTTCAGCAAGGCATTTGATTCGGTTAATCGATACCTTTTACTTTATAAACTTCAACTTTTAGGTTTTCCAAGCAAACTTATTCGGTGGATAAGGGAATATTTAATTCATAGAACACAGAGAGTCAGTTTCAATGGTGCTGTCTCTTAGGTGATTCATGTCACTTCCGGTGTTCCGCTAGAAAGTTACCTTGGACCTTTGTTAATTACATATTTCATCAATGACCCTCCATCAGGTATTGACCACTCTCGAGTGCTGATGAATGCTGACGATGTAAAACTATGCATGTTGGCTACAGCTCTGTTGTCTGCTCAAAAATTACAAACAGATTTAGATAATTTTCAAAAGTGGTGTCGTGTTAACTTACTTAATCTTAATTGCAATAAATGTAGTCATGTCTTTCTATAGACGTATGACCTATTCACATATATATTTTCTTGATGGAAGCCCACTCGATCGCATTGAATGGGTTGATGATTTGGGTATCCTTATTGATCCAAAACTTAAACTTCACAAGCATATCTTTTCTGTTGCAAATCGAAGCTCTAGTACCTTGGGGTTCATTAAGCGCTAGTCGAAAGAATTTGACGATCCCTACATAACAAAATCTCCTTATACGTCTTTTGTACGTCCTATTCTTGAATATGGATCGTGTATCTGATATCCCAAATACAGGATTCACCAGGATAGAATAGAATCCCCTCAGTTATTAAGCAGGCCCTGCCCTGCAAATCATAACCCTTTTCGGATTTTATGTTCAAACTATAAAGAATTTCCCCACTTAATTAACGGTGTCACTTCTATAAGTTCCCTTAAAAAGTTAGACTTATGTCATTTGTCTACATTTTCGTGATCTACGTAACCGTTCGCTATGCGGTGTGCTCCTCGGTCGGTTGGGCGGGAGGTTGGTTGCTTTTTGCTTGGGTCCGCGAGTTAACAAGCCGGTGCGTGGTATCGTTGGGCCACTTAATACTGATAATTTTTCAAAACATAAAATATCATCGATACGATATTTTAAAAATATTCGGCAGCCCTATAAATAAAACGAAAAACAAAAAAAACAGCCCTATGGTGCAACACTAGTAGCTAGCTAAATCGGTAGATATCTGTAATGCAGAGGGCGTTATTCAACGAAAACGAAAAACAGCAAAGGGAATAGAAGTGACAAAAGCAACTGGAGAAGAAAACTGGCGAAGTTAACGGTGCTTTAACTGGCTATAACCAGAATTTTATCAATTTTTGTTTTCGATTGTGCTCTCTTTTTTTTCGCGAATACATTTTTGTGTACAGTCAGAAGTGAAAAGTGTTCAAGCGAGTGCGCATGCAGTTTAATCAAATTTTAGTAAGTACATAAGTTTATCTATATATATATAAGAGTTTGTCCTGATTGTCTACATTGCCACAGCCTAAACGAAAAAAGCTAGAAGGCTGAAATTTTCACAAAATTTTCCATGCAGGTAGTAAGTGAGCACTCCTCTGAGGCCCTGCCAAACACCTATGTCCGGAAAAAAAACACATGACTCATTCCACTGCTGGCGCCTGATTGTCGCACAAGCTGAGGGCTTGATCGCGAGCGAGTTTACAAAATCAAAACAAATGCGCAGTGACGCCTTCGCGTCGCACAAGCAAAGTCATAAAAAAAGGTTCGGACACTTGCAAAAAAGAAACGGATTTCCGCTTCTTAATGAATGAGTGCATACACAAATAAGTGAATCGTGTGTCAAGAAAGTACACTGGAAGTCTTTCGAATAGAGTTTAGGTGTGCAGCGAAGCCGTCACTGAGAACAACTGCTCCCTTGACTTTCTGGTATATCGGATTTGGGAATTGGAACAAGCTCCAGAGAGATCGAAGGCTGTATATACAGCTGAACAAGTTGCCTGCGAAGAGAAATTTAAGCGAAACGTAAATAGGCTTTCGTCAGGTCGACTTGAGGTAAAGTTGTCTTTTAAGACAAATTCAACGGTGTTAGGGTTATCCTTCGAAACGGCCAAGCGACGGTTTCTTGCGTTAGAGCGCAAAGTTGCAAGCAATACCGAGCTAAACAACATGCATGAAAAATTTATGAGAGAGTATCTCAGCCTTGGTCACATGTGATTGCTTCTTACCCATCCTGCAGGACACCATTACTACATTCCACATCAATGTGTCCTGAAACCTGATAGTATCACCAACAAACTACGAGATGTTTTTGATGCATCCAGTAAAACGTCAACCTCGATTTCATTGAAAGACACTTTAATGGTGGGTGCAAATATTCAGAGGGAGCTGTATTCTACCCTTGCAGGATTTAGATTGAACAAATATGCCTTAACGGCTGATATCTCGAAGATGTATAGGCAAATTAATATTGCCAACGAGGATCGGAATTTCCAACCGATCTTGTGGAGGGAAAAATCAACTGACACTCTCCAAACTTATCGTTTGAACACTGTCACTTATAGTACAGCCTCAGCTCCGTTTTTGGTCATCCGCTGCCTCTTTGAGCAGTCAAAGATGTATGCTGAGACGCATCCTATAGCATCAAGGGTGATTTCAAGCGACTTCTACGTTGACGATATGCTAACTTGAGCCAATACGTTGAATGAGCTGGAAGTTATTCGCAAAGAAGTGACTGAGGTGTTGAAACTTGGGGGCTTCGATCTAGCCAAATGGGCCTCTAATCATCCTCGACTGCTGACCAATAGAGGGCCAGATAAATCTCTTATATTTGATTCGTCCACCTCAGTAAAAACACTTGGCATGAAGTGGAATCCTCAGAATGACGAGTTTCATTACAGCCTAGAAAACCCTACCTTACCACCAACAAAACGCAATATCCTGTCGGTGACGTCCCGCTTGTTTGACCCTTTGGGCTTGTTGTGCCCGTTGGTCACCAGAGCAAAAATCTTGCTTCAGGAGCTGTGGCGACAAAAGTTGGATTGGGATAAGTCGGTTCCAATGAGTCTACATACTGGTTTAAATAGGTTCAAGCAGAATTTACTAGAGCTACATTCATTTTTGCCTTCGCTGCCTTCGCCGAGATTTCCGTAATTATACTTTGATACCGAAGGTCTCATAGTATATTGGTTTTGTGCAATGTCCGTCATGGTGTCTGTCTGTCCGTCTGTCCGTCCGTCCGTCCGTCCGTATGAACGCAACTTTTTTCGACACCCGTAAAGCTAGAGACTTGAAACTTTGCAATTATGTTAAACTATAGACGGTACAGATTAAGTGTCAAGATTGGGCTGCCACGCCTACTAGGAGGCTTGGAAATCGATAAATTCGATAGCTGAAAACCGATAAAACCAAATATTTCTCACATTCTTACAGCTAGAGTTACCAAATTTTGCACGCAGATAGCTAGTCATGTCCCTGAAATAATCAAAGTTTTGGATGCCACGCCCCCTGATTCTGCCCCAATCCACCCATTCTCCATGAAATTGGAAACGCCTATATTTTTCACATTTTTTGGGCTAGAGCCACCAAATTTTGTGTCAAGATAGATATTGACGTTCCCCAAAAATATGCATCAAAATTTTGGATGCCACGCCACCTGATTCCGCCCCCATCCCCCCTTCTCCATGAAATTGGAAACGCCTATAGTTTTCACATTTTTTGGGCTAGAGCCACCAAATTTTTGTGAAGATAGATATTGACGTTCCCCAAAAATATGCATCAAAATTTTGGATGCCACGCCCCCTGATTCCGCCCCAATCCCCCCGTTACCATGAAATTGGAAACGCCTATAGTTTTCACATTTTTTGGGCTAGAGCCACCAAATTTTGTGTCAAGATAGATATTGACGTTCTCCAAAAAAATGCATCAAAATTTTGGATGCCACGCCCCCTGATTCCGACCCATCCCCCCTTCTACTTGAAAATGCCTATAGCTTCCACATTTTTCGAGCTAGTGTCACCAAATTTGGTAGGAAGATATATGGTGACATCTACAAAAGGTATGCATCAAAAATTAGGATGCCACGCCCACCTCTGCCGCCCACTATTTAGAATCGGAAATTTCGATATCTCTTATAGTTTTTAAGCTAGAGCCCGTAAATTGGGTAGAAAGATAGAAGGCAACATCTACCAAAGATCTGCATCAAAATTTGGAATGACACGCCCACCTAAGCCACCCGCCTTATAAAATCGGAATCGGCTATATCTTTAACAGTTTTTGAGCTAGAGCCACCAAACTTGGTAGGCAGATAGATAGTGACAGTTAAAAACATTTGATTCAAAAATTTAGATGCCACGCCTACCTCTGCCGCCCACCTTTTAAATTTGGGAGTTAAGTTATCTTCCACAGTTTTTGAGCTAAAGTCACCAAATTTGGTAACATGATAGCTGGCGATGTTTGCCACATGGCCCACTCCCTTCGCCCCTGCATTCCCCCTTATCAACCGTTCTTTTACTGGTATCAAAGTATTCCGCAGTCGGTTGGGTCCGACTGCAACGTTTTTACTTGTTTTGTTCTGTCTCTATGCCCCTGAAAATGAAAGTGTGTGTATACATGCACACAGATTGCTCTAAAATTCACAGACCTTCCGCAACAATTGTTATTTTGCAGATGTGTATCGAAGACGCAGATATGTTTGTTTTATTGTTTTTTTTTTATTGATTAGATTTAAAATAAATTAAAATATAAATATATATATATATATTAATATATTAAAAAATAGATAGCAAAAATAATACGTACATATTTAATGATATTATGTATTTGCACAGGCATTTGAGGCATATTAATTTTTGGGGGGAGGGGTGTCTCCACAATACAACACTGTATCACTATGACGAGGGGGGAGGTTGTTGTTTTTGCCTTCGCTAGCTTTTCCGAGATTTTCGTAATTTCGTTCTTCCTCTATGCCCTTGAATATGCAAGTGTGTATGTATTTAAATACAAAAAGGAATATGCCGATTAACGAAAAGAATAACGCTGTGCGTTTGCGTACTGGCAATTGCTGCGCGCCAGCCAGTGCAGCTGGCCTTGCCAATGTGATTGTAGGACAGGGGGCGCGCCAGCGGAAAGCAAGTTGCGGTAAAAAATGCATAAGTATTTGTAAACGTGTCACTTGTTTCATTTTTTACTGGACTAGCTTCGCCGAGATTTTCGTAATTTTGTTTCCACAATGGACTTGACTAGCTCGCTAGGAGATACCCTATACCCTAAATGCTCTACAAAACGACATGGCCAAATCGAGTCGACTTATGATGCTGATCAATAATATATATATATAATTTGGTCGGAAATAATTCCTTTTGCATGTTACATACATTCCCCAAAACCAATATACCCGTCTCGAATGGGCAAATGCAAAACAAGGAAACAACAACATTTGCTGGTTGCTGAGACGTAAAAACGGCACACAGTAAAAATACCCTTAGTGTCAATATTTAAGTATTGTCAATGAAATCTTCTAATACATATTTTTCAAATAAATATAACTTATTTGAAGTATTTAAATAGAAAATACGTTTATTTTATTCCGTATTTATATTGAACTTATTCAGCTAAATAATGCAATACCTAATTGCCAAAATGTTAGTAAACATGTATTATAAACATCTTGTTTAGGTATATTGCATTTATCTATATAATTACGCTAAGTTCAAATGAAGTCAAACTACCCTTCCTTGCTAGGGTAGCAGCAAGCGATTGAATCAAAAGACTAAAATTTGCTAAACTCAACTTCTACGACAACAACAAGAGAAATGCATTTAGGCAACAATCAATCTTTGTCTCAAGGCCAAGTTTACTGTTTTGTCACTATTCTATGCTCCGCCCCTTTGTTTTGAATACCTATTTTTATTACTTCTTTATACACCGCGCTTTGTTTACAAATTCAAAACAACCGCTAACTTAAGCAGTAAACCACAAAGCTAATATTCGAAGCATCAAATTCAGCGAGTAATTTTTAGAGAGAGCGAAGCCATGTCTACCTAAGTGTATTGTCGTTGTACTTTGGTTCAGGTTCTTGTGTATATATAATTTTATGTAGAAAGAGAAGAATTCTAAAATTAATTTAAGACGTAAGATCCAGATTAAACAGTATGTTAGCGTAGCCCGTTACGTGGTCTGCCTTTTTTAGGCCAAATACGTATCGGACAACATTATTGTACGCTACCCTCAACTTACTTAAGCTTTCAGTGTCGCATTTCCCAACAATTTCAATGCCGTATAAAAGCTTTGGCAATAGTAATGTTTTCGCAATTAACATTCTTATGTTAAGGGGTAAGTATTTCTGGATGAGCCATAGTTGCTTTAGAACGCCGAACATTTTACCACAGCTTTATTCACCTGGCTATTCCATGATAATGTCCTGTTCAGGGTAATCCCTAAGCTCTCAGCTTTATCTACATTATGAAGAACTGTGTTATCTATATGCAGCTTGGGAAAGTTGTCAGTTTTCAGTTACTTTTGTAAATTACAATACATTTGGACTTAGATATATAACATATTAAGAAATTTCGTTCACTATATTTGAATATTGAAACAAAGGGTATTTATACTTTGATACTTTAAAATTTTGCAATTGTGTTTGTCTATAGGCGCGACAGATAAAGTGTTAAGATCAGGGTGCCACGCCTACTAGGAGGCTGGGATATCGATAAATTCGATAGCTGAAAACCGATAAAACCAAATATTTCTAACATTCTTACTGCTAGAGTTACCAAATTTTGCACGCAGATAGCTAGTCATGTCCCTCAAAAAACTACATCAAAATATTTTATGCCACGCCAATCCTTCCGCCCTCATCCTCCCTGCTCCTTGAAATTGGAAACGCCTAGAGTTTTCACATATTTTGGGCTAGAGCCTCCAAATTTTGTGTCATTTTGTGATAGTTAATGACGTTCCCCAAAAAAATGTATCAAAATTTTGGATGCCACACACACCTCTGCCGCCCACCTTTAAAATTTTGAGTTGTTCAGCTATCTTCCACATGCATAAGCATTTACATTTACATTAACATTAACATTATCATTAATATAAACATTAACATTTACATTAACACAATTATAATACATAAAGGGTGCTGTTAACCAAATTTTAATAAATATAAGCAATTAGACTTATAATAAAAGTTAATCTGATAATAAAAATTGTAAAAAATTAACAAAAAATTTTTGTATTTGTTAACCAGCTTTCAAAAAATACGACTCGAAAAAGACTCACTTTAGCTTCGAAATCAGAGACGAAATTGATTTGAAATATGACTAGTATCTGACTCGAAGAAGACTCGCTTTTGATTCGAAATACGATTCGAAAATGAGGCGAAACTGCAGTCACAAGCGACCCCTTAAGAAGAGTCGCGTTCGGGAACCGTTTTCTCCCGACGGGAGTATCATTTTCGATTAGAATATGAGCTCATATATGCTTATTTTAATCAGATTGACGACTCGTCTGGGTATTGTGTTAAACAATTGAAACAGTGATTGTGATTGTACTTTGTATGTATTTACGTGTGCATATTGTGATTTTTGTTTATTAAATTGATTTAATTTGCAGTCAGACTGAGGCTGCAGTTCCTAAACACACGTACATACATACATACATATTATTTGCTATCGCTTGTTCTTTGCTTTTGTCTACTAACATAAAATATCTATTTACGAGCTCTTGCTCTCCCGCATCAGTCCGCTCACGCTTTTATGCCACGCACTTGCGGTTTTATAAGCCTACTTTTTGACGTTCTCTAACGAAAGCGCTCTCCCTCTTGTGTCCGTTATATTGCGCTCAATGCACTTGTTTTGCACACTATTAAACATTTCAAATTATTTTACATTTTTCTTTTAACACGTTGTCTGCTGCAGTAAAAATTGCAAATTGTTGGTGTATTCACCCAAGATTTTATTTTATGTAGGGCGTGTGATAACATGATTCACATGAAATGTGCCAGTTTCAGTGCCAAAATCAGGAACAGTTTAGCAGCTGATTCTGGTCTTAAGTGGTATTGCCATACCTGCAATGAGATAGAGAAGGAACAGTCTAAATTCATGAGGCAGACCTTCAATTATTTTAAAGCTGTCCGCAATAATTTCGATACTCTTCGTGGCAGTATTTAAGAGTTGGAAGACCACATTAGTACTGCTAAATTTTTAAATGACTCAGCGAAGCGTAAAAAGACTTCGGGATCTTGTCCGCCTACAGTCCCGCTGGTGTTGCCCCCCAAGCCTCTTCTGCCGGCTACTGCCCCTACTCCTGCTGCCAGCCCTTCAATCACTTCTAAGCCTCTCCTAGTGGTTAGTGCTAGTACGCCTACACCTGCTGCCAGCCCGTTAATGGTATTTATTTCATGTTATAGCCGTAGATCCATGTGGATCAACAGATAGTCAGCTCATTGATCCTAAGTTAGGTGCTACTCTTAAGCGCATTAGGGTTGTACCTCAGAGTAAATTTGTTTTTGTTTCCAGGCTCGCTTCTGATAATTCTGCGGAAGATGTAAGCACGTATATAAAAAGTAAAATTGATACCCCGCGTATCGTCGTATCAACGATTTGTTCTGAAAAGTTTTGGCCGCCACACATCATAGTGAAGGAGTATGTCAGTAGGCGAAAGAATAATAATAATAATAATAATAATAATAATAATAATAATAATAATAATAATAATAATAATAATAATAATAATAATAATAATAATAATAATAATAATAATAATAATAATAATAATAATAATAATAATAATAGTAATAATAATATTAGGATCAGTAGTGCTCCGCCTGGGTTATCAGAATGTTTCAAGACTTTTTAGTAGACTTAGTACTTTGTACCTTAATAGTCATTCTTTTCCCTTTCATGTCGTTGCCTTCACCGAAACGTGGTTAAGACAAGACATACTTAATTCTGAAATATTATCAAACAGATTCTGCATCTATAGAATGGACCGTACTCTGCGCCGAGGTGGCGGGGTGCTTATTGCTGTTGATGTGGACTTGGGTCATATCAATGGCATTCCAAATTCTCTCTATAATTGTTTCAGAAAATCTGGCTCTTCTGTTCATTACTCATCATACTTGATAGCGCGCTCCAGTTTTTCAGACATGAATAACTCATGTTATAAAAATTACCTAAGTCGGTGCAGACTACAGTTTCAGCATGATCCTAAGAGGCTCTTTATATTCGTTAATGCGAAGCGAAAGTCATTAACACATCCATCTAATTTATCTTTTGAAAACAAGTCGGCCAACTCAGATCAGGCTATTGCCGATTTATTTGCTGAATTTTTTCAAACAACATACAGTCAATCTGATAATCAGGTTGATCTGCCTTACCCGTATCAGGTTAATGGCTCTAATTGCATTTTTGGACCCAAAATCACGGAGTGATCATTACTACGTGATCTACAGGGTATTAAGCCTCTATTTTCCGCGGGACCTGATGGCGTACCGAGCTGTGTGCTTAAGTACTGTGCTGATGGTCTCTTAAAGCCTTTGCATAAATTGTTGAGTTTGTCTATTGAGAAATGTTAATTTCCTAATATCTGGAAAGAATCATTTATTATTCCGCTCCATAAAAAAGGAGACAAGTCTAATGTTCGAAATTATAGGGGTATATCCAAATTGTCTGCTATACCAAAAATGTTTGAGAAAGTAATAACTTCTCAATTACAACATTTTTGCAGATCTTTAATTTCACCGTGCCAGCATGGATTCATGAAACGAAGATCTACTACCACTAACCTGTTAGAATTTACATCACTAGTTGTTAATGGTTTTCAAAATAAAATGCAAGCGGATATTATTTACACTGATTTCAGCAAGGCATTTGATTCGGTTAATCGATACCTTTTACTTCATAAACTTAAACTTTTAGGTTTTCCAAGCAATCTTATTCGGTGGATAAGGGAATATTTAATTCATAGAACACAGAGAGTCAGTTTTAATGGTGCTGTCTATTAGGTGATTCATGTCACTTCCGGTGTTCCGCAAGAAAGTTGCCTTGGACCTTTGTTAATTACATATTTCATCAATGACCCTCCATCAGGTATTGACCACTCTCGAGTGCTGATGAATGCTGACGATGTAAAATTATGCATGTCGGGTACTGCTCTGTTGTCTGCTCAAAAATTACAAACTGATTAAGATAATTTTCAAAAGTGGAGTCGTGTTAACTTACTTAATCTTAATTGCAATAAATGTAAAGTCATGTCTTTTTATAGACGCCTTTTTTTTCAAATATATGTATTTTCTTGATGGAAGCCCACTCGATCGCATTGAATGGGTTGATGATTTGGGTATCCTTATTGATCCAAAACTTAAACTTCACAAGCATATCTTTTCTGTTGCAAATCGAAGCTCTAGTACCTTGGGGTTCATTAAGCGCTAGTCGAAAGAATTTGACGATCCCTACATAACAAAATCTCCTTATACGTCTTTTGTACGTCCTATTCTTGAATATGGATCTTGTATCTGATATCCCAAATACAGGATTCACCAGGATAGAATAGAATCCCCTCAGTTATTAAGCAGGCCCTGCCCTGCAAATCATAACCCTTTTCGGATTTTATGTTCAAACTATAAAGAATTTCCCCACTTAATTAACGGTGTCACTTCTATAAGTTCCCTTAAAAAGTTAGACTTATGTCATTTGTCAACATTTTCGTGATCTACGTAACCGTTCGCTATGCGGTGTGCTCCTCGGTCGGTTGGGCGGGAGGTTGGTTGCTTTTTGCTTGGGTCCGCGAGTTAACAAGCCGGTGCGTGGTATCGTTGGGCCACTTAATACTGATAATTTTTCAAAACATAAAATACCATCGATACGATATTTTAAAAAAATTCGGCAACCCTATAAATAAAACGAAAAACAAAAAAAACAGCCCTATGGTGCAACACTAGTAGCTAGCTAAATCGGTAGATACTCGTAATGCAGAGGGCGTTATTCAACGAAAACGAAAAACAGCAAAGGGAATAGAAGTGACAAAAGCAACTGTAGAAGAAAACTGGCGAAGTTAACGGTGTTTTAACTGGCTATAACCAGAATTTTATCAATTTTTGTTTTCGATTGTGCTCTCTTTTTTTTCGCGAATACATTTTTGTGTACAGTCAGAAGTGAAAAGTGTTCAAGCGAGTGCGCATGCAGTTTAATCAAATTTTAGTAAGTACATAAGTTTATCTATATATATATAAGAGTTTGTCCTGATTGTCTACATTGCCACAGCCTAAACGAAAAAAGCTAGAAGACTGAAATTTTCACAAAAATTTTCCATGCAGGCTGTAAGTGAGCACTCCTCTGAGGCCATACACCTAGGTCCGGAAACAAAACACATGACTCATTCCACTGCTGGCGCCTGATTGTCGCACAAGCTGAGGGTTTGATCGCGAGCGAGATTACAAAATCAAAACAAATGCGCAGTGACGCCTTCGCGCCGCACAAGCAAAGTCATAAAAAAGGGTTCGGACACTTGCAAAAAAGAAACGGATTTCCGCTTCTTAATGAATAAGTACATACACAAATAAGTGAATAATGCGCTTGCAAATATAAATTCATAATTGTATGTACATGTATTACTTCGCACAGTGCACAATTTTGTTTTCATATCTGTGTGCTTTTGACAATTGATTTACGACCCAAGTAGAATTTGTTGTTGTTGGGCCTGCACTGCTACTTTTTGTTGGTGTCATTGATTTAAATCTAATCAATTTAAACAAAACTTTGTGCGTCTAGAAAAAATTTGCACACCAGAATATGTTATGGGGGTGGTTTAACATACTTGCTGATTATCAAACTCAGACAAAACGTAACACACAAACACATACATAGAAGCACAAGAAATTTTTCTTTTGATCTACCATTTGCCATTGTTATACCCCTAACCCATATAATGGGTAAAAGGGGTATAATAGTTTTGTGCAAAAGTAAGTAACAGGCAGAAGGAAGCATCTCCGACCCCATAAAGTATATATATTATTGATCAGCATCAACAGCCGAGTCGATATAGCCATGTCCGTCTGTCCGTCCGTCTGTCCGTCTGTCTGTCTGTCTGTCTGTATGAACGCGTCGATCTCAGAGACTACAAGAGCTAAAGACTTCAGATTTGGAATATAAGTTCTCATATTGATTATTGATCAGCATCAACAGCCGAGTCGATATAGCCATGTCCGTCTGTCCGTCCGTCTGTCCGTCTGTCTGTCTGTCTGTCTGTATGAACGCGTCGATCTCAGAGACTACAAGAGCTAAAGACTTCAGATTTTGAATATAAGTTCTCATATACCATGAGCGGAACATGTTTGTTTCAAATTATCGATAACTATTCTGGTTTCCGATATACACATGCAATCGATTACAAAAAAATCTCGAATTTGGAAAATATAAAAATAGGGATTGAAATAATGGGTAACGATATAACTTTTCTGAAAATTTCATCGAAATCGGTTGAGAATCACCAGAGATATCGATTGAAGTTTAGGTCACAGATGCATACAGACAATGACTGTACGCGTTAAGAATAGGGTTCGGGGTATCTCCTAGTCGGGAAATCTCGACTAGAGCCTTCTTACTTGTTTTGATATAATTTTAGAGCTGACATTTGTAACTTTGTTTGGTGTTGCAAACGCACATATGTAAGTACAAATATATGTTAGTACATTGTTGTACATATATATTAACAAATGCAAGTGCAAATATAAATGCATGCATACATTGTTGACTTCTGAATTAAGTGCGTGCGAAGAAGGTAGCGATACTAAGCTTTTTGTTTGACATGCAGAACGCTCTCATACATAAGAGAGTGAGCCGAAATGGATAAACAAAGGCGCATGATCAGAGAGAGATTTAAAAAAATTTTTTCATCCAGCGCCGAACATGCGCTCGCGTGTTTACGTTTTAAGCCGCCTCTTTGGGTTTTGGACCAACAGCGCGACTCACACGTATGACACATGCATAGATCAATTCTATGAATGTATTCATGAGGCAGGTGTACCTATGCCGACTGTCACCACAACACGAGAATGAGCGAATCTGAAAGCAAGTAAGAGAGCTTAAGCCGAGAAATCCCGACTAAAAGATGAGCCCGTGTATTAAAATGACTTGCAGCAGTGCAGTTTTTCTTGACTTAACTTTAATTTAAAATATCTCCGGTGTTTCTTAGCCGATTTGGACCAAATTTTCACAGAAGCTATAAAGTTATCCATAGTTTCGACTTCTATTTTTACATTTTCTAAATTCGAGATTTTTTCGTTATCGGTTGCATGTGTATATCGGAAAACAGAATAATTATCGATATTTTTAAATAAATTTGATCTGCCTATGGCTTTGGAGAAGTTATTTTTTTAAATCTCTAGCTCTTATGGTCTTTGAGATCGACTCGTTCATACATACGGACGGTCGGACGGACATACTGACATGGCTATATCGACTCGGCTGTTGATGCTGAACAAGAATATATATACTTTATGAGGTCGGAGATGCTTCCTTCTGCCTGTTACATACTTTTGCGCAAAACAATAAAAATAATGTAATATTCTACGCATCGATTGCTTGCAAACCAAAGTTTTCTTATATTTTGTAGCCACAGTAAAATAACATGGAAGAACAAAGAAGACGAAATGAAACGGTAAATGGTACTCACTACAAGCAGCATACACATCTGAGCGAATCTATGCATGTCTGCAACATACGTGTGAGTCGCGCTCCCAAATAGCGGCTTAAAACTTGATCAGCGCGCGCGTCGCTCTCATGACTGCCGCTAGATATAAAATAATTTAAAAGCAATCATGCGCCTTTGTTGTTGCCCATTTACGCTCACTCTTTTGTTTATGCGCACGCTCTGCATGTCAAACATACATCTTAATATCCCTACCTCCTCCTGCTGCAGTTAAGGGAATGGCATTGCCTAATTTGCACCACCCACACCTGGCTCTTAAGTGCAAGCATTGTATGTAAGAGCTCGGTGTCTGTTACTTAGAGGAATAACTGTAATGCTCTTTCCAGTTTTATGTTTTTACATACAATGGTAAGAGAATTGGTTATGCGTTTTAGTTTATGTGAACAAGGAAAGTTGATTTTTGGGTCACTCAGTTCTTTACCATTCTGATTTTCGTATTATATATATATATATATATATATATCTATATATATATATATACATTCATTTAAAATACGTATTTAATAATAAGTTATAAAAAATATTTAATTGCTATTATTTAAATATTTAAATAACGATCAACGTTCTTTAATTTATTTTGTTGTTTTTTAAACACAAGAAAAATACGTCGATTTTAAACTTAAGGAAACAATATATATTGTTGTCTTCTATTTTGGCGATTATATAATAGTTATATAGACACTGCTTAAGTGCATTTAAAAATCAAATAAAACTATTCTATTTAAATAATATAAGTTGGTATATTCAATTTTATTGAATTCTATACTTACGTATAGACACTGTAACGTTGTTACAATCGTTTTACAGTGAAGTCAATTGACTCACAGCCAAATTAAAATATGTCTATTTAAACTTTAGTTATTAGTGGTGTTTTGGTGCCGCATTCAGTTATTGCCATAATTGGTGATGGAGCCTGCCTTTTTAGATCTATTTCCTACCTTTTATTTGATAGGCAAGTCTTCCATAACACCATACGCCAACATATTGTAGCTCATGTTGTAACCAACTGGGAAACTGTTGCTTGCTTCAGCTTAAACTTAAATGGAGAGTGTTAAAGCTCTTTTGAACAATATGAGTGCGCCATGAAAAATTCATATACTAATGGTACTGCATGTGAGCTTCAAGCAGCAGCAGAAATTTATGCTGTACATTTTCAAGTTTTTCAATATGGAAATTTATTACAAGCATTTGGAAATATTATGCATCCTGTAAAAAGATTGCGTTTTTCCGGTCCATTACTGAATGGACATTTTGATGTTTATATTCCTTTAGAGGAAGTATTAACTCAAGATTCTGATACGTCAAGTGAATGTAAAACTGAAAATGTTAAAAATTCCGTTAAATGACGAAGTCGGTTCTTCGACAAAACAAAAAAAAGGCACGAAAATATTCAGTTTAAAAATTTCTTGATAAAAATAGTGATAAGCACATAGAAGCATCAAAAAGCTTTCAGGTTAATCAGGAAAAGCGAATATTAAATACTTTGCTAAAATATGTTGTTAAATATTTTCTAATTTATTTATTTCATGTCTATCTACTATTGCTAAAATTTATATAAAGTATCGGCGCAGCGAAGCAAGCAGGACACTAACTAGTAAAATTATAATAGAAGTAAAATAAGTTTTAACCAAAGAAATCATCATATTTTAACTTAAGTGGTAATAGTGTTTCTGTACTATAGCTTTGATTTATTTATATATTTTAAGAAACGAGCTAGTCATGGTATACAACGGCAATGGAGTTTTAGGGAAGGACTCGTTTAAAAAATTATGCTTCTTCAATTACTCGTTAATAGGTAAAAGTAAACAGTAATAAGAAGTATAATTAATATTTAATTTAATTACTATAAAGAATTTCATAAGCAATCATTAAATCCCAGGTTGGGCCGCCGGAGCTGCGTGTGGCGAAGCAGCAACAGAAAAATCGCGTGGTAAAAACAAATGTAAAAACACTTTACATGTATAAGTTTTAGGCATATCGCTAGTGTTGTACCGGTCTAGCGTACTGCAGGGGAGATATACATATATGGTCATATATGAAAATTAGACGATTACTTTTAAACTTTCTATTGATAAGATGGGTATATTGGCTTGTGCAAATGTATGGAACAGACTGAATGAAGTATTTCCGATACAATTATACATATATTTTCTTGTTCAGCATCATTAGGCGACTCGATTTGGCCATATATGAATGAACAATGTCTAGGGCATAGGGTATCTCCTAGTCAGTCTTATTGCATATGCTGGGCATTCAATTAGAAAAAATATCAAAAATCTCGGCAAAGCTAGTCCACCAAAAAATGAAACAAACGCACACGCATACGAATACCAATGCATTTTTAAAGCGCCCCCCTCTCCTACAAGAACGTCCCGTCGAAAGTGAACAGCAATATGCTTGCCGCTGTCGCGCCCTCTCATTTTCTTATGTTGGTTTCTGATTTTAATATTTTCAATTCCATATGAAAACAGAAATAAAAAATTAATTTGAATATGCCGTAATTGACCCCGAGCCCGCGAGGCAGGCGAACGTTCTACCACTGAACCACCAAGCTTGTGGCCGATCGCTGACTAGAAGGCTATAAAGCGTGTAAAAACAGAAAGCAAAGGCGAAAAAAACTCGAACATTCTTGTGGTATACAGAGCAAAGCAAATCAAAAGCAATGCCGCAGACCGATACCCTGAGACGAAAAAGCTCGTCGGCCATAGTAAATGAAAAATTTCATTTGCTCTGCTCTCATCTCGCTCTCAGTTTTTAGCTACCGCTACGGCTACGCAGAGCACATCATTTCATTTTTCGCTATTGCTTTAGCTATAGGCTTTGACACGACAAAGCTACAAACACTGCACAGCAAATGCTTTTTCATTTTCGGCTCTGGCTTTGCTACGGCTCTGTTTAAAGAGCGAGCGATAGCGAGAGAAAAACATTATTAAAATATTGTACTACGGAGTACCGAAGCATTTGCAAACGCTGGTTTTAAGGCATAGCTCCAGAACAAAATTTGAGAAAAAAGACGGACATAGTTGAATGGGAGGTACCCGAACGAGTGCTCGGATTGGGTCCAGATTTGGTATGATCATTTTATTACACGCCCTAATGTCTTGACCAAGAATCAATCAGATTGATTTGTTTTCGGGCATAGCTCCAGTACAAAAGTTTGAAAAAAAAGGACATAGGTTTATGAGATGTACCCGAAGGAGTGGTCGGTTCGGGTCCAGATTTATTATTCATAATTTTATTAAAACGCCCTTATGTCTTGACCAAGTTTCGTTCAGATTGATAAGTTTTGAGTCATAGCTCCAGTACAAAAGTTCGAAAAAAACGGACATAGGTGTATGAGAGGTACCCAAAGGAGTGGTCGGATTGGGTGCAGATTTGGTATGCATAATTTTTTCACACGCCCATATGTCTTGACCAAGATTCGTTCAAATTGATTAGTTTTAAGGAATAGCTCCAGTACAAAAGTTAGAAAACAAAGGACTTAGGTGAATGGTAGGTACCCGAAGGAGAGGTCGGATGGGGTCCAGATTTAAAATGCATAATTTTTTACACGCCCTTTTGTCTTGACCAATTGATAAGTTTTGAGGCATTGCTCCAGTACAAAAGTTAAAAAAAAAACGGACATAGGTGTATGAGAGGTACCCAAAGGAGTGGTCGGATTTGATCCAGATTTGGTATGCATAATTTTTTTACACGCCCATATGTATTGACCAAGATTCGTTCAGATTGATAAGTCTTAAGGCATAGCTCCAGTACACAAGTTCGCAAAAAAAGCACATAGGTGCATGGGTGGTCCGGAAGGAGTGGTCAGATTAGATCCAGATTTATATTTTAACCACGTTTCGCTTATATTGATTAGATTAAAGCTGTAGCTCCAGTACAAAAGTTAGAAGAAAAAGCACATAGATGTATGGGAGGTACCCGAAGGAGTAGTCGGATCGGGTCCAGATTTGGTATGCATAATTATTTTACACGCCCTTATGTCTTGACCAAGTTTCGTTCAGATTGATTATTTTTAAGGCATAGCTCCAGTACAAAATTTAGAAAAGAAAGTACGAAGGTGAATGGTAGGTACTCGAAGGAGAGGTCGGATCGGGTCCAGATTAGATATGCATATTTTTATTTTTTTACATACCCTTACGCTTTGACCAAGTTTCTTTCAGATTGATTAGTTTTAAGGCATAGCTCCAGTACAAAAGTTCGAAAAAAAAGGACTTATGTTGTTCGGGAGGTACCTGAAGGACTGGTCAAATATAAAAATCATTCAATTGTGCTCACTAACAACCCGCATGGAATATTTGAAAAAATGATCAGCCTTCTAGCTCTTTTCGTTAAGGCTGTGGATATGTCAACAATCAGCCGTCAGCGTCAGCCAAGACAAACTGTTTTATATATATAGATGAGTCGGAGTGAGCTCAGTCCAGTATTCGTGTCGGATCTGGTCCAGATTTGGTTTGCATAATTTTTGCACGCCCTTATGTCTTGACCAAGTTGCGTTCAGATTGATTAGTTTTGAGGCATAGTACTAGGACAAAATTTGGTAAAAAAAAGGACATTGGTGTATGTGATGTACCCAAAAAAGTTGTCGGATCGGGTCCAGATTTGGAATGCAACATTTTGATGCACGCCCTTATGTCTTGACCAAGTTTCGTTCAGATTGATTTGTTTTAAGCTATAGCTCCAGTTCAAAATTTCGATAAAAAGGACATTGGTGTACAACGGTAGAAATAATTCTTCAAGAAAATACGCTGAAAGGCAGTGCACTGGTCATGGCCTTGAGCTCAGCATTGGAGGGAAGCGCTTCGCATTGGATCCCCAAGATTATGTATGTATGTTACGCTGACATTACTTGACCAGAATTTAAGGAACTGTTCATGCAGCGCTTTGACACTTTGGAAACTCCAGCTGCCATGTTTCTAAATATGCAGAGATGACGACGAAATGGCGCCAATTGGAAACTGAAGAGATTGCTGTTTCGGTGACTCTGGCGTTGCGGGCAAGCTTTGATAATCGATTGCAGCGCATATGTTTCAATTCAAATGTTCAAGCTAAGAGCGACTTACAGTCCGAATTAAAGGCGTTCACTTTAAAATTAGGTTAGGTTATGCCGGCTGTCCCTCCCTGAGGAGTGTCACACATAAGCCACTCGGGATCCTTTGTGAGGCCGGTGTTTAGAGAAGGTTATGACTATAGTACATTGTCCTGCGGCGTTCGTGTGTCTTTTGCGAATGCTAGAAGCTTTTTAGGCTCTGGGCTGCTCACTTCTTCGAGCGTTGCAAGGAATGGTGCGAGAAAGTTTTTTTGTCGTTTAACTACCAGTGCAGGGCTGCTGCAAAACAGGTGATCCAGTGTTTCCTTGACGCATGGTTCTCTGCATTTCCTGCACTCGTCGTTTTCAAGTATGCCTAGCTTCTTTGCATGTGAGGCAACCAGACAGTGGCCTGTCAGTAGGCCCACTATCTGTCGGCATGCATGCCTTTGGAGTTTCAGCATATATTTCGTTCGCTTGTTATAGTAGGTTTTGCACATGGTTCTTCCACCTGGATACCGCCAAACCTCTTGCGTGTGCCTCCATCTGAGCTTTTATCGTTCGCAGGGAGTCTTGTCCGCATTCTGTCGTAGTGGTGATTTTTTTACAGCCTGGGAAATGTGCCTCCAAGAGCACGTTTACTGCATCCGATCAGTTTTCCGTCCATCTCCCATCTTCAGTTTTAAGTTGACTTTGTACTGTCTGTTGGCGGGCAAGTAACTTTCTTAACCTTGCGGTGTCAGATGTCTTTTCTATGCCTGAACAGAAGTTGAGCCATGCGTTTAATTTAGCTGCCCGCACTATTTTCTTAAAGTCCCGGAGCCTTATTCTATATTCCTCCCATACTGGTTCTTCATCCGCTTGCTTGGCGAGCTTAAAGAGTTTCTGTACATCTATTATCTGCCCCTTGAGTTCTGGAGTCCACCATGGGACTTTGTGTCTCTTTTTCTCTTAGTACGGTCTGCATGTTTTATGAAAGGCTCCCACCAGATTTTTGTTGTGTGTCTCCAGGGACTTCTCTAACTTATCTGTTGATGATATCGTGGGCGGCCTTGGTAGATTTCTTTCGATTTCTTTTTTAAACTGTTCCCAGTTTGTGTTCCGCGGATTCCTGAAGGTTTTTGTTTATTGTTTTCACTCTCAAAGTTCACTCGGAATTGAATATACCTGTGGTCTGAGAAGGAGTGTCTTCTAAGGACTCTCCATTCTGTGACTACGGTACTCGTTACCGACGCGAGGGTGATGTCTAGCACATTGGATGAGGTGGGACCTACATAGGTCAGCTCTTCCCCCATATATGTTATCTTAAGATTATATTGCAGTATAAAGTCTAGCAGTGACTCACCTCTGTCGTTAGTGTCCCTGCTGCCCCACACCGTATGATGCGCATTAGCGTCGGTACCGCTGACAAGTAGCTGCTTCTTTGGCTCCGCCTCGCTCACCAGTCGCGCGAGCTCTTGTGGTGGTGTGATGTTCTTATGCGCCATGTAGCAGATTGCCATTAAGATTGGTTTTTCTCTGCCCCCCCTCCAGTGCTACCACCGTTAAGTCGTCTGTGGTGTAACTAGACATTAAGTAAGCATAGATACCCGTTCTTACTTTGCTCTACTTACTGTTGTCGGGTAGAATATGTTGTAATTAGGGTTGTTCAGTCGGGAAACCTTGTTTCCCGACGCTTTTAAAGGTTCCTGGACGAGGGCGACGTCGGCGAGCCTTGTCTCTAGGGTTAGCAGGAGCTCCGCCGAGGCCAGCTTGCTCTTATGCAGGTTTATTTGAAGGACCCTCAGCTGCATGGCTGTTGGTGGTATCCTCCACGGATGAGACCTCTACGATGGTTGTGTCCGCATCCTCGTCATCCTCTATCTCCAGGCTTTTTGTGGCTCGAGTGACCTCCGCCAGGTCTTGCTCCACTTCGCCACCCATCAAAGTGTTGGTGTTCTTATCGTCAGGGTGGCGCTTTTTTCGCAACATGGATCACCTTCCAATCAACGGATTGCACTTCCGGATTTTGCTACTTCAGTAGCTGAAGCACCTGGTCAGCCGGAACAACCCGAAGGAAGAGTAGCTTTGCCTTCGGTACGGATGGAATACAGGCTCTATCCACTACCTCCAGCTGGGCACCCTCCCACGGATCTTTCAGCGCAGCCACGACGCCGGTGACCCACAGGGTGAGGTCATCCTTACAGCTCAGGATATTCACGCCGGCGAGCCAGCCCGCTCCATCAAAAGAGATGGGAAGCGAGTCCGGTTCTCCCATACGCTTCAGAAGCTCTTCGAACAGTAGCGCCTCCACCTTCTTCCACTGTTCGGGCTTCATCTGTCCGTTTGGGTCGCTCCGGTCGATGAGCTCGACAACTAGATGCCGCCTCGCCACATCGCTGGCTGTCAGTCTTGCCCGCGACACTGGCTTGTTGCAGGGCTGCTTGAGAGCTGGCACCTCTGCATTTGCGGTTTCAGCGGAGCACTGTCGTTTGACGGCCAGAAGCTCCTACACCTTGTTGGCAAAACCGTAGATTCCTTTCCCGCGTAAAAGGCTCGACCCTCTTCGATCTTTTGGCTGGCCCATTTCTGCTGGCTGACCTCATCCGCAGTGAGAGATCGCTTACAGTCCGCAAGCCGAGACCCGATCTTGAGGGCGGCCTTATATTGGGCTTTCTCTTTCATGCGCTCTTTTGACCTTTTGAGCCCGAACCCACTATGGGCACTGGAGCTCGCCGGGGTAGGAGAGCACAAAAGTTTATCCTCCGCCTCTGAGTGGCGTCCTCCATATGATTTTTCTGTTCTGGGAGGTCTACCCATAGCATTTTAGCATTACTGCCAAGAACCCCGAACCATGGCTTGCTCCATATTCTCGCAGTGCCGAAGCCTTTGAGGAATATGTAGCGCACCTTTGCTAGGTATCGCCCTGTCTCTACACAGGCAAGTTGCACCAAAGTACTGTCCGATTGTTTCAGGGCAATACGGTGCCGGTTGCTTTGGTTTGCGCAGTACCCTCGCCTTACCGTATATAGATGAGTCGGAGTGAGCTCATTCCAGTGTCCGTATCGGATCTGGTCCAGATTTGGTTTGCATAATTTTTTGCACGCCCTTATGTCTTGAGCAAGTTTCGTTCAGATTGATAACCTTTAAGGCATTGCTCTAATACAAAAGATCGAAAAACAATAACATAGGAGTTTGGGAGGTACCCGAAGGAGAGGTCGGAGCAGGTCCAGATTTGCTATGCATAATTTTTTACATGCCCTTATGTTTTGACCAAGTATCGTTCAGATTGATTAGTTTTAAGGCAAAGCTCCAGTACAAAATTTCGAAAAAAAGGAACATTGGTGTATGGGAGTTACTCGAAGGAGAGGTCGGATCGGTTCCAGATTTGGTATGCATAATTTTTTACACACCCTTATGTTTTGACCAAATTTCGTTAAGATTTATAAGTTTTAAGGGATAGCTCCAGTACAAAAGTTCGAAAAAATAGGACAGGGGTGTTCGGGAGGTACCTGAAGGAGTGATCAAATATAAACATCATTAAATTGTGCGTACCAACAACCCGCATGGAATATTTGGAAAAATGTTCAGCCCTCTAGCTCTTCCTTAAGGCTGTGGATATGTCAACAATCAGTTGTGAGCCGTAAGCCAGGACAAACTGTTTTATATATATATAGATGAGTCGGAGTGAGCTCATTCCTGTATTCGTGTCGAATCTGGTCCAGATTTGGTACGCATAGTTTTTTTTGACACGTCCTTATGTCTTGACAAAGTTTCGTTAAAATTGATTAGTTTTAAGGCATAGCTCCAGTACAAAAGTTCGAAAAACCATAACATAGGACTTTGAGACGTACCCGAAGGACAGGTCGGATCGGGTCCAGATTTGGTTTGCATAAGTTTTTAAACGCCCTTACGTTTTGACCAAGTTTCGTTCAGATTGATTAGTTTTAAGGCATAGCTCCAGTACAAAAGTTCGAAAACCAATAACATAGGAGTTTGGGAGGTACCCTAAAGACAGGTCGGATTGGGTCCAGATTTGGTTTGTATAATTGTAGTTTTAAGTTTTAGTTTTAAGGCACTGTTCCAGGAAAATATTTTGAAAAAGGGACATTGGTGTATAGGAGCTTCTACAAGAAGGGGTCGGATCGGGTCCAAATTTGATTTGCATAATTTTCTTACACTCTCTTATGTCTTGACCAAGATTCGTGCAGATTGATTAGTTTTAAAGCATAGCTGAAGTACCAAAGTTCGAAAAACAAAAGGACATAGATGTTCGGGAGGTACCTGAAGGACTGGTCAAGTATAAAAATCATAAAATTGTGGCTACTAACCACCCGCATGGAATATTTGGATCAATTTTCAGCCCACTATCTCTTTTCGTTAAGGCAGTGGATATGTCAACATTAAGCCGTCAGCCGTCGGCCAGGACAAGCGGTTTTAAATATATATAGATGACTAGGATTGAGTTCGTTCCAGTATTCGTGTCGGATCTGGTCCAGATTTGGTAGGCATTTTTTTTACACGCTCTTATTTCTTGACCAAGTTTCGTTCAGATTGATTAGATATAAGGCATAGCTCCAGTACATAAATTCAAAAACCATAACATAGGAGTTTGGGAGGTACCCGAAGGAGAGGTCGGATCGGGTCAAGGTTTGGTATGAGTATTTTTTTACACGCCTTTATGTTTTTACCAAGTTTCGTTCAGATTGATTCGTTTTAAGGCATGGCTAAAGTACGAGATTTCGAACAAAAAAGTACATGGGTGAATGGGAGGTACTCGAAGGTGAGGTCGGATCGGGTCCACATTTGATATGCATAGTTTTTTTTACACACCCGTATGTTTGACCAAGTTTCGTGCAGATTGATTAGTTATAAGGCATAGCTCTAGTACAAAAAATCGAAAACAATGGACATGGGTGTTCGGGAGGTACCTTAAGGAGAGGACAAGAATGAAAATCTCTAGTACTTCGTTAGCTAGCCCTAGCTAGCTCTAGCTCTTTTCGTTAAGGGTGTGGATATGTCAACAATCAGCAGACAGCCGTAAGCCGTCAGCCGTCAGCCAGGACAAACTGTTTTGTATACATAGATAAGTCGGAGTGAGCTCGTTCCAGTATTCGTGTCGGAGCTGGTCCAGATTTCGTACGCATAATTATTTCACACGCCCTTATGTCTTAACCAAGATTCGTTCTGGTTGATTAGTTTAAAGCTATATATTTAGTACAAAAGTTCGAAGAAAAAGGATATAGGTTTATGGCAGGTACTCGAAGGAGTATTCGGAATGGGTCAAGATTTGGTATGCTTAATATTTTCACACACCCTTATGTCTTGATCAAGTTTCGTTCAGAAATATTTGTTTTAAGGCATTGCTCCAGTACAAAAGTTCGAAAAAAAAGGACATTGGTGTATGGGAGTTACTCGAAGAAGAGGTCGGATCGGGTCCAGATTTGATGCATAATTTTATTAGACACCCAAATGTTTTGACCAAGTTTCGTTCAGAATGATTGGTATGTGGCATATCTCCAGTACAAGAGTTCTCAAAAAAAGGAAATAAATGTTCGGGAGGTACCTGAAGGAGTGGGCAAATATAAAAATCATTCAATTGTGCTCACTAACAACCCTCATGGAATATTTGGAAAAACTTTCAGCTCTCCAGCTGTTTTCATTAAGGCTGTGGATAAGTCAACAATCAGCCCTCAGCCAGGACAAACTGTTTAATTTATAAAGATTTGTCGGAGTGAGCTCGTTCCAGTATTCGTGTCGGATCTGGTTCAGATTTGGTACGCATAATTTTTTACACGCCCTTATTTCTTGACCAAGTTTCGTTCAGATTTATTAGGTTTAAGGCATAGCTCCAGTACAAAAAATCGAAAAAATATAACATTAGAGTTTGGGAGGTACCCGAAGGAGAGGTCGGATCTGGTCCAGATTTGGTATGCATATTTTTTTTCACATCCTTATGTTTTGACAAAGTTTCATTCAGATTGATTAGTTTTAAGGCATAGCTTCAGTACAATAGTTCGAAAAATAAAGAGGACATCGGTGTTCGGGAGGTACCTGAAGGAATTGACATATATGAAAATCATTCAATCGTGCTCACAAGCAGCACGCATGGCATATTTGGAAAAATGTCCAGCCTTCTAGTTTTTTTCGTTTGGGCGTTGAATATGTCAACAATCAGCCGTCAGCCATCAGCCGTCAGTCAGGACAAACTGTTTTATATACATTGATGAGTCGGAGTGAGCTCGCACCAGTTGAAAAGTTCGAAAACAAATAACATAGGTGCTTTGGAGGTACCCGAGGGAGTGGTCGGATCGGGTCCAGAGTTTGTCTTCAAAATTTTTGTACACGCCCTTATGTCTTGACCAAGTTTCGTTCAGATTGATAAGGTTAAAGGCATAGCTGCAGTACAAAAGCTCTTACAAAAGGACATAGGTGTATGGGAGGTACCCGAAGGAGTGGTCGGATCTGGTCCAGATTTGATATGCATACTATTTTTACACTCCCCTATGTCTTGACCAAGTTACGTTCAGATTGATTGCTTTTAAGGCACAGCTCTAGTACAAAAGTTCGAAAAAATGGACATTAGTGTATGAGATTATTATTGGACGTAGATGTATCAAGAAAAACAGAACATTCAAGTGGCCCAACTGCTTGTTTACGCGCGGACCCAAGCAAAAAAGCAACTAACCTCCCGCCCAACCGACCGAGGGGCACACCGCATAGCGTACGGTTACGTAGATCACGAAAATGTAGACAAATGACATGAGACTAACTTTTTAAGAGAACTACTAGAAGTGGCACCGTTTATTAAGTGGGAAAATTTGTTATAGTTTGAACATAAAATCCAGAAAGGGTTATGATTTGCATAGTTAGACAAGCTTGAAGAGCAATGGGTAGAAAATTCCTTGTCATTCTGATCGGAACAGCAAAACTAATTAGGCTGATTAATTCCGAGGATTCAATTTCACCATTTATTTGCTTGTGTAAAGTAGCATTGTTCTGCGATCAGCAAGAGAATGAAGATTTATTAGTAAAAGTCTACTTTGATAGGAAGGAAGGTTAATAAAGTATCGCAGTTAAATCTCCTAAGGGCAAAGAGCAAAAATTGTTTTTGTACTGATTCTATTTTATCCTGGTGAATCCTGTATTTGGGATACCAGATGCAAGATCCATATTCAAGAGAAGGACGTACCAGACACGTATAAAGTGATTTGGATAAGTAGGGATCGTCAAAGCGCATAATGAACCCCAAGGTACTGGATGCTCGATTTGCAACAGAAGAGATATGCTTGTGAAATTTAAGTTTTGGATCAATAAGGATACCCAAATCATCAACCCAGTTAATGCGATCGAGTGGGCATCCATAAAGAAAATATATATTTGAAACTGGCTGGCGTCTATAAAAAGACATGACTTTGCATTTATTGCAATTAAGATTAAGTAAGTTAACACGACACCACTTTTAAAAATTATCTAAATCAGTTTGTAGTTTTTGAGCAGACAACAGAGCAGTACCCGACATGCATAATTTTACATCGTCAGCATACATCAGCACTCGAGAGTGGTCAATAACTGATGGAAGGTCATTGATGAAATTTGTAAATAATAAAGGTCCAAGGTGACTTCCCTGCGGAACACCGGAAGTGACATGAATCACCTTAGAGACAGCACCATTAAGACTGACTCTTTGTGTTCTATGAATTAAATATTCCCTTATCCACCGAATAAGATTGCTTGGAAAACCTAAAAGTTGAAGTTTATAAAGTAAAAGGTATCGATAAACCGAATCAAATGCCTTGCTGAAATCAGTGTAAATAATATCCGCTTGCATTTTATTTTGAAAACCATTAACAACTAGTGATGTAAATTCTAACAGGTTAGTGCTAGTAGATCTTTGTTTCATGAATCCATGCTGGCACGGTGAAATTAAAGATCTGCAAAGATGTTGTAATTGAGAAGTTATTAATTTCTCAAACATTTTTGGTATAGCTGACAATTTGGATATACCCCTATAATTTTGAACATTAGACTTGTCTCCTTTTTTATGGAGCGGAATAATAAATGATTCTTTCCAGATATTAGGAAATAAAATTTCTCAATAGACAAACTCAACAATTTATGCAAAGGCTTTAAGAGACCATCAGGACAGTACTTAAGCACACAGCTTGGTACGCCGTCAGCTCCCGCGGAAAATAGAGGCTTAATACCCTGTAGATCACGTAGTAATGATCACTCCGTGATTTTGGGTCCAAAAATGCAATTAGAGCCATTAACCTGATACGGGTAAGGCAGATCAACCTGATTATCAGATTGACTGTATGTTGTTTGAAAAAATTCATTGCTGAAAAACTGGAACGCGCAATCAAGTATGATGAGTAATGAACAGAAGAGCTAGATTTTCTGAAACTATTATTAAACTCGCGTGTAAGCCAAGCAGGTTTGTTTGTCATTCTTGACCTACTACTACTACAAAGTCCTATAACATTCTGATAACCCAGGCGGAGCACTTCTGATCCTAATATTATGTATTCTTTCGCCTACTGACATACTCCTTCACTATGATGTGTGGCGGCCATAACTTTTCAGAACAAATCGTTGAGAAAAGTTCCGGCGGAACACTCAGCTTAAAGGAAGATATATCACGGTCGAGCTTGAGTTTAAATTTATCGACAACGATACGCGGGGAATCAATTTTACTTTTTATATACGTGCTTACATCTTCCGCAGAATTATCAGAAGCGAGCCTGGAAACAAAAACAAATTTACTCTGAGGTACAACCCTATTGCGCTTAAGAGTAGCACCTAACTTAGGATCAATGGGCTGACTATCTGTTGATCCACAGGGATCTACGGGTAAAACATTAGTTTTAGGTAACACCGGTTTTGTTGCCGATGAATTAAATACCATTAACGGGTTGGCAGCAGGTGTAGGGGTACTAGCACTAGCCGCTAGGAGAGGCTTAGATGTGATTGAAGGGCTGGCAGCAGGGGTAGAGGCAGTAGCTGGCAGAAGAGGCTTGGGGGGCAACACCAGCGGGACTGTAGGCGGACAAGATCCTGAAGTCCTTTTACGCTTCGGCGAGTCTTATAAAGTTTTAGCACTATTAATATGGTCTTCCAACTCTTTAATACTGCCACGAAGAGTATCGAAATTATTGCGGACAGCTTTAAAATAATTGAAGGTCTGCCTCATGAATTCAGACTGTTTCTTCTCCATCTCATTGCAGGTATGGCGATACCACTTAAGACCAGAATCAGCTGCTAAGCTGTCCCTGATTTGGGCACTGAAACTGGCACATTTCATGTGAATCATGCTATCACACGCCCTTCATAAAATAAAATCTTGGGTGGATCCACCAAAAATTTTGCAATTTTTACTGCAGCAGACAACATGTTGAAAGAAAAATGTAAAATAATTTGAAATGTTTAATAGTGTGCAAAATTATATGCTTGAGCAAAGAAAAGTAGGGTACAAGTGCATTGAGCGCAATATAACGGACAAAAGAGGGAGAGGGCTTTCGTTAGAGAACGTCAGAGCGTAGGCTAATAAAACCGCAAGTGCGTGGTATATGAGCGTGAGAGGATTGTTGCGGGAGCGCAAGAGCTCGTAAATAGATATTTTATGTTAGTAGACAGAAGCACAGAACAAGCGAAAGCAAATAATATATATGTATGTATGTATGTACGTGTGTTAAGGCACTGCAGCGTCAGTCTGACTGCAAATTTTATCAATTTAATAAACAAAAATCACAATATGGACACGTAAATACTTACAAAGTACAATCACAATCACTGTTGCAATTGCTAAGCACAATAATACTAAATGAAACACAGTTTAAACACTCACAAAGCTATCAAAATCAAGGAGCACGCAGAAACAAAACCGTCACCAACGAAAGACAATGACAATGACCCGAAAGAGTGGTCGGATCGGGTCCAGATTTGGAATGTAAGATTTTGTTACACGCCCTGATGTCTTGACCAAGTTTCGTTCAGATTGATTAGTTTAAAGCTATAGATTAAGAAAAAAGTTCGAAGGTGTACACAAAAGAGTGGTCGGATCGGGTCCAGATTTGGAATGCAACATTTTGTTACCCGAAGGAGAGGTCGGATCGGGTCCAGATTTGGTATGCATATTTTTTAGCACGCCCTTATAGCTCTAGCACAAAAGTTCGAAGAAAAAGGACACAGGTGTATGGGAGTTACCCGAAGGGGTAATCGGACCGGGAAAAGATTTGGTATGCATAATATTTTTACACGCCCTTATGTCGTGACCAAGTTTCGTACAGATTGATACGGTTTAAGGCATAGCTCCAGTTAAAAATTACGGAAAAAAGCACTTACGTGTTCGGGAGGTACCTGAAGGAGTGGTCAAATATTAAAATCATTCAATTTTGCTCACTAACAGCCCTCATGGAATATTTGGAACAGTTTTAAGCCCTCCAGCTTTTTTCGTTAAGGCTGTGGATATGTCAACAATCAGCCGTCAACAAGGACAAACTGTTTTATATATATATAGATGAGTCGGAGTGAGCTCATTCCAGTATTCGTGCCGGATTTGGTCCAGATTTGGAACGCATTATTATTTTACACACCCTTATGTTTTAACCAAGTTTCGTTCAGATTGATTAGTTTTAAGGCATAGCTCCAGTACAAAAGTTTGAAAAAAAAGGACATAGGTGTTTGGGAGGTACCCGAAGGAGAGGTCGGATCGGGTCCAGATTTGGTATGCAGCATTATTATTTTACACACCCTTATGTCTTAACCAAGTTTCGTTCAGATTGATTAGTTTTAAGGCATAGCTCCAGTACAAAAGTTCGAAAAAAAAGGACATAGGTGTTGGGGAGGTACCCGAAGGAGAGGGTCCAGATTTGATATGCATATAGTTTTTTTTAGATACCCTTATGTTTTGACCAAGTTTCGTTCAGATTGATTAGTGTCAAGGCATAGCTTCAGTACAAAAGTTCGAAAAAAAAGGACATAGTTTTTCGGGAGGTACCTGAAGGAGTGGTCATATATAAAAATCATTCAATTTTGCTCACTAACAACCTGCATGGAATATTTGGAACAGTTTTAAGCCCTCCAGATTTTTTCGTTAAGGCTGTGGATAAGTCAACAATCAGTCGTCAGCCGTCAGCAAGGACAAACTGATTTACATATAAAGATGAGTCGGAGTGAGCTTATTCCAGTATTCGTGTCAGATCTGGTACAGATTTGGTACGCATAATTTATTTTACACACTCTTATGTTTTAACCAAGTTTCGTTCAGATTGATTAGTTTTAAGGCATAGCTCCAGTACAAAAGTTCGAAAAAATAAAGGGACATAGGTGCTGGGGAGGTGCCTGATGGAGTGGTCAAATATAAAAATCATTCAATTGTGCTCACTAAC
Source organism: Scaptomyza hsui (assembly GCA_018152825.1). NCBI lineage: Eukaryota > Metazoa > Arthropoda > Insecta > Diptera > Drosophilidae > Scaptomyza > Scaptomyza hsui. The sequence continues at coordinate 1,295,680 of JAECXO010000076.1, forward strand.
AACCCGCATGGAATATTTTTAAAAGTTTTCAGCCCACCAGCTTTTTTCGTTAAGGCTGTGGATAGGTCAACAATCAGCCGTCAGCCATCAGCAAGGACGAACTGTTTTATATATATAGATGAGTCGGAGTGAGCTTATTCCAGTATTCGTGTCGGATCTGATCCGGATTTGGTACGCATAATAATTTTACACACCCTTATGTTTTAACCAAGTTTCGTTCAGATTGATTAGTTTTAAGGCATAGCTCCAGTACAAAAGTTCGAAAAAAAAGGACAAAGGAGTTCGGGAGGTACCTGAGGGAGTGGCCATATATAAAAATCATAAAATTTTGCTCACTAACAACCCGCATGGAATATTTGGAACAGTTTTAAGCCCTCCAGCCTTTTTCGTTTAGGCTGTGGATAGGTCAACAATCAAAAAAAGGACATAGGTGCTGGGGAGGTACCTGATGGAGTGGTCAAATATAAAAATCATTCAATTGTTCCAACTAACAACCCGCATGGAATATTTGGAACAGTTTTAAGCCCTCCAGCTTTTTGCGTTATGGCTGTGGATATGTCAACAATCAGCCGTCAGCCAAGACAAGCTGCTTTATATATATAGATGAGTCGGAGTGAGCAAATTCCAGTTAGTTCCGGATGTGGTCTAGATTTGGTACGCATAATTATTTTACACACCCTTATGTTATAACCAAGTTTCGTTCAGATTGATTAGTGTCAAGGCATAGCTTCAGTACAAAAGTTCGAAAAAAACGGACATAGGTGTTCTGGAGGTACCTGAAGGAGTGGTCAAATATAAAAATCATTCAATTTTGCCAACTAACAGCCCGCATGGAATATTTGGAACAGTTTTAAGCCCTCCAGCTTTTTTCGTTATGGCTGTGGATATGTCAACAATCAGCCGTCAGACGTCAGCCAGGACAAGCTGCTTTATATATATAGATGAGTCGGAGTGAGCTCATTCCAGTTAGTGCCGGATGTGGTCTAGACTTGGTACGCATAATTATTTTACACACCCTTATGTTTTAACCAAGTTTCGTTCAGATTGATTAGTGTCAAGGCATAGCTCCAGTACAAAAGTTCGAAAAAAAACGGACATAGGTGTTCTGGAGGTACCTGAAGGAGTGGTCAAATATAAAAATCATTCAATTGTTCCAACTAACAGCCCGCATGGAATATTTGGAACAGTTTTAAGCCCTCCAGCTTTTTTCGTTATGGCTGTGGATATGTCAACAATCAGCCGTGAGCCGTCAGCCAGGACAAGCTGCTTTATATATATAGATGAGTCGGAGTGAGCTCATTCCAGTTCGTGCCGAATGTGGTCTAGATTTGGTACGCATAATTATTTTACACACCCTTATGATTTACCCAAGTTTCGTTCAGATTGATTAGTTTTAAGGCATAGCTCCAGTACAAAGTTCGAAAAAAAGGACATAGGTGTTTGGGAGGTACCCGAAGGAGAGGTCAGATCGAGTACAGATTTGGTATGAAGTATTATTTTACACACCCTTATATTTTAACCAAGTTTCGTTCAGATTGATTGGTTTTAAGCCATAGCTCCAGTACAAAAGTTCGAAAAAAAAGGGCATAGGAGTGCGGGAGGTACCTGATGGAGTGGTCATATATAAAAATCATTAAATTTTGTTCACTTGCAAGCCGCATGGAATATTTGGAACAACAATCAGCCGTCAGCCGTCAGCCACGACAAACTGTTTTATATCTATAGATGAGTCGGAGTGAGCTCATTCCAGTATATGTACCTATGTAATTTTTTTTCGAGCTTTTGTACTGGAGCAATGCCTTAAAACCAATCAATGTGAACGAAACTTGGTAAAGACATAAGGGTGTGTAAAATAATTCTGCATACCAAATCTGGACCCGATCCGACCTCTCCTTGGGGTACCTCCCAAACACCTATGTCAAAGGAGTTCGGGAGGTACCTGAGGGAGTGGCCATATATAACAAGTAAAAACGTTGCAGTCGGACGCAACCGACTGCGGAATACTTTGATACCAGTAAAAGAACGATTGATAAGGGGGAATGCAGGGGCGAAGGGAGTGGGCCATGTGGTAAACATAGCCAGCTATCATGTTACCAAATTTGGTGACTTTAGCTCAAAAACTGTGGAAGATAACTTAACTCCCAAATTTAAAAGGTGGGCGGCTGAGGTAGGCGTGGCATCTAAATTTTGGAATCAAATGTTTTTAACTGTCACTATCTATCTGCCTACCAAGTTTGGTGGCTCTAGCTCAAAAACTCTTAGAGATATAGCCGATTCCGATTTTATAAGGCGGGTGGCTTAGGTGGGCGTGGCATCCAAAATTTTGATGCACATCTTTGGTAGATGCTGCATTCTATCTTTCTACCCAATTTAAGGGCTCTAGCTTAAAAACTATAAGAGATATCGAAATTTCCGATTTTAAATAGTGGGCGGCAGAGGTGGGCGTGGCATCCAAATTTTTCATGCAGATCTTTTGTAGATGTCACCATATATCTTCCTACCAAATTTGGTGACTCTAGTTCAAAAAATGTGGAAGATACTCGCATAACCGTTTTGACATCGGCGGGGGGGTGGGGGCGGAAGGTGTGGGCGTGGCATCCAAAGTTTTGATCCATTTTTATGGGGAACGTCAATATCTATCTTCACAAAAAATTTGGTGGCTCTAGCCCAAAAAATGTGAAAACTATAGGCGTTTCCAATTTCTTGGTGAAGGGGGGATGGGGGCGGAATCAGGGGGCGTGGCATCCAAGTTTTGATGGGGAACGTCAGTACCTATCTTGACAGAAAATTTTGGTGGCTCTAGCCCAAAAAATGTGAAAGCTATAGTCGTTTCCAATTTCTTGGTTAAGGGGGGATGGGGGCGGAATCGGGGGCGTGGCATCCAAGTTTTGATGAGGAACGTCAGTACCTATCTTGATACAAAATTTGGTGGCTCTAGCCCAAAAAATTTGAAAACTATAGGCGTTTCCAATTTCATGGAGAAGGGGGATGGGGGCGGAATTAGGGGGCGTGGCATCCAAGTTTTGATGGGGAACGTCAGTACCTATCTTAACACAAAATTTGGTGGCTCTAGCCCAAAAAATGTGAAAACTATAGTCGTTTCCAATTTCATGGAGAAGAGGGGATGGGGGCGGAATTAGGGGCGTGGCATCCAAAATTTTGATGCATTTTTTTGGGGAACGTCAGTACCTATCTTGACAGAAAATTTTGGTGGCTCTAGCCCAAAAAATGTGAAAGCTATAGTCGTTTCCAATTTCTTGGTTAAGGGGGGATGGGGGCGGAATCGGGGGCGTGGCATCCAAGTTTTGATGAGGAACGTCAGTACCTATCTTGATACAAAATTTGGTGGCTCTAGCCCAAAAAATTTGAAAACTATAGGCGTTTCCAATTTCATGGAGAAGGGGGATGGGGGCGGAATTAGGGGGCGTGGCATCCAAGTTTTGATGGGGAACGTCAGTACCTATCTTAACACAAAATTTGGTGGCTCTAGCCCAAAAATGTGAAAACTATAGGCGTTTCCAATTTCATGGAGAAGGGGGGATGGGGGCGGAATTAGGGGGCGTGGCATCCAAGTTTTGATGGGGAACGTCAGTACCTATCTTAACACAAAATTTGGTGGCTCTAGCCCAAAAAATGTGAAAACTATAGTCGTTTCCAATTTCTTGGAGAAGAGGGGATGGGGGCGGAATTAGGGGCGTGGCATCCAAAATTTTGATGCATTTTTTTGGGGAACGTCAATATCTATCTTGACACAAAATTTGATGGCTCTAGCCCAAAAAATGTGAAAACTATAGGCGTTTCCAATTTCATGGAGAAGGGGGTGGGGGCGGAATCAGGGGGCGTGGCTTCCATGTTTTGATGGGGAACGTCAGTACCTATCTTGACAGAAAATTTTGGTGGCTCTAGCCCAAAAAATGTGAAAGCTATAGTCGTTTCCAATTTCTTGGTTAAGGGGGGATGGGGGCGGAATCGGGGGCGTGGCATCCAAGTTTTGATGGGGAACGTCAGTACCTATCTTGATACAAAATTTGGTGGCTCTAGCCCAAAAAATGTGAAAACTATAGGCGTTTCCAATTTCATGGAGAAGGGGGATGGGGGCGGAATTAGGGGCGTGGCATCCAAGTTTTGATGGGGAACGTCAGTACCTATCTTAACACAAAATTTGGTGGCTCTAGCCCAAAAAATGTGAAAACTATAGGCGTTTCCAATTTCATGGAGAAGGGGGGATGGGGGCGGAATTAGGGGCGTGGCATCCAAAATTTTGATGCATTTTTTTGGGGAACATCAATATCTATCTTGACACAAAATTTGGTGGCTCTAGCCCAAAAAATGTGAAAACTATAGGCGTTTCCAAGTTCATGGAGAAGGGGGATGGGGGCGGAATTAGGGGGCGTGGCATCCAATTTTTGATGGGGAACGTCAGTACCTATCTTGACACAAAATTTGGTGGCTCTAGCCCAAAAAATGTGAAAACTATAGGTGTTTCCGATTTCATGGAGATGGGGTGATGGGGGCGGAATTACTTTCGTGGCATCCAAAATTTTGATGCATTTTTATGGGGAACGTCAATATCTATCTTGACACAAAATTTGGTGGCTCTAGCCCAAAAAATGTGAAAACTATAGGCGTTTCCAATTTCATGGAGAAGTTGGGATGGGGGCGGAATCAGGGGGCGTGGCATCCACAATTTTGATGCATTTTTTTGGGGAACGTCAATATCTATCTTGACACAAAATTTGATGGCTCTAGCCCAAAAAATGTGAAAACTATAGGCGTTTCCAATTTCATGGAGAAGGGGGGATGGGGGCGGAATCAGGGGTCGTGGCATCCAAAATTTTGATGCATTTTTTTGGGGAACTTTAATATCTATCTTGACACAAAATTTGGTGCCTCTAGCCCAAAAAATGTGAAAACTATAGGCGTTTCCAATTTCATGGAGAAGTTGGGATGGGGGCGGAATCAGGGGGCGTGGCATCCACAATTTTGGTGCATATTTTTGGGGAACGTCAATATCTATCTTGCCACAAAATTTGGTGCCTCTAGCCCAAAAAATGTGAAAACTAAAGGCGTTTCCAATTTCAAGGAGCAGGGATGATGGGGGCGGAAGGAGTGGGCGTGGCATCCAAAATTTTGATGCAGTTTTTTCAGGGACATGACTAGCTATCTGCGTGCAAAATTTGGTAACTCTAGCTGTAAGAATGTGAGAAATATTTGGTTTTATCGGTTTTCAGTTATCGAACTTATCGATTTCCCAGCCTCCTAGTAGGCGTGGCACCCCAATCTTGACACTTTATCTGTCGCGCCTATAGACAAACATAATTGCAAAGTTTCAAGTCTCTAGCTTTACGGGTGTCGAAAAAAGTTGCGTTCATACGGACGGACAGACGGACAGACGGACAGACAGACACCATGACGGACATTGCACAAAACCAATATACTATGAGACCTTCGGTATCAAAGTATAAAAATCATAAAATTTTGCTCACAAACAACCCGCATGGAATATTTGGAACAGTTTTAAGCCCTCCAGCCTTTTTCGTTTAGGCTGTGGATAGGTCAACAATCAAAAAAAGGACATAGGTGCTGGGGAGGTACCTGATGGAGTGGTCAAATATAAAAATCATTCAATTGTTCCAACTAACAACCCGCATGGAATATTTGGAACAGTTTTAAGCCCTCCAGCTTTTTTCGATATGGCTGTGGATATGTCAACAATCAGCCGTCAGCCGTCAGCCAGGACAAGCTGCTTTATATAAATAGATGAGTCGGAGTGAGCTCATTCCAGTTAGTGCCGGAAGTGGTCTAGATTTGGTACGCATAATTATTTTACACACCCTTATGTTATAACCAAGTTTCGTTCAGATTGATTAGTGTCAAGGCATAGCTCCAGTACAAAAGTTCGAAAAAAACGGACATAGGTGTTCTGGAGGTACCTGAAGGAGTGGTCAAATATAAAAATCATTAAATTTTGCCAACTAACAGCCCGCATGGAATATTTGGAACAGTTTTCAGCCCTAAAGCTTTTTTCGTTAAGGCTGTGGATATGTCAACAATCAGCCTTCAGCCGTAGCTGCTTTATATAGATGAGTCGGAGTGAGCTCATTCCAGTTCGTGCCGAATGTGGTCTTGATTTGGTACGCATAATTATTTTACACACCCTTATGATTTACCCAAGTTTCGTTAAGATTGATTAGTTTTAAGGCATAGCTCCAGTACAAAAGTTCGAAAAAAAAGGACATGGGTTTTTGGGAGGTACCCGAAGGAGAGGTCAGATCGAGTCCAGATTTGGTAAGAAGTATTATTTTACACACTTTTATATTTTAACCAAGTTTCGTTCAGATTGATTGGTTTTAAGGCATAGCTCCAGTACAAAAGTTCGAAAAAAAAGGGCATAGGAGTGCAAAAGTTTGAAAAAAAAGGACATAGGTGTTTGGGAGGTACCCCAAGGAGAGGTCGGATCGGGTCCAGATTTGGTATGCAGTATTATTTTACACACCCTTATGTCTTAACCGAGTTTCGTTCAGATTGATTGGTTTTAAGGCATTGCTCCAGTACAAAAGCTCGAAAAAAAAATTACATAGGTGTTCTGGAGGTACCTGAAGGAGTGGTCAAATATAAAAATCATTCAATTGTGCTCACTAACAACCCACATGGAATATTTGGAACAGTTTTCAGCCCTCCAGCTTTTTTCGTTAAGGCTGTGGATATGTCAACAATCAGCCGTCAGCCGTAGCTGCTTTATATAGATGAGTCGGAGTGAGCTCATTCCAGTATTCGTGCCGGATGTGGTCTAGATTTGGTACGCATAATTATTTTACACACCCTTATGTTTTAACCAAGTTTCGTTCAGATTGATTGGTTTTAAGGCATAGCTCCAGTACAAAAGTTCGAAAAAAGGGCATAGGAGTGCGGGAGGTACCTGATGGAGTGGTCATATAGAAAAATCATTAAATTTTGTTCACTTACAACCCGCATGGAATATTTGGAACAACAATCAGCCGTCAACCGTCAGCCAGGACAAACTGTTTTATATATATAGATGAGTCGGAGTGAGCTCATTCCAGTATTCGTGCCGGATGTGGTCTAGATTTGGTACGCATAATTATTTTACACACCCTTATGTTTTAACCAAGTTTCGTTCAGATTGATTAGTTTTAAGGCATAGCTCTAGTACAAAAGTTCGAAAAAAAGGACATAGGTGTTTGGGAGGTACCCGAAAGAGGGGTCGGATCGGGTCCAGATTTGGTATGCAGTATTATTTTACACACCCTTATATTTTAACCAAGTTTCGTTCAGATTGATTGGTTTTAAGGCATTGCTCCAGTACAAAAGCTCGAAAAAAAATTACATAGGTGTTCTGGAGGTACCTGAAGGAGCGGTCAAATATAAAAATCATTCAATTGTGCTCACTAACAACCCGCGTGGAATATTTGGAACAGTTTTCCGCCCTCCAGCTTTTTTCGTTAAGGCTCTGGATATGTCAACAATCAGACGTCAGCCGTCAGGCAGGACATACTGTTCTATATATATAGATGAGTCGGAGTTAGCTTATTCCAGTATACGTGCTGGACGTGGTCCAGATTTGGTACGCATAATTGTTTTACACACTCTTATGTTTTAAGCAAGTTTCGTTCAGATTGATTAGTTTTAAGGCATAGCTCCAGTACAAAGTTCGAAAAAAAGGACATAGGTGTTTGGGAGGTACCCGAAGGAGAGGTCAGATCGAGTACAGATTTGGTATGAAGTATTATTTTACACACCCTTATGTCTTAACCAAGTTTCGTTCAGATTGATTAGTTTTAAGGCATAGCTCCAGTACAAAAGTTCGAAAAAAAAGGACATAGGTGTTGGGGAGGTACCCGAAGGAGAGGGTCCAGATTTGATATGCATATAGTTTTTTTTAGATACCCTTATGTTTTGACCAAGTTTCGTTCAGATTGATTAGTGTCAAGGCATAGCTTCAGTACAAAAGTTCGAAAAAAAAGGACATAGTTTTTCGGGAGGTACCTGAAGGAGTGGTCATATATAAAAATCATTCAATTTTGCTCACTAACAACCCGCTTGGAATATTTGGAACAGTTTTAAGCCCTCCAGATTTTTTCGTTAAGGCTGTGGATAAGTCAACAATCAGTCGTCAGCCGTCAGCAAGGACAAACTGATTTACATATAAAGATGAGTCGGAGTGAGCTTATTCCAGTATTCGTGTCAGATCTGGTACAGATTTGGTACGCATAATTTATTTTACACACTCTTATGTTTTAACCAAGTTTCGTTCAGATTGATTAGTTTTAAGGCATAGCTCCAGTACAAAAGTTCGAAAAAATAAAGGGACATAGGTGCTGGGGAGGTGCCTGATGGAGTGGTCACATATAAAAATCATTCAATTGTGCTCACTAACAACCCGCATGGAATATTTGGAAAAGTTTTCAGCCCACCAGCTTTTTTCGTTAAGGCTGTGGATAGGTCAACAATCAGCCGTCAGCCATCAGCAAGGACGAACTGTTTTATATATATAGATGAGTCGGAGTGAGCTTATTCCAGTATTCGTGTCGGATCTGATCCGGATTTGGTACGCATAATAATTTTACACACCCTTATGTTTTAACCAAGTTTCGTTCAGATTGATTAGTTTTAAGGCATAGCTCCAGTACAAAAGTTCGAAAAAAAAAGGACAAAGGAGTTCGGGAGGTACCTGCGGGAGTGGCCATATATAAAAATCATAAAATTTTGCTCACTAACAACCCGCATGGAATATTTGGAACAGTTTTAAGCCCTCCAGCCTTTTTCGTTTAGGCTGTGGATAGGTCAACAATCAAAAAAAGGACATAGGTGCTGGGGAGGTACCTGATAGAGTGGTCAAATATAAAAATCATTCAATTGTTCCAACTAACAACCCGCATGGAATATTTGGAACAGTTTTAAGCCCTCCAGCTTTTTGCGTTATGGCTGTGGATATGTCAACAATCAGCCGTCAGCCAAGACAAGCTGCTTTATATATATAGATGAGTCGGAGTGAGCTAATTCCAGTTAGTTCCGGATGTGGTCTAGATTTGGTACGCATAATTATTTTACACACCCTTATGTTATAACCAAGTTTCGTTCAGATTGATTAGTGTCAAGGCATAGCTCCAGCACAAAAGTTCGAAAAAAACGGACATAGGTGTTCTGGAGGTACCTGAAGGAGTGGTCAAATATAAAGATCATTCAATTTTGCCAACTAACAGCCCGCATGGAATATTTGGAACAGTTTTAAGCCCTCCAGCTTTTTTCGTTATGGCTGTGGATATGTCAACAATCAGCCGTCAGACGTCAGATAGGACAAGCTGCTTTATATATATAGATGAGTCGGAGTGAGCTCATTCCAGTTAGTGCCGGATGTGGTCTAGACTTGGTACGCATAATTATTTTACACACCCTTATGTTTTAACCAAGTTTCGTTCAGATTGATTAGTTTTAAGGCATAGCTCCAGTACAAAAGTTCGAAAAAAAACGGACATAGGTGTTCTGGAGGTACCTGAAGGAGTGGTCAAATATAAAAATCATTCAATTTTGCCAACTAACAGCCCGCATGGAATATTTGGAACAGTTTTAAGCCCTCCAGCTTTTTTCGTTATGGCTGTGGATATGTCAACAATCAGCCGTGAGCCGTCAGCCAGGACAAGCTGCTTTATATATATAGATGAGTCGGAGTGAGCTCATTCCAGTTCGTGCCGAATGTGGTCTAGATTTGGTACGCATAATTATTTTACACACCCTTATGATTTACCCAAGTTTCGTTCAGATTGATTAGTTTTAAGGCATAGCTCCAGTACAAAGTTCGAAAAAAAGGACATAGGTGTTTGGGAGGTACCCGAAGGAGAGGTCAGATCGAGTACAGATTTGGTATGAAGTATTATTTTACACACCCTTATATTTTAACCAAGTTTCGTTCAGATTGATTGGTTTTAAGCCATAGCTCCAGTACAAAAGTTCGAAAAAAAAGGGCATAGGAGTGCGGGAGGTACCTGATGGAGTGGTCATATATAAAAATCATTAAATTTTGTTCACTTGCAAGCCGCATGGAATATTTGGAACAACAATCAGCCGTCAGCCGTCAGCCACGACAAACTGTTTTATATATATAGATGAGTCGGAGTGAGCTCATTCCAGTATATGTACCTATGTAATTTTTTTTCGAGCTTTTGTACTGGAGCAATGCCTTAAAACCAATCAATGTGAACGAAACTTGGTAAAGACATAAGGGTGTGTAAAATAATTCTGCATACCAAATCTGGACCCGATCCGACCTCTCCTTGGGGTACCCCCCAAACACCTATGTCAAAGGAGTTCGGGAGGTACCTGAGGGAGTGGCCATATATAAAAATCATAAAATTTTGCTCACAAACAACCCGCATGGAATATTTGGAACAGTTTTAAGCCCTCCAGCCTTTTTCGTTTAGGCTGTGGATAGGTCAACAATCAAAAAAGGACATAGGTGCTGGGGAGGTACCTGATGGAGTGGTCAAATATAAAAATCATTCAATTGTTCCAACTAACAGCCCGCATGGAATATTTGGAACAGTTTTAAGCCCTCCAGCTTTTTCGTTATGGCTGTGGATATGTCAACAATCAGCCGTCAGCCGTCAGCCAGGACAAGCTGCTTTATATAAATAGATGAGTCGGAGTGAGCTCATTCCAGTTAGTGCCGGAAGTGGTCTAGATTTGGTACGCATAATTATTTTACACACCCTTATGTTATAACCAAGTTTCGTTCAGATTGATTAGTGTCAAGGCATAGCTCCAGTACAAAAGTTCGAAAAAAACGGACATAGGTGTTCTGGAGGTACCTGAAGGAGTGTTCAAATATAAAAATCATTCAATTTTGCCAACTAACAGCCCGCATGGAATATTTGGAACAGTTTTCAGCCCTCCAGCTTTTTCGTTAAGGCTGTGGATATGTCAACAATCAGCCTTCAGCCATAGCTGCTTTATATAGATGAGTCGGAGTGAGCTCATTCCAGTTCGTGCCGAATGTGGTCTTGATTTGGTACGCATAATTATTTTACACACCCTTATGATTTACCCAAGTTTCGTTAAGATTGATTAGTTTTAAGGCATAGCTCCAGTACAAAAGTTCGAAAAAAGGGCATAGGAGTGCGGGAGGTACCTGATGGAGTGGTCATATAGAAAAATCATTAAATTTTGTTCACTTACAACCCGCATGGAAAATTTGGAACAACAATCAGCCGTCAACCGTCAGCCAGGACAAACTGTTTTATATATATAGATGAGTCGGAGTGAGCTCATTCCAGTATTCGTGCCGGATGTGGTCTAGATTTGGTACGCATAATTATTTTACACACCCTTATGTTTTAACCAAGTTTCGTTCAGATTGATTAGTTTTAAGGCATAGCTCTAGTACAAAAGTTCGAAAAAAAAGGACATAGGTGTTTGGGAGGTACCCGAAAGAGAGGTCGGATCGGGTCCAGATTTGGTATGCAGTATTATTTTACACACCCTTATATTTTAACCAAGTTTCGTTCAGATTGATTGGTTTTAAGGCATTGCTCCAGTACAAAAGCTCGAAAAAAAATTACATAGGTGTTCTGGAGGTACCTGAAGGAGCGGTCAAATATAAAAATCATTCAATTGTGCTCACTAACAACCCGCGTGGAATATTTGGAACAATTTTCCGCCCTCCAGCTTTTTTCGTTAAGGCTCTGGATATGTCAACAATCAGACGTCAGCCGTCAGGCAGGACATACTGTTCTATATATATAGATGAGTCGGAGTTAGCTTATTCCAGTATACGTGCTGGACGTGGTCCAGATTTGGTACGCATAATTGTTTTACACTCTTATGTTTTAAGCAAGTTTCGTTCAGATTGATTAGTTTTAAGGCATAGCTCCAGTACAAAAGTTCGAAAGAAAAGGACAGAGGTGTTGGGGAGGTACCTGATGGAGTGGTCAAATATAAAAATCATTCAATTGTGCTAACTAACAACCCGCATGGAATATTTGGAACAGTTTTCAGCCCTCCAGCTTTTCTCGTTAAGGCTGTGGATATGTCAACAATCAGCCGTCAGCCGTAGCTGCTTTATATAGATGAGTCGGAGTTAGCTCATTAAAGTATTCTTGTCGGATGTGGTCTAGATTTGGTACGCATAATTATTTTACACACCCTTATGTTTTAACCAAGTTTCGTTTAGATTGATTAGTTTTAAGGCATAGCTCCTGTACAAAAGTTCGAAAAAAAGGACATAGGTGTTCGGGAGGTAAACGAAGGAGAGGTCGGATCGGGTCCAGATTTGGTATGCAGAATTATTTACACAACCTTATGTTTTAACCAAGTTTCGTTCAGATTGATTGGTTTTAAGGCATAGCTCCAGTACAAAAGTTCGAAAATAAAAGGATATAGGTGTTGGGGAGGTACATGAAGGAGTGGTCAAATATAAAAATCATTCAATTGCACTAACTAACAACCCGCATGGAATATTTGGAACATTTTTCAGCTCTCCAGCTATTCTCGTTAAGGCTGTGGATATGTAAACAATCAGCCGTCAGCCGTAAGCCAGGACAAACTGTTTTAGATGAGTCGGAGTTAGCTCATTCCAGTATTCGTGTCGGATGTGGTCCAGATTTGGTGCGCATAATTATTTTACACACCCTTATGTTTTATCCAAGTTTCGTTCAGATTGATAAGTTTTAAGGCATAGCTCCAGTAGAAAATTTCGAAAAAAAATTACATAGGTGTTGGGGAGGTACCTGATGGAGTAGTCAAATATAAAAATCATTCAATTGTACTAACTAACAACCCGCATGGAATATTTGGAACAGTTTTCAGCCCTCCAGCTTTTTTCGTTAAGGCTGTGGATATGTCAACAATCAGCCGTCAGCCGTCAGCCGTCAGCCAGGACAAGCTGCTTTATATATATAGATGAGTCGGAGTGAGCTCATTCCAGTATTCGTGTCGGATGTGGTCCAGATTTGGTACGCATAATTATTTTACACACCCTTATGTTTTAACCAAGTTTCGTTCAGATTGATTAGTTTTAAGGTAAAGCTCCAGAACAAAAGTTCGAAAAAGAAGGACATAGGTGTTCGGGAGGTACCCTAAGGAGAGGTCGGATCGGGTCCAGATTTGGTATGCAGAATAATTTTACACACCCTTATGTTTTAACCAAGTTTCGTTTAGATTGATTGGTTTTAAGGCATAGCTCCAGTACAAAAGCTCGAAAAAAAATTACATAGGTGTTCGGGAGGTACCTGAAGGAGTGGTCAAATATAAAAATCATTCAATTGTGCTCACTAACAACCCACATGGAATATTTGGAACAGTTTTCAGCCCTCCAGCTTTTTTCGTTAAGGCTGTGGATATGTCAACAATCAGCCGTCAGCCGTCAGCCGTCAGCCAGGACAAGCTGCTTTATATATATAGATGAGTCGGAGTGAGCTCATTCCAGTTCGTGCCGGATGTGGTCTAGATTTGGTACGCATAATTATTTTACACACCCTTATGTTTTAACCAAGTTTCGTTCAGATTGATTGGTTTTAAGGCATAGCTCCAGTACAAAAGTTCGAAAAAAAAGGGCATAGGAGTGCGGGAGGTACCTGATGGAGTGGTCATATAGAAAAATCATTAAATTTTGTTCACTTACAACCCGCATGGAAAATTTGGAACAACAATCAGCCGTCAACCGTCAGCCAGGACAAACTGTTTTATATATAGATGAGTCGGAGTGAGCTCATTCCAGTATTCGTGCCGGATGTGGTCTAGATTTGGTACGCATAATTATTTTACACACCCTTATGTTTTAACCAAGTTTCGTTCAGATTGATTAGTTTTAAGGCATAGCTCTAGTACAAAAGTTCGAAAAAAAAAGGACATAGGTGTTTGGGAGGTACCCGAAAGAGAGGTCGGATCGGGTCCAGATTTGGTATGCAGTATTATTTTACACACCCTTATATTTTAACCAAGTTTCGTTCAGATTGATTGGTTTTAAGGCATTGCTCCAGTACAAAAGCTCGAAAAAAAATTACATAGGTGTTCTGGAGGTACCTGAAGGAGCGGTCAAATATAAAAATCATTCAATTGTGCTCACTAACAACCCGCGTGGAATATTTGGAACAGTTTTCCGCCCTCCAGCTTTTTTCGTTAAGGCTCTGGATATGTCAACAATCAGACGTCAGCCGTCAGGCAGGACATACTGTTCTATATATATATAGATGAGTCGGAGTTAGCTTATTCCAGTATACGTGCTGGACGTGGTCCAGATTTGGTACGCATAATTGTTTTACACACTCTTATGTTTTAAGCAAGTTTCGTTCAGATTGATTAGTTTTAAGGCATAGCTCCAGTACAAAAGTTCGAAAGAAAATGACAGAGGTGTTGGGGAGGTACCTGATGGAGTGGTCAAATATAAAAATCATTCAATTGTGCTAACTAACAACCCGCATGGAATATTTGGAACAGTTTTCAGCCCTCCAGCTTTTCTCGTTAAGGCTGTGGATATGTCAACAATCAGCCGTCAGCCGTAGCTGCTTTATATAGATGAGTCGGAGTTAGCTCATTAAAGTATTCTTGTCGGATGTGGTCTAGATTTGGTACGCATAATTATTTTACACACCCTTATGTTTTAACCAAGTTTCGTTTAGATTGATTAGTTTTAAGGCATAGCTCCTGTACAAAAGTTCGAAAAAAAAGGACATAGGTGTTCGGGAGGTAAACGAAGGAGAGGTCGGATCGGGTCCAGATTTGGTATGCAGAATTATTTACACAACCTTATGTTTTAACCAAGTTTCGTTCAGATTGATTGGTTTTAAGGCATAGCTCCAGTACAAAAGTTCGAAAATAAAAGGATATAGGTGTTGGGGAGGTACATGAAGGAGTGGTCAAATATAAAAATCATTCAATTGCACTAACTAACAACCCGCATGGAATATTTGGAACATTTTTCAGCTCTCCAGCTATTCTCGTTAAGGCTGTGGATATGTAAACAACTGTTTTAGATGAGTCGGAGTTAGCTCATTCCAGTATTCGTGTCGGATGTGGTCCAGATTTGGTGCGCATAATTATTTTACACACCCTTATGTTTTATCCAAGTTTCGTTCAGATTGATAAGTTTTAAGGCATAGCTCCAGTAGAAAATTTCGAAAAAAAGGACATAGGTGTTTGGGAGGTACCCGAAGGAGAGGTCAGATCGAGTACAGATTTGGTATGAAGTATTATTTTACACACCCTTATATTTTAACCAAGTTTCGTTCAGATTGATTGGTTTTAAGCCATAGCTCCAGTACAAAAGTTCGAAAAAAAATGGCATAGGAGTGCGGGAGGTACCTGATGGAGTGGTCATATATAAAAATCATTAAATTTTGTTCACTTGCAAGCCGCATGGAATATTTGGAACAACAATCAGCCGTCAGCCGTCAGCCACGACAAACTGTTTTATATATATAGATGAGTCGGAGTGAGCTCATTCCAGTATATGTACCTATGTAATTTTTTTTCGAGCTTTTCTACTGGAGCAATGCCTTAAAACCAATCAATGTGAACGAAACTTGGTAAAGACATAAGGGTGTGTAAAATAATTCTGCATACCAAATCTGGACCCGATCCGACCTCTCCTTGGGGTACCTCCCAAACACCTATGTCAAAGGAGTTCGGGAGGTACCTGAGGGAGTGGCCATATATAAAAATCATAAAATTTTGCTCACAAACAACCCGCATGGAATATTTGGAACAGTTTTAAGCCCTCCAGCCTTTTTCGTTTAGGCTGTGGATAGGTCAACAATCAAAAAAAGGACATAGGTGCTGGGGAGGTACCTGATGGAGTGGTCAAATATAAAAATCATTCAATTGTTCCAACTAACAGCCCGCATGGAATATTTGGAACAGTTTTAAGCCCTCCAGCTTTTTTCGTTATGGCTGTGGATATGTCAACAATCAGCCGTCAGCCGTCAGCCAGGACAAGCTGCTTTATATAAATAGATGAGTCGGAGTGACCTCATTCCAGTTAGTGCCGGAAGTGGTCTAGATTTGGTACGCATAATTATTTTACACACCCTTATGTTATAACCAAGTTTCGTTCAGATTGATTAGTGTCAAGGCATAGCTCCAGTACAAAAGTTCGAAAAAAACGGACATAGGTGTTCTGGAGGTACCTGAAGGAGTGTTCAAATATAAAAATCATTCAATTTTGCCAACTAACAGCCCGCATGGAATATTTGGAACAGTTTTCAGCCCTCCAGCTTTTTTCGTTAAGGCTGTGGATATGTCAACAATCAGCCTTCAGCCATAGCTGCTTTATATAGATGAGTCGGAGTGAGCTCATTCCAGTTCGTGCCGAATGTGGTCTTGATTTGGTACGCATAATTATTTTACACACCCTTATGATTTACCCAAGTTTCGTTAAGATTGATTAGTTTTAAGGCATAGCTCCAGTACAAAAGTTCGAAAAAAAGGGCATAGGAGTGCGGGAGGTACCTGATGGAGTGGTCATATAGAAAAATCATTAAATTTTGTTCACTTACAACCCGCATGGAAAATTTGGAACAACAATCAGCCGTCAACCGTCAGCCAGGACAAACTGTTTTATATATATAGATGAGTCGGAGTGAGCTCATTCCAGTATTCGTGCCGGATGTGGTCTAGATTTGGTACGCATAATTATTTTACACACCCTTATGTTTTAACCAAGTTTCGTTCAGATTGATTAGTTTTAAGGCATAGCTCTAGTACAAAAGTTCGAAAAAAAAGGACATAGGTGTTTGGGAGGTACCCGAAAGAGAGGTCGGATCGGGTCCAGATTTGGTATGCAGTATTATTTTACACACCCTTATATTTTAACCAAGTTTCGTTCAGATTGATTGGTTTTAAGGCATTGCTCCAGTACAAAAGCTCGAAAATAAAAGGATATAGGTGTTGGGGAGGTACATGAAGGAGTGGTCAAATATAAAAATCATTCAATTGTGCTCACTAACAACCCACATGGAATATTTGGAACAGTTTTCAGCCCTCCAGCTTTTTTCGTTAAGGCTGTGGATATGTCAACAATCAGCCGTCAGCCGTCAGCCGTCAGCCAGGACAAGCTGCTTTATATATATAGATGAGTCGGAGTGAGCTCATTCCAGTTCGTGCCGGATGTGGTCTAGATTTGGTACGCATAATTATTTTACACACCCTTATGTTTTAACCAAGTTTCGTTCAGATTGATTGGTTTTAAGGCATAGCTCCAGTACAAAAGTTCGAAAAAAAGGGCATAGGAGTGCGGGAGGTACCTGATGGAGTGGTCATATAGAAAAATCATTAAATTTTGTTCACTTACAACCCGCATGGAAAATTTGGAACAACAATCAGCCGTCAACCGTCAGCCAGGACAAACTGTTTTATATATATAGATGAGTCGGAGTGAGCTCATTCCAGTATTCGTGCCGGATGTGGTCTAGATTTGGTACGCATAATTATTTTACACACCCTTATGTTTTAACCAAGTTTCGTTCAGATTCATTAGTTTTAAGGCATAGCTCTAGTACAAAAGTTCGAAAAAAAAAGGACATAGGTGTTTGGGAGGTACCCGAAAGAGAGGTCGGATCGGGTCCAGATTTGGTATGCAGTATTATTTTACACACCCTTATATTTTAACCAAGTTTCGTTCAGATTGATTGGTTTTAAGGCATTGCTCCAGTACAAAAGCTCGAAAAAAAATTACATAGGTGTTCTGGAGGTACCTGAAGGAGCGGTCAAATATAAAAATCATTCAATTGTGCTCACTAACAACCCGCGTGGAATATTTGGAACAGTTTTCCGCCCTCCAGCTTTTTTCGTTAAGGCTCTGGATATGTCAACAATCAGACGTCAGCCGTCAGGCAGGACATACTGTTCTATTTATATAGATGAGTCGGAGTTAGCTTATTCCAGTATACGTGCTGGACGTGGTCCAGATTTGGTACGCATAATTGTTTTACACACTCTTATGTTTTAAGCAAGTTTCGTTCAGATTGATTAGTTTTAAGGCATAGCTCCAGTACAAAAGTTCGAAAGAAAAGGACAGAGGTGTTGGGGAGGTACCTGATGGAGTGGTCAAATATAAAAATCATTCAATTGTGCTAACTAACAACCCGCATGGAATATTTGGAACAGTTTTCAGCCCTCCAGCTTTTCTCGTTAAGGCTGTGGATATGTCAACAATCAGCCGTCAGCCGTAGCTGCTTTATATAGATGAGTCGGAGTTAGCTCATTAAAGTATTCTTGTCGGATGTGGTCTAGATTTGGTACGCATAATTATTTTACACACCCTTATGTTTTAACCAAGTTTCGTTTAGATTGATTAGTTTTAAGGCATAGCTCCTGTACAAAAGTTCGAAAAAAAAGGACATAGGTGTTCGGGAGGTAAACGAAGGAGAGGTCGGATCGGGTCCAGATTTGGTATGCAGAATTATTTACACAACCTTATGTTTTAACCAAGTTTCGTTCAGATTGATTGGTTTTAAGGCATAGCTCCAGTACAAAAGTTCGAAAATAAAAGGATATAGGTGTTGGGGAGGTACATGAAGGAGTGGTCAAATATAAAAATAATTCAATTGCACTAACTAACAACCCGCATGGAATATTTGGAACATTTTTCAGCTCTCCAGCTATTCTCGTTAAGGCTGTGGATATGTAAACAACTGTTTTAGATGAGTCGGAGTTAGCTCATTCCAGTATTCGTGTCGAATGTGGTCCAGATTTGGTGCGCATAATTATTTTACACACCCTTATGTTTTATCCAAGTTTCGTTCAGATTGATAAGTTTTAAGGCATAGCTCCAGTAGAAAATTTCGAAAAAAAATTACATAGGTGTTGGGGAGGTACCTGATGGAGTAGTCAAATATAAAAATCATTCAATTGTACTAACTAACAACCCGCATGGAATATTTGGAACAGTTTTCAGCCCTCCAGCTTTTTTCGTTAAGGCTGTGGATATGTCAACAATCAGCCGTCAGCCGTCAGCCAGGACAAGCTGCTTTATATATATAGATGAGTCGGTGTGAGCTCATTCCAGTATTCGTGTCGGATGTGGTCCAGATTTGGTACGCATAATTATTTTACACACTCTTATGTTTTAACCAAGTTTCGTTCAGATTGATTAGTTTTAAGGTAAAGCTCCAGAACAAAAGTTCGAAAAAGAAGGACATAGGTGTTCGGGAGGTACCCTAAGGAGTGGTCGGATCGGGTCCAGATTTGGTATGCAGAATAATTTTACACACCCTTATGTTTTAACCAAGTTTCGTTTAGATTGATTGGTTTTAAGGCATAGCTCCAGTACAAAAGCTCGAAAAAAAATTACATAGGTGTTCGGGAGGTACCTGAAGGAGTGGTCAAATATAAAAATCATTCAATTGTGCTCACTAACAACCCACATGGAATATTTGGAACAGTTTTCAGCCCTCCAGCTTTTTTCTTTAAGGCTGTGGATATGTCAACAATCAGCCGTCAGCCGTCAGCCGTCAGCCAGGACAAGCTGCTTTATATATATAGATGAGTCGGAGTGAGCTCATTCCAGTTCGTGCCGGATGTGGTCTAGATTTGTACGCATAATTATTTTACAAACCCTTATGTTTTAACCAAGTTTCGTTCAGATTGATTAGTTTTAAGGCATTGCTCCAGTACAAAAGCTCAAAAAAAATGACATAGGTGTTCTGGAGGTACCTGAAGGAGTGGTCAAATATAAAAATCATTCAATTGTGCTTACTAACAGCCCGCATGGAATATTTGGAACAGTTTTCAGCCCTCCAGCATTTTTCGTTAAGGCTGTGGATCTGTCACCAATCAGCCGTCAGCCGTCAGGCGTCAGGCAGGACAAACTGTTATATATATATAGATGAGTCGGAGTTGGCTCATTCCAGTATACGTGCCGGATGTGGTCCAGATTTGGTACGCATAATTATTTTACACACTCTTATGTTTTAAGCAAGTTTCGTTCAGATTGATTAGTTTTAAGGCATAGCTCCAGTACAAAAGTTCGAAAAAAAAAGTACATAGGTAATTGGGAGGTACCCGAAGGAGAGGTCGGATCGGATCCAGATTTGGTATGCAGAATAATTTTACACACCCTTATGTTTTAACCAAGTTTCGTTCAGATTGATTGGTTTTAAGGCATAGCTCCAGTACAAAAGCTCGAAAAAAAATTACATAGGTGTTCGGGAGGTACCTGAAGGAGTGGTCAAATATAAAAATCATTCAATTGTGCTCACTAACAACCCGCATGGAATATTTGGAGCAGTTTTCAGCCCTTCAGCTTTTTTCGTTAAGGCTGTGGATATTTCAACAATCGGCCGTCAGCCGTCAGCCATAACAAGCTGCTTTATATATATAGATGAGTCGGAGTGAGCTCATTCCAGTATACTTGCCGGATGTGGTCTAGATTTGGTACGCATAATTATTTTACAAACCCTTATGTTTTAACCAAGTTTCGTTCAGATTGATTAGTTTTAAGGCATTGCTCCAGTACAAAAGCTCAAAAAAAATGACATAGGTGTTCTGGAGGTACCTGAAGGAGTGGTCAAATATAAAAATCATTCAATTGTGCTCACTAACAACCCGCATGGAATATTTGGAACAGTTTTCAGCCCTCCAGCTTTTTTCGTTAAGGCTGTGGATCTGTCACCAATCAGCCGTCAGGCGTCAGGCAGGACAAACTGTTATATATATATAGATGAGTCGGAGTTGGCTCATTCCAGTATACGTGCCGGATGTGGTCCAGATTTGGTACGCATAATTATTTTACACACTCTTATGTTTTAAGCAAGTTTCGTTCAGATTGATTAGTTTTAAGGCATAGCTCCAGTACAAAAGTTCGAAAAAAAAAGTACATAGGTAATTGGGAGGTACCCGAAGGAGAGGTCGGATCGGGTCCAGATTTGGTATGCAGTATTATTTTACACACCCTTATATTTAAACCAAGTTTCGTTCAGATTGATTGGTTTTAAGGCATAGCTCCAGTACAAAAGATCGAAAAAAAAGGACATAGGTGTTCGGGAGGTACCTGAAGGAGTGGTCAATTATAAATATCATTAAATTTTGTTCAGTAACAACCCGCAAGGAATATTTGGAACATTAATCAGCCGTCAGCCGTCAGCCAGGACAAACTGATTTACATATATAGATGAGTCGGAGTGAGCTTATTCCAGTAATCGTGCCGGATGAGGTCTAGATTTGGTACGCATAATTATTTTACACACCCTTATATTTTAACCAAGTTTCGTTCAGATTGATTGGTTTTAAGGCACATCTCCAGGACAAAAGTTCGAAAAAAAAGGAAATAGGTGTTGGGGAGGTACCTGATGGAGTGGTCAAATATAAAAATCATTCAATTGTGCTCACTACCAACCCGCATGGAATATTTGAACAGTTTTCAGCCCTCCAGCTTTTTTCGTTAAGGCTGTAGATATGTCAACAATCAGCCGTCAGCCGTCAGCAAGGACAAGCTGCTTTATATATATAGATGAGTCGGAGTGAGCATATTCCAGTTCGTGCCGGATGTGGTCTTGGTTTGGTACGCATTATTATTTTACACACCCTTATGTTTTACCCAAGTTTCGTTCAGATTGATTAGTTTTAAGGCATAGCTCCAGTACAAAAGTTCGAAAATGAAGGACATAGGTGTTCGGGAGGTACCCCAAGGAGAGGTCGGCTCGGGTCCAGATTTGGGATGCAGAACTATTTTACACACCCTTATGTTTTAACCAAGTTTCGTTCAGATTGATTGGTTTTAAGGCATTGCTCCAGTACAAAAGCTCGAAAAAAAAGCACATAGGTGTTCAGGAGGTACCCGAAGGATTGGTCAAATATAATAATCATTCAATTGTGCTCACTACCAACCCGCATGGAATATTTGAACAGTTTTCAGCCCCCCAGCTTTTTTCGTTAAGGCTGTGGAAAGGTCGACAACCAGCCGTCAGCCGTCAGCAAGGACAAACTGTTTTACATATATGGATGAGTCGGAGTGAACTTGTTCCAGTATTCGTGTCGGATCTGGTCCAGATTTGGTACGCTTAATTATTTTACACACTCTTTTGTTTTAACCAAGTTTCGCTCAGATTGATTAGTCTTAAGGCATAGCTCCAGTACAAAAGTTCGAAAAAAAATGGACATAGGTTTTCGGGAGGTACCCGAAGGAGAGGTCGGATGGGGTCCAGATTTGGTACGCAGAATTATTTTACACACCCTTATGTTTTAACTAAGTTTCGTTCCGATTGATTAGTGTCAAGGCATAGCTCCAGTGCAAAAGTTCGAAAAAAAAAGAACATAGGTGTTCTGGAGGTACCTGAAGGAGTGGTCATATATAAAAATCATTAAATTTTGCTCACTAACAGCCCGCATGGAATATTTGGAACAGTTTTAAGCCCTTCAGCTTTTTTTCGTTTATTCTGTGGAAAGGTCAACAATCAGCCGTCAGCCGTCAGCAAGGACAAACTGTTTTATATATATAGATGAGTCGGAGTTGGCTCGTTCCAGTATACGTGCCGGATGTGGTCTAGATTTGGTACGCATAATTATTTTACACACCCGTATGTATGATCCAAGTTTCGTTTAGATTGTTTAGTTTTAAGGCATAGCTCCAGTACAAAAGTTAGAAAAAAAAGGACATATGTGTTCGGGAGGTACCCAAAGGAGAGGTCGGATCGGATCCATATTTGGTATGCAGAATTATTTTACACACCCTTATGTGTTAACCAAGTTTCGTTCAGATTGATTAGTTTTAAGGCATAGCTCCAGTACAAAAGTTCGAAAAAAAAGGACATTGGTGTTGGGGAGGTACCTGAAGGAGTGGTCAAATATAAAAATCATTCAATTGTGCTAACAAACAACCCGCATGGAATATTTGGAACAGTTTTCAGCCCTCCAGCTTTTTTCGTTAAGGCTGTGGATATGTCAACAATCAGCCGTCAGCCAGAACAGCTGCTTTATATATATAGATGAATCGGATTCAGCTCATTCCAGGTCGTGCCGGATGTGGTCTAGATTTGGTACGCATAATTATTTTACACACCCGTATGTATTAACCAAGTTTCGTTCAGATTGATTAGTGTCAAGGCATAGCTCCAGTACAAAAGTTTGAAAAATAAGGACATATGTGTTCGGGAGGTACCCGAAGGAGAGGTCGGATCGGGTCCAGATTTTGTATGCAGAATTATTTTACACACCCTTATGTTTTAACCAAGTTTCGTTCAGATTGATTAGTGTCAAGGCATAGCTCCAGTACAAAAGTGCGAAAAAAAAGAACATAGGTGATCTGGAGGTACCTGAAGGAGTGGTCATATATAAAAATCATTAAATTTTGCTCACTAACAGCCCGCATGGAATATTTGGAACAGTTTTAAGCCCTCCAGCTTTTTTTCGTTTATTCTGTGGAAAGGTCAACAATCAGCCGTCAGCCGTCAGCAAGGACAAACTGTTTTATATATATAGATGAGTCGGAGTTGGCTCATTCCAGTATACGTGCCGGATGTGGTCCAGATTTGGTACGCATAATTATTTTACACACCCTTATGTTTTAACCAAGTTTTGTTCAGATTGATTAGTGTCAAGGCATAGCTCCAGTACAAAAGTTCGAAAAAAAAGGACATAGGTGTTCTGGAGGTACCTGAAGGAGTGGTCATATATAAAAATCATTAAATTTTGCTCACTAACAGCCCGCATGGAATATTTGGAACAGTTTTCAGCCCTCCAGCTTTTTTTCGTTATGGCTGTAGAAAGGTCAACAATCAGCCGTCAGCCGTCAGCAAGTACAAACTGTTTTAAATATATGGATGAGTCGGAGTGAGCTTACTCCAGTATTCGTGTCGGATCTGGTCCAGATTTGGTATGCTTAATTATTTAACACACTCTTATGTTTTAACCAAGTTTCGTTCAGATTGATTAGTCTTAAGGCATAGCTCCAGTACAAAAGTTCGAAAAAAAGGACTAAGGTTTTCTGGAGGTACCTGAAGGAGTGGTCATATATAAAAATCATAAAATTTTGCTCACTAACAACCCGCATGGAATATTTTGAACAGTTTTCAGCATCCAGCTTTTTTCGTTAAGGCTGTGGATATGTCAACAATCAGCCGTCAGCCAGGACAGCTGCTTTATATATATAGATGAGTCGGATTCAGCTCATTCCAGTTCGTGCCGGATGTGGTCTAGATTTGGTACGCATAATTATTTTACACACCCGTATGTATTAACCAAGTTTCGTTTAGATTGATTAGTTTTGAGGCATAGCTCCAGTACAAAAGTTTGAAAAATAAGGACATATGTGTTCGGGAGGTACCCGAAGGAGAGGTCGGATCGGGTCCAGATTTGGTATGCTGAATTATTTTACACACCCGTATGTTTTAACCAAGTTTCGTTCAGATTGATTAGTTTTAAGGCATAGCTCCAGTACAAAAGTTCGAAAAAAAGGACATAGGTGTTCGGGAGGTACCACAAGGAGAGGTCGGATCGGGTCCAGATTTGGGATGCGGAATTATTTTACACACCCTTATGTTTTAACCAAGTTTCGTTCAGATTGATTGGTTTTAAGGCATAGCTCCAGTACAAAAGTTCGAAAAAAAAGAACATAGGTGTTCTGAAGGTACCTGAAGGAGTGGTCAAATATAAAATCATTAAATTGTGCTCACTAACAACCCGCATGGATTATTTGGAATAGTTTTAAGCCCTCCAGCTTTTTTCGTTAAGGCTGTGGATATGTCAACAATCAGCCGTCAGCCGTCAGCCAGGACAAACTGTTTTATATATATAGATGAGTCGGAGTGAGCTCATTCCAGTATTCGTGCCGGATGTGGTCTAGATTTGGTACGCATAATTATTTTTCACACC
Source organism: Scaptomyza hsui (assembly GCA_018152825.1). Taxonomy (NCBI): domain Eukaryota; kingdom Metazoa; phylum Arthropoda; class Insecta; order Diptera; family Drosophilidae; genus Scaptomyza; species Scaptomyza hsui. The sequence continues at coordinate 1,320,499 of JAECXO010000076.1, forward strand.
CTTATGTTTTAACCAAGTTTCGTTTAGATTGTTTAGTTTTAAGGCATAGCTCCAGTACTGTAACGAACCTTCGGTAGTCCCGAATATAAGCTGGGCTAGCTCTTGCGGTGCTGAGGGTACGTGCTAACAAATTTGTCTTCGTGGCGCTGCGACACTGAGAACACTTGGTGGTTTTGGTTTATATAATGTGTTTGTATTTTGCGTGCTATTTGTCTGTTTGATAAACTTGTATTTTCTTAAACCTAGTTTGGCTGCGTGCTGGACTAGCCTCACGGTACTATTACCCTTGCCTTTGGAACACCTTACAATGTGCTCTCCTGCCAGTCAACGATCGATTGAGTCTCGCCTACGGGACTAGGTTTTATTGCCCACTACGCCAGCTACGCCAGGTTACGCTATTGGCTCTCTTGTCTCCGCAAGAAGCTACTAATAGCACTCCTACTCGCTGGTGTACGTGCGCTTCACCTTGCCTTACGCCAGGCTCACAAAATCGACACGAGGATGGCAAGGATTCGCCTTGCAAGTTGTATCCTCATAGCAAGTCTTTCGTAACGCTTGACCTCAGTCAGTCAGGAAACCGCACTTAGACAACGTACAACTTTTGTAACTTAGAGTATTATCTGTGCTTCTATGCACTTATGATATTAAAAAAAAAAAACTCTTAGAACTACTTCTGGCTCCTTGTGTAGAGCATAAAATTCTTTGCAAATGTTCTTGTAGTCCTTGTTCCACTTTCACTGAGGTACGTTTTATCCTTCCGCACTTGTCTTCGACGCGTTTATTAAAACTCGTACCGGCCGTATTTCAGTTTTCGCGAAATCACTCCGATTTCTACTGTCCCTCGCGGTCGGTCGGCGGCTCCTTTTATACGCGCTGCTACCTCGCTGGACCGGGGCCTGTCAGCGCCAATGTCAACGGAAGGGCAAAGGTGGCGTGATAGTCGTCTTGGCACTTAGCAACAACGGTGCCTGGCCGTATCACTATAAACGGTGATCGTACTGCTCACACACCAACGGCTCTTTGTCCTCCACATAAACGGTACGTGTCCAGCCATCCTAGCTGCGAGACACGAACCTAAGCGCTGACACCAGGCATCAGAACGAGACAGCATGCGAATTCGCCGCGACTCAGGTCCGGCCGCGGCTTGTCTCCTTGTACGTGTTTCGGGCGCCGGCTTTGTTTACATTTGTACATATTTACAAAAATATATATATATATGTATACACATACCCAACATATATATATTTGTCATAAACAAATAAATAACAAACCAGCCGAGTTATACTATTTCTGTGAGAAGCATTCACAGCTCCTCACACTCCCCTCTTTCCTCGGAATTGGAGTCTTCCACTTCAAATTCAAGCTTTGAATAAGCGCGCCATCCGCAGCTCCGTTTTGACTCAACGGCCGTGCACCGACCTTATAACCATCAGCTTAGGGTTGTGTTCATTGTCCTCATAGCAGTCAGCTTTGTGCTGCGCACTGTGTTGTTGACATCGCATGCAATGCCAGGGAACCTAGCGTCTTACGTGATCGGCGATATTTAATCGATAGCGGCGATCTACGCCGGCTATCGACAAACGCTCCCCACTGACGAAAAAGACGAGTCAAATTGTTGCAGCAAAAATATAGCTCAATGAAAAGTAAGTATAAAAAAACCCACCACGATTGCCATCTTAGTTTTGCCGTTATTAATTCCTTCTCTCTTTTACTCAGGGTTGGACCCGCTTTGCCCGCTGGTTTCAATTTCCCCCCGTGGCTCCAGGTACCGTTTCTCCAATACTTACCAGCGTCTGCCGGTGCTAAATTTCTTCTTCTTCTTTTTTTTTTCAGGTGCCAAACAACGCTTTTTTATACTTTGATACCGAAGGTCTCATAGTATATTGGTTTTGTGCAATGTCCGTCATGGTGTCTGTCTGTCCGTCTGTCCGTCCGTCCGTATGAACGCAACTTTTTTCGACAACCGTAAAGCTAGAGACTTGAAACTTTGCAATTACGTTTATCTATAGACGGTACAGATAAAGTGTCAAGATTGGGTTGCCACGCCTACTAGGAGGCTGGGAAATCGATAAATTCGATAACTGAAAACCGAAAAAACCAAATATTTCTCACATTCTTACAGCTAGAGTTACCAAAGAGAGTTTGCACGCAGATAGCTAGTCATATCCCTGAAAAAACTGCATCAAAATTTTGGATGCCACGCCCACTCCTTCCGCCCCCATCATCCCTGCTCCTTGAAATTGGAAACGCCTATAGTTTTTACATTTTTTGGGCTAGAGCCACCAAATTTGGTGTCAAGATAGATATTGAAGTTCCCCAAAAAAATGCATCAAAATTTTGGATGCCCCGCAACCTGATTCCGAACCCATCCCCCCCTTCTCCATGAAATTGGAAACACCTATAGTTTTCAAATTTTTTGGGCTAGAGCCACCAAATTTTGTGTCAAGATAGATATTGACGTTCCCCAAAAATATGCATCAAAATTTTGGATGCCACGCCCCCTGATTCCGCCCCCATCCCCCCTTCTCCATGAAATTGGAAACGCCTATAGTTTTCACATTTTTTGGGCTAGAGCCACCAAATTTTGTGAAGATAGATATTGACGTTCCCCAAAAAAATACATCAAAATTTTGGATGCCACGCCCCCTGATTCCGCCCCCATCATCCCTGCTCCTTGAAATTGGAAACGCCTATAGTTTTTACATTTTTTGGGCTAGAGCCACCAAATTTTGTGTCAAGATAGATATTGAAGTTCCCCGAAAAAATGCATCAAAATTTTGGATGCCCCGCAACCTGATTCCGAACCCATCCCCCCCTTCTCCATGAAATTGGAAACGCCTATAGTTTTAACATTTTTTGGGCTAGAGCCAGCAAATTTTGTGTCAAGATAGATATTGACGTTCCCCAAAAAAATAAATCAAAATTTTGGATGCCACGCCCCCTGATTCCGCCCCCATCCCCCCTTCTCCATGAAATTGGAAACGCCTATAGTTTTCACATTTTTTGGGCTAGAGCCACCAAATTTTGTGAAGATAGATATTGAAGTTCCCCGAAAAAATGCATCAAAATTTTGGATGCCCCGCAAGCTGATTCCGAACCCATCCCCCCCTTCTCCATGAAATTGGAAACGCCTATAGTTTTCACATTTTTTGGGCTAGAGCCACCAAATGTTGTGTGAAGATAGATATTGACGTTCCCCAAAAAAATTCATCAAAATTTTGGATGCCACGCCCCCTGATTCCGCCACCCCCCCTTATCCATGAAATTGGAAACGCCTATAGTTTTCACATTTTTTGGGCTAGAGCCACCAAATTTTGTGTCAAGATAGGTACTGACGTTCCCCATCAAAACTTGGATGCTACGCCCCCTGATTCCGCCCCCATCCCCCCTTCACCATGAAATTGGAAACACCTATAGTTTTCACATTTTTTGGGCTAGAGCCAACAAATTTTGTGAAGATAGATATGGACGTTCCCCAAAAATATACATCAAAATTTTGGATGCCACGCCCCCTGATTCCGCCCCCATCACCCCTTCTACTTGAAATTGGAAACGCCTATAGCTTTCACATGTTTTGAGCTAGAGTCACCAAATTTGGTAGGAAGATATATGGTGACAACTACAAAAGGTCTGCATCAAAAATTAGGATGCCACGCCCACCTCTGCCGCCCACTATTTAAAATCGGAAATTTCGATATCTCTTATAGTTTTTAAGCTACCCGTAAATTGGGTAGAAAGATAGAAGACAGCATCTACCAAAGATGTGCATCAAAATTTTGAATGCCACGCCCACCCAAGCCACCCGGCTTATAAAATCGGAATCGGCTATATCTCTAACAGTTTTTGAGCTTGAGCCACCAATCTTTTTATGAATATAGATGGTGACAGTTAAAAACATTTGATTCAAAAATTTGGATGCCACGCCTACCTCTGCCGCCCACCTTTTCAATTTGGGAGTTAAGTTATCTTCCACAGTTTTTGAGCTAAAGTCACCAAATTTGGTAACACGATAGCTGGCGATGTTTACCACATGGCCCACTCCTTTCGCCCCTGCATTCTCCCTTATCTACCGTTATTTTACTGGTATCAAAGTATTCCGCAGTCGGTTGGGTCCGACTGCAACGTTTTTACTTGTTTTTCTATATTTTTATACCCCTTACCCATAAAATGGGTAAAATTGGTATAATGGTTTTGTGCAAAAGTATGTAACAGGCAGAAGGAAGCATCTCCGACCCTATAAAGTATATATATTCTTGATCAGCATCAACAGCCGAGTCGATATAGCCATGTCCGTCCGTCCGTCCGTCCGTCTGTCTGTCTGTCCGTCTGTATGAACGCGTCGATCTCAGAGACTACAAGAGCTAGAGACTTCAGATTTTGAATATAAGTTCTCATATACCATGAGCGGAACAAGTTTGTTTCAAATTATCGATAACTATTCTGGTTTCCGATATACACATGGAATCGATTACAAATAAATCTCGATTTTGGAAAATGTAAAAATGGGGATTGAAATAATGGATAACGATAGAGCTTCTCTGAAAATTTCATTGAAATCGGTTGAGAAACATCAGAGATATCGAAGATTGAAGTTTAGGTCACAGATGCATATAGACAATGACTGTACGCGTTAAGTATAGGGTTCGGGGTATCTCCTAGTCGGGAAATCTCGACTAGAGCCTTCTTACTTGTTTTTATTGTTTATTATATATATTTTTTTTATAAGTGTGTGTGCGCGTTTTGACCGGTTCGCGGCCCGTGCGCGAGTCCCCAGTGAAGATACCCTTATTCGGTATCGGTGCCCGTGCACCCACACCAAACGGCAAGATCGCCTCGCCGACCCCTCGCAGGTTGCCGCGGCCACCTCTGGTGGCCACTGTTCCGGCTTAAGTTCCCGCCAGGTGGGGTGTCCGCCCGGTGCCGAGTGTTGGCGTTGCAGTGACGGGCGGACCGTCCGCGTGGGACCAGGGCAAGACGCCTGCCGTTTCAACGTTGGTCTCAACCGGATGGGTGACCAAGCGTGGGGGCGGAGGCGGCGTCTCACCACGCGAAGGCGAGCCCGGCACGCGCTGCTCTGCTGCCGCTGCAGCCTCACTGGCCGGCTGGGGCCACAGCCACGGTGCCTTCTCCAGGTTGTCCGGCGATGGTTCCCGCGGCGCCTCCTGGGCGGTGGTGGCGGCGACTGGGCCCGCGGCGGTGGTGTGGCTTCGCGCAGCACGAACCCTTGTGCGAGTGGTGTTGCCTGCTCGCGCCACTGGTAAACCACCGTCACCTCGTGGCACCAGCCCGCTCCATCGCAGCGCGACCGCCTCGTCGCCGTTTCCGTCATCCCTTCGCCGTGCGGGGTTTTGGTCTCGGGCTCCCGCGCTGTCTCCGCTCTCTCCCCCGGCGCGTCGTCGTCCGCGTCCACTACGCCGACATTGGCCATCTCCTGGTCCTCCGCGTCGCCGTCCGCGCCAAACACGCCGACGTCCTCCTCCTCGGCTGAGGTTGCGTCGTCGTCCACCGACGACTTTCCGAGGAAAGTTCGATAACCGCCTCCTCCTCCACCCGGATCCTCGGTGTGGGCGAAGGTGGCCTCGCCAGACGGGAATCTGGTGGCGGCGTCGGTGGGGCTGCTGGGTGCCCCCAATCCTCCGGCTCGGACTCTGTGCCTGCCTCGGGCTCCGTGGAGGACTCGTCCTTCGACCGCCTCCGGTTAAACCAGCCCTCCTCCATTCCCCTCTGGTGCATCTGCTCCGCACACCACCGTGTCAACCGGCGTCGAGCCTCCGCTGCCCGCTCCTGGCGAACCCGTTCTTCGTCACTCGAGTCCCGCATCGGCAACGCCATCGGCACGAGCACGTCAGGCGACGGTTCTCGCTGACGGCGTGCCACTCGCCGACGCTGGTGCAGCGGCAGTCGCACTGGCGGCAATGGAGCGTGCCTGCGCCGTATTACGCGTCGGGGCGCTGGAGCTACCCGGCGTGCTTGTAAAACCGCGCTGATGCGAAGATCGCGTGTTGTCTCTCCCACGCTGCTGTTCTGGTTAAAATGTTCCATGCTGTTTGCGTTCCAGTTGTTTCTTTTCAAAGAGGCTGAACGCATGGCAGCCAGCGCTTTTTATACCCTCTGGTGAGTACTCAAGTGTGTTTGTGTTAGTGCGTGATCAACGGTGTCCTTACCGTTATGGTCGCCATGTTTATCAGCGCTCTCTCTGGCTTTTTTCCCGCTCTTTTTTTGTTAAATTCGCCGCGCTTGCTTGTTTGTTGTTTGTTGTTGTTTTTTTTCCCCTTTTTTGCATACATGTACCAGTAATGGCACATGTATTACCCTCCCTTTTTTTTTAATCAAAAACCACTTTCTATGATTTTAAACTAATACAGATTTCCTCATTTTTCCACAGGTATAAACTCAGGTGAGTAAATGAAGTATATCACCTTAACGACTGAAAATACGAGGAGGGGTGAAGTAAAATGCACACGCGATCTACGCAAATATCGAACTTTATTTGCTTGTAGAACAATATACGCCATAACGAATAAAAATGAAAACGCGCGGGTTTTGGTGTGTGTGTTCTTCGGTTCTTTAATGTTGAATTGGTACTAAACTTAACAGCCTGTTGAGCTTTCTCAGCAGGCTGTTAACATAATTACAAATTACAAGAGTTAGAAGTTATGTTAAAACGTAGAGAGAGAATGCTGGTTGAATGGGGAGTTGCAGATGCCGGTGCCTACTTTCAGGCTCAGACATTCCGCCCCCCTTGCAATATAATTGCAAAAAATTAATGGAGGGGGGAGCAGACCTAGCTGCAGACTCCAGACAGGATCCATCCGAACCCAGTGTTCTGAGCCACCAGACCGTGGTCGGTTCGGAGTACGCCCGGCCGGATGATCAGGCTGTAGACATCGGCTCCCAACACCGTGCTAACCATCGATGGCCTGAACCATCCTTCATCCGCCAGGATGATGTTTGGCACGCCCTGCCTGCAGGCTTCCTCCACCGGCGTGATTGGGGTCCGGAAGTTGAGACCATCCTCAACGCGCTTGCGCACCTCTCGGTCGAAGAGACCGCTCACAGATTTGACGCGAGCACGGACCCTTTCACCTGCACTGAGCCGGGTGGCGGAGAGGCCCAAGGCCTTTGCCAAAGAGGCATCAATGCGGCTGGTCGGGCTACACGGATCGACCAGTGCTCGCATCGTAAAGGATTTTCCACCTACAGCGACAAGGATCGTCACTGTAGGCAAAATTGTGGTCTCTTCGACCTGTTGACGGACAGCCGGTGGCGACGAAGATCGCACTCGCACGGGTGAGTGAGTCCGGGGCGATGCGATGGGCGACCTGATCCTAGACGGGGAACGGGGCGAGCTCTCATCCTCCATGTGGAGCAAGGTGTGGTGCTCACCGCCACAGACACGGCACCTGTCACCGCTTCGGCAAGACCGCCCTGAATGCTGGTGTGACAGGCAGTTGGGGCAGTACTTATTAATAGGAACTGCCCGGAGACGCTTCTCCGCATTCAAATGCATGAAGCGCTGGCACTTCTTTAGGGCGTGGATCCCGCGGCACACACGGCAGCGGAAAGACGCCGTACCGCGCAGCCTCTGTGCCTCCTTCTTTGTTTTGGTGGGTGCCATGTTGCGTCGTAAGGAGATTCTGGGAAAACATGAAAAACACAGATTAGTGAATGAACCGGCTAGTCATAATTTTGACACAGAGGTCGGATTGGACTCGGACTGGAGTGGGAGGAGGACAAGTTTGGCCACTGGCCTTTTAATGATCCCGCGGGTCGTAAGCACGTCGACCACGCGGACCCGGTCATCTTGTCCCGGATGGGTTTCCGTGACGCGTCCCAAGCGCCATTCGGTTGAAGGAAGGTTGTCCTCCGTGACAACTACCATGTCACCCTGCTGCAGGTTTCTCTCTAGTAGTTGCCATTTATTTCTCTTGTGCAGTACCTTCAAGTACTCTTCCTTCCAACGGAAACAGAAGTGTTGGTTTAAAGCCTTAAGTCGCTGCCATCGGTTGAGTATCGAAGCCGCATTTCCTTCGATTTCTGGCTCCGCCACGGAAAGGAGTGGGCCCCCTATTAGGAAGTGCCCTGGAGTAAGAGCCAGCAAATCTGTTTCGTCTTCGGATAGAGGTGAGATTGGTCTCGAATTTAGACAGGCTTCAACCTTCGAGAGCAGGGTGGAGAGCTCTTCAAATGTGTATTTGAAGGTTGAGGTCGACTTATAGAATAGCGTCTTGAAGCTTTTGACGCCGGCTTCCCACAGGCCACCCATGTGCGGCGCACCTGGCGGATTGAAATGTTACGAGAGATTGTGGTGCGGTGCTTCGACTTGCTTTTTGGTAGCCTCCAAGAAGTCTCGAGCAAAGACTCTTGAGGCCCCAACAAAAGTCTTCCCATTGTCGGAATAGACTTTGGACGGGCAGCCGCGTCTTGCTATAAAACGAGCAAACGCAGCTAGGAATTTTTCCGTAGTCAAGTCAGAGGTGGCTTCCAGATGGATAGCCTTTGTGCTGAAGCACACAAAGACACATACATAGCCCTTTGTTATAAGGCAGGCACGACCCGTGTAGTTCTTTATATCAAACGGACCTGCAAAGTCGATGCCCGTATGTGTAAATGGACGTGAAAAAGACGACCTCTCTTTCGGCAAACAGCCCATGAGCTGAGTTTGAAGCCTTTTCTTGTACACCACACAGACCCGACAGGAATTGGTCATTGATGTAATAAGCTTCTTGAGCTTCGGAATCCAGTACTTGGAGCGAATAAGGCGCATCATTAATTGATTTCCGCCATGCAGCGAGATTCGATGCGCGAATTGGTTAAGTAGACGACTAAACGCGCATGAGTATGGAAGGATTATAGGATGCCGGTCGTCATAACTTAGATTGCATGATCTGCTGATTCGACCGGAAGCTCGAATGATTCCTTTCGGATCAAGGAACGGGTTAAAATTGAGTAGCGGACTGGAAACTGGCAAGCCATGCTTGTCACGAAGGCACTTATACTCCCTCAAGTCTGAGTTGCGCTGTGTCAAAGCTATGAGTTGCTCTTGAGCTTCTTTAAGCTCACTATTTTGGAGTTGCTGTGATGGAAACAGCAATGAGGGTTGGCGACACCGTTTGGCAAATCTAAACACATAGGCGAGAACCCGTAACGCTGTGCCGAGGTCGGAGAAACGGTCAAGAGGATCCGATTGAGCCAGCTCTGCAATATGGGCTTTAATGGGGCGCTGCTCTATGTCAGTCTCCAGACACGAGTCAGCTGGAACTGGCCATTGCTCTTGAGGTAGACCTTACCAGTCAGGTCCGTTCCACCACAACTGGCTGTCTTTCAGCTCCTGTGGCGAAACTCCGCGGCTGGCTAAGTGTGCTGGATTATCTTCTGACCGCACGTGAGACCAAGATTGACAATCCGTCACTTGGCCGATCTTAGAAACACGGTTGGCGACGAACGTTGTCCAGGAGCATGGGGATTTGCGAAGCCAAGCCAAAACAATTGTGGAATCTGTCCAGTAGAACAATTTACAATTTTCTACTGGCATCTGCGGAATAAGGCCTGAGGATAGTTCCGCGAGTAAAACAGCTCCACACAGTTCGAGTCGCGGGAGCGACACTGTCTTCACTGGAGCTACTCTGGTCTTGGACGTCAGGAGGTGGACCGACACTTTGAAACCTGCTTCCACGCGAACATACAATGCTGCTCCGTAAGCCTTTTGGGAGGCGTCGCAGAAGCCGTGGATCTGGATGGTCGCTTTTGGCTGAAAAGTGACCCATCGGGGTATACGAATATCACCAAGACGGGGATGACAGCAGAGGAATTCTTCCCACCGCTGAAACAATTCAGACGGCAATGGATCATCCCAGCCAAGCTCGTGGAGCCAGATTTCCTGCATGAAAATCTTCGCGCGAATGATGACAGGAGCCAGCCATCCCGCTGGATCGAAGAGCTTGGCTATTTCCGACAGAACTTCACGTTTTGTGAATGAACCTTTTGTCGGTATTTTGGAAATGGCAAAGAAGAACTCGTCTGTGTTTGCTTGCCATCGGATCCCTAGAGTCTTAGCAACGCTGGCCTCTTCCAATTCTAAGAAATCTTCCCTTAGCAGGTGGTCCTTGGGAATATCGCGAAGGAGTTCCTTGTCATTAGAGGTCCACTTTCGGAGTGGAAACCCCGCTGAGCTTATAGCTTCTTGAAGCTCCTTGATGCTGGAAATGGCGCATTGCTTGGAGTGCGATCCTGCTAGTACATCGTCAACATACATATAGTTGGAAATGATGTCAATAGCACGCGGAAACTGCGCAACAACGGCTTTAGCGAGCTGCTGCAAAACGCGAATTGCCAGGAACGGAGCGCAATTTACCCCAAATGTGACAGTATTGAGCTCATAGTCACAGAGTTCGTGATCCGTGGTGCGATAAAGGATCCTTTGAAGTGAAGTGTGGATTGGCTTTACTAAAATCTGACGATACATTTTAGTAATGTCAGCGTTGAAGCCGTAGCGGAAAAGACGACACTTCAAGATCTGAATAGTCAGATCGGATTGTAAAACGGGACCTGCATGAGGGACATCATTAAGGCTCTTACCGTTCGTGGATTGACTGGAAGCGTTGAATACAACGCGAACTTTTGTGGTAGTGCTGTCTGGTTTAAAAACAGCGTTGTGTAGAAGGTAAAAGTTCCCAGTATCGATAGAAGGGGGGGACTTGTCTCATATGACCTAAGTCCAGATAACCCTGGATCACGGAGTCGTACTGCTCTTTTAAAGGAATGTTCCTGTTTACACGATTCTCGTTTCTCAGAAACTGAGCCAGTGCGATTGACCTTGAATGTCCTAAGTTAATGTGATCAGGATTTTTGAAAAGGAGAGTGACAATATATTTGGCACTCTCATCTCGAGTTATGGTGCGCATAAAGATGTCTTCGCATATGGCATCAGACTCTTTTACTGGCTTCCTTGGGAGATCCTCCACCTCCCAAAACTTTATGAGGAGGTTTTCGAACCGTTGGTCTGTCTTGAACGTGACTCGAATTGAAAAAGCGGAGAAAGAGGATGAAGCACACGTAGGTATTGGACCGGTAAGAATCCAACCAAAGATGGTTTCTTGACCCAATAACGAACCACAGATGTTTGGAATAGAGCCGCCTAGTAGGATGGATGGAAGGATATCTGCGCCTAATGGCACATCTATCTGCGAGCTCTTGGAGAATAGAGGGTCAGCCAGCGGGATATTGGGCAACTCTCGCAAGGCACTTCCGGGAATCGGATGCGAAGGTAGAGTTCCTGCCACACTTGGAAGAACAAACGCCGACGCTTCAATGTGGACTCTCGGCTTTGTTGGGGATCCTATGTTGAAGTGACATAACTTCTCAGGATTGGCTGACACTGCTTGGTTAAGTCCGGCAACTTGAGCTGTCACACGTTTAAATGGGAGTTTGATGATTCGAAACATTCGTTCTGAAATGAATGTTGCCTCGGAGCCAGAATCCATCAACGCACGTGCCTTATAACGTGTGCCAAGGTGGCATATGTTAATTATGGCAGTGCCTAAAAGAACACCTTGCGTGTTCGACGTGAAATAATTGTGGATGTTTGCCGAACTTTGGTCTGGAGTGGACTGTATTGGTTGACTTCTAAGATATGGAGTAGCAGCAGAACTGAACGACGACCTGGGGGCCGTTTGAGTAGGAGGGTCACCACGATGCAACAGTGTATTGTGGCGACCTTTGCACGTATAGCAGTTGGCTGCTTGTGCATTCTTTTAGCTGATGTCCTCTGGCGAAACAGTTTAGACATAGCTGCTGCTGCTTTATGTAGGAGGCCCGATCTGGTACTGTCATTTGCAGAAACCGTGGGCATACACGCACTGGATGGTTCTCTTTGGAACAAAGCTTACAGGTAGCATTTGGCTTGGCAACTTGTGCCTTTACCTTGACCTTTGCTTCGATAGAGTTGATCTTTTTTTTGCTAAGATCCTTGCGATCAGATTGAATTAGAACGCCCATAGGCCTCATATCTTCAATCGCTTCCAGCGTGCGATGGCGCTCAGTTAGGTAAGAATTGAAGTCGGCCCAAGTCGGAATATCGGACTTGTTGTGGAGAGACTGTTCCCACAAGGATAGGGTAAGCCTGGATGAATACGAGCAAACAATCCCAATTATCGATGCTGACTTTGGCTAGCTCATAAGCTGTCAGGCACCCTTGGACCGTGCTCTGGAGCTCTTTTAGTGCAGTTCCAGACTCTTGAGAAACTGACTTCAGATTGAAAAGGATGCGTAGCTGGCTGTTAACTAGCAGCCTCCTATTTTCGAATCTTTCGGAAAGAATCTTCCACGCTGAGTGGAAACCGTCATTTGTCAATGGAGATTTTGAAACAATACCCTTGGCCTCGCTGCTTGTCTTAGGTGAAACAGTTTCTCGACTGGGAACAATCTTGCATTATTTATATAAATTGCAGTGAACAGATCCCGGAAAGTTTGCCATCGAATATAGTCTCCATTGAAGACAACGGCACTCTGTCCTCCACATTAACGGTACGTGTCCAGCCATCCTAGCTGCGAGACACGTACCTAAGCGCTGACACCGGGTGTCAGAGCGAGACAGCATGCGAATTCGCCGCGACTCAGGTCCGGCCGCGGCATGTCTCCTTGTACGTGTTTCGGCCGCCGGCTTTGTTTACATTTGCATATATGTAGTTACAAATATATATATATGTATGTATACAAATACCCAGCATATATATATTTGTTATATACAAATATATAGCAAGCCAGCCGAGTTATACTACTTTTGTGAGAAGCATTCACAGCTCCTCACACTCCCCTCTTTCCTCGTAAGGGGAAGTCCTCCACTTCAAGTTCAAACTTTGAATAAGCGCGCCATCCGCAGCGTCGTTTGAACTCAACGGCCGTTCACCGACCTTATAACCACCAGCTTAGCGCTGTGTTGATCGTCCTCGTAGCAGTCAGCTTTGTGTTGCGCTGTGTTGTTGACATCGCTAGCCATGCCAGGGAGCCTAGCGTAGTGCGTGATCGGCGATATTTAATCGATAGCGGCGATCTACGCCGGCTATCGACAAACGCTCCCCACTGACGAACAAGATGAGTCAAATTGATGCTGCAAAATATAACTCAAAAGTAAGTATAAAAAAAAACCCACCACGATTGCCATCTTCGTTTTGGCGTTGTTGATACCTTTTCTCTTTTACTCAGAGTTTGCCCCGCGATGCCCGCTGGCTTTATTTTCCCCCTGTGGCCCCAGGTAAGTGCCGTTTTTATAATACTTACCAGCGTCTGCCGGTGCTACATCTCTTCTTCTTTTTTTCTTTTCAGGTGCCAAACAACACTTTTTTTCCCATTATTTTTTTTGGTGTATATTATTAATTTTTTTTATAAGTGTGTGCGCGTTTTGACCGGCTCGCGACCCGTGCGCTCACGGATCGCACACGAATACGCGAGTCCCCAGTGACGATACCCTTATTCGGTATCGGTGTCCGTGCACCCACGCCAAACGGCACGATCGCCTCGCCGGCCCTTCGCAGGTTGCCGCTGCCACCTCCGGTGGCCACTGTTCCGGCTCAAGCTCCCGACAGGTGGGGTGTCCGCTCGGTGCTGAGTGCTGGCGTTGCAGTGACGGGCGGACCGTCCGCGTGGGACCAGGGCACGACGCCTGCCGTTCCAACGTTGGTCTTACCCGGATGGGTCACTTACAACCAACGTGACGAGCACGTCGGGCGACGGCTCTCGCTGGTGACGTGCCACGCGCCGCCTCGGCTGAACTGGGGGCCGACCGGCCGGCAAAGGAACGCGCCTGAGCCGGATAACCCGTCGGGGTACAGGTGCCACCCGACGTGCTTCTAACAACGCGCGGACGTGTTGATCGCGTGGCGGCTGTCCCACGCTGCTGTCACTTTTCCCTGCCTCGGACATCTCGTTGCGTACGTCCTTACCGTTATGACCGCCATGTTTGTCAGCGCTCTCTCTGGATTTTTTTTTTTAATTCGCCGCGTTTGTTGTTTGTTATTGCCACTTTCTATGATTCCAAACTAATACCGACTTTCTTATTATTCCACAGGTATAAACTCTGGTGAGTATGTGAAGAATATCACTTTACGATTTTAATAACCTAATCTTTTGCTTTCAGACATCTACGCCTTTTTTTTTTGTAGGCAGCGAAATCGTAGGGTATCCCTCTTAACTTTTTTTTCAAATAAATTTAACAAGGACATCACTTTACTTGTTTTTAAAAAAAAAAAATGGGTGTTCCTGCCTGTTCCGACTGTGACCCCGTCGAACAGTGCGTTGGGCAATCGCGGCTCGCGTCCCTGCGTAATAAACGCCGCACTGTATCCGGTAGATGCTGTCAAGCTAGAATTGACGGCCAAAGACAGCTCTGGCAGCAACTCGTCCCAGCACCGCTGATTATCCTTGGCATATTGTGCCACCATTGTTCTTATGGTCCGATTTGTCCTTTCCGTTGGGTTTTCTTGTGGGGTGTATGGTGCTGTAAACTGGTGCCGCACCCCACATTCATCAAGAAATCTTCTAAATACCTTGCTTGTAAACTGCGCTCCGTTGTCAGTTGTAAGCACTTTTGGCACTCCAAACCTGGCCAATATCCGCTCGCGAAATCCTTTTTGCAACGAAGCTGTTGTAGCACTTCTCAAAGGGACCAGCTCTGTCCACTTTGAGAACCTGTCCACAAACACCAAGAGCATGAAATTTCCATGTTTGGACCGGGGTAGTGGCCCAACAAAATCCGCACATACTGTGCTCCACGGCTCTTCCGGTATTTGTGTCAGCATTTTCCCAGCAGCCGCCATCTGACTTGGCTTGTACAGTTGGCCAATTTCACAGCGGTGAACGTACGCGCGTGTGTCTCTGTACAAGCCAGGCCAGTAATAGCGAGTTGCCAATCTCGCTGTCGTCTTCCTGCTACCGAGGTGTCCAGCTGTTGCTGCGTCGTGGTTCTCTTACAACACCTGGTTCCTCTTACTGCTAGGTACGCAGAGTTTCCACGATGACACTTCCTCGTTGCCCGATCGATGTGGTATGTGCCGGTAAAGGTTTCCGTTCTCCTCTAAATAGTCCGGGTATTTTCTGGGGTTTTTCCTTATGTCTTCCCGCATCTTTTGGATCCATTTGCATCTCGCTTTGGATTCCTCCATGCCTTCGAGCGATGTGACCACATGTCTCTTGTTGTGGCTGTCGGGACAACGCATCGGCTACGACATTGAGATTACCCTTTAGGTATCGTATCTCAAAGTCGTATTGTTGTAGCTCTCGCGCCCACCGCGCTATCCTACCCGATGGACTCTCGATGGAGTTGAGCCACTTCAGAGCCATGTGATCGGTTATCACGACGAAATGGTACCCCTCCAGGTAGGGCCGCAGTTTCCGAATTCCCCATACTATGGCCAAGCACTCCTTTTCGGTAGCCGAATAGTTCCTTTTGGCTCAGTTGAGTGTTCTACGGGCATACGATATTACTCGTTCACCTTCGTCCGAAGGTTGAGTCAATATCGCACCCAGGCCATAGTTGCTTGCATCCGTCTGTAAGCAAAAGATTTTTGAAAAATCGGGGCATGCCAAAACAGGTGACTGTGTCAGTCGGCTTTTGATAATTTCAAATGCCTGTTGTCGTTCTTCTGACCATTCCCATTTGGCTCCCTTTTTAAGCTCCCGTTGTCGCGAAGTCTGGTACAAAACGCCGCTACCAGGATGCGACTCTCAAATACTGCCTCAGCTCCTTCACGTTTCCGGGCGGCTTTAATTCTGCGATTGCAGCAACCTTTTCTGGGTCTGTGCAGATGCCCTTGTCGGTCACCCGGTGGCCTAAGTAGTTTAATTCCTTCTTGAAGAAGTCGCTCTTATCCACGTTTATACACAAGTTTGCTGCTCGCAACCGCCTGAAAACTTCCCGCAGATTTTTCATGTGTTCTTCTCTTGTCCGTCCGACGACTATGATGGCATCTAAATATGCAAACGCATGTGGCATCATGTCCGGACCAATGATGCGATCCAAAGCCCTCTGGAAAGTTGCAGGAGCCGAATGTAATCCGAACGGCATTACCTTCCAGTGATACAATCCCTTTCCTGGGACTGTAAACGCTGTCAGTAGTCGGCTCTCTTTTTCCATTGGTATCTGCCAATATCCGTTTTTTAAATCCAAGCTTGTTATAAAATGTGCATCTCTGAGCTGATACAAAATTTTGTTCACTCTTGGAAGTGGATATGCATCTTTTTTTGACTTGTTGTTTAGTTGTCGAAAATCCACACACAACAGCCATTGGCCCGCTTTCTTTTTTACCATAACTATGGGCGCGCTGTGTGGACTATTCGATGGTTCGATACAGCCTTTTGTTAGCAGTTCGTCAACTTGTTGATTGATTTCGGCCTGCATTTTCGGATTTTGCCGTTGCTTAATTGGCCTATCGTCGGTCATCACGATTCTATGCTCTGTAATTTGTGATGGCCCTTTTAGTTGCCCGAAAGCTGCAATTTCGCGACATAGGAATTCGGCTATCTCTGGGTCTTCGTGTTGGACTTTGTTTTTCGTCTCGGTATCCTGAAAGATGGCCTTTGTGTGCTGGTCGGCTGTGGTCTGGACAACTGCCACCGACAGTCTCTCCTCCAGATCTTCCCGCTCGTAGCGTCGTGCCGGGATGGTGACCACAATTCCCGCACATTTCAACACAGTGCCCATACCTGTCAGGAAATCCCATCCCAACACGAGATCGTCTATCACGCCTGGCAAGATAAGATGAGTCTACAAGCCAGTTTTTCACTGATAAAACTACTTGGTGCCCCAGTATCGATGGTTGCCTTATACTGACAGTCGCCGATCCGCACAGTAGCTGTCAGTTGTCCACCCTCGTTCTGCATACTTCCGATTAATTGCGAGGGGTGTTCCTCGGCGGCTCCCGTTAGTCCTCGCTGGCCGACGCCGCTGGTCGTTTCCCGCCTTGCAACATGTCGCTGTCCGTTGCCCGATTCGGCCGAAAATCCAGCAATAGTCAAGCATTGGGTTTCGGCAATCCACCGCCCAATGTCCGCTCTGTCCACATACGCGACACGCCCTTTTTGGGTCTGTATGTGTGTCTGACTATTGTTTTGTTGCAGTCTCGGTGCCGGTCTCCGTCTTTCTGGCTCCGGCTCCCGTTCCCTGGTGTTGTGCTCCTCCATTGCCATAAACCGCATTCGGATGTTGCGATTGGCCTGCTGGTCGCGATTATTCTGCTGTTCTCCGCGACCCTGTGGTGATTGGTTGTAGCGTTCCTGTTGAGGTTGGAGTTGCTGCTGTTCTAACCGCAGTCGCGCTCTATCCTTCTCCAACTCCTCAAATGCCTCCGCCAAATGCATCAGTTCCCCAAGGATGTAGAATTGGTACGGTCGCGCATACGCGCGCAGATCGGGGAGACTGTTGTTGTAGATTTTGTGCAGCTCTTTGTCCGCTGCTAACCGCAGCGGTCGCATAAGTGTCTGCATTTCGACCATATAAATTTTAAACGGTTCATCCAACTTCCGCCGTCTTCTGCGGACCTCGTCTCAAAATAATCCCTTGGTAGGAAATATTCCTGAAAGCTCTGTACGAATCCCACCCAACTTGTCCAGTGTTGGTTATTGGCAATGTACAACTTTAGGGCCATCCCTTTGAGCAACTCCGGCATGGCTCTTGGGATCAGGTTCAGGTTCAGCCCTTATGTATCAGCTAACCATTCCACCTGCTCCAAGAACTCTAAGGGTTTCGACAGCCCGTCGAATCTAAAACCCCATTCACGTACCTGCTTTGGCACTCTTGGGTACACCATGCCGGCGCTCACACGTTCGTGTCTTCGATCGAAGCTGGGTTCCTGCTGCGGTTGCTGGACCGAATCCCACGGTGATCGGCGACTTTCCTGGGAGTCTCTTGTTCGAGCCGCTGCGCTGGTCGAAGGAATGCTCAGCCGCGCTACGTTGATAACGCCAAGCTCCTTCTCTTCCTCCTCCTCTTCGACCACCGACTCGAGTTCCTTGCTTGGCGACAAACGACCGAATCGCTTTGAAAATTCGCTGATACGGAGGCCGTGCATTAGGGAATTCTCATTCTTACTCACCCAATCTCCAAACTGTTTCCGCATCATGTCGGTTGTCCCAGGCATTTCCAGGCCAAATTCCGTGCCATATTTTATTGAATGTTCCTTTTTTAAATTGTACACCCACGAACGCAACATTTTTGTATATATAATATTAAAACACTTCGTAGACTAGTATCCACAGTTTGGGCGGCAGTTGTAACGAACCTTCGGTTGTCCCGAATATAAGCTGGGCTAGCTCTTGCGGTGCTGAGGGTACGTGCCAACAAATTTGTATTTGTGGCGCTGCGACACTGAGAACACTTGGTGGTTTTGGTTTATATAATGTGTTTGTATTTTGCGTGCTATTTGTCTGTTTGATAAACTTGTATTTTCTTAAACCTAGTTTGGCTGCGTGCTGGACTAGCCTCACGGTACTATTACAATTGCTTTTGAAACACCTTACAATGTGCTCTCCTGGCAGTCAACGATCGATTGAGTCTCGCCTACGGGACTAGATTTTATTGCCCACTACGCCAGCTACGCCAGCTTTTGCTATCGGCTCTCTTGTCTCCGCAAGAAGCTACCAATAGCACTCCTTCTCGCTGGTGTACGTGCGCTTCACCTTGCCTTACGCCAGGCTCACAAAATCGACACGAGGATGGCAAGGATTCGCCTTGCAAGTTGTATCCTCAGAGCAAGTCTTTCGTAACGCTTGACCTCAGTCAGTCACGAAACCGCACTTAGACAACGTACAACTTTTGTAACTTAGAGTATTATCTATGCTTCTATGCACTTATGATATTTCACAAACTCTTAGAACTACTTCTGGCTCCTTGTGTAGAGCATAAAAGTCCTTGCAAATGTCCTTGTAGTCCTTGTTCCACTTTCACTGAGGTACGTTGTATCCTTCCGCACTTGTCTTTGACGCGTTTATTAATACTCGTACCGGCCGTATTTCAGTTTTCGCGAAATCACTCCGATTTCTACTGTCCCTCGCGGTCGGTCGGCGGCTCCTTTTATACGCGCTGCTACATCGCTGGACCGGGGCCTGTCAGCGCCAATGTCAACGGAAGGGCAAAGGTGGCGTGATAGTCGTCTTGGCACTTAGCAACAACGGTGCCTGGCCGTATCGACTCACGCCTGCCGTTGGTATGACAGCGATCACTATAAACGGTGATCGTACTGCTCACACACCAACGGCTCTTTGTCCTCCACATAAACGGTACGTGTCCAGCCATCCTAGCTGCGAGACACGAACCTATGCGCTGACACCAGGCGTCAGAGCGAGACAGCATGCAAAATCGCCGCGACTAAGGTCCGGCCGCGGCCTGTCTCCTTGTACGTGTTTCGGGCGCCGGCTTTTTTTACATTTGTACATATTTACAAATATATATATATATATATGTATACACATACCCAACATATATATATTTGTCATAAACAAATATATAACAAACCAGCCGAGCTATACTACTTTTGTGAGAAGCATTCACAGCTCCTCACAGTACAAAAGTTCGAAAAAAAAGGCATAGGTGTTCGGGAGGTACCCGAAGGAGAGGTCGGATCGGGTCCAGATTTGGTATGCAGAATTATTTTACGCACACTTCTGTTTTAACAAAGTTTCGTTCAGATTGATTATTTTTAAGGCATAGCTGCAGTACAAAAGTTCGAAAAAAAAAGGACATAGGTGTTGGGGAGGTACCTGAAGGAGTGGTCAAATATGAAAATCATTCAATTTTGCTCACTAACAACCCGCATGGAATATTTGGAACAGTTTTCAGACCTCCAGCTTTTTTCGTTAAGGCTGTGGATATGTCAACCATCAGCCGTCAGCCGTTAGACAGGACAAACTTCGGGAGGTACCCCAAGGAGAGGTCGGATCGGGTCCAGATTTGGTATGCAGAATTATTTTACACACTCTTATGTTTTAACCAAGTTTTGTTCAGTTTGATTGGTTTTAAGGCATAGCTCCAGTACAAAAAATCGAAAAAAATAGGACATAGGTGTTGGGGAGGTACCTGAAGGAGTGGTCAAATATAAAAATCATTCAAATGTGCTCACTAACAACCCGCATGGAATATTTGGAACAGTTTTCAGCCCTCCAGCTTTTTTCGTTAAGACTGTGGATATGTCAACCATCAGCCGTCAGCCGTCAGCCAGGACAAACTGTTTTGTATATATAGATCATTTGGAGTAAGCTCATTCCAGTATTCGTGCCGGATGTGGTCTAGATTTGGTACGCATAATTATTTTACACACTCTTATGTTTTAACCAAGTTTCGTTCAGATTGATTGGTTTTAAGGCATACCTCCAGTACAAAAAATCGAAAAAAAAAAGGACATAGGTGTTGGGGAGGTACCTGATGGAGTGGTCAAATATAAAAATCATTCAATTGTGCTCACTAACAACCCGCATGGAATATTTTTAACAGTTTTCAGCCCTCCACCTTTTTTCGTTAAGGCTGTGGATATGTAAGCAATTTGCCGTCAGCCGTCAGTCAGGACAAACTGTTTTGTATATATAGATGAGTCGGAGTAAGCTCATTCCAGTTCGTGCCAGATGTGGTCTAGATATGGTCCGCATAATTATTTTACACACCCTTATGTTTTAACCAAGTTTCGTTCAGATTGATTAGTTTTAAGGCATAGCTCCAGTACAAAAGTTCGAAAAAATAGGACATAGGTGTTGGGGAGGTACCCGATGGAGTGGTCAAATATAAAAATCATTCAATTGTGCTCACTAACAACCCGCTTGGAATATTTTTTAACAGTTTTCAGCCCTCCAGCGTTTTTCGTTAAGGCTGTGGATATGTTAACAATTAGCCGTCAGCCGTCAGACAGGACAAACTGTTTTGTATATATATAGATTAGTCGGAGTGAGCTCATTCCAGTATTCGAGTCGGATCTTGTCCAGATTTGGTACGCATAACTATTTTACACATCCTTATGTTTAAACCAAGTTTCGTTCAGATTGATTGGTTTTAAGGCATAGCTCCAGTACAAAAGCTCGAAAAAAAAGTTCATTGGTGTTGGGGAGGTTTATAAAGGAGTTGTCAAATATAAAAATCATACAATTGTGCTCACCAGCAACCCGCATGGAATATTTGGAACAGTTTTCAGCACTCCACCTTTTTTCGGTAAGGCTGTGGATATGTCAACAATTAGCCGTCAGCCGTCAGCCAGGAAAAACTGTTTTGTATATATAGATGATTTGGAGTGAGCTCATTCCAGTATTCGTGCCGGATGTGGTCTAGATTTGGTACGCATAATTATTTTACACACTCTTATGTTTTAACCAAGTTTCGTTCAGATTGATTGGTTTTAAGGCATAGCTCTAGTACAAAAAATCGAAAAAAAAAGACATAGGTGTTGGGGAGGTACCTGATGGAGTGGTCAAATATAAAAATCATTCAATTGTGCCCACTAACAACCCGCATGGAATATTTTAAACAGTTTTCAGCCCTCCACCTTTTTTCGTTAAGGCTGTGGATATGTAAACAATTAGCCGTCAGCCGTCAGACAGGACAAACTGTTTTGTATATATAGATGAGTCGGAGTGAGCTCATTCCAGTATTCGAGTCGGATCTTGTCCAGATTTGGTACGCATAAGTATTTTACAAGCCCTAATGTTTTAACCAAGTTTCGTTTAGATTGATTAGTTTTAATGTATGGCTCCAGTAGAAAAGTTTGAAAAAAAGGACATAGGTCTTCGGGAGGTACCCCAAGGAGAGGTCGGATCGGGTCCAGATTTGGTATGCAGAATTATTTTACACACCCTTATGTCTTAACCAAGTTTGGTTCAGATTGATTGGTTTTAAGGCATAGCTCCAGTACAAAAGCTAAAAATAAGGACATAGGTGCTCTGGAGGTACCTGAAGGAGTGGTCAAATATAAAAATCATTCAATTGTGCTCACTAACAACACGCATGGAATATTTGGAAAAGTTTTCAGCCTTCCAGCTTTTTTCGTTAATGTTGTGGATATGTCAACAATCAACCGTCAGCCTTCAGCCAGGACAAACTCTTTTACATGAGACGGAGTTAGCTCATTCCAGTATTCGTGCCGGATGTGGTCCAGATTTGGTACGCATAATTATTTTACACACCCTTATGTTTTAACCAAGTTTCGTTCAGATTAATTAGTGTTAAGGCATAGCTCCAGTACAAAAGTTCGAAAAAAAAGGACATAGGTGTTCGGGAGGTACCCGATGGAGAGGTCGGATCGGGTCCAGATTTGGTATGCAGAATTATTTTACACACCCTTATGTTTTAACCAAGTTTCGTTCAGATTGATTGGTTTTAAGGCTTAGCTTCAGTACAAAAGCTCGAAAAAAAAGGTCATAGGTGTTGGGGAGGTACATGAAGAAGTGGTCATATATAAAAATCATTAAATTTTGTTCACAAACAACCCGCATGGAATATTTTGAACAGTTTTCAGAACTCCACCTTTTTCGTTAAGGCTGTGGATATGTCAACAATTAGCAGTCAGCCGTCAGCCAGGACAAACTTTTTTTGTATATATAGATGAGTCGGAGTGAGCTCATTCCAGTATTCGTGCCGGATGTGGTCTAGATTTCGTACGCATAATTATTTAACACACCCTTATGTTTTAACCAAGTTTCGTTTAGATTGTTTAGTTTTAAGGCATAGCTCAAGTACAAAAGTTTGAAAAAAATCACATAGGTCTTAGGGAGGTACCCCAAGGAGATGTCGGATCGGGTCCAGATTTGGTATGCAGAATTATTTTTACGCCCTTATGTTTTAACCAAGTTTGGTTCAGATTGATTGGTTTTAAGGCATAGCTCCAGTACAAAATCTTGGAAAAAAAGGACATAGGTGTTCTGGAGGTACCTGAAGGAGCGGTCAAATATAAAAATCATTCAATTGTGCTCACTATCAACCCGCATGGAATATTTGGAACAGTTTTCAGACCTCCAGCTTTTTTCGTTAAGGCTGTGGATATGTCAACAATCAACCGTCAGCCTTCAGCCAGGACAAACTGTTTTAGATGAGACGGAGTTAGCTCATTCCAGTATTCGTGCCGGATGTGGTCCAGATTGGTACGCATAATTATTTTACACACCCTTATGTTTTAACCAAGTTTCGTTCAGATTGATTAGTTTTAAGGCATAGCTCCAGTACAAAAGTTCGAAAAAAAAGGACATTGGTGTTCGGGAGGTACCCGATGGAGAGGTCGGATCGGGTCCAGATTCGGTATGCAAAATTATTATACACACCCAAGTTTCGTTCAGATTTATTGGTTTTAAGGCATAGCTCCAGTACAAAAGCTCGAAAAAAAAGGGACATAGGTGTTGGAGAGGTACATGAAGGAGTGGTCAAATATAAAAATCATTCAATTGTGCTCACAAACAACCCGCATGGAATATTTGGAACAGTTTTCAGCACTCCACCTTTTTTCGTTAAGGCTGTGGAAATGTCAACAATTAGCCGTCAGCCGTCAGCATGGACAAACTGTTTTACATATATAGATGAGTCGGAGTGAGCTAATTCCAGTATTCGTGTCGGATCAGGTCCAGGTTTGGTACGCATAATTATTTAACATACCCGTATGTTTAAATCAAGTTTCGTTCAGATTGATTAGTTTTAAGGCATAGCTCCAGTACAAAAGTTCGAAAAATAAGGACATAAGTGTTCAAGAGGTAACCGAAGGAGAGGTTGGATCGGGTCCAGATTTGATAGGCAGAATTATTTAACACACCCTTATGTTTTAACAAAGTTTCGTTCAGATTAATTGGTTTTAAGGCATAGCTCCAGTACAAAAGTTCGAAAAAAAAGGACATAGCTGTTGGGGAGGTGCCTGATAGAGTGGTCAAACATGGAAATCACTCAATTTTGCTAACTAACGACCCTCATGGAATATTTGGAACAGTTTTCAGCCCTCCAGCTTTTTTCGTTAAGGCTGTGGATATGTCAACAATCAGCCGTCAGCCGTCAGCCAGGACAAACTGTTTTGTATATATAGGTGAGTCGGAGTGAGCTCATTCCAGTATTCGTGCCAGATGTGGTCTAGATTTGGTCCGCATAATTATTTCACACACCCTAATGCTTTAACCAAGTTTCGTTCAGATTGATTAGTTTTAAGGCATAGCTCCAGTACAAAAGTTCGAAAAAAAAAGGACATAGGTGTTGGGGAGGTACCCGATGGAGTGGTCAAATATAAAAATCATTCAATTGTGCTCACTAACAACCCGCTTGGAATATTTTTTAACAGTTTTCAGCCCTCCAGCGTTTTTCGTTAAGGCTGTGGATATGTTAACAATTAGCCGTCAGCCGTCAGACAGGACAAACTGTTTTGTATATATATAGATTAGTCGGAGTGAGCTCATTCCAGTATTCGAGTCGGATCTTGTCCAGATTTGGTACGCATAACTATTTTACACATCCTTATGTTTAAACCAAGTTTCGTTCAGATTGATTGGTTTTAAGGCATAGCTCCAGTACAAAAGCTCGAAAAAAAAGTTCATTGGTGTTGGGGAGGTTTATAAAGGAGTTGTCAAATATAAAAATCATACAATTGTGCTCACCAGCAACCCGCATGGAATATTTGGAACAGTTTTCAGCACTCCACCTTTTTTCGGTAAGGCTGTGGATATGTCAACAATTAGCCGTCAGCCGTCAGCCAGGAAAAACTGTTTTGTATATATAGATGATTTGGAGTGAGCTCATTCCAGTATTCGTGCCGGATGTGGTCTAGATTTGGTACGCATAATTATTTTACACACTCTTATGTTTTAACCAAGTTTCGTTCAGATTGATTGGTTTTAAGGCATAGCTCCAGTACAAAAAATCGAAAAAAAAGACATAGGTGTTGGGGAGGTACCTGATGGAGTGGTCAAATATAAAAATCATTCAATTGTGCCCACTAACAACCCGCATGGAATATTTTAAACAGTTTTCAGCCCTCCACCTTTTTTCGTTAAGGCTGTGGATATGTAAACAATTAGCCGTCAGCCGTCAGACAGGACAAACTGTTTTGTATATATAGATGAGTCGGAGTGAGCTCATTCCAGTATTCGAGTCGGATCTTGTCCAGATTTGGTACGCATAAGTATTTTACAAACCCTAATGTTTTAACCAAGTTTCGTTTAGATTGATTAGTTTTAAGGTATGGCTCCAGTAGAAAAGTTTGAAAAAAAGGACATAGGTCTTCGGGAGGTACCCCAAGGAGAGGTCGGATCGGGTCCAGATTTGGTATGCAGAATTATTTTACACACCCTTATGTCTTAACCAAGTTTGGTTCAGATTGATTGGTTTTAAGGCATAGCTCCAGTACAAAAGCTAAAAATAAGGACATAGGTGCTCTGGAGGTACCTGAAGGAGTGGTCAAATATAAAAATCATTCAATTGTGCTCACTAACAACACGCATGGAATATTTGGAAAAGTTTTCAGCCTTCCAGCTTTTTTCGTTAATGTTGTGGATATGTCAACAATCAACCGTCAGCCTTCAGCCAGGACAAACTCTTTTACATGAGACGGAGTTAGCTCATTCCAGTATTCGTGCCGGATGTGGTCCAGATTTGGTACGCATAATTATTTTACACACCCGTATGTTTTAACCAAGTTTCGTTCAGATTAATTAGTGTTAAGGCATAGCTCCAGTACAAAAGTTCGAAAAAAAGGACATAGGTGTTCGGGAGGTACCCGATGGAGAGGTCGGATCGGGTCCAGATTTGGTATGCAGAATTATTTTACACACCCTTATGTTTTAACCAAGTTTCGTTCAGATTGATTGGTTTTAAGGCTTAGCTTCAGTACAAAAGCTCGAAAAAAAAGGTCATAGGTGTTGGGGAGGTACATGAAGAAGTGGTCATATATAAAAATCATTAAATTTTGTTCACAAACAACCCGCATGGAATATTTTGAACAGTTTTCAGAACTCCACCTTTTTTCGTTAAGGCTGTGGATATGTCAACAATTAGCAGTCAGCCGTCAGCCAGGACAAACTTTTTTTGTATATATAGATGAGTCGGAGTGAGCTCATTCCAGTATTCGTGCCGGATGTGGTCTAGATTTCGTACGCATAATTATTTAACACACCCTTATGTTTTAACCAAGTTTCGTTTAGATTGTTTAGTTTTAAGGCATAGCTCAAGTACAAAAGTTTGAAAAAAATCACATAGGTCTTAGGGAGGTACCCCAAGGAGATGTCGGATCGGGTCCAGATTTGGTATGCAGAATTATTTTTACGCCCTTATGTTTTAACCAAGTTTGGTTCAGATTGATTGGTTTTAAGGCATAGCTCCAGTACAAAATCTTGGAAAAAAGGGACATAGGTGTTCTGGAGGTACCTGAAGGAGCGGTCAAATATAAAAATCATTCAATTGTGCTCACTATCAACCCGCATGGAATATTTGGAACAGTTTTCAGACCTCCAGCTTTTTTCGTTAAGGCTGTGGATATGTCAACAATCAACCGTCAGCCTTCAGCCAGGACAAACTGTTTTAGATGAGACGGAGTTAGCTCATTCCAGTATTCGTGCCGGATGTGGTCCAGATTGGTACGCATAATTATTTTACACACCCTTATGTTTTAACCAAGTTTCGTTCAGATTGATTAGTTTTAAGGCATAGCTCCAGTACAAAAGTTCGAAAAAAAAGGACATTGGTGTTCGGGAGGTACCCGATGGAGAGGTCGGATCGGGTCCAGATTCGGTATGCAAAATTATTATACACACCCAAGTTTCGTTCAGATTTATTGGTTTTAAGGCATAGCTCCAGTACAAAAGCTCGAAAAAAAAATGACATAGGTGTTGGAGAGGTACATGAAGGAGTGGTCAAATATAAAAATCATTCAATTGTGCTCACAAACAACCCGCATGGAATATTTGGAACAGTTTTCAGCACTCCACCTTTTTTCGTTAAGGCTGTGGAAATGTCAACAATTAGCCGTCAGCCGTCAGCATGGACAAACTGTTTTACATATATAGATGAGTCGGAGTGAGCTAATTCCAGTATTCGTGTCGGATCAGGTCCAGGTTTGGTACGCATAATTATTTAACATACCCGTATGTTTTAATCAAGTTTCGTTCAGATTGATTAGTTTTAAGGCATAGCTCCAGTACAAAAGTTCGAAAAATAAGGACATAAGTGTTCAAGAGGTACCCGAAGGAGAGGTTGGATCGGGTCCAGATTTGATAGGCAGAATTATTTAACACACCCTTATGTTTTAACAAAGTTTCGTTCAGATTAATTGGTTTTAAGGCATAGCTCCGGTACAAAAGTTCGAAAAAAAAGGACATAGCTGTTGGGGAGGTGCCTGATAGAGTGGTCAAACATGGAAATCACTCAATTTTGCTAACTAACGACCCTCATGGAATATTTGGAACAGTTTTCAGCCCTCCAGCTTTTTTCGTTAAGGCTGTGGATATGTCAACAATCAGCCGTCAGCCGTCAGCCAGGACAAACTGTTTTGTATATATAGGTGAGTCGGAGTGAGCTCATTCCAGTATTCGTGCCGGATGTGGTCTAAATTTGGAACGCATAATTATTTTACAAGCCCTTATGTTTAACCAAGTTTCGTTCAGATTGTTTAGTTTTAAGGCATAGCTCCAGTACAAAAGCTCGAAAAAAAGGACATAGATGTTCGGGAGGTACCCGAAGGAGAGGTCGGATCGGGTCCAGATTTGGTATGCAGAATTATTAAACACACCCTTATGTTTTCGCCAAGTTTCGTTCAGATAAATTGGTTTTGAGGCATAGCTCCAGTACAAAAGTTCGAAAAAAAAAGGAAATAGGTGTTGGGGAGGTACCTGATGGAGTGGTCAAATATAAAAATCATTCAATTGTGCTAACTAACAACCCGCATGGAATATTTGGAACAGTTTTCAGCCCTCCAGCTTTTTTCGTTAAGGCTGTGGATATGTCAACAATTAGCCGTCAGCCGTCAGCAAGGACAAACTGTTTTCATATATAGATGAGTCGGAGTGAGATTATTCCAGTATTCGTGTCGGATCTGGTCCAGATTTGGTACGCATAATTATTTAACAGACCTTTATGTTTTAACAAAGTTTCGTTCAGATTGATTGGTTTTAAGGCATAGCTCCAGTACAAAAGTTCGAATAAAAAAGGACATAGGTGTTGGGGAGGTACCTGATAGAGTGGTCAAACATGGAAATCATTCAATTGTGCTAACTAACTACCCTCATGGAATATTTGGAACAGTTTTCAGCAGTCCAGCTTTTTTCGTTAAGGCTGTGGATATGTCAACAATCAGCCGTCAGCCGTCAGCCAGGACAAACTGTTTTGTATATATAGGTGAGTCGGAGTGAGCTCATTCCAGTATTCGTGCCGGATGTGGTCTAAATTTGGAACGCATAATTATTTTACAAGCCCTTATGTTTTAACCTAGTTTCGTTCAGATTGTTTAGTTTTAAGGCATAGCTCCAGTACACAAGCTCGAAAAAAAATGACATAGGTGTTCGGGAGGTACCCGAAGGAGAGGTCGGATCGGGTCCAGATTTGGTATGCAGAATTTTTTTACACACCCTTATGTTTTAACCAAGTTTGGTTTAGATTGATTAGTTTTAAGGCATAGCTCCAGTACAAAAGTTCGAAAAAAGAAAGGACATAGCTGTTGGGGAGGTACCTAATGGAGTGGTCAAATATAAAAATCATTCAATTGTGCTAACTAACAGCCCGCATGGAATATTGGGAACAGTTTTAAGCCCTCCAGCTTTTTTCGTTAAGGCTGTGGATAGGTCAACAATCAGCCGTCAGCCGTCAGCATGGACAAACTGTTTTACATATATACATGAGTCGTAGTGAGCTTATTCCAGTATTCGTGTCGGATCAGGTCCAGATTTGGTACGCCTAATAATTTAACACACCCTTATGTTGTAACCAAGTTTCGTTCAGATTGATTTGTTTTAAGGCATAGCTCCAGTACAAAAGTTCGAAAAATAAGGACATAAGTGTTCGGGAGGTACCCGAAGGAGAGGTCTAATCGGGTCCAGATTTGGTATGCAGAATTATTTAACACACCCTTATGTTTTAACCAAGTTTCGTTCAGATTAATTGGTTTTAAGGCATAGCTCCAGTACAAAAGTTCGAAAAAAAAAAGGAAATAGGTGTTGGGGAGGTACCTGATGGAGTGGTCAAATATGGAAATCATTCAATTGTGCTAACTAACAACCCGCATGGAATATTTGGAACAGTTTTCAGCCCTCCAGCTTTTTTCGTTAAGGCTGTGGATATGTCAACAATTAGCCGTCAGCCGTCAGCAAGGACAAACTGTTTTCATATATAGATGAGTCGGAGTGAGATTATTCCAGTATTCGTGTCGGATCTGGTCCAGATTTGGTACGCATAATTATTTAACAGACCTTTATGTTTTAACAAAGTTTCGTTC
Source organism: Scaptomyza hsui (assembly GCA_018152825.1). Lineage (NCBI taxonomy): Eukaryota > Metazoa > Arthropoda > Insecta > Diptera > Drosophilidae > Scaptomyza > Scaptomyza hsui. Next base: position 1,349,913 of record JAECXO010000076.1, read on the forward strand.
AGATTGATTGGTTTTAAGGCATAGCTCCAGTACAAAAGTTCGAATAAAAAAGGACATAGGTGTTGGGGAGGTACCTGATAGAGTGGTCAAACATGGAAATCATTCAATTGTGCTAACTAACTACCCTCATGGAATATTTGGAACAGTTTTCAGCAGTCCAGCTTTTTTCGTTAAGGCTGTGGATATGTCAACAATCAGCCGTCAGCCGTCAGCCAGGACAAACTGTTTTGTATATATAGGTGAGTCGGAGTGAGCTCATTCCAGTATTCGTGCCGGATGTGGTCTAGATTTGGAACGCATAATTATTTTACAAGCCCTTATGTTTTAACCTAGTTTCGTTCAGATTGTTTAGTTTTAAGGCATAGCTCCAGTACACAAGCTCGAAAAAAAAGGACAAAGGTGTTCGGGAGGTACCCGAAGGAGAGGTCGGATCGGGTCCAGATTTGGTATGCAGAATTTTTTTACACACCCTTATGTTTTAACCAAGTTTGGTTTAGATTGATTAGTTTTAAGGCATAGCTCCAGTACAAAAGTTCGAAAAAAGAAAGGACATAGCTGTTGGGGAGGTACCTAATGGAGTGGTCAAATATAAAAATCATTCAATTGTGCTAACTAACAGCCCGCATGGAATATTTGGAACAGTTTTAAGCCCTCCAGCTTTTTTCGTTAAGGCTGTGGATAGGTCAACAATCAGCCGTCAGCCGTCAGCATGGACAAACTGTTTTACATATATAGATGAGTCGTAGTGAGCTTATTCCAGTATTCGTGTCGGATCAGGTCCAGATTTGGTACGCCTAATTATTTAACACACGCTTATGTTTTAACCAAGTTTCGTTCAGATTGATTAGTTTTAAGGCATAGCTTGTGAGGTAGCATCCGGCTACCCCACAGAAGCTGGTCGCTATCTGCGACGGGTGCCGTCCGGCACCCCGAACAAAAGCTGGATGATGTGCCCGAGAGGGCGCGATCACAAAAACGCAGAGTGAGAGCACTTGCGCAAAAATGCGCTAAGCGCGATCGATATACAGCCCGGGTTCGATATACATGCCAACCGGCATGAGCAGCATTTTTCGAGTGCCGGTAGTCGATGACCACCAGCAAAAGAGGACAGACGTGAAAATTACACAGCTCAGAAAATGTGAAATTTCCTGGAATCGGCCAGGGACAAAGAACAGAACGCGTGCGAAAACAAAGAACAATAATAACGAACAACGAAAACGCGCAAAAGAACAACCACCACAGCTAAGAACAACGGAAGACGCAAGCAACAACAGCAACGGACAGCGGAGCGCCCCTGGTACAACAACAAACGGACAGCGGAGCGCCCCCTGGAAGCGAACACGAACAGTGCGAGTGCAAATTGAAGAAGTGCAAGTGACGGTGCCAGGACTGCGAGCGTGCGCACACACACGCCGGGCAGCCACGTACACGCACACACACACGCCGGGCCGACACACGCACTTTGGGCAGCCACACACACACACACCCACGCGCCCAAGCCCACGGACGCACCCGAGTCCAAGTTGACACGCGCACATCCCTACACACACACACACCCATCCATCCATACTGGGGTAAGTTGGCCTATGGCCATGACCACGCAAACCCGTCCCGAGTTAAGGAAAATAAAGTGTTAGATTTTATTTGTGTTTTGTGTTTTTATTTGTAGTGTATAGTTTCTCTTCTCCCCTTTTCAGCGGGTAGTCGGGCAGCCCCACATGGGTTGGATTGAGGGGCGGACTAGCGAATCTCCCGAGTCTTACTCTAGATTCTGCGATGTCTGCCTCTTGGTCTGACCCGTCGTTAGCCTCACCATACGGCCCACATGGGTCGGGCTGAGGGGTAGGATAGCGAATCTCCCGAGTCTGACTCTAGATTCTGCGATGCCTGCCTCTTGGGCCGATCCGTGTGTAGCGACAACCGGGTTATACCCGCGCGTTGCAGCTGTGGCCGGCCTGGGTGTACGAGTTCGGGACGCATTCCGAGTTTAACCTGCCTGGGTCACCCACACGCGTCGGAAGACGCGGCCGGTGAGTCGGAACGAGGTGGGCGGGACCGGGTGGTCAGCTGGCCGGGCATCCGGGTTTTACCCTGGCCTGGCCGGATGAGTGCTTGGTCCTCGTCCCCTTCGTACCCCGAAGCCTGGGGTGTTACGCCTGGTCGGTGCAGAGGGGTGGTCCGAGGAAGGGGGTTGGGGAGTCTACCGGGTTATCACCCTGGACTCTCGGCCTCTTCCCTTAGCCCACTCTGAAAGTATCGACCCTGGCGCCCGAATTGCCCTCTGACCCCCTACATATCTGCGTTTTAGATATTCGATCTCGGTGCGGCTCACTCCAGAGTCCCAGGACCCCGGACGCAACTAAGACGCCGACCTCGGCTAAGAAACGTCCTTACTGATGGCGGCCAATTACGGACTCTGGAAGACTTCGTCGAGAAGGAGCCCCTCGCCTTTTTGTGGCCTAAAGAACCACTAGTACAACGGTTGTACAGAAAGGGGGGGTTCGGGATCGATGTCATTACGCAGTGTTTTGTTCGTCATTTTTTTTCATGTCCTTACGTTTTTATTGTTTTTTATTTTTTTGTTTTTGTTTTGTTCATGTCCTTACGTTTTTTTTTTTGTTTGTTGTTCTTTTTTTTGTTTTTGTTTTTTATTGTGGTTTTTGTTTTGTTTGTTGTTGGTTGTGTGTCATAGCCAGTACCCATGTCCATACGTGCTCCCTATCCCCAAACCATTTTCACCTCCCTTGTGCACCAAAACTTCGTCGCCGCGCTGCCCAAGGGACCGTCGCTGCCAACGATGGCAGAGCGCCGCTGCTGGTGCTGGCAGCGCGGTCGTTTGTCCCAGCCTCAAGTCAGTCTTGTCCCAGCCTCTGAGCTTAACGCAGCAAGGGTCTTAGTCACAACGGATAAACACCTCAACGAGGATAAAACACCTCAACGATCCTTCAAAGGATAAACACCTCATCGATCCTTCAAAGGATAAACACCTCAACGATCCTTCAAAGGATAAACACCTCAACGATCCTTCAAAGGATAAACACCTCAACGACAACGCAACAAAGACCATGGTAGCCGTAAGCTGGGTGTACTACCGCCGGAAGGATGAGCTCATAAACATAGCAAACGAGTTCGGGCTCGACGTGGAGGGATCAGTGACTGATCTACGGGGCCGAGTGGCTGGCTTCATAAGCCTAGGCGAGCACCCGGATACGCTGGTAGCACGCTTTGAGGAACTGGCGATCAAATACCAAGATCCCTCAACATCCGCCAAGGACAGCAAGCCACGGTCACGATCGCCAAGCCCAACACAACAGGTTGTGAGCATCTCTCCTGCACCCCGATCGGCTATCACCATAGCCAACACAGACGAAGACATTCCTGGACCAAATCCGACCCGACCCGCCTTACGGTCATCGCCACGCCTACGCCACCACTCTCCGAATCGGGCAGTGCGACTTGAACCCTCACACGGCATGCTCGCAGAAAAAATACAACATTAGGGCCTTACCTTCGATGGGTCAACCGACCCATTGAGTTTCATCGAACGAGTAGAGGAGCGAGCCGCTGTCCACCAGATTGAGATGTACAGCCTGCCTTTGTTGATCTCCGAGCTTCTAACAGGAGAGGCGGAAAGTTGGTACCGGGTCAACAGGATGCACGGGGAGACTTGGTACCGGTTCCGAAAGGAGTTCTTGGAGTTTTATTTGCCCCCGAGGTACTTCGAACGATTGGAGGATCAGATCCGGAGCCACGTCCAGCGCGACGGTGAGCCATTTAAGCCATTTATGGTACAGCTCCGACTGCTGATGCAACGGGCAGGCTATTCCAGCGAGCGAGAGCTAGACCGGCTCTATGAAAACCTGCTACCCGAGTATCAATTGTACATCCGGAGACACGAAGTGACTAGCCTGAACCAACTGACACAGTTGGCCAATCACTACGAGATGGTTCAGGAAAGGAAGACGCAGCAGCAAAGCCAAAAGAAGCCAACAACTGGCTATCGTTCTCAAGCGCCTAATCCAGAAAAGGCCCCTCCTGCTCCGAAACCCCACAATCCCTTCCGGGATAACACGCCTTGGGCACAGGAGGCTCGCCCAGCACCGACAGACGACACCCCAATCGACGTATTAACAGCATGTCGACGATGCGGACAATCAGGACACCCCGTCCGAACTTGCCGAAACCAGCAGCTCATTCATTGTTGGCAGTGTGGCCGGCGAGGGGTTAGGACAATCGAGTGCTGCAAGAAGTCATCGGATAACGAAGCACCTCCCTCCTTGACTCCAAGGAAGGGGGGTGTGGCGACCAGGGAGTCACGGAAATCAACGGAGCCATAAGGCTCGAGAATGCGAGGATAGTGGCCAGAGTCAGCATGGAAGGCAAACCCTTCCTGGCCACTATCGACACCGGGGCAACACGAAGCTTTGTCAGCGAAAAAGTCGCTCAACAACTTACAGCGGAGGAACAAAGGAAGATACAGGTACGAGTAAGCTTGGCTGACGGGTCACACACCACGGTAACCAAGGCATGCACCACAGAGATCCAGCTCGGAGAGAAGTGCATCCGCTTACCCCTATTGGTGATGCCTACAGTCCTCGACGAGCTCATCTTGGGTATCGACCTTCTCTGTGCGATACAGGCCACGCTATCATTCGGGTTATCTGAGCTGCGGATGACCAAAGAGATGTTCTTGAGCCCAGCCGGACGCCGACAACCAAAGACTACAGCAGAACTGACGCCGCCCCTGACAGCCACCCAAAGGGAGGAAGACCCAAGCACTCGCGAGACATCCAAAGTCTGCAGTCGCGAGGTGACCTCCGGGCATTCACAGGCGGTATCAGTTAAAACAGCAACGACAACAGCAACGACAACGGCAACCACAGCAACGGTCATATCAGTGCCAGCACCGGCAACAACGACAGCAGCCACAGCATCCGACGACAAAAAGAACGAATATAACAGCGAGCCACTTCAGCCACAACAGCTACTAGAAAAACCCGCAGCGATAACAACGACAACAAGTGTCACGTGCTGCCACACACTATGCACCCAACCGCAGAACCATAAAAGAAGCAACGACGACACACTACAACAACAGGTAGCAGTTGTCCAAATACCAGGAGACCAGGAGAAACTGAGCGAAGCCAACGAGAAGACCGACCCTAGGGTGCAAGCGTTCCTGGAGCGAGAGCTGGCGCTGTTTGATGGATTGAAGGGAGTCTCTCACATCGCCGAGCATGTGATCACCATGCGGGACGAGAGACCCATTAAGCAGCGTTATTATCCAAAGAATCCAGCCATGCAAAAAGTCATCAACGACCAAGTGGATGAGTTACTCAAGAACGGATGCGTCGAGCCCTCGAAATCTCCCCATAGCGCGCCTATCGTGTTAGTATTGAAGAAAACGGGCGACGTCAGAATGTGTATCGATTTCCGGCAACTAAACGCACGTTCCATCCCCGACGCCTACCCCTTGCCACGGTTACATCACATCCTAGAAAGATTGCGGAATGCAAAATACATAAGCACTCTGGACTTAAAAAGCGGGTACTGGCAGATACCGATGGCTCGTGATAGCCGGCAATACACCGCCTTTACGGTACCGGGACGAGGATTATTCCACTGGAAAGTCATGCCCTTTGGCCTTCATTCTGCCCCAGCCACCTTCCAGCGAGCCCATGATGGAGTTATTGGGCCAGATATGGAACCCCACGCCTTCGCCTATTTAGATGATATTATCATTACCGGGGCAGACTTAGACGATCATCTAAAGAATCTACAAGAAGTCCTTCGCCGCTTGCGAAAGGCCAATCTACGGCTGAACAAGGCCAAGTGTAAATTCTTCAGGCGCAGCATATCCTACTTGGGCCACGTCGTCAGCGAACGAGGCATCCACACCGATCCAGACAAGATCGCAGCCGTCCGGAAGCTGATGCCCCCGACAAACGTTCGAGAACTACGACGATGTTTGGGCATAGCTTCATGGTATAGGAGATTCGTGCCCAACTTTGCCGAGATCGTGCAACCAATGTCACTCTTGTTGAGGAAGAGCAAGCGCTGGGAGTGGGGAGAACAACAGCAGACCGCGTTCGAAGAGCTGAAGCGACGTCTTACAGAGGCACCTGTCCTGGCGTGCCCCGACTTCGAAACCAAATTCATATTGCAGACCGACGCCAGCGACTTTGGCATAGGGGCTGTACTGACGCAGGAACTAGATGGAGTCGAGCGAGTCATAGCATACGTGAGCCGGAGACTGTCCAAGCCCGAGGAGAACTACTCGGTGACAGAGAAGGAATGCCTCGCCATCGTTTGGGCCATCCGCAAGTTGAAATGCTTTCTAGAGGGCTACCGTTTTGATGTGATAACGGACCACTTGGCGCTCAAGTCGTTAAACAGCATCGACAACCCGACTGGTCGAATCGCGAGGTGGGCGTTGGAATACAGCAATACCAGTTCGACATCCACTTCCGTCGGGGGAAGTTGAACGTGGTCGCAGATGTACTATCACGACAACCGTTAGAGGTGAGGCAGACCATGCAGGTCGACACCATCAATTGTCCATGGCTTACCAATTTGGTCCAGCGGATCAAAGATCACGCGGACAAATACCCGGATTACGTGTTTGAGAACGGGCAGTTATATCGACATCTTGGCCATCGCCCTCTGGAGGAAGACTATGTATCTTGGAAACTTTGCGTGCCTACCGACCAACGTCCCCGAGTCCTAAGCGAATGCCATGGCAATCCTACGGCTGGACACCTGGGAATCCGAAAGACCATTGCACGCGTCATGCAACGGTATTACTGGCCTGGCCTGTTTCGGGATGTTACTAAGTACCTCCGGCGATGTCCCAAGTGCCAGTTGTACAAAGTAAGCCAGCTCAAACCTGCCGGAAGGATGTTAACCAGACAATTGGAAGAGCCATTTGCAACGCTCTGCGCACACTTCGTCGGATCCCTACCCAGATCAAAACACGGTAACACCATGTTGTTGGTGTTTTTCGATCACTTCTCCAAGTGGGTGGAGTTAGTACCTCTGCGAAAAGCCACTACAACACACCCAGAGAGAGCATTCCGAGAGAGAATCTTATGCCGGTTCGGAACACCACGATGCTTCGTATGCGACAATGGAACGCAGTTTACGAGCCGATCATTTACTCGTTTCTGCCAACAGCTCGGAATGGAATTACAGCACACCGCTCCCTATAGCCCCCAGCAGAACCCAACCGAAAGAGCAAACCGAACGATAAAGACTATGCTGGCACAGTATGTGGACGGTCATCAAAATACGTGGGATGAACTTCTGCCAGAAATCATGCTGGCCATTAATATAAGCATATCAGACACGACCAAGTTAAGCCCGGCCTACTTGGTGCAAGGTCGTGAGCCTCGGCTGCCCAACGCCTTATATGACCAAGTCACCCCTGGGAGTGAAAGCGGTCTTCGACATTGTCCGAGGCAACACCCAGCGGGCATCCCAGGATCAAGCAAAAGAATATAACCCCCGACGAAGGGATTGGAGGCCTACGCTGGGCACAAGAGTACTGGCAAAGCACCACGTACTGTCCAACGCAGCGGAAGGATTTGCGGCAAAGTTGGCGCCAAAGTTTGACGGACCATACAGGGTCGTGAAGTTTTTCTCCCCAAACGTCGTCCGGATTCAACACGAAGAAACCAAACGACGCCGCGTTGCCAACCTTGCTGACCTGAAACCTTTTCACACCGGTGACGAAGAGGAAACACACGAAGCTGCTCAAGATTCGAACTCTTTACCCCTTCCAATCCCCGTACCTCATGTTACCCCAGAAATACTAACAGATGCCGGTTCAGACATCAATCTAAAAATGGCTGTATTTACAGAAGAGATGTCAGAAGCCGAGGGCCACATCCTCTTTGACCTAGAGGGGCATTGCAGGCGCTACATCAACCCAGACGGGTACGCCTCCGACGACTCTCGCAACACCGAGATCTTTTACCCTCCGGCCGAGCTCCCCGACTCAACCCTCGACGCCGCTTTACCACCACCAAACCCAGATTGGGACAATGGCATGGACTTTGGATGGTTGGATGACATTGCCATGGACGAGGCATTGACAGCCGCCCATGTTGACGTCGATTTGGATGAGCTCCCTTTCTATGCCATCGACTGGGTGGTGGCCCCTGAGGCATTGCGGGTGGTCGGAACCCAAGGTCTACTGCCACAGGAAGTCCTGAATAATGTGCAACACGCCGTCCAAAATAACACTCACCGAGGGGCGAAATACCTTATGGAAGTGGACTGCCAGGGCTTCCAAGTGAAGGTCTCTCCGGCAGGAAAGGTCACCATCCGTCATCGCCACCCGAAGTAAGGGGGGGGTGTGAGGTAGCATCCGGCTACCCCACAGAAGCTGGTCGCAATCTGCGACGGGCGCCGTCCGGCACTTCGAACAAAAGCTGGATGATGTTCCCGAGAGGGCGCGATCACAAAAACGCAGAGTGAGAGCACTTGCGCAAAAATGCGCTAAGCGCGATCGATATACATGCCAACCGGCATGAGCGGCATTTTTCGAGTGCCGGTAGTCGATGACCACCAGCAAAAGAGGACAGACGTGAAAATTACACAGCTCAGAAAATGTGAAATTTCCTGGAATCGGCCAGGGACAAAGAACAGAACGCGTGCAAAAACAAAGAACAATAATAACGAACAACGAAAACGCGCAAAAGAACAACAACCACAGCTAAGAACAACGGAAGACGCAAGCAACAACAGCAACGGACAGCGGAGCGCCCCTGGTACAACAACAAACGGACAGCGGAGCGCCCCCTGGAAGCGAACACGAACAGTGCGAGTGCAAATTGAAGAAGTGCAAGTGACGGTGCCAGGACTGCGAGCGTGCGCACACACACGCCGGGCAGCCACGTACACGCACACACACACGCCGGGCCGACACACGCACTTTGGGCAGCCACACACACACACACCCACGCGCCCAAGCCCACGGACGCACCCGAGTCCAAGTTGACACGCGCACATCCCTACACACACACACACCCATCCATCCATACTGGGGTAAGTTGGCCTATGGCCATGACCACGCAAACCCGTCCCGAGTTAAGGAAAATAAAGTGTTAGATTTTATTTGTGTTTTGTGTTTTTATTTGTAGTGTATAGTTTCTCTTCTCCCCTTTTCAGCGGGTAGTCGGGCAGCCCCACATGGGTTGGATTGAGGGGCGGACTAGCGAATCTCCCGAGTCTTACTCTAGATTCTGCGATGTCTGCCTCTTGGTCTGACCCGTCGTTAGCCTCACCATACGGCCCACATGGGTCGGGCTGAGGGGTAGTATAGCGGATCTTCCGAGTTTGACTCTAGATTCTGCGATGCCTGCCTCTTGGTCCGGTCCGTGTGTAGCGACAACCGGGTTATACCCGCGCGTTGCAGCTGTGGCCGGCCTGGGTAGCGAGGTTCGAGGATGCATTCCGAGTTTTACTCTGTGCAACCCGAACCCCACCTGGGTCACCCACACGCGTCGGATGACGCGGCCGGTGAGCTGGCTTCGGATACCTCACCACACGGCCCACATGGGTCGGGCTGAGGGGTAGGATAGCGAATCTCCCGAGTCTGACTCTAGATTCTGCGATGCCTGCCTCTTGGGCCGATCCGTGTGTAGCGACAACCGGGTTATACCCGCGCGTTGCAGCTGTGGCCGGCCTGGGTGTACGAGTTCGGGCCGCATTCCGAGTTTAACCTGCCTGGGTCACCCACACGCGTCGGAAGACGCGGCCGGTGAGTCGGAACGAGGTGGGCGGGACCGGGTGGTCAGCTGGCCGGGCATCCGGGTTTTACCCTGGCCTGGCCGGATGAGTGCTTGGTCCTCGTCCCCTTCGTACCCCGAAGCCTGGGGTGTTACGCCTGGTCGGTGCAGAGGGGTGGTCCGAGGAAGGGGGTTGGGGAGTCTACCGGGTTATCACCCTGGACTCTCGGCCTCTTCCCTTAGCCCACTCTGAAAGTATCGACCCTGGCGCCCGAATTGCCCTCTGACCCCCTACATGTCTGCGTTTTAGATATTCGATCTCGGTGCGGCTCACTCCAGGGTCCCAGCATTTACAAATAATCTGTAAAAAGACCCCGGACGCGACTGAGACGCCGACCTCGGCTAAGAAACGTCCTTACAAGCTCCAGTACAAAAGTTCGAAAAAAAAAGAACATAGGTGTTTGGGAGGTACCCGAAGGAGAGGTCGGATCGGGTCCAGATTTGGTATGCAGAATTATTTTACACACCCTTATGTTTTAACCAAGTTTCGTTCAGATTGATTAGTGTCAAGGCATAGCTCCAGTACAAAAGCTCGAAAAAAAGGACATAGATGTTGGGGAGGTACCTGAAGGAATGGTCAAATATAAAAATCATTAAATTTTGCTCATTAACAACCCGCATGGAATATTTGAAATAGTTTTAAGCCCTCCAGCTTTTTTCGTTATGGCTGTGGATATGTCAACAATCAGCCGTCAGCCGGCAGCCAGGACAAACTGTTTTATATATATATATAGATGAGTCGGAGTGAGCTCATTCCAGTATTCGTGCCGGATGTGGTCTCTATTTGGTACGCATAATTATTTTACACACGCTTATGTTTTAACCTAGTTTCGTTTAGTTATTATTGGACGTAGATGTACTAAAAACAGACAGTACATTCAAGTGGCCCAACGATTCCAAGCACCGGCTTGTTAACGCGCGGACCCAAGCAAAAAGCAACCAACCTCCCGCCCAACCGACAGAGGGGCACGCCGCATAGCGTACGATTACGTAGATCGCGAAAACGTAGACAAATCACATAAGATTAGATTGTTTAGTTTTAAGGCATAGCTCCAGTACAAAAGTTCGAAAAAAAAGGACATAGGTCTTTGGGAGGTACCCGAAGGAGAGGTCCGATCGGGTCCAGATTTGGTATGCAGAATTATTTTACACACCCTTATGTTTTAACCAAGTTTCGTTCAGATTGATTAATTTTAAGGCATAGCTCCAGTACAAAAGTTTGAAAAAAAAGGACATGGGTATTCGGGAGCTACCCGAAAGAGAGGGTCCAGATTTGATAAGCATATTTTATTTTAGATACTCTGTTGTTTTGACCAAGTTTCGAACAGATTGATTAGTGTCAAGGCATAGCTCCAGTAGAAAAGTTCAAAAAAAAATATGAACATAGGTGTTGGGGAGGTACCTGATGGAGTGGTCAAATATAACAATCATTAAATTTTGCTCATTAACAACCCGCATGGAATATTTGGAACAGTTTTAAGCCCTCCAGCTTTTTTCGTTAAGGCTGTGGATATGTCAACAATCAGCCGTCAGCCGTCAGCCAGGACAAACTGTTTTATATATATATATAGATGAGTCGGAGTGAGCTAATTCCAGTATTCATGCCAGATGTGTTCTAGATTTGGTACGCATAATTATTTTACACACTCTTATGTTTTAACAAAGTTTCGTTCAGATTGATTAATTTTAAGGCATAGCTCCAGTACAAGAGTTGGAAAAAAAATGACATAGGTGTTCCGGAGGTACCCGAAAGAGAGGGTCCAGATTTGATAAGCATATTTTATTTTAGATACTCTATTGCTTTGACCAAGTTTCGTTCAGATTGATTAGTTTTAAGGCATAGCTCCAGTACAAAAGTTCGAAAAATAAGGACATAAGTGTTCGGGAGGTACCCGAAGGAGAGGTCGGATCGGGTCCAGATTTGGTATGCAGAATTATTTTACACACCCTTATGTTTTAACCAAGTTTCGTTCAGATTGATTAGTGTCAAGGCATAGCTCCAGTACAAAAGCTCGAAAAAAAGGACATAGATGCTGGGGAGGTACCTGAAGGAATGGTCAAATATAAAAATCATTAAATTTTGCTCATTAACAACCCGCATGGAATATTTGAAACAGTTTTAAGCCCTCCAGCTTTTTTCGTTATGGCTGTGGATATGTCAACAATCAGCCGTCAGCCAGGACAAACTGTTTTATATATATATATAGATGAGTAGGAGTGAGCTCATTCCAGTATTCGTGCCGGATGTGGTCTAGATTTGGTACGCATAATTATTTTACACACGCTTATGTTTTAACCTAGTTTCGTTTAGTTATTATTGGACGTAGATGTACTAAAACACGACAGTACATTCAAGTGGCCCAACGATTCCAAGCACCGGCTTGTTAACGCGCGGACCCAAGCAAAAAGCAACCAACCTCCCGCCCAACCGACAGAGGGGCACGCCGCATAGCGTACGATTACGTAGATCGCGAAAACGTAGACAAATCACATAAGATTAGATTGTTTAGTTTTAAGGCATAGCTCCAGTACAAAAGTTCGAAAAAAAAGGACATAGGTCTTTGGGAGGTACCCGAAGGAGAGGTCCGATCGGGTCTAGATTTGGTATGCAGAATTATTTTACACACCCTTATGTTTTAACCAAGTTTCGTTCAGATTGATTAATTTTAAGGAATAGCTCCAGTACAAAAGTTCGAAAAAAAAGGACATGGGTATTCGGGAGCTACCCGAAAGAGAGGGTCCAGATTTGATAAGCATATTTTATTTTAGATACTCTGTTGTTTTGACCAAGTTTCGAACAGATTGATTAGTGTCAAGGCATAGCTCCAGTAGAAAAGTTCACAAAAAAATATGAACATAGGTGTTGGGGAGGTACCTGATGGAGTGGTCAAATATAACAATCATTAAATTTTGCTCACTAACAACCCGCATGGAATATTTGGAACAGTTTTAAGCCCTCCAGCTTTTTTCGTTAAGGCTGTGGATATGTCAACAATCAGCCGTCAACCGTCAGCCAGGACAAACTGTTTTATATATATAGATGAGTCGGAGTGAGCTCATACCAGTATTCGTGCCGGTCTAGATTTGGTACGCATAATTATTTAACACACCCTTATGTTTTAACCAAGTTTCGTTCAGATTGATAAGTTTTAAGGCATAGCTCTAAAAAAGTTCGAAAAAAAAGGACATAGGTGTTCGGGAGGTACCCGAAGGAGAGGTCGGATCGGGTCCAGATTTGGTATGCAGAATTATTTTACACACCCATATGTTTTAACCAAGTTTGGTTCAGATTGATTGGTTTTAAGGCATAGCTCCAGTACAAAAGTTCGAAAAAAAAGGACATAGGTGTTGGGGAGGTACCTGAAGGAGTGGTCAAATATAAAAATCATTCAATTGTGCTCACTAACAACCTGCATGAAATTATTAGAACAGTTTTAAGCCCTCCAGCTTTTTTCGTTAAGGTTGTGGATATGTCAACAATCAGCCGTCAGCCGTCAGCCAGGACAAACTGTTTTATATATATACAGAAGAGTCGGAGTGAGCCCATTCCAGTAATCTTGCCAGATGTGGTCCAAATTTGTACGCATAATTATTTTACACACCCGTATGTTTTAACCAAGTTTCGTTCAGATTGATTAGATTTAAGGCATAGCTCCAGTACAAAATTTCGAAAAAAAAAAGGACAAAGGTGTTCGGGAGGTACCCGAAGGTGAGGTCGGATCGGGTCCAGATTTGGTATGCAGATTTATTTTACACACCCTCTTGTTTTTACCAAGTTTGGTTCAGATTGATTGGTTTTAAGGCATAACTCCAGTACAAAAGCTCGAAAAAAAAGGACATAGGTGTTGGGGAGGTACCTGAAGGAGTGGTCAAATACAAAAATCATTCAATTGTGCTCACTAACAACCTGCATGAAATTATTGGAACAGTTTTAAGCCCTCCAGCTTTTTTCGTTAAGGTTGTGGATATGTCAACAAACAGCCGTCTGCCAGGACAAACTGTTTTATATATATAGATGAGTCGGACTGAGCTCATTCCAGTATTCGTGCCGGATCTGGTCCAGATATGGTGCGCATAATTATTTTACTCACCCTTATGTATTTACCAAGTTTCGTTCAGATTGATTAGTTTTAAGGCATAGTTCCAGTACAAAAGTTCGAAAAAAAAGGACATAGGTGTAGGGGAGGTACCTGAAGGAGTGGTCAAATACAAAAATCATTCAATTGTGCTCACTAACAACCTGCATGAAATTATTGGAACAGTTTTAAGCCCTCCAGCTTTTTTCGTTAAGGTTGTGGATATGTCAACAAACAGCCGTCTGCCAGGACAAACTGTTTTATCTATATAGATGAGTCGGACTGAGCTCATTCCAGTATTCGTGCCGGATCTGGTCCAGATATGGTGCGCATAATTATTTTACACACCCTCTTGTTTTTACCAAGTTTGGTTCAGATTGATTGGTTTTAAGGCATAACTCCAGTACAAAAGTTCGAAAAAGAAGGACATAGGTGTTTGGGAGGTACCCGAAGGAGAAGTCGGATCGGGTCCAGACTTGGTATGCATAATTTTTTTACACGCTCTTATGTCTTGACCAAGTTTCGTTCAGATTGATAAGTTTAAAGCTATAGCTCCAGTACAAAAGTTCGAAGAAAAAGCACATTGGTGTGGGAGGTACCCGAAGGAGTAGTCGGATCGGGTCTAGCTGTGGTGTGCATAATTTTTTACACCATTGCAACATTTTGTTACACCCTCTTAGGTCTTGTCCAAGTTTCGTTCAGATTGATTAGTGTAAAGGCATAGCGCCAGAACAAAAGTTCGAAATACAATAACATAGTAGTTTGGGAGGTACCCGAAGGAGACGTCGGATCGGGTCCAGATTTGGTATGCATAATTTTATATACGCCCTTTTGTTTTGACCAAGCTTCGTTCAGGTTTATTAGATTTACGGCATAGCTTCAGTACAAAATTTCGAAAAAAGGACATTGGTGTATGGGAGGCATTAGAAAGAGAGGTCGGAACGGGTCCAGATTTGATTTTCATAATTTTTTACACACCCTTATGTTTTGACCAAGTTGCCAGATTGAGTTTTGCTTGCTCCGCCAAAGTTCAAAGACTTGGCTTGATCTCATTTAGTTGCTTATTTTGTTTTGTTTTCAGATTGAAATGGCTTAAGACATAGCTCCAGTAAAAAAATTCGATACAATAACATAGTAGTTTGGGAGGTACCCGAATTAAGGTCGGATCGGGTCCAGAATCGGAATGCATAATTTTTAACACGCTCTTATGTCTTGACCAAGCTTCGTTCAGATTGATTAGTTTTAAGCTATAGCTCCAGTACCAAAGTTCAAAGAAAAAGCACATAGGTGTATGGGACGTACTCAAAGGAGAAGTTAGATCGGGTCCAGATTTAGTATGCATAATTATTTACACGCCCTTATGCTTTGACCAAGTTTCGTTCAGATTAATTAGTTTTAAGGCATGGCTCCAGTACAAAAGTTCGAAAAACAATAACAAAGGAGTGTGGGAGGTACCCGAAGGAGAGGTCGGATCGGGTCCAGACAAAAGTTCGAAGAAAAAGCACATAGGTGTATGGGAGGTACTCGATGGAGAGGTTATATCGGGTCCAGATTTGGTATGCATAATATTTTACACGCCCTTATGCTTTGACAAAGTTTCGTACAGATTGATTAGTTTTAAGGCATGGCTCCAGTACAAAAGTTCGAAAAACAATAACAAAGGAGTTTGGGAGGTAGCCGAAAGAGAGGTAAAATCGGGTCCAGATTTGGTATGCTTAATTTTTAACACGCGCTTATGTCTCTACCAAGTTTCGTTCAGATTGATTAGTTTTAACGCATAGCTCCAGCACAAAAGCTAAAAAAAAAAGACTTTGGTGTATGGGATTTATCCTACAGAGTGGTTGGATCGGGTCCAGCTTTTGAATGCAACATTTTGTTACACGTCCTTATGTCTTATCAAAGTTTCGTTAAGATTGATTAGATTTAAGGCATACCGCTAGTACAAAAGTTCGAGAAAAAAACTTTGGAGTATGGGATGTACCCTACAAAGTGGTCGGATCGGGTCCAGATTTGGAATGCAACATTTTGTCTCATGCTCTTATGTCTCGTCCAAGTTTCGTTCAAATTAATTAGTTTTAAGGCATAGCTCCAGTACAAAAATTCGAAAAACAATAACATAGTAGTTTTAGAGGTTCCCGAAGGAGAGGTCGGATCGGGTCAAGATTTGGTATGCATAATTTTTAACACGCCCTTATTTTTTGACAAAGTTTCGTTGAGATTGATTAGTGTTAAGGCATAGCGCCAGTACAAAAGTTCGAAACAAAAGCACATAGGTGTATGGGAGGTACCCGAAGGAGTAGTCGGATCGGGTCCAGATGTGGTGTGAATAATTTTTTACACTAATGCAACATTTTGTTACACGCTCTTAGGTCTTGTCCAAGTTTCGTTCAGATTGATGAGTTTTAAGGCATAGCTCCAGTACAAAAGTTGGAAAAAAAAATAACATAGGAGTTTGGGAGGTACCCGAAGGAGAGGTCGGATCTGGTCCAGATTTGGTATGCAGAAATTTTTACACGCCCTTATTTTTTGACCAAGTCTCGTTGAAATTGATTAGTTTCAAGGCATGGCTCCAGGACAACATTTCGAAAAACAATAACATACAAGTTTCGGGTACCTCCCGAAGGAGAGGTCGGATCGGGTCTGGATGTGGTATGCATAATATTTAACACGCCCTTATGTTTTGACCAAGTTTCGTTGAGATTGATTAGTTGTAAGGCATAGCGCCAGTACAAAAGTTCGAAACAAACGCACATAGGTGTATGGGAAGTACCCGAAAGAGTAGTCGGATCGGGTCCAGATGTGGTGTGAATAGTTTTTTACACTAATGCAACATTTTGTTACACGCTCTTAGGTCTTGTCCAAGTTTCGTTCAGATTGATGAGTTTTAAGGCATAGCTCCAGTACAAAAGTTGGAAAAAAAAAAACATAGGAGTTTGGGAGGTACCCGAAGGAGAGGTCGGATCTGGTCTAGATTTGGTATGCATAATTTTTTTAAACGCCCTTATGTCTTGACAAAGCTGTATTCAGATTGATTAGTTTTAAGGCATGGCTCCAGTACAATATTTCAAAAATTGCAATTAGAGCCATTAACCTGATACGTAAGGCAGATCAACCTGGTTATCAAATGAACTGTACGTTGTTTGAACAAATTCAGCAAAAAAATCGGCAATGGCCTGATCTGAGTTGGCCGACTTGTTTTCAAAAGATAAATTAGATGGATGTGTTGAAGACTTTCTCTTCGCATTAACGAAGTCATAGAACCTCTTAGGATCTTGTTGAAACTGTAGTCTGCACCGACTAAGGTAATTTTTATAGCATGATTTATTCATGAATGAAAAACTGGAACGCGCAATCAAGTATGATGATTAATGAACAGAAGAGCCAGATTTTCTGAAACTCTTATAAAGCTTAGATTTTCGATTTTTTAGGGCAGTCAACTCTCGTCTAAACCACTCAGGTTTGTTTTTCCTATTTGGCCTACCAAAAGGGACACACATGTCGAATAAATTGTCTAAGGTTCTATAAAAAATACTGATTGCCGTATCCAAGTCCTTAGCACCATAGAGGGACGACCAGTAAACCAGTGCTTAAAGCATGGTAAGTTTTACAAAATCGGTTCTTCGAAATTGACGTACTCGTCTTAATGGTTCACTACACTGGCGTACGGCACAGGCAGGCAAAGTGATCAACACATCCAACGTCGGGTGGTAAAAGTCTTCGGGAGTGGATATGGGAAGGGATCTTGACACAGATGGAGTGGATGGATCCAAAACAAATACCAATTCAAGCATTTTACCAAGAGAATTTGGATGCAATTGATCTGGTTGAATGACATTTCAAATTAACCAACCAGAAAATCAGTCTGCACCATGGGGGTCAACACGCTTGAGTCCGGACTTAAAATCCAAGAAGCATCAGCAATATTAAAATCACCAAGAACCACAAGAATATCGCGATCAGAAAGCATAGAAGAAATTGAAAGTATTGCTGACAAATGTTCCATGTAAACGGAGTTGTCAGAAAACGAGGTACTAAGGTACAAGAAATGTAAATACCAACACCATTAATATTTGACTTTGCAGCAACAAACTCAATATCCATAGAACCACCTAAAATTACTGTCTCAGAGGGAAAGTCCACACCAACAGCAATAAGCACCCCACCACCTCGGCGCAGAGTACGGTCCTTTCTATGCAGAATCTGTTTGTTAATATTTCAGAATTAGGTATATCTTGTCTTAACCACTTTTCGGAGAAGGCAACGACATGAAAGGGAAAATAATAACTATTAAGGTACAAAGTACTAAGTTTACTACAAAGTCCTCTAACATTCTGACAACCCAGTAAGAGGGAGGTAATCAACTGAGTTAGTTTTTTGCTACTAAAGTGAATGCAACAGGCGGAGCACTACTGATCCTAACATTGTTATTATTATTAATTCACCTATTGACATACTTCTTCACTATGATGTAAATATAAACACCATTAATATTTTACTTTACAGCAACAAACTCTATATCTATAGAACCACCTAAAATTACTGTCCAAGGGAAAGTCCACATGAACAGCAATAAGCACCCCGTCACCTCGGCGCAGAGTACGGTCTATTCTATAGATGCAGAATCTGGTTGATAATATTTCAGAATTAAGTATGTCTTGTCTTAACCTCGTTTCGGTGAAGGCAACGACATGAAAGGGAAAAGAATGACTATTAAGGTACAAAGTACTAAGTCTACTACAAAGTCCTTCAACATTCTGATAACCCAGGCGGAGCACTACTGATCCTAATATTATGATTATTATTATTTCGCATACTGACATACTCCTTCACTATGATGTGTGGCGGCCAAAACTTTTCAGAACAAATCGTTGAGAAAAGTTCCGGCGGAACACTCAGCTTAAAAGAAGATATATCACGGGCGAGCTTGAATTTAAATTGATCGACAACGAAACGCGGGGAATCAATTATACTTTTTATATACGTGCTTACATCTTCCGCAGAATTATCAGAAGCGAGCCTGGAAACAAAAACAAGTTTTCTCTGAGGTACAACCCTAATGGGCTTAAGAGTAGCACCTAACTTAGGATCAATAGGCTGACTATCTGTTGATCCACAGGGATCTATGGGTATAACATTAGTTTTAGTTAACACCGGCTTTGTTGCCGATGAATTAAACACCATTAACGGGCTGGCAGCAGGTGTAGGGGTACTAGCACTAGCCGCTAGGAGAGGCTTAGATGTGATTGAAGGGCTGGCAGCAGGGGTAGAGGCAGTAGCCGGCAGAAGAGGCTTGGGGGGCAACACCAGCGGGATTGTAGGCGGACAAGATCCCGAAGTCTTTTTACGCTTCGGCGAGTCATTTAAAGTTTTAGCACTATGAATGTGGTCTTCCAACTCTTTAATACTGCAAAGACAATGTTATTCAACTAGACTGGACAAATCTCTCTTATACAAAAAATTATATGCGGCACGATTGGGTGCGAAAGCAAAACAAGGCCAAAGAAGAAGTAGGAAGCTAGCAAACGCCACTTCGCAGCTTGGGCTTGCACCTGTGTGTATATCAAAAGCTGCCAAATGGCGTTTGCTAGCTTCCTACTTCTTCTTTGGCCTTGTTTTGCTTTCGCACCCAATCGTGCCGCATATAATTTTTTGTATAAGAGAGATTTGTCCAGTCTAGTTGAATAACATTGTCTTCGAATACTGCCACCAACGACAATACACTTAGGTAGACATGTCTTCGCTCTCTCTAAAAATTACTCGCTGATTTTGATGCTTCGAATATTAGCTTTGTGGTTTACTGCTTAAGTAAGCGGTAGATTCGAATTTGTAAACAAAGCGCGGTGCATAAAGAAGTAATAAAAATAGGTATTCAAGCTTGGCCTTGAAAGTGTGCGATGTGCGAGACAAAGATTGATTGTTGCCTAAATGCATTTCTCCTGTTGTTGTCGTAGAAGTTGAGCTTAGCAAATTTTACTTGCTACCCTAGCAAGTAAGGGTAGTTTGACTTCATTTGAACTTAGCATGATGTAACATATGTAATACATGTTAACTAACATTTTGGCAATAAGGTATTGCATTATTTAGCTGAATATGTTGAATATAAAAACGGAATAAAATAAATGTATTTTCTATTTAAATACTTCAAATAAGTTATATTTATATGAAAAATATAACAAAATTACGAAAATCTCGGCGAAGCTAGTCCAGAAAAAAATGAAGCAAGTGACACGTATACAAATACTTACGCATTTTTTACCGCTACTTGCTTTCCGCTGGCGCGCCCCCTGTCCTACAATCACATAGGCAAAGCCAGATGCACTGGCTGGCGCGCAGCAATTGCCAGTACGCAAACGTACGGCGTTATTCTTTTCGTTAATCGACATCTTCCTTTTTGTATTACAATACATACACACTCGCATATTCAAGGGCATAGAGGAAGAAAAACTTAACAAGCAAAACAAAAAAAACAACCTCCCCCCCTCGTCTTAGTGATACAGTGTAGTATTGTGAAGACACCCCTCCCCCCAAAAATTAATATGCCTTAAATGCCTGTGCAAATACATATTATCATTAAATATGTATGTATTATTTTTGCTATCTATATTTAGTACATTAATAAATAGCCATATATATATATTTAAATTTAAATTTAAATCGATATTTTATGTTAGTAGACAAAAGCACAGAACAAGCGAAAGCAAATAATATGTATGTATGTATGTATGTATGAACGTGTGTTAAGGCACTGCTGCGTCAGTCTGACTGCAAATTAAATCAATTTAATAAACAAAAATCACAATATGGCTGGCGATTAGCAATCTCAACGTTTGTCCATTGAACGATTTCGCCTATTATCTCTCTCTGGTGTGATAAACATTTCGAAGCACTTCAGTGGGTCTGTTACATTTCTGCATGCGCTCGCTGGTCCCCGAGCTTGATGAACAATGTTTAGACCATAACGATGAGACTTGCCATTTTGCGTTGACCACTTATGTTTGTCCTTTCCTCGTAAAATGATTTTATTGAATGATATTATGCTCGACTTGGCTTTCAAAAGATGTAAAGGTATGATATCTTCATCTCCATCGATGGTATTCTCTGCTGAACTCGCGTCCTCTTCATTTTCGATCTCTTCATCAGATTCTACTTCGATGTCGTCTAGGCCATAATCCAAAGCATCGTCTGGTTCGTAATCGACATCACACATGGCAAGAAATTTTTCAATTTCCTCGTCGGTGAATTTTTTTTTGGCACTCATCTTTTATTTTCACTGCACACACCCAAAATAGAAGTAATAAGAAAAATTTGTATATTGCCTTTAAAACGAAAAACTGACACAACGTTCATCGTTCGTAGTTTCGACTACGCAAGTTTAAAAAAAATATACTTACACGGATCGTACGAAGCCAAACCAACTGCGCACAGCAACAACATAACAGCAACTGATGCTTTACCAAAAATCAGCACAAAGCAAACAAAGAAAAAAGAGAAAAACAGCAAAATGTAAACACGCGTAGTCGAAACGACGAGTGATGACCGACCAGGGTTAAGGCTGTGGATATGTCAACAATAAGCCGTCAGCCAGGACAAGCTGCTTTATTAATATAGATGAGTCGGAGTGAGCTCATTCCAGTATTCGTGCCGGATCTGGTCCATATATGGTACGCATAATTATTTTACACACCCTTATGTCTTAACAAAGTTTCGTTCAGATTGATTAGTTTTAAGGCATAGCTTCAGTACAAAAGTTTGAAAAAAAAGTACATAGGTGTTGGGGAGGTACCTAAAGGAGTGGTCAAATATAAAAATCATTCAATTGTGCTCACTAACAACCCGTATGGAATATTTGGAACAGTTTTCATACCTAGAGCTTATTTCGTTAAGGCTGTGGATATGTCAACAATCAGCCGTCAGCCGTCAGCCAGGACAAACTGTTTTGAATATATAGATGAGTCGGAGTGAGCTCATTCCAGTTCGTGCCGGATGTGGTCTAGATTTGGTACGCATAATTATTTTACACACCCTTATGTCTTAACCAAGTTTCGTTCAGATTGATTAGTTTTAAGGCATAGCTTCAGTACAAAAGTTTGAAAAAAAAGGACATAGGTGTTGGGGAGGTACCTAAAGGAGTGGTCAAATATAAAAATCATTCTCTTGTGCTGACTAACAACCCGCATGGAATATTTGGTACAGTTTTCAGCCCTCCAGCTTTTTTCGTTAATGCTGTGGATATGTCAACAATCAGCCGTCAGCCGTCAGCCAGGACAAACTGTTTTATATATATAGATGAGTCGGAGTGAGCTCATTCCAGAATTCGTGCCGGATGTGGTCCATATTTGGTACGCATAATTATTTTACACGCCCTTATGTTTTTCGAAAAAAAAGGACATTTATGTAAGCGAGTGGTCGGATCTGGTCCAGATTTGGAATGAAACATTTTGTTGCATGCCCTTGTGTATTGACCAAGTTTCGCTTAGATTGATTAGTTTAAAGGCATAGCTTTAGTGCAAAAGTTCACAAAACAATAACTAGGAGTTTCGGAGGTACCCGAAGGAGAAGTCGGATCGGGTCCAGACTTGGTATGCATAATTTTTTTACACGCTCTTTGCCTTGACCAAGTTTCGTTCAGATTGATTAGTTTTAAGGCATAGCTCTAGTAAACAAGTTCAAAAAAAAAAAAATAGACATAGGTGTATGGGATGTACCCAAAAATGCAGTCAGATCGGGTCCAGATTTATAATGAAACATTTTGTTGCATGCGCTTATGTATTGAATATTTTCGCTAAGATTAGTTTGATTGATTGATTAGTTAAAAGGCATAGTTTAAGTGCAAAAGATCACAAAACAATAACATAGGAGTTTCGGAGGTACCCGAAGGAGAAGTTGGATCGGGTCCAGATTTGGATTGCATAAATTTTTACACGCCCTTGTGCTTTGACCAAGTTTCGTTCAGATTGATTAGTTTTAAGGCATAGCTCCCGCACAAAATTTCGAAAAAAAAGGACATTTGTGTATGGGAGGGACTCGAAGTAGAGGTCGGATCTGGTCCAGATTTTGTATGCATAATTTTTTGCACGCCCTTATGTCTTGATCAAGTTTCGTTCAGATTGATTAGTTGTAAGGCATAGCTCCAGAATAAAAGTTCGAAAAAAAAGGACATTGGTGTATGGGAGGTACTCGAAGGAGAGGTTGGACCGGGTCCAGTTTTGATTTGAATAATTTGTTTACACACCCTTATGTTTTGACCAAGTTTCGCTCAGATTGATATGGTTTAAGGCATAGCTCCATTACAAAATTTCGAAAACGATAACATATCAGTATGGGAGGTACCCGAAAAAGAAGTCGGATCGGGTCCAGATTTGGTATGCATAATTTTTTACACGCCCTTATATTATGACCACGTTTCGTTCAGATTAATTAGTTTTAAGTCATGGC
This sequence comes from Scaptomyza hsui, assembly GCA_018152825.1. NCBI lineage: Eukaryota > Metazoa > Arthropoda > Insecta > Diptera > Drosophilidae > Scaptomyza > Scaptomyza hsui. Next base: position 1,373,215 of record JAECXO010000076.1, read on the forward strand.
TCCAGTACAAAATTTCGAAAAACAATAATAAAGCAGTTTGGAAGGAACCAAAAGGAGAGGTCGGATCTGGTCCAGATTTGGTTAGCTTAATTTTTAACACGCGCTTATGTCTTGACAAAGTTTTGTTCAGATAGATTAGTTTTAAGGCAAAGCTCCAGTACAAAAGTTCGAGCAAAAGGACATAGGTGTGTGGGATGTACCCGACGGAGTGGTCGAGTCGGGTCCAAATTAGGAATGCAACTTTTCGTTACACGCCCTTATGTTTTGAGCAAGCTTCGTTCAGATTGATTAGTTTTATGGCATGGCTTCAGTACAAAATTTCGAAAAACAATAACATAGCAGTATGAGAGGTACCCGAAGAAGAGGTCGGATCGGGTCCAGATTTGATTTGAATAGTTTTTTTCAACACCCATATGTTTTGACCAAGTTTCGCTCAGATTAATATGGTTTAAGGCATAGCTCCATTACAAAATTTCGAAAACAATAACATATCAGTATGGGAGGTACCCGAAGAAGAAGTCGGATCGGGTCCAGATTTGGTATGCATAATTTTTTACACGCCCTAATGTTTTGACCAAGTTTCGTTCAGATTGATTAGTTGTAAGGCATAGCTCCAGAATAAAAGTTCGAAATAAATGGACATTGGTGTATGGGAGGTACTCGAAGGAGAGGTTGGACCGGGTCCAGTTTTGATTTGAATAATTTTTTTACACACCCTTATGTTTTGACCAAGTTTCGCTCAGATTGATATGGTTTAAGGCATAGCTCCATTACAAAAGTTTGAAATACAATAACATAGTAGTTTGGGAGGTACCCGAAGGAGATGTCGGATCGGGTCCAGATTTGGTATGCCTAATTTTTAACACGCGCTTATGTCTTGACCAAGTTTCGTTCTGATTGATAAGTTTTAAGGCATAGCTCTATTAGAAAATTTCGATGAAAAATGACATTGGTGTATGGGAGGCATTCGAAGGAGAAGTCAGATCAGGTCCAGATTTGATTTGCATAATTTTTTAACACACCCTTATGTTTTGACCAAGTTTCGCTCAGATTGATGTGGTTTAAGGCATAGCTCCAGTACAAAAGTTCGAAATACAATAACATAGTTGTTTGGGAAGTACCCGAATTAAGGTCGGATCGGGTCCAGAATTGGTATGCATAATTTTTACACGCCCTTATGTTTTGACCAAGTTTCGTTCAGATTGATTAGTTGTAAGGCATAGCTCCAGTACAAAATTTTGAAAAAAAAAAACGACATTGGTGTATGGGATGTACCCTACAGAGTGGTCGGATCGGGTCCAGATTTAGATTGCAACATTTTGTTACACGCTCTTATGTCTTGTCCAAGTTTCGTTCATATTGATTAGTTTTAAGGCACAGCTCCAGTACAAAAGTTGGAAAAACAATAACATAGGAGTTTGGGAGGTACCCGAAGGCGAGGTCGGATCTGGTCCAGTTTTAGAATGCTTCATTTTTAACACGCGCTTATGTTCTGACAAAGTTTCGTTCAGATTGATTAGTTCTAAGGCATAGCTCTAGTACAAAAGTTCGAGCAAAAGGACATAGGTGTGTGGGATGTACCCGACGGAGTGGTCGAGTCGGGTCCAAATTAGGAATGCAACTTTTCGTTACACGCCCTTATGTTTTGAGCAAGCTTCGTTCAGATTGATTAGTATTATGGCATGGCTTCAGTACAAAATTTCGAAAAACAATAGCATAGCAGTATGGGAGGTACCCGAAGAAGAGGTCGGATCGGGTCCAGATTTGGTAAGCATAATTTTTTACACGCCCTTATGTTTTGAGCAAGTTTCGCTCAGATTGATATGGTTTAAGGCATAGCTCCATTACAAAAGTTTGAAATACAATAACATAGTAGTTTGGGAGGTACCCGAAGGAGATGTCGGATCGGGTCCAGATTTGGTATGCATAATTTTTTTTTAGACGCCCTTATTTTTTGACCAAGTTTCGTTCAGATTGATTTGTTTTATGGCATAGCTCTATTAGAAAATTTCGAAGAAAAAAGACATTGGTGTATGGGAGGCATTCGAAGGAGAGGTCGGATCAGGTCCAGATTTGATTTGCATAATTTTTTAACACACCCTTATGTCTTGATCAAGTTTCGCTCAGATTGATGTGGCTTAAGGCATAGCTCCAGTACAAAAGTTCGAAAAACAATAACATAGTTGTTTGGGAGGTACCCGAATTAAATTCGGATCGGGTCCAGAATTGGTATGCATAATTTTTACACGCCCTTATGTTTTGACCAAGTTTCGTTCAGATTGATTAGTTTTAAGCCATAGCTCCAGTACAAAAATTGGAAAAACAATAACATAGGAGTTTGGGAGGATCCCGAAGGCGAGGTCGGATCTGGTCCAGTTTTAGTATGCATAATTTTTAACACGCGCTTATGTTTTGACAAAGTTTCGTTCAGATTGATTAGTTCTAAGGCATAGCTCTAGTACAAAAGTTCGAGCAAAAGGACATAGGTGTGTGGGATGTACCCGACGGAGTGGTCGAGTCGGGTCCAAATTAGGAATGCAACGTTTCGTTAAACGCCCTTATGTTTTGAGCAAGTTTCGTTCAGAATGATTAGTTTTAAGGCATGGCTTCAGTACAATATTTCAAAAAACAATAACATAGCAGTATGGGAGGTACCCGAAGAAGAGGTCGGATCGGGTCCAGATTTGGTAAGCATAATTTTTTACACGCCCTTATGTTTTGAGCAAGTTTCGCTCAGATTGATATGGTTTAAGGCATAGCTCCATTACAAAAGTTTGAAGTACAATAACATAGTAGTTTGGGAGGTACCCGAAGGAGATGTCGGATCGGGTCCAGATTTGGTATGCTTAATTTTTAACACGCGCTTATGTCTTGACCAATTTTCGTTCAGATTAAGAATGTAACTTTTCTGTACCCGCTTTTATGTTTTGACCAAGTTTCGTGCAAATTTATTAGTTTTAAGTTATAGCTCCAGTACAAAAGTTCGAAAAACATTATTATAGGAGTTTGGGAGGTACCAAAAGGAGTGGTCGGATCAGGTCCAGATTTGCTATGCATAATTTTTTTACACGCGCTCATGTCTTGACAAAGCTGTGCTCAAATTGATAAGTTTTAAGGCATGGCTTCAGTACAAAATTTCAAAAAAAAAAAAAAAGGACATTGGTGTATGGGAGGTACTCGAAGGAGAGGTTGGATCGGGTCCAGATTTGGTATGCATAATTTTTTTTTAGACGCCCTAATTTTTTGACCAAGTTTCGTTCAGATTGATTTGTTTTAAGGCATAGCTCTATTAGAAAATTTCGAAGAAAAAAGACATTGGTGTATGGGAGGCATTCGAAGGAGAGGTCGGATCAGGTCCAGATTTGATTTGCATAATTTTTTAACACACCCTTATGTCTTGATCAAGTTTCGCTCAGATTGATATGGCTTAAGCCATAGCTCCATTACAAAAGTTTGAAATACAAAAAAATAGTAGTTATGGAGGTACCCGAAGGAGATTTCGGATCGGGTCCAGATTTGGTATGCATAATTTCTTACACGTCCTTATGCTATGACCAAGTTTCGTTTAGATGGATAAGGTATAAGGCATAGTTTCTGTACAAAAGTTCAAAATCAATAACAAAGGAGTTTGGGAGGTACCCGAAGGAGAGGTCGGATCGGGTCCAGATTTGTTTTGCATAATTTTTTACACGTCCTTATGCTATGACCAAGTTTCGTTTAGATTGATAAGGTATAAGGCATAGTTTCAGTACAAAAATTCGAAAAACAATAACATTGGAGTTTGGGAGGTACCAAAAGCAGTGGTCGGATCAGGTCCAGATTGGCTATGCATAATATTTTACATGCCTTTATGTTTTGACCAAGTTTCGTTCAGATTGATTAGTTTTAACCCTTTGTTTGGCCGTGATGCATATCTGCAACATACCCTTTTGAATTCAACTATTTCGTAATGTATAGTATATCAAGAAAGTGACATGTGTTAATATGATGTTATACTGCAACAAGCCTCTTATTATTTGTATGATATGGATATGGATGATATGTGTTTTCACAACATATGTTTACTTTTCCCGCCAATTTTGTGAAATACGCACATGACCTCTGTCCCAAACTTTGAATTACAAATATTTCTTAATTTACAAGTTATTTGTTTAAACAAAACTGCACAATTGAATAGGTATTTATATTAAAAATGCGTGTGCAGTCGAGTTATTATGTTTATTATTGTATGTTACGTGAAAATAGTAAGAATCGTTGTGTTGCAGATATACATAAAACTGCTTTTCTGAGTTGATTACTGAAGTCTCTGTTTTGATGTATATATGCAACATACATGTGTTTGTGTTTATTATTATGTTATGTGCTATGTGTTTTTATTTATAACTATTTGGAAATTGTTGTCTTTGTTGTCTGTGATATATGTTCATCTATGGGGACCACAATTTTTTTATTTTTCAAATGGTATTTACTATTTTATAACATAGGAAAAATGTCAGGAAAAGGGTTAACGCCTTCGCAAATAGAAAGCTTTTTCAACAGTGTGGATAGCGAGGATGATCTCGAATTTTCTGCTGATGACGAAAGCGTTATTATCCAGATAAGGAAGATTTGGATACCACAGATGACGAAGACTTGGAAAATCTAGTTGAACGCCCTAGCGACTTGAATGTTTTAAGCAAGGATGTCAACGATGTTGAGACATCTGACACGGATGTAACGGGCACGGTATATAGCACTACTTCTAGCAAAAACGACATAAAATGGAATTTGCTATGGAGACAACGCAGTTTGATTTTGAATGAGAACCAACTTCAGCTGCTCACGAGCACTGCATTGCCTCCAGAACAAATGGAGCTGTCGCAGCCTATACAATTTTTTTCGTATCTGTTTCCAAAAAAATCAGCAACGCAGGGCTGTGTTCTGAAGGCAAATGGATATCCTGGAAAAGTTTTAAGCTCATCAGAATTTCGGCTTGATATCGCAGAAGTGCTAACAAAAGTTGACACTATATCAAAGTTGGGTAAACGAAGCTCTGCCATTGAAAATGAATTGAAGCTAAAGAAACAGAGAGGTCCAACTCAGCGCGTACCAAATCAAATGGTACGACAGGATCAGGTTGGACATTGGCCACTTTGGGCAGACAAAAGAATAAGGTGCAAGAATCTAAACTGTGCAGGATATTCTCATGTCATGTGCAACAAATGTGGAGTAGCTTTATGCTTCAAGAAAAGAAATAACTGTTTAAAAAATTTACACCTAAATTAAACGTTAATTTGAGCGCTTCATAGCAAATATTATAATAAAATTTAAGTTATATCGATGTGAACTGAGTACTGAAACTATTGAATATATTATGAATTCAAATATTTTGTTAACTGCACTTAAAACATTACAAATAAAGTCATTTATGCTAAATAAATTTTTTGTTTATATAAAATTTAATTTAGAGCCCAAGCATACTTGATGCATTTATGCAACATTCTCGAAGGAGAGGTTGGACCAGGTCCAGATTTGATTTGCATAATTTTGTACACACCCTTATATTTGACCAAGTTTCGCTCAGATTGATATGAATTAAGGCATAGCTCCATTACAAAAGTTTGAAATACAATAACATATTAGTTTGGGAGGTACCCGAAGGAGAGTTCGGATCGGGTCCAGATTTTGTATGCTTAATTTTTAACACGCGCTTATGTCTTGACCAAGTTTCGTTCAGATTGATTAGTTTTAAGACATAGGTTGGAACAGGTCCAGATTTGATTTGCATAATTTTTTACACACCCTTATGTTTTGACAGAGTTTCGCTCAGATTGACATGGTTTAAGGCATATCTCCATTACAAAGGTTTGAAATACAATAACATAGTAGTCTGGGAGGTGCCCGAAGGAGATTTCGGAACGGTCAAGATTTGGTATGCATAATTTTTTACACGCCCTTATGTTAAGACAAAGTTTCGATCAGATTGATTATTTTTAAGGCATAACTCCAGTAGAAAATGTTGAAAAAAAAGGACATTGATGTATGGGAGGTACTCGAAGGAGAGGTTGGACCAGGTCCAGATTTGATTTGCATAATTTTTTTATACACCCTTATGTCTTGACAAAGTTTCGTTCAGATTGAGTAATTTTAAGGCATAGCTCCATTAGAAAATTTCGAAGAAAATAGACATTGATGTATGGAAGGCATTCGAAGGAGATGTCGGATCGGGTCCAGATTTGGTATGCATAATTTAAAAAACGCCCTATGTCTTGACAAAGTTGTGAGGAGCTGTGAATGCTTCTCACAAAAGTAGTATAGCTCGGCTGGTTTGTTTTATATTTGTAAATAATAAATATAGATTTGTTTGGTATGTGTATACATATATATATATATTTGTAAATATATACAAATGTAAACAAAGCCGGCGCCCGAAATACGTACAAGGAGACAGGCCGCGGCCGGACCTGAGTCGCGGCGAATTCGCATGATGTCTCGCTCTGACTCCTGGTGTCAGCGCTTAGGTACGTGTCTCGCAGCTAGGATGGCTGGACACGTACCGTTTATGTGGAGGACAAAGAACCGTTGGTGTGTGAGCAGTACGATCACCGTTTATAGTGATCGCTGTCATACCAACGGCAGGCGTTAGTCGATACGGCCAGGCACCGTTGTTGCTAGGTGCCAAAACGGCCATCACGCCACCTTTGCCCTTCCGTTGACATTGGCGCTGACAGGCCCCGGTCCAGCGAGGTAGCAGCGCGTATAAAAGGAGCCGCCGACCGACCGTGAGGGACAGTAGAAATCGGAGTGATGACGCAAAAACTGGAATACGGCCGGTACGAGCATTAATAAACGCGTCGAAGACAAGTGCGGAAGGATACAACGTACCTCAGTGAAAGCGGAACAAGGACTACAAGGACATTTGCAAGGACTTTTATGCTCTACACAAGGAGCCAGAAGTAGTTCTAAGAGTTTGTGAAATATCATAAGTGCATAGAAGCATAGATAATACTCTAAGTTACAAAAGTTGTACGTTGTCTAAGTGCGGTTTCGTGACTGACTGAGGTCAAGCGTTACGAAAGACTTGCTATGAGGATACAACTTGCAAGGCGAATCCTTGCCATCCTCGTGTCGATTTAGTGAGCCTGGCGTAAGGCAATGTGAAGCGCACGTACACCAGCGAGTAGGAGTGCTATTGGTAGCTTCTTGCGGAGACAAGAGAGCCAATAGCGAAACCTGACGTAGCTGTCGTAGTGGGCAATAAAACCTAGTCCCGTAGGCGAGACTAAATCGATCGTTGACTTTCAGGAGAGCACATTGTAAGGTGTTCCAAAGGCAAGGGTAATAGTACCGTGAGGCTAGTCCAGCACGCAGCCAAACTAGGTTTAAGAAAATACAAGTGTATCAAACAGACAAATAGCATGCAAAATACAAATACATTATATAAACCAAAACCAAAACCACCTAGTGTTCTCAGTATCGCAGCGCCACAAATACAAATTTTTTGGCACGTACCCTCAGCACCGCAAGAGCTAGCCCAGCTTATATTCGGGACAACCGAAGGTTCGATACAAAGTTTCGATCAGATTGATAAGGTATAAGGCATAGTTTAAGTACAAAAATTCGAAAAACAATAACATTGGAGTTTGGGAGGTACCCGAATTTAGGTCGAATCGGGTCCAGATTTGGTATGCATAATTTTTTACACGCCCTTATGTTTTGACCAAGTTTCGTTCTGATTGATTAGCTGTAAGGCATAGTTCCAGTAGAAAATTTTGAAAAAAAGGACATTTATGTATGGGAGGTACTCGAAGGAGAGGTCGAATCAGGTCCAGATTGATTAGTTTTAAGGCAAAGCTCCAGTACAAAAGTTCGAAATAAAATAACATAGTAGTTTGGGAGGAACCAAAAGGAGATGTTGGATCGGGTCTAGATTTGGTATGCATAATTTTTTACACGCCCTTTGTCTTGACCAAGTTTCGTTCAGATTGATTAGTTTTAAGGCCAAGCTCCAGTACAAAATTTTGAAAAAAAAGGACATTGGTGTATGGGAGGCACTCGAAGGAGAGGTCGAATCGGGTCCAGATTTGGTTTGCATAATTTTTTACTCGCCCTTGTGTTTGACCAAGTTTCGTTCAGATTGATAATGCTTAAGGCATAGCTCCAGTACAAAAGTTCGAAATAAAATAACAAAGGAGTATGGGAGGTACCCGAATGAGAGTTCGGATCGGGTCGAGATTTGGTATGCTTATTTTTATCACGCGCTGATGTCTTGACCAAGTTTCGTTCAGATTGATTAGTTTTAAGGCATAGCTCCAGTACAAAAGTTCGAAAAACACTAACATAGGAGTTTGGGAGGTACCCGAAGGAGAGGTCGCATCGGGTCCAGATTTGGTTTACATAAATTTTTTTACACTCCCTTGTGTTTTGACCAAGTTTCGTTCAGATTGATATGGTTTAAGCCATAGCTCCATTACAAAAGTTGAAATACAAAAAAATAGTAGTTTAGGAGGTACCCGAAGGAGATGTCGGTTCGGGTCCAGATTTTGTATGCATAATTTTTTACATGCCCTTATGTTTTCACCAAGTTTCGTTCAGATTGATTAGTTGTACGGCATAGATCCAGTAGAAAATTTGGAAAAAAAAGGACATTGATGTATGGGAGGTACTCGAAGGTGAGGTTGAACCAAGTCCAGATTTTATTTGCATAATTTTTTTACACAACCTTATGTTTTGACCAAGTTTCGCTCAGATTGATATGGTTTAAGGCATAGCTCTATTAGAAAATTTCGAAGAAAAAAGACATTGGTGTATGGGAGGCATTCGAAGGAGAGGTCGGATCAGGTCCAGATTTGATTTGCATAATTTTTTAACACACCCTTATGTTTTGATCAAGTTTCGCTCAGATTGATATGGTTTAAGCCATAGCTCCATTACAAAAGTTGAAATACAAAAAAATAGTAGTTTAGGAGGTACCCGAAGGAGATGTCGGTTCGGGTCCAGATTTGGTATGCCTAATTTTTAACACGCGCTTATGTCTTGACCAAGTTTCGTTCAGATTAAGAATGCAACTGTTCGTTACACGCCATTATGTTTTGACCAAGTTTCGTGCAAATTGATTAGTTTTAAGTTATAGCTCAAGTACAAAATTTCTAAAAAAAAAAAAGGTCATTGGTCTATGGGAGGTACTCGAAGGAGAGGTTGGATCGGGTCCAGATTTGGTATGCACTATTTTTTACACGCCCTTATGTTTTGACCAAGTTTCGTTCTTATTGATAAGTTTTAAGGCATAGCTCTATTAGAAAATTTCGATGAAAAATGACATTGGTGTATGGGAGGCATTCGAAGGAGAAGTCAGATCAGGTCCAGATTTGATTTGCATAATTTTTTAACACACCCTTATGTTTTGACCAAGTTTCGCTCAGATTGATGTGGTTTAAGGCATAGCTACAGTACAAAAGTTCGAAATACAATAACATAGTTGTTTGGGAAGTACCCGAATTAAGGTCGGATCGGGTCCAGAATTGGTATGCATAATTTTTACACGCCCTTATGTTTTGACCAAGTTTCGTTCAGATTGATTAGTTGTAAGGCATAGCTCCAGTACAAAATTTTGAAAAAAAAAAAACGACATTGGTGTATGGGATGTACCCTAAATAGTGGTCGGATCGGGTCCAGATTTAGATTGCAACATTTTGTTACACGCTCTTATGTCTTGTCCAAGTTTCGTTCATATTGATTAGTTTTAAGGCACAGCTCCAGTACAAAAGTTGGAAAAACAATAACATAGGAGTTTGGGAGGTACCCGAAGGCGAGGTCGGATCTGGTCCAGTTTTAGAATGCTTCATTTTTAACACGCGCTTATGTTCTGACAAAGTTTCGTTCAGATTGATTAGTTCTAAGGCATAGCTCTAGTACAAAAGTTCGAGCAAAAGGACATAGGTGTGTGGGATGTACCCGACGGAGTGGTCGAGTCGGGTCCAAATTAGGAATGCAACTTTTCGTTACACGCCCTTATGTTTTGAGCAAGCTTCGTTCAGATTGATTAGTTTTATGGCATGGCTTCAGTACAAAATTTCGAAAAACAATAGCATAGCAGTATGGGAGGTACCCGAAGAAGAGGTCGGATCGGGTCCAGATTTGGTAAGCATAATTTTTTACACGCCCTTATGTTTTGAGCAAGTTTCGCTCAGATTGATATGGTTTAAGGCATAGCTCCATTACAAAAGTTTGAAATACAATAACATAGTAGTTTGGGAGGTACCCGAAGGAGATGTCGGATCGGGTCCAGATTTGGTATGCATAATTTTTTTTTAGACTCCCTTTTTTTTTGACCAAGTTTCGTTCAGATTGATTTGTTTTATGGCATAGCTCTATTAGAAAATTTCGAAGAAAAAAGACATTGGTGTATGGGAGGCATTCGAAGGAGAGGTCGGATCAGGTCCAGATTTGATTTGCATAATTTTTTAACACACCCTTATGTTTTGATCAAGTTTCGCTCAGATTGATGTGGCTTAAGGCATAGCTCCAGTACAAAAGTTCGAAAAACAATAACATAGTTGTTTGGGAGGTACCCGAATTAAAGTCGGATCGGGTCCAGAATTGGTATGCATAATTTTTACACGCCCTTATGTTTTGACCAAGTTTCGTTCAGATTGATTAGTTTTAAGCCATAGCTCCAGTACAAAAGTTGGAAAAACAATAACATAGGAGTTTGGGAGGATCCCGAAGGCGAGGTCGGATCTGGTCCAGTTTTAGTATGCATAATTTTTAACACGCGCTTATGTTTTGACAAAGTTTCGTTCAGATTGATTAGTTCTAAGGCATAGCTCTAGTACAAAAGTTCGAGCAAAAGGACATAGGTGTGTGGGATGTACCCGACGGAGTGGTCGAGTCGGGTCCAAATTAGGAATGCAACGTTTCGTTAAACGCCCTTATGTTTTGAGCAAGTTTCGTTCAGAATGATTAGTTTTAAGGCATGGCTTCAGTACAAAATTTCAAAAAACAATAACATAGCAGTATGGGAGGTACCCGAAGAAGAGGTCGGATTGGGTCCAGATTTGGTAAGCATAATTTTTTACACGCCCTTATGTTTTGAGCAAGTTTCGCTCAGATTGATATGGTTTAAGGCATAGCTCCATTACAAAAGTTTGAAGTACAATAACATAGTAGTTTGGGAGGAACCCGAAGGAGATGTCGGATCGGGTCCAGATTTGGTATGCTTAATTTTTAACACGCGCTTAAGTCTTGACCAATTTTCGTTCAGATTAAGAATGTAACTTTTCTGTACCCGCTTTTATGTTTTGACCAAGTTTCGTGCAAATTTATTAGTTTTAAGTTATAGCTCCAGTACAAAAGTTCGAAAAACATTAACATAGGAGTTTGGGAGGTACCAAAAGGAGTGGTCGGATCAGGTCCAGATTTGCTATGCATAATTTTTTTACACGCGCTCATGTCTTGACAAAGCTGTGCTCAAATTGATAAGTTTTAAGGCATGGCTTCAGTACAAAATTTCAAAAAAAAAAAAAAAAGGACATTGGTGTATGGGAGGTACTCGAAGGAGAGGTTGGATCGGGTCCAGATTTGGTATGCATAATTTTTTTTTAGACGCCCTAATTTTTTGACCAAGTTTCGTTCAGATTGATTTGTTTTAAGGCATAGCTCTATTAGAAAATTTCGAAGAAAAAAGACATTGGTGTATGGGAGGCATTCGAAGGAGAGGTTGGACCAGGTCCAGATTTGATTTGCATAATTTTGTACACACCCTTATATTTGACCAAGTTTCGCTCAGATTGATATGAATTAAGGCATAGCTCCATTACAAAAGTTTGAAATACAATAACATATTAGTTTGGGAGGTACCCGAAGGAGAGTTCGGATCGGGTCCAGATTTTGTATGCTTAATTTTTAACACGCGCTTATGTCTTGACCAAGTTTCGTTCAGATTGATTAGTTTTAAGACATAGGTTGGAACAGGTCCAGATTTGATTTGCATAATTTTTTACACACCCTTATGTTTTGACAGAGTTTCGCTCAGATTGACATGGTTTAAGGCATATCTCCATTACAAAGGTTTGAAATACAATAACATAGTAGTCTGGGAGGTGCCCGAAGGAGATTTCGGAACGGTCAAGATTTGGTATGCATAATTTTTTACACGCCCTTATGTTAAGACCAAGTTTCGATCAGATTGATTATTTTTAAGGCATAACTCCAGTAGAAAATGTTGAAAAAAAATGACATTGATGTATGGGAGGAACTCGAAGGAGAGGTTGGACCAGGTCCAGATTTGATTTGCATAATTTTTTTATACACCCTTATGTCTTGACAAAGTTTCGTTCAGATTGAGTAATTTTAAGGCATAGCTCCATTAGAAAATTTCGAAGAAAAAGACATTGATGTATGGAAGGCATTCGAAGGAGATGTCGGATCGGGTCCAGATTTGGTATGCATAATTTAAAAAACGCCCTATGTCTTGACAAAGTTGTGAGGAGCTGTGAATGCTTCTCACAAAAGTAGTATAGCTCGGCTGGTTTGTTTTATATTTGTAAATAATAAATATAGATTTGTTTGGTATGTGTATACATATATATATATATTTGTAAATATATACAAATGTAAACAAAGCCGGCGCCCGAAATACGTACAAGGAGACAGGCCGCGGCCGGACCTGAGTCGCGGCGAATTCGCATGATGTCTCGCTCTGACTCCTGGTGTCAGCGCTTAGGTACGTGTCTCGCAGCTAGGATGGCTGGACACGTACCGTTTATGTGGAGGACAAAGAGCCGTTGGTGTGTGAGCAGTACGATCACCGTTTATAGTGATCGCTGTCATACCAACGGCAGGCGTTAGTCGATACGGCCAGGCACCGTTGTTGCTAGGTGCCAAAACGGCCATCACGCCACCTTTGCCCTTCCGTTGACATTGGCGCTGCCAGGCCCCGGTCCAGCGAGGTAGCAGCGCGTATAAAAGGAGCCGCCGACCGACCGTGAGGGACAGTAGAAATCGGAGTGATGACGCAAAAACTGGAATACGGCCGGTACGAGTATTAATAAACGCGTCGAAGACAAGTGCGGAAGGATACAACGTACCTCAGTGAAAGCGGAACAAGGACTACAAGGACATTTGCAAGGACTTTTATGCTCTACACAAGGAGCCAGAAGTAGTTCTAAGAGTTTGTGAAATATCATAAGTGCATAGAAGCATAGATAATACTCTAAGTTACAAAAGTTGTACGTTGTCTAAGTGCGGTTTCGTGACTGACTGAGGTCAAGCGTTACGAAAGACTTGCTATGAGGATACAACTTGCAAGGCGAATCCTTGCCATCCTCGTGTCGATTTAGTGAGCCTGGCGTAAGGCAATGTGAAGCGCACGTACACCAGCGAGTAGGAGTGCTATTGGTAGCTTCTTGCGGAGACAAGAGAGCCAATAGCGAAACCTGACGTAGCTGTCGTAGTGGGCAATAAAACCTAGTCCCGTAGGCGAGACTAAATCGATCGTTGACTTTCAGGAGAGCACATTGTAAGGTGTTCCAAAGGCAAGGGTAATAGTACCGTGAGGCTAGTCCAGCACGCAGCCAAACTAGGTTTAAGAAAATACAAGTGTATCAAACAGACAAATAGCATGCAAAATACAAATACATTATATAAACCAAAACCAAAACCACCTAGTGTTCTCAGTATCGCAGCGCCACAAATACAAATTTTTTGGCACGTACCCTCAGCACCGCAAGAGCTAGCCCAGCTTATATTCGGGACAACCGAAGGTTCGATACAAAGTTTCGATCAGATTGATAAGGTATAAGGCATAGTTTAAGTACAAAAATTCGAAAAACAATAACATTGGAGTTTGGGAGGTACCCGAATTTAGGTCGAATCGGGTCCAGATTTGGTATGCATAATTTTTTACACGCCCTTATGTTTTGACCAAGTTTCGTTCTGATTGATTAGCTGTAAGGCATAGTTCCAGTAGAAAATTTTGAAAAAAGGACATTTATGTATGGGAGGTACTCGAAGGAGAGGTCGAATCAGGTCCAGATTGATTAGTTTTAAGGCAAAGCTCCAGTACAAAAGTTCGAAATAAAATAACATAGTAGTTTGGGAGGAACCAAAAGGAGATGTTGGATCGGGTCTAGATTTGGTATGCATAATTTTTTACACGCCCTTTGTCTTGACCAAGTTTCGTTCAGATTGATTAGTTTTAAGGCCAAGCTCCAGTACAAAATTTTGAAAAAAAAGGACATTGGTGTATGGGAGGCACTCGAAGGAGAGGTCGAATCGGGTCCAGATTTGGTTTGCATAATTTTTTACTCGCCCTTGTGTTTGACCAAGTTTCGTTCAGATTGATAATGCTTAAGGCATAGCTCCAGTACAAAAAGTTCGAAAAAAAATAACAAAGGAGTATGGGAGGTACCCGAATGAGAGTTCGGATCGGGTCGAGATTTGGTATGCTTATTTTTATCACGCGCTGATGTCTTGACCAAGTTTCGTTCAGATTGATTAGTTTTAAGGCATAGCTCCAGTACAAAAGTTCGAAAAACACTAACATAGGAGTTTGGGAGGTACCCGAAGGAGAGGTCGCATCGGGTCCAGATTTGGTTTACATAAATTTTTTTACACTCCCTTGTGTTTTGACCAAGTTTCGTTCAGATTGAAAAGGTATAAGGCATTTTAAGTACAAAAATTCTAAATACAATAACAGAATAGTTTGGAAGGTTCCCGAATTTAGGTCGAATCGGGTCCAGATTTGGTATGCATAATTTTTCACACGCCCTTATGTCTTGACCAAGTTTCGTTCAGATTGATTAGTTGTACGGCATAGCTCCAGTAGAAAATTTGGAAAGAAAAAGGACATTGATGTATGGGAGGTACTCGAAGGTGAGGTTGAACCAAGTCCAGATTTTATGTGCATAATTTTTTTACACAACCTTATGTTTTGACCAAGTTTCGCTCAGATTGATATCGTTTAAGGCATAGCTCCACAAGAAAAGTTTGAAATACAATAACATAGTAGTTTGGGAGGTGCTCGAAGGAGATGTCGGATCAGGTCGAGATTTGGTATGCATAATTTTTAACACGCCCTTATATTATGACCACGTTTCGTTCAGATTAATTAGTTTTAAGTCATGGCTCCAGTACAAAATTTCGAAAAACAATAATAAAGCAGTTTGGAAGGGACCAAAAGGAGAGGTCGGATCTGGTCCAGATTTTTTTAGCTTAATTTTTAACACGCGCTTATGTCTTGACAAAGTTTTGTTCAGATAGATTAGTTTTAAGGCAAAGCTCCAGTACAAAAGTTCGAAATACCATAACATAGTAGTTTGGGAGGTACCAAAAGGAGAGGTCGAATCAGGTCCAGATTTGGTATGCATAATATTTTTACACCCTCTTATGCCTTGACCAAGTTTCGTTCAAATTGATAAGGTTTAAGGCATAGCTCCAGTACAAAAGTTCGAAAAACAAGATCAAAGTAAATTGGGAGCTACCCGAAGGAGAGGTCGAACCAGGTCCAGATTTGATATGCATAATTTTTTTACCCATGTGTTTTGACCAAGTTTTGTTCAGATTTATTTGTTTTAAGGCATAGCTCCAGTCTAAATTTCAGAAAGAAACAAGTAAAAACGTTGCAGTCGGACGCAACCGACTGCGAAATACTTTGATACCAGTAAAAGAACGGTTGATAAGGGAGAATGCAGGGGCGAAGGGAGTGGGCCATGTGGTAAACATCGCCAGCTATCATTTTACCAAATTTGGTGGCTTTAGCTCAAAATCTGTGGAAGATAACTTAACTCCCAAATTTAAAAGGTGGGCGGCAGAGGTAGGCGTGCATCCAAATTTTTGATGCAGACCTTTTGTAGTGTTCACCATATATCTTCCTACCAAATTTGGTGACTCTAGCTCAAAAAATGTGAAAACTATAGGCGTTTCCAATTTCAAGTAGAAGGGGGATGGGGGTGGAATCAGGGGGCGTGGCATCCAAGTTTTGATGGGGAACGTCAGTACATATCTTGACACAAAATTTGGTGGCTCTAGCTCAAAAAATGTGAAAACTATCGGCGTTTCCAATTTCACGGAGAAGGGGGGATGGGGGCGGAATTAGGGGCGTGGCATCCAAAATTTTGATGCATTTCTTTGGGAAACGTCAATATCTATCTTGACACAAAATTTGATGGCTCTAGCCCAAAAAATGTGAAAGCTATAGGCGTTTCCAATTTCATGGAGAAGGGGGGGGATGGGGGCGAAATCAGGGGGCGTGGCATCCAAAATTTTGATGCATAATTTTGGGGAACGTCAATATCTATCTTGCCACAAAATTTGGTGGCTCTAGCCCAAAAAATGTGAAAACTATAGTCGTTTCCAATTTCAAGGAGCAGGGATGATGGGGGCGGAAGGAGTGGGCGTGGCATCCAAAATTTTGATGCAGTTTTTTCAGGGACATGACTAGCTATCTGCGTGCAAATTTGGTAACTCTAGCTGTAAGTATGTGAGAAATATTTGGTTTTATCGGTTTTTAGTTGTCGAATTTATCGATTTCCCAGCCTCCTAGTAGGCGTTGCACCCCAATCTTGACACTTTATCTGTACCGTCTATAGATAAACATAATTGCAAAGTTTCAAGTCTCTAGCTTTACGGGTGTCGAAAAAAGTTGCATTCATACAGACGGACAGACGGACAGACAGACACCATGACGGACATTGCACAAAACCAATATACTATGAGACCTTCGGTATCAAAGTATAATAAGGGTGTGTTAAATAATTCTGCATACCAAATCTAGACCACATCCGGCACGAACTGGAATGAGCTCACTCCGACTCATCTATATATATAAAGCAGCTTGTCCTGTCTGACGGCTGACGGCTGATTGTTGACCTATCCACAGCCTTAACGAAAAAATCTGGAGGGCTTAAAACTGTTCCAAATATTCCATGCGGGTTGTTAGTGAGCAAAATTTAATGACTTTTATATATGACCACTCCTTCAGGTACCTCCCGTACACCTATGTCCATTTTTTTCGAACTTTTGTACTGGAGCTATGCCTTAAAACTAATCAATCTGAACGAAACTTGGTTAAAGCGAAAGGGTGTGTAAAATAATTATGCGTACCAAATCTAGACCACATCCGGCACGAATACTGGAATGAGCTCACTCCGACTCATTTTTATATATATAAAACAGTTTGTCCTGTCTAACGGCTGACGGCTGATTGTTGACATATCCACAACCTTGACGAAAAAAGCTGGAGGTATGAAAACTGTTCCAAATATTCCATGCGGGTTGTTAGTGAGCAAAATTGAATGATTTTCATATTTGACCACTCCTTCAGGTACCTCCCCAACACCTATGTCCTTTTTTTTTCGAACTTTTGTACTGCAGCTATGCCTTAAAAATAATCCATCTGAACGAAACTTGGTTAAAACATATGGGTGTGTAAAATAATTCTGCATACCAAATCTGGACCCGATCCGACCTCTCCTTCGGGTACCTCCCGAACACCTATGCCCTTTTTTTTCGAACTTTTGTACTGTGAGGAGCTGTGAATGCTTCTCACAAAAGTAGTATAGCTCGGCTGGTTTGTTATATATTTGTTTAAGACAAATATATATATGATGGGTATGTGTATACATATATATATATATTTGTAAATATGTACAACTGTCAAAAAAAGCCGGCGCCCGAAACACGTACAAGGAGACAGGCCGCGGCCGGACCTGAGTCGCGGCGATTTTGCATGCTGTCTCGCTCTGACGCCTGGTGTCAGCGCTTAGGTACGTGTCTCGCATCTAGGATGGCTGGACACGTACCGTTTATGTGGATTACAAAGAGCCGTTGGTGTGTGAGCAGTACGATCACCGTTTATAGTGATCGCTGTCATACCAACGGCAGGCGTGAGTCGATACGGCCAGGCACCGTTGTTGCTAAGTGCCAAGACGACTATCACGCCACCTTTGCCCTTCCGTTGACATTGGCGCTGACAGGCCCCGGTCCAGCGAGGTAGCAGCGCGTATAAAAGGAGCCGCCGACCGACCGCGAGTGACAGTAGAAATCGGAGTGATTTCGCGAAAACTGAAATACGGCCGGTACGAGTATTAATAAACGCGTCGAAGACAAGTGCGGAAGGATACAACGTACCTCAGTGAAAGTGGAACAAGGACTACAAGGACATTTGCAAGGAATTTTATGCTCTACACAAGGAGCCAGAAGTAGTTCTAAGAGTTTGTGAAATATCATAAGTGCATAGAAGCATAGATAATACTCTAAGTTACAAAAGTTGTACGTTGTCTGAGTGCGATTTCGTGACTGACTGAGGTCAAGCGTTACGAAAGACTTGCTCTGAGGATACAACTTGCAAGGCGAATCCTTGCCATCCTCGTGTCGATTTAGTGAGCCTGGCGTAAGGCAAGGTGAAGCGCACGTACACCAGCGAGTAGGAGTGCTATTGGTAGCGTCTTGCGGAGACAAGAGAGCCGATAGCAAAACATGGCGTAGCTGGCGTAGTGGGCAATAAAATCTAGTCCCGTAGGCGAGACTCAATCGATCGTTGACTGCCAGGAGAGCACATTGTAAGGTGTTCCAAAGGCAAGGGTAATAGTACCGTGAGGCTAGTCCAGCACGCAGCCAAACTAGGTTTAAGAAAATACAAGTGTATCAAACAGACAAATAGCATGCAAAATACAAATACATTATATAAACCAAAACCAAAACCACCTAGTGTTCTCAGTATCGCAGCGCCACAAATACAAATTTGTTGGCACGTACCCTCAGCACCGCAAGAGCTAGCCCAGCTTATATTCGGCACAACCGAAGGTTCGATACAAAGTTTCGATCAGATTGATAAGGTATAAGGCATAGTTTAAGTACAAAAATTCGAAAAACAATAACATTGGAGTTTGGGAGGTACCCGAATTTAGGTCGAATCGGGTCCAGATTTGGTATGCATAATTTTTTACACGCCCTTAAGTTTTGACCAAGTTTCGTTCTGATTGATTAGCTGTAAGGCATAGTTCCAGTAGAAAATTTTGAAAAAAAGGACATTGGTGTATGGGAGGTACTCGAAGGAGAGGTCGAATCAGGTCCAGATTGATTAGTTTTAAGGCATAGCTCCAGTACAAAAGTTCGAAAGAAAATAACACAGTAGTTTGGGAGGTACCAAAAGGAGATATTGGATCGGGTCTAGATTTGGTATGCATAATTTTTTACACGCCCTTTGTCTTGACCAAGTTTCGTTCAGATTGATTAGTTTTAAGGCCAAGCTCCAGTACAAAATTTTGAAAAAAAAGGACATTGGTGTATGGTAGGCACTCGAAGGAGAGGACGGATCGGGTCCATATTTCGTTTTCATAATTTTTTACACGCCCTTGTGTTTTGACCAAGTTTCGTTCAGATTGATAAGGTTTGATGCATAGCTCCAGTACAAAAGTTCGAAAAACAATAACAAAGGAGTATGGGAGGTACCCGAAGGAGAGTTCGGATCGGGTCCAGATTTGGTATGCTTAATTTTATCACGCCCTTGTGTTTTGACCAAGTTTCGTTCAGATTGATTAGTTTTAAGGCATAGCTATAGCACAAGAGTTCGAAAAACGAAGACGTTAATGTATGGGATGTACCCTACAGAGTGGTCGGATCAGGTCCAGATTTGGAATGCAACATTTTGTTACACGCCCTTATGTCTTGACCAAGTTTCGTTCAGATTGATTAAGTTTTAAGGCATAGCTCCAGTACAAAAGTTCGCAAAACAATAACATAGGAGTTTGGGAGGTTACAGAAGGAATGGTCGCATCGGGTCCAGATTTGGTTTACATAATATTTCTTACACTCCCTTGTGTTTTGACCAAGTTTCGCTCAGATTGATATGGTTTGAGCCATAGCTCCATTACAAAAGTTTGAAATACAAAAAAATAGTAGTTTTGGAGGTACCCGAAGGAGATGTCGGATCGGGTCCAGATTTGATTTGCATAATTTTAAGTCATGGCTCCAGTACAAAATTTCGAAAAACAATAATAAAGCAGTTTGGAAGGAACCAAAAGGAGAGGTCGGATCTGGTCCAGATTTGGTTAGCTTAGTTTTTAACACGCGCTTATGTCTTGACAAAGTTTTGTTCAGCTAGATTAGTTTTAAGGCATGGCTCCAGTACAAAAGTTTGAAATACCATAACATAGTAGTTTGGGAGGTACCAAAAGGAGAGGTCAAATCAGGTCCAGATTTGGTATGCATAATATTTTACACGCCCTTATGTTTTGACCAAGTTTCGTTCAGACTGATTAGTTTTAAGGCATAGCTCCAGTACAAAATTTTGAAAAAAAAAATTACATTGGTGTATGGGAGGCACTCGAAGGAGATGTCGGATCGGGTCCAGATTTTGTTTGCATAATTGTTTTTCACACCCTTATGTCTTGACCAAGTTTCATTCAGATTTATATGGCTTAAGGCATTGCTCCAGTACAAAGGATCGAAGTAAAATAACATAGTAGTTTGGGAGGTTCCCGAATTTTGGTCCAATCGGGTCCAGATTTGGTATGCACAATATTTTACACGCCCTTATGTTTTGACCAAGTTTCGTTCAGATTGATATGGTTTAAGGCATAGTTCCATTACAAAAGTTTAAGATACAATAACATAGTAGTTGGGGAGGTGCCCGAAGGAGATGTCGGATCGGGTCCAGATTTGGTGTGCAAAATATTTTTACACGCTCTTATGTCTTGACCAAGTTTCGTTCAAATTGATAAGGTTTAAGGCATAGCTCCAGTACAAAAGTTCGAAAAACAAGATCAAAGGAAATAGGGAGCTACCCGAAGGAGAGGTCGAATCAGGTTCAGATTTGGTATGCATAATTTTTTTACACGCCCTTGTGTTTTGACCAAGTTTTGTTCAGATTTATTTTTTTTAAGGTATAGCTCCAGTCTAAATTTCAGAATGAAAAAATACATTGGTGTATGGGAGGCACTCGAAGGAGAGGACGGATCGGTTCCAGATTAGGCTTGCAGAATTTTTTACATGCCCTTGTGTTTTGACCAAGTTTTGTTCAGATTGATTAGTTTTAAGACATTGCTCTACTACAAAATTTCGAAAAACAATAACAAAGGAGTTTGGGGGGTACCCGAAGGAGAGGTCGCATCGGGTCCAGATTTGTTTAACATCATTTTTTTACACTCCCTTGTGTTTTGACCAAGTTTCGTTCAGATTGATTAGTTTTAAGGCATAGCTCCAGTACAAAATTTCGGAAAAAAAGGACATTGGTGTATGGGAGGCACTCGAGGGAGAGGACGGATCGGGTCCAGATTTGGTTTTCATAATTTTTCACACGCCCTTGTGTTTATACCAAGTTTTGTTCAGATTGATTAGTTTTAAGACATAGCTCAAGTACAAAAGTTCGAAAGAAAGGACATTGGTGTATGTGATATACCGTACAGAGTGGTCGGATCGGGTCCAGATTTGGAATGCAACATTTTGTTACACGCCCTTAAGTCTTGACCAAGTTTCGTTCAGATTGATTAGTTTTAAGGCATAGCTCCAGTACAAAATTTCGGAAAAAAGGACATTGTTGTATTGGAGGCACTCGAAGGAAAGGACGGATCGGGTCCAGGTTTGGTTTGCATAATTTTTTACTCGCCCTTGTGTTTTGACCAAGTTTCGTTCAGATTGATAATGCTTAAGGCATAGCTCCAGTACAAAAGTTCGAAAAACAATAACAAAGGAGTATGGGAGGTACCCGAAGGAGAGTTCGGATCGGGTCGAGATTTGGTATGCTTAATTTTATCACGCGCTTATGTCTTGACCAAGTTTTGTTCAGATTGATTAGATTTAAGGCATAGCTCCAGTACAAAAGTTCGAAAAACACTAACATAGGAGTTTGGGAGGTACCCGAAGGAGAGGGTCCAGATTTGGTTTACATAAATTTTTTTACACTCCCTTGTGTTTTGACCAAGTTTCGTTCAGATTGAAAAGGTATGAGGCATTTTAAGTACAAAAATTCTAAATACAATAACAGAGTAGTTTGGAAGGTACCAGAATTTAGGTCGAATCGGGTCCAGATTTGGTATGCATAATTTTTTACACGCTCTTATGTCTTGACCAAGTTTCGTTCAGATTAAGAATGCAACTGTTCGTTACACGCCATTATGTTTTGACCAAGTTTCGTGCAAATTGATTAGTTTTAAGTTATAGCTCCAGTACAAAAGTTCGAAAAACATTAACATAGGAGTTTGGGAGGTACCATAAGGAGTGGTCGGATAAGGTCCAGATTTGCTATGCATAATTTTTTTACACGCCCTCATGTCTTGACAAAGCTGTGCTCAAATTGATAAGTTTTAAGGCATGGCTCCAGTACAAAATTTCAAAAAAAAAAAGGACATTGGTGTATGGGAGGTACTCGAAGGAGAGGTTGGATCGGGTCCAGATTTGGTATGCATAATATTTTTTTAGACGTCCTTATTTTTCGACCAAGTTTCGTTCAGATTGATTTGTTTTAAGGCATAGCTTAATTAGAAAATTTCGAAGAAAAAAGACATTTTTGTATGGGAGGCATTCGAAGGAGAGGTCGGATCAGGTCCAGATTTGATTTGCATAATTTTTTAACACACCCTTATGGTTTGATCAAGTTTCGCTCAGATTGATGTGGTTTAAGGCATAGCTCCAGTACAAAAGTTCGAAATACAATAACATAGTTGTTTGGGAAGTACCCGAATTAAGGTCGGATCGGGTCCAGAATTGGTATGCATAATTTTTACACGCCCTTATGTTTTGACCAAGTTTCGTTCAGATCGATTAGTTTTGAGGCATAGCTCCAGTACAAAAGTTGGAAAAAAAAGGACATTGGAGTTTGGGAGGTTCCCGAAGGCGAGGTCGGATCTGGTCCAGTTTTAGTATGCATAATTTTTAACACGCGCTTATGTTTTGACAAAGTTTCGTTCAGATTGATTAGTTCTAAGGCATAGCTCTAGTACAAAAGTTCGAGCAAAAGGACATAGGTGTGTGGGATGTACCCGACGGAGTGGTCGAGTCGGGTCCAAATTAGGAATGCAACTTTTCGTTAAACGCCCTTATGTTTTGAGCAAGCTTCGTTCAGATTGATTAGTTTTATGGCATGGCTTCAGTACAAAATTTCGAAAAACAATAACATAGCAGTATGGGAGGTACCCGAAGAAGAGGTCGGATCGGGTCCAGATTTGGTATGCATAATTTTTTACACGACCTTATGTTTTGAGCAAGTTTCGCTCAGATTGATATGGTTTAAGGCATAGCTCCATTACAAAAGTTTGAAGTACAATAACATAGTAGTTTGGGAGGTACCCGAAGGAGATGTCGGATCGGGTCCAGATTTGGTATGCTCAATTTTTAACACGCGCTTATGTCTTGACCAAGTTTCGTTCAGATTAGGAATGCAACTTTTCTGTACCCGCCCTTATGTTTTGACCAAGTTTCGTGCAAATTTTTAGTTTTAAGTTATAGCTCCAGTACAAAAGTTCGAAAAACATTAACATAGGAGTTTGGGAGGTACCAAAAGGAGTGGTCGGATCAGGTCCAGATTGGCTATGCATAATATTTTACATGCCTTTATGTTTTGACCAAGTTTCGTTCAGATTGATTAGTTTTAACCCTTTGTTTGGCCGTGATGCATATCTGCAACATACCGTTTGAATTCAACTATTTCATAATGTATAGTATATCAAGAAAGTGACATGTGTTAATATGATGTTATACTGCAACAAGCCTCTTATTATTTGTATGATATGGATATGGATGATATGTGTTTTCACAACATATGTTTACTTTTCCCGCCAATTTTGTGAAATACGCACATGACCTCTGTCCCAAACTTTGAATTACAAATATTTCTTAATTTACAAGTTATTTGTTTAAACAAAACTTCACAATTGAATAGGTATTTATATTAAAAATGCGTGTGCAGTCGAGTTATTATGTTTATTATTGTATGTTACGTGAAAATAGTAAGAATCGTTGTGTTGCAGATATACATAAAACTGCTTTTCTGAGTTGATTACTGAAGTCTCTGTTTTGATGTATATATGCAACATACATGTGTTTGTGTTTATTATTATGTTATGTGTTATGTGTTTTTATTTATAACTATTTGGAAATTGTTGTCTTTGTTGTCTGTGATATATGTTCATCTATGGGGACCACAATTTTTTTATTTTTTCAAATGGTATTTACTATTTTATAACATAGGAAAAATGTCAGGAAAAGGGTTAACGCCTTCGCAAATAGAAAGCTTTTTCAACAGTGTGGATAGCGAGGATGATCTCGAATTTTCTGCTGATGACGAAAGCGTTATTATCCAGATAAGGAAGATTTGGATACCACAGATGACGAAGATTTGGAAAATCTAGTTGAACGCCCTAGCGACTTGAATGTTTTAAGCCAGGATGTCAACGATGTTGAGACATCTGACACGGATGTAACGGGCACGGTATATAGCACTACTTCTAGCAAAAACGACCTAAAATGGAATTTGCTATGGAGACAACGCAGTTTGATTTTGAATGAGAACCAACTTCAGCTGCTCACGAGCACTGCATTGCCTCCAGAACAAATGGAGCTGTCGCAGCCTATACAATTTTTTTCGTATCTGTTTCCAAAAAAAATCAGCAACGCAGGGCTGTGTTCTGAAGGCAAATGGATATCCTGGAAAAGTTTTAAGCTCATCAGAATTTCGGCTTGATATCGCAGAAGTGCTAACAAAAGTTGACACTATATCAAAGTTGGGTAAACGAAGCTCTGCCATTGAAAATGAATTGAAGCTAAAGAAACAGAGAGGTCCAACTCAGCGCGTACCAAATCAAATGGTACGACAGGATCAGGTTGGACATTGGCCACTTTGGGCAGACAAAAGAATAAGGTGCAAGAATCTAAACTGTGCAGGATATTCTCATGTCATGTGCAACAAATGTGGAGTAGCTTTATGCTTCAAGAAAAGAAATAACTGTTTAAAAAATTTACACCTAAATTAAACGTTAATTTGAGCGCTTCATAGCAAATATTATAATAAAATTTAAGTTATATCGATGTGAACTGAGTACTGAAACTATTGAATATATTATGAATTCAAATATTTTGTTAACTGCACCTAAAACATTACAAATAAAGTCATTTACGCTAAATAAATTTTTTGTTTATATAAAATTTAATTTAGAGCCCAAGCATACTTGATGCATTTATGCAACATTCTCGAAGGAGAGGTTGGACCAGGTCCAGATTTGATTTGCATAATTTTGTACACACCCTTATATTTGACCAAGTTTCGCTCAGATTGATATGAATTAAGGCATAGCTCCATTACAAAAGTTTGAAATACAATAACATATTAGTTTGGGAGGTACCCGAAGGAGAGTTCGGATCGGGTCCAGATTTTGTATGCTTAATTTTTAACACGCGCTTATGTCTTGACCAAGTTTCGTTCAGATTGATTAGTTTTAAGACATAGGTTGGAACAGGTCCAGATTTGATTTGCATAATTTTTTACACACCCTTATGTTTTGACAGAGTTTCGCTCAGATTGACATGGTTTTAGGCATATCTCCATTACAAAGGTTTGAAATACAATAACATAGTAGTCTGGGAGGTGCTCGAAGGAGATTTCGGAACGGTCAAGATTTGGTATGCATAATTTTTTACACGCCCTTATGTTAAGACCAAGTTTCGATCAGATTGATTATTTTTAAGGCATAACTCCAGTAGAAAATGTTGAAAAAGAAGGACATTGATGTATGGGAGGTACTCGAAGGAGAGGTTGGACCAGGTCCAGATTTGATTTGCATAATTTTTTTATACACCCTTATGTCTTGAGAAAGTTTCGTTCAGATTGATTAATTTTAAAGCATAGCTCCATTAGAAAATTTCGAAGAAAAAAGACATTGATGTATGGAAGGCATTCGAAGGAGATGTCGGATCGGGTCCAGATTTGGTATGCATAATTTAAAAAACGCCCTTTGTGTTGACCAAGTTGTGAGGAGCTGTGAATGCTTCTCACAAAAGTAGTATAGCTCGGCTGGTTTGTTTTATATTTGTAAATAACAAATATAAATTTGTTTGGTATGTGTATACATAGATATATATATATATTTGTAAATATATACAAATGTAAACAAAGCCGGCGCCCGAAATACGTACAAGGAGACAGGCCGCGGTCGGACCTGAGTCGCGGCGAATTCGCATGATGTCTCGCTCTGACTCCTGGTGTCAGCGCTTAGGTACGTGTCTCGCAGCTAGGATGGCTGGACACGTACCGTTTATGTGGAGGACAAAGAGCCGTTGGTGTGTGAGCAGTACGATCACCGTTTATAGTGATCGCTGTCATACCAACGGCAGGCGTGAGTCGATACGGCCAGGCACCGTTGTTGCTAGGTGCCAAAACGGCCATCACGCCACCTTTGCCCTTCCGTTGACATTGGCGCTGACAGGCCCCGGTCCAGCGAGGTAGCAACGCGTATAAAAGGAGCCGCCGACCGACCGCGAGGGACAGTAGAAATCGGAGTGATTTCGCGAAAACTGAAATACGGCCGGTACGAGTATTAATAAACGCGTCGAAGACAAGTGCGGAAGGATACAACGTACCTCAGTGAAAGCGGAACAAGGACTACAAGGACATTTGCAAGGAATTTTATGCTCTACACAAGGAGCCAGAAGTAGTTCTAAGAGTTTGTGAAATATCATAAGTGCATAGAAGCATAGATAATACTCTAAGTTACAAAAGTTGTACGTTGTCTAAGTGCGGTTTCGTGACTGACTGAGGTCAAGCGTTACGAAAGACTTGCTATGAGGATACAACTTGCAAGGCGAATCCTTGCCATCCTCGTGTCGATTTAGTGAGCCTGGCGTAAGGCAATGTGAAGCGCACGTACACCAGCGAGTAGGAGTGCTATTGGTAGCTTCTTGCGGAGACAAGAGATCCAATAGCGAAACCTGACGTAGCTGTCGTAGTGGGAAATAAAACCTAGTCCCGTAGGCGAGACTAAATCGATCGTTGACTTTCAGGAGAGCACATTGTAAGGTGTTCCAAAGGCAAGGGTAATAGTACCGTGAGGCTAGTCCAGCACGCAGCCAAACTAGGTTTAAGAAAATACAAGTGTATCAAACAGACAAATAGCATGCAAAATACAAATACATTATATAAACCAAAACCAAAACCACCTAGTGTTCTCAGTATCGCAGCGCCACAAATACAAATTTGTTGGCACGTACCCTCAGCACCGCAAGAGCTAGCCCAGCTTATATTCGGCACAACCGAAGGTTCGATACAAAGTTTCGATCAGATTGATAAGGTATAAGGCATAGTTTAAGTACAAAAATTCGAAAAACAATAACATTGGAGTTTGGGAGGTACCCGAATTTAGGTCGAATCGGGTCCAGATTTGGTATGCATAATTTTTTACACGCCCTTAAGTTTTGACCAAGTTTCGTTCTGATTGATTAGCTGTAAGGCATAGTTCCAGTAGAAAATTTTGAAAAAAAGGACATTTATGTATGGGAGGTACTCGAAGGAGAGGTCGAATCAGGTCCTGATTGATTAGTTTTAAGGCAAAGCTCCAGTACAAAATTTTGAAAAAAAAGGACATTGGGAGGCACTCGAAGGAGAGGTCGCATCGGGTCCAGATTAGGTTTACATAATTTTTTACACGCCCTTTGTCTTGACCAAGTTTCGTTCAGATTGATTAGCTTTAAGGCCAAGCTCCAGTACAAAATTTTGAAAAAAAAGGACATTGGGAGGCACTCGAAGGAGAGGTCGCATCGGGTCCAGATTTGGTTTACATAAATTTTTTACACTCCCTTTTGTTTTGACCAAGTTTCGTTCAGATTGAAAAGGTATAAGGCATTTTAAGTACAAAAATTCTAAATACAATAACAGAGTAGTTTGGAAGGTACCCGAATTTAGGTCGAATCGGGTCCAGATTTGGTATGCATAATTTTTTTTTAGACGCCCTTATTTTTTTGACGAAGTGTCGTTCAGATTGATTTGTTTTATGGCATAGCTCTATTAGAAAATTTCGAAGAAAAAAGACATTGGTGTATGGGAGGCATTCGAAGGAGAGGTCGGATCAGGTCCAGATTTGATTTGCATAATTTTTTAGCACACCCTTATGTTTTGATCAAGTTTCGGTCAGATTGATATGGTTTAAGCCATAGCTCCATTACAAAAGTTTGAAATACAAAAAAATAGTAGTTTTGGAGGTACCCGAAGGAGATGTCGGTTCGAGTCCAGATTTGATTTGCATAAATTTTTTACAAAACTTTATGTTTTGACCAAGTTTCGCTCAGATTGATTTGGTTTAAGGCATAGCTCCATAAGAAAAGTTTGAAATACAATAACATAGTAGTTTGGGAGGTGCTCGAAGGAGAGGTCGGATCGGGTCCAGATTTGTTTTGCATAATTTTTTACACGTCCTTATGCTATGACCACGTTTCGTTCAGATTGATTAGTTTTAAGTCATGGCTCCAGTACAAAATTTCGAAAAACAATAATAAAGCAGTTTGGAAGGAACCAAAAGGAGAGGTCGGATCTGGTCCAGATATGGTTAGCTTAATTTTTAACACGCGCTTATGTCTTGAAAAAGTTTTGTTCAGATAGATTAACGAAACTTTTTCAAAACATAAGGGCGTGTAAAATATTGTGCATACCAAATCTGGACCCGATTGGAGCAAAATTCGGGTACCTCCCAAACTACTATGTTATTGTACTTCGATCCTTTGTACTGGAGCAATGCCTTAAGCCATATAAATCTGAATGAAACTGGGTCAAGACATAAGGGTGTGTAAAACAATTATGCAAACAAAATCTGGACCCGATCAGACATCTCCTTCGAGTGCCTCCCATACACCAATGTAATTTTTTTTTTCAAAATTTTGTACTGGAGCTATGCCTTAAAACTAATCAGTCTGAACGAAACTTGGTCATAACATAAGGGCGTGTAAAATATTATGCATACCAAATCTGGACCCGATTCGACCTCTCCTTTTGGTACCTCCCAAACTACTATGTTATGGTATTTCGAACTTTTGTACTGGAGCTTTGCCTTAAAAATAATCTAGCTGAACAAAACTTTGTCAAGACATAAGCGCGTGTTAAAAATTAAGTTAACCAAATCTGGACCAGATCCGACCTCTCCTTTTGGTTCCTTCCAAACTGCTTTATTATTGTTTTTCGAAATTTTGTACTGGAGCCATGACTTAAAACTAATCAATCTGAACGAAACGTGGTCATAATATAAGAGCGTGTAAAAAATTATGCATACCAAATCTCGACCTGATCCGACATCTAGTTCGAGCACCTCCCAAACTACTATGTTATTGTATTTCAAACTTTTCTTATGGAGCTATGCCTTAAACCATATCAATCTGAGCGAAACTTGGTAAAACATAAGGTTGTGTAAAAAATTATGCAAATAAAATCTGGACTTGGTTCAACCTCACCTTCGAGTACCTCCCATACATCAATGTCCTTTTTTTTCCCAATTTTCTACTGGAGCTATGCCGTACAACTAATCAATCTGAACGAAACTTGGTCAAGACATAAGGGCGTGTGAAAAATTATGCATACCAAATCTGGACCCGATTCGACCTAAATTCGGGTACCTTCCAAACTACTCTGTTATTGTATTTAGAATTTTTGTACTTAAAATGCCTTATACCTTTTCAATCTGAACGAAACTTGGTCAAAACACAAGGGAGTGTAAAAAAATTTATGTAAACCAAATCTGGACCCGATGCGACCTCTCCTTCGGGTACCTCCCAAACTCCTATGTTAGTGTTTTTCGAACTTTTGTACTGGAGCTCTGCCTTAAAACTAATCAATCTGAACGAAACTTGGTCAAGACATAAGCGCGTGATAAAATTAAGCATACCAAATCTCGACCCGATCCGAACTCTCCTTCGGGTACCTCCCATACTCCTTTGTTATTGTTTTTCGAACTTTTGTACTGGAGCTATGCCTTAAGCATTATCAATTTGAACGAAACTTGGTCAAAACACAAGGGCGAGTAAAAAATTATGCAAACCAAATCTGGACCCGATCCGTCCTCTCCTTCGAGTGCCTCCAATACAACAATGTCCTTTTTTTTCCGAAATTTGGACTGGAGCTATGCCTTAAAACTAATCAATCTGAACGAAACTTGGTCAAAACACAAGGGCGTGTGCAAAATGAAATTTTTCTCCATGTTCTGGAGCTATGCCTTAAAACTAATCAATCTGAACGAAACTTGGTTAAAGCATAAGAGTGTGTAAAATAATTATGCGTACCAAATCTAGACCACATCCGGCACGAATACTGGAATGAGCTCACTCCGACTCATTTTTATATATATAAAACAGTTTGTCCTGTCTAACGGCTGACGGCTGATTGTTGACATATCCACAGCCTTAACGAAAGAAGCTGGAGGTCTGAAAACTGTTCCAAATATTCCATGCGGGTTGTTAGTGAGCAAAATTGAATGATTTTCATATTTGACCACTCCTTCAGGTACCTCCCCAACACCTATGTCCTTTTTTTTCGAACTTTTGTACTGCAGCTATGCCTTAAAAATAATCAATCTGAACGAAACTTGGTTAAAACATATGGGTGTGTAAAATAATTCTGCATACCAAATCTGGACCCGATCCGACCTCTCCTTCGGGTACCTCCCGAACACCTATGCCCTTTATTTCGAACTTTTGTACTGTGAGGAGCTGTGAATGCTTCTCACAAAAGTAGTATAGCTCGGCTGGTTTGTTATATATTTTTTATGACAAATATATATATGTTGGGTATGTGTTTACTTATATATATATATATATATTTGTAAATATGTACAAATGTAAACAAAGCCGGCGCCCGAAACACGTACAAGGAGACAGGCCGCGGCCGGACCTGAGTCGCGGCGATTTTGCATGCTGTCTCGCTCTGACGCCTGGTGTCAGCGCTTAGGTACGTGTCTCGCAGGTAGGATGGCTGGACACGTACCGTTTATGTGGAGGACAAAGAGCCGTTGGTGTGTGAGCAGTACGATCACCGTTTATAGTGATCGCTGTCATACCAACGGCAGGCGTGAGTCGATACGGCCAGGCACCGTTGTTTCTAAGTGCCAAGACGACTATCACGCCACCTTTGCCCTTCCGTTGACATTGGCGCTGACAGGCCCCGGTCCAGCGAGGTAGCAGCGCGTTTAAAAGGAGCCGCCGACCGACCGCGAGGGACAGTAGAAATCGGAGTGATTACGCGAAAACTGAAATACGGCCGGTACGAGTATTAATAAACGCGTCGAAGACAAGTGCGGAAGGATACAACGTACCTCAGTGAAAGTGGAACAAGGACTACAAGGACATTTGCAAGGAATTTTATGCTCTACACAAGGAGCCAGAAGAAGTTCTAAGAGTTTGTGAAATATCATAAGTGCATAGAAGCATAGATAATACTCTAAGTTACAAAAGTTGTAAGTTGTCTAAGTGCGATTTCGTGACTGACTGAGGTCAAGCGTTACGAAAGACTTGCTCTGAGGATACAGCTTGTAAGGCGAATCCTTGCCATCCTCGTGTCGATTTAGTGAGCCTGGCGTAAGGCAAGGTGAAGCGCACGTACACCAGCGAGTAGGAGTGCTATTGGCAGCGTCTTGCGGAGACAAGAGAGCCGATAGCGAAACCTGGCGTAGCTGGCGTAGTGGGCAATAAAATCTAGTCCCGTAGGCGAGACTCAATCGATCGTTGACTGCCAGGAGAGCACATTGTAAGGTGTTTCAAAAGCAAGGGTAATAGTACCGTGAGGCTAGTCCAGCACGCAGCCAAACTAGGTTTAAGAAAATACAAGTGTATCAAACAGACAAATAGCATGCAAAATACAAATACATTATATAAACCAAAACCAAAACCACCTAGTGTTCTCAGTATCGCAGCGCCACAAATACAAATTTGTTGGCACGTACCCTCAGCACCGCAAGAGCTAGCCCAGCTTATATTCGGCACAACCGAAGGTTCGATACAAAGTTTCGATCAGATTGATAAGGTATAAGGCATAGTTTAAGTACAAAAATTCGAAAAACAATAACATTGGAGTTCGGGAGGTACCCGAATTTAGGTCGAATCGGGTCCAGATTTGGTATGCATAATTTTTTACACGCCCTTATGTTTTGACCAAGTTTCGTTCTGATTGATTAGCTGTAAGGCATAGTTCCAGTAGAAAATTTTGAAAAAAAGGACATTTATGTATGGGAGGTACTCGAAGGAGAGGTCGAATCAGGTCCAGATTGATTAGTTTTAAGGCAAAGCTCCAGTACAAAAGTTCGAAAGAAAATAACACAGTAGTTTGGGAGGTACCAAAAGGAGATGTTGGATCGGGTCTAGATTTGGTATGCATAATTTTATCACGCGCTTATGTCTTGACCAAGTTTCGTTCAGATTGATTAGTTTTAAGGCATAGCTCCAGTACAAAAGTTCGGAAAAAAACGGACATTGGTGTATGGGAGGCACTCGAAGGAGAGGACGGATCGGGTCCATATTTCGTTTTTATAATTTTTTACACGCCCTTGTGTTTTGACCAAGTTTCGTTCAGATTGATAAGGTTTGACGCAAAGCTCCAGTACAAAAGTTCGAAAAACAATAACAAAGGAGTATGGGAGGTACCCAAAGGAGAGGTCGAATCGCGTCCAGATTTGATTTGCATAATTTTTTTGCACACCCTTGTGTTTTGACCAAGTTTCGTTCAGATTGATTAGTTTTAAGGCATAGCTCCAGTACAAAAGTTTGAAATACAATAACATAGTAGTTTGAGAGGTGCTCGAAGGAGATGTCGGATCAAACCGAGATTTGGTGTGCATAATTTTTTACTCGCCCTTATGTTATGACCAAGTTTTGTTCAGATTCATTAGTTTTAAGGCATAGCTATAGCACAAGAGTTCGAAAAACGAAGACATTGGTGTATGGGATGTACCCTACAGAGTGGTCGAATCGGGTCCAGATTTGGAAATCAACATTTTGTTATTATTGATTAGTTTTAAGGCATAGCTCCAGTACAAAAGTTCGAAAAACAATAACATAGGAGTTTGGGAGGCTACCGAAGGAGAGGTCGCATCGGGTCCAGATTTGGTTTACATAATTTTTCTTACACACCCTTGTGTTTTGACCAAGTTTCGTTCAGATTGATTAGTTTTAAGGCATTGCTCCAGTACAAAATTTCGGAAATAAACGGACATTGGTGAATGGGAGGCACTCGAAGGAGAGGACGGATCGGGTCCAAATTTCGTTTTCATAATTTTTTACACGCCCTTGTGTTTTGACCAAGTTTCGTTTAGATTGATAAGGTTTGAGGCATAGCTCCAGTACAAAAGTTCGCAAAACAATAACAAAGGAGTATGGGAGGTACCCGAAGGAGAGTTCGGATCGGGTCCAGATTTGGTATGCTTAATTTTATCACGCGCTTATGTCTTGACCAAGTTTCGTTCAGATTGATTTGTTTTAAGGCATAGCTATAGCACAAGAGTTCGAAAAACGAAGACATTAATGTATGGGATGTACCCTACAGAGTGGTCGGATCAGGTCCAGATTTGGAATGCAACATTTTGTTACACGCCCTTATGTCTTGACCAAGTTTCGTTCAGATTGATAAGTTTTAAGGCATAGCTGTAGTACAAAAGTTCGAAAAACAATAACATAGGAGTTTGGGAGGTACCCGAAGGAGAGGTCGCATCGGGTCCAGATTTGGTTTACATAATTTTTTACACTCCCTTGTGTTTTGACCAAGTTTCGTTCAGATTGATTAGTTTTAAGGCATATCTCCAGTTCAAAATTTCGGAAATAAACGGACATTGGTGAATGGGAGGCACTCGAAGGAGAGGACGGATCGGGTCCATATTTGGTTTTCATAATTTTTTACATGCCGTTGTCTTTTGACCAAGTTTTGTTCAGATTGATTAGTTTGAAGACATAGCTCTAGTACAAAAGTTCGAAAATCAATAACAAAGGAGATTGGGAGGTACCCGAAGGAGAGTTCAGATCGGGTCCAGATTTGGTATGCTTAATTTTATCACGCGCTTATGTCTTGACCAAGTTTCGTTCAGATTGATTAGTTTTAGGCAAAGCTATAGCACAAGAGTTCGAAAAACAAAGACATTGGTGTATCGGATGTACCCTACTGAGTGGTCGGATCGGGTCCAGATTTGGAATGCAACATTTTGTTACACGCCTTTATGTCTTTTCTAAGTTTCGTTCAGATTTATTAGTTTTAAGGCACAGCTCTAGTACAAAAGTTCGAAAAACAATAACAAAGGAGTTTGGGAGGTACCGAAGGACAGGTCAGATCGAGTCCAGATTTTGTATGCTTAATTTTTAAAACGCTCTTATGTCCTGACCAAGTTTCGTTCAGATTGATAAGGCTTAAGGCATAGCTCCAGTACAAAAGTTTGAGAAACAATAACAAAGGAGTATGGGAGGTGCCCGAAGCAAAGGTCGAATCAGGTCCAGATTTGGTATGCATAATTTTTTACACGCCCTTATGTCTTGACCAAGTTTCGTTCAGATTGATTAGTTTTAAGGCATAGCTCCAGTACAAAAGTTCGAAAAACAATAACGTAGGAGCTTGGGAGGTACCCGAAGGAGAGGTCGCATCGGGTCCAGATTTGGTATGCATCATTTTTGTACACGCCCTTACGTCTTGACCAAGATTCGTTCAGATTAATTAGTTTAAAGCTATAGTTCGAAAACAAAGGACAAAGGTGTATGGTAGGTACCAGAAAGAGTTATCGGATCGGGTTCAGATTTAGATTGCAACATTTTGTTACACGCTCTTATGTCTTGACCAAGTTTCGTTCAGATTAATTAGTTTTAAGGCATAGCTCCAGTACAAAATTTCGGAAATAAACGGACATTGGTGTATGGGAGGCACTCGAAGGAGAGGACGGATCGGGTCCATATTTCGTTTTCATAATTTTTTACACGCCCTTGTGTTTTGACCAAGTTTCGTTCAGATTGATAAGGTTTGACGCAAAGCTCCAGTACAAAAGTTCGAAAAACAATAACAAAGGAGTATGGGAGGTACCCGAAGGAGAGGTCGAATCGCGTCCAGATTTGATTTGCATAATTTTTTTGCACACCCTTATATTTTGACCAAGTTTCGCTCACATTGATATGGCTTAAGGCAAAGCTCCATTACAAAAGTTTGAAATACAATAACATAGTAGTTTGAGAGGTGCTCGAAGGAGATGTCGGATCAAACCGAGATTTGGTGTGCATAATTTTTTACTCGCCCTTATGTTATGACCAAGTTTTGTTCAGATTCATTAGTTTTAAGGCATAGCTATAGCACAAGAGTTCGAAAAACGAAGACATTGGTGTATGGGATGTACCCTACAGAGTGGTCGAATCGGGTCCAGATTTGGAATGCAACATTTTGTTATTATTGATTAGTTTTAAGGCATAGCTCCAGTACAAAAGTTCGAAAAACAATAACATAGGAGTTTGGGAGGTTACCGAAGGAGAGGTCGCATCGGGTCCAGATTTGGTTTACATAATTTTTCTTACACACCCTTGTGTTTTGACCAAGTTTCGTTCAGATTGATTAGTTTTAAGGCATAGCTCCAGTACAAAATTTCGGAAATAAACGGACATTGGTGAATGGGAGGCACTCGAAGGAGAGGACGGATCGGGTCCAAATTTCGTTTTCATAATTTTTTACACGCCCTTGTGTTTTGACCAAGTTTCGTTTAGATTGATAAGGTTTGAGGCATAGCTCTAGTACAAAAGTTCGAAAATCAATAACAAAGGAGATTGGGAGGTACCCGAAGGAGAGTTCGGATCGGGTCCAGATTTGGTATGCTTAATTTTATCACGCGCTTATGTCTTGACCAAGTTTCGTTCAGATTGATTAGTTTTAGGCAAAGCTATAGCACAAGAGTTCGAAAAACAAAGACATTGGTGTATGGGATGTACCCTACTGAGTGGTCGGATCGGGTCCAGATTTGGAATGCAACATTTTGTTACACGCCTTTATGTCTTTTCTAAGTTTCGTTCAGATTTATTAGTTTTAAGGCACAGCTCTAGTACAAAAGTTCGAAAAACAATAACAAAGGAGTTTGGGAGGTACCGAAGGACAGGTCAGATCGAGTCCAGATTTTGTATGCTTAATTTTTAAAACGCTCTTATGTCCTGACCAAGTTTCGTTCAGATTGATAAGGCTTAAGGCATAGCTCCAGTACAAAAGTTTGAGAAACAATAACAAAGGAGTATGGGAGGTGCCCGAAGGAAAGGTCGAATCAGGTCCAGATTTGGTATGCATAATTTTTTACACGCCCTTATGTCTTGACCAAGTTTCGTTCAGATTGATTAGTTTTAAGGCATAGCTCCAGTACAAAAGTTCGAAAAACAATAACGTAGGAGCTTGGGAGGTACCCGAAGGAGAGGTCGCATCGGGTCCAGATTTGGTTTACATAATTTTTTTTTACCCTCCCGTGTGTTTTGACCAAGTTTCGTTCAGATTGATTAGTTTTAACGCAAAGCTCCAGTACAAAATTTCGAAAAACAATAACATAGGAGTTTGGGAGGTACCCGAAGAAGAGGTCGGATCGGGTGCAGATTTGGTATGCATCATTTTTGTACACGCCCTTACGTCTTGACCAAGATTCGTTCA
Source organism: Scaptomyza hsui (assembly GCA_018152825.1). Lineage (NCBI taxonomy): Eukaryota > Metazoa > Arthropoda > Insecta > Diptera > Drosophilidae > Scaptomyza > Scaptomyza hsui. The sequence goes on from JAECXO010000076.1 coordinate 1,409,792, forward strand.
GATTAATTAGTTTAAAGCTATAGTTCGAAAACAAAGGACAAAGGTGTATGGTAGGTACCAGAAAGAGTTATCGGATCGGGTCCAGATTTAGATTGCAACATTTTGTTACACGCTCTTATGTCTTGACCAAGTTTCGTTCAGATTAATTAGTTTTAAGGCAAAGCTCCAGTATAAAAGTTAATAAACAATAGCAAAGGAGTTTGGAGGTACCCGAAGGAGAAGTCAGATGGGGTCCAGAATTCGTATTCATAATTTTTTACACGCCTTTATGTCTTGACCAAGTTTCGTTCAGATTGATTAGTTTTAAGGCATAGCTCTAGTACAAAAGTTCGAAAAACAATGACATTGGTGTATGGGATGTACCCTACAGAGTGTTCGGATCGGGTCCAGACTTAGATTGCAACATTTTGATACACGCTCTTATGTCTTGACCAAGTTTCGTTCAGATTAATTAGTTTTAAGGCATAGCTCCAGTACAACATTTCGGAAATAAACGGACATTGGTGTATGGGAGGCACTCGAAGGAGAGGACGGATCGGGTCCATATTTCGTTTTCATAATTTTTTACACGCCCTTGTGTTTTGACCAAGTTTCGTTCAGATTGATAAGGTTTGACGCAAAGCTCCAGTACAAAAGTTCGAAAAACAATAACAAAGGAGTATGGGAGGTACCCGAAGGAGAGGTCGAATCGCGTCCAGATTTGATTTGCATAAATTTTTTGCACACCCTTATATTTTGACCAAGTTTCGCTCACATTGATATGGCTTAAGGCATAGCTCCATTACAAAAGTTTGAAATACAATAACATAGTAGTTTGAGAGGTGCTCGAAGGAGATGTCGGATCAAACCGAGATTTGGTGTGCATAATTTTTTACTCGCCCTTATGTTATGACCAAGTTTTGTTCAGATTCATTAGTTTTAAGGCATAGCTATAGCACAAGAGTTCGAAAAACGAAGACATTGGTGTATGGGATGTACCCTACAGAGTGGTCGAATCGGGTCCAGATTTGGAATGCAACATTTTGTTATTATTGATTAGTTTTAAGGCATAGCTCCAGTACAAAAGTTCGAAAAACAATAACATAGGAGTTTGGGAGGTTACCGAAGGAGAGGTCGCATCGGGTCCAGATTTGGTTTACATAATTTTTCTTACACACCCTTGTGTTTTGACCAAGTTTCGTTCAGATTGATTAGTTTTAAGGCATAGCTCCAGTACAAAATTTCGGAAATAAACGGACATTGGTGAATGGGAGGCACTCGAAGGAGAGGACGGATCGGGTCCAAATTTCGTTTTCATAATTTTTACACGCCCTTGTGTTTTGACCAAGTTTCGTTTAGATTGATAAGGTTTGAGGCATAGCTCCAGTACAAAGGTTCGCAAAACAATAACAAAGGAGTATGGGAGGTACCCGAAGGAGAGTTCGGATCGGGTCCAGATTTGGTATGCTTAATTTTATCACGCGCTTATGTCTTGACCAAGTTTCGTTCAGATTGATTAGTTTTAAGGCATAGCTATAGCACAAGAGTTCGAAAAACGAAGACATTAATGTATGGGATGTACCCTACAGAGTGGTCGGATCAGGTCCAGATTTGGAATGCAACATTTTGTTACACGCCCTTATGTCTTGACCAAGTTTCGTTCAGATTGATAAGTTTTAAGGCATAGCTGTAGTACAAAAGTTCGAAAAACAATAACATAGGAGTTTGGGAGGTACCCGAAGGAGAGGTCGCATCGGGTCCAGATTTGGTTTACATAATTTTTTACACTCCCTTGTGTTTTGACCAAGTTTCGTGCAGATTGATTAGTTTTAAGGCATATCTCCAGTTCAAAATTTCGGAAATAAACGGACATTGGTGAATGGGAGGCACTCGAAGGAGAGGACGGATCGGGTCCATATTTGGCTTTCATAATTTTTTACATGCCGTTGTCTTTTGACCAAGTTTTGTTCAGATTGATTAGTTTGAAGACATAGCTCTAGTACAAAAGTTCGAAAATCAATAACAAAGGAGATTGGGAGGTACCCGAAGGAGAGTTCGGATCGGGTCCAGATTTGGTATGCTTAATTTTATCACGCGCTTATGTCTTGACCAAGTTTCGTTCAGATTGATTAGTTTTAGGCAAAGCTATAGCACAAGAGTTCGAAAAACAAAGACATTGGTGTTTGGGATGTACCCTACTGAGTGGTCGGATCGGGTCCAGATTTGGAATGCAACATTTTGTTACACGCCTTTATGTCTTTTCTAAGTTTCGTTCAGATTTATTAGTTTTAAGGCACAGCTCTAGTACAAAAGTTCGAAAAACAATAACAAAGGAGTTTGGGAGGTACCGAAGGACAGGTCAGATCGAGTCCAGATTTTGTATGCTTAATTTTTAAAACGCTCTTATGTCCTGACCAAGTTTCGTTCAGATTGATAAGGCTTAAGGCATAGCTCCAGTACAAAAGCTTGAGAAACAATAACAAAGGAGTATGGGAGGTGCCCGAAGGAAAGGTCGAAACAGGTCCAGATTTGGTATGCATAATTTTTTACACGCCCTTATGTCTTGACCAAGTTTCGATCAGATTGATTAGTTTTAAGGCATAGCTCCAGTACAAAAGTTCGAAAAACAATAACGTAGGAGCTTGGGAGGTACCCGAAGGAGAGGTCGCATCGGGTCCAGATTTGGTTTACATAATTTTTTTTTACCCTTTCGTGTGTTTTGACCAAGTTTCGTTCAGATTGATTAGTTTTAACGCAAAGCTCCAGTACAAAATTTCGAAAAACAATAACATAGGAGTTTGGGAGGTACCCGAAGAAGAGGTCGGATCGGGTGCAGATTTGGTGTGCATCATTTTTGTACACGCCCTTACGTCTTGACCAAGATTCGTTCAGATTAATTAGTTTAAAGCTATAGTTCGAAAACAAAGGACAAAGGTGTATGGTAGGTACCAGAAAGAGTTATCGGATCGGGTCCAGATTTAGATTGCAACATTTTGTTACACGCTCTTATGTCTTGACCAAGTTTCGTTCAGATTAATTAATTTTAAGGCAAAGCTCCAGTATAAAAGTTAATAAACAATAGCAAAGGAGTTTGGGAGGTACCCGAAGGAGAAGTCGGATGGGGTCCAGAATTCGTATTCATAATTTTTTACACGCCTTTATGTCTTGACCAAGTTTCGTTCAGATTGATTAGTTTTAAGGCATAGCTCTAGTACAAAAGTTCGAAAAACAATGACATTGGTGTATGGGATGTACCCTACAGAGTGTTCGGATCGGGTCCAGACTTAGATTGCAACATTTTGTTACACGCTCTTATGTCTTGACCAAGTTTCGTTCAGATTAATTAGTTTTAAGGCATAGCTCCAGTACAAAAGTTAAAAACAATAACAATGGAGTTTGGGAGGTACCCGAAGGAGAGGTCGCATGGGGTCCAGATTAGGTTTACATAATTTTTCTTACACTCCCTTGTGTTTTGACCAAGTTTCGTTCAGATTGATTAGCTTTAAGGCATAGCTCCAGTACAAAAGTTCGAAAAACAATAACATAGGAGTTTGCGAGGTACCCGAAGGAGAGGTCGGATCGGGTCCAGATTTTGTATTTTTTATTTTTTACACGCTCTTTAGTCTTGACCAAGTTTCGTTCAGATTGATAAGGCTTAAGGCATAGCTCCAGTACAAAAGTTCGAAAAACAATAACATAGGAGTTTGCGAGGTACCCGAAGGAGAGGTCGGATCGGGTCCAGATTTTGTATTTCTTATTTTTTACACGCTCTTAGGTCTTGACCAAGTTTCGTTCAGATTGATAAGGCTTAAGGCATAGCTCCAGTACAAAAGTTCGAAAAACAATAACATAGGAATTTGCGAGGTACCCGAAGGAGAGGTCGGATCGGGTCCAGATTTTGTATTTCTTATTTTTTACACGCTCTTAGGTCTTGACCAAGTTTCGTTCAGATTAATAAGGCTTAAGGCATAGCTCCAGTACAAAAGTTCGAAAAACAATAACATAGGAGTTTTCGAGGTACCCGAAGGAGAGGTCGGATCGGGTCCAGATTTTGTATTTCTTATTTTTTACACGCTCTTAGGTCTTGACCAAGTTTCGTTCAGATTGATAAGGTTTAAGGCGAATCTCTAGTACAAAAGTTCGAAAAACAATAACATAGGAGTTTGGGAGGTACCCGAAGAAGAGGTCGGATCGGGTGCAGATTTGGTAAGCATCATTTTTGTACACGCCCTTACGTCTTGACCAAGATTCGTTCAGATTAATTAGTTTAAAGCAATAGCTCAAGTACAAAAGTTCGAAAACAAAGGACAAAGGTGTATGGTAGGTACCAGAAAGAGTTATCGTATCGGGTCCAGATTTAGATTGCAACATTTTGTTACACGCTCTTATGTCTTGACCAAGTTTCGTTCAGATTAATTAATTTTAAGGCAAAGCTCCAGTATAAAAGCTAATAAACAATAGCAAAGGAGTTTGGGAGGTACCCGAAGGAGAAGTCGGATGGGGTCCAGAATTCGTATTCATAATTTTTTACACGCCTTTATGTCTTGACCAAGTTTCGTTCAGATTGATTAGTTTTAAGGCACAGCTCTAGTACAAAAGTTCGAAAAACAATGACATTGGTGTATGGGATGTACCCTACAGAGTGTTCGGATCGGGTCCAGACTTAGACTGCAACATTTTGTTACACGCTCTTATGTCTTGACCAAGTTTCGTTCAGATTAATTAGTTTTAAGGCATAGCTCCAGTATAAAAGTTAAAAACAACAACAATGGAGTTTGGGAGATACCCGAAGGAGAGGTCGCATCGGGTCCAGATTAACATAATTTTTTTACACGCCCTTGTGTTTTGACCAAGTTTCGTTCAGATTGATTAGCTTTAAAGCATAGCTCCAGTACAAAAGTTCGAAAAACAGTGACATTGGTGTATGGGATGTAGTCTACAGAGTGGTCGGATCGGGTCCAGATTTAGATTGCAACATTTTGTTACACGCTCTTATGTCTTGACCAAGTTTCGGTCAGGTTAATTAGCTTTAAGGCATAGCTCCAGTATAAAAGTTAAAAAACAATAACATTGGAGTTTGGGGGGTACCCGAAGGAGAAGTCGGATGGGGTCCAGAATTCGTATTCATAATTTTTTACACGCTTTTATGTCTTGACCAAGTTTCGTTCAGATTGATTAGTTTTAAGGCATAGCTCCAGTACAAAAGTTCGAAAAACAATAACGTAGGAGTTTGGGAGGTACCCGAAGGAGAGGTCGCATCGGGTCAGATTTGGTTTACATAATTTTTTTTACCCTCCCGTGTGTTTTGACCAAGTTTCGTTCAGATTGATTAGTTTTAAGGCAAAGCTCCAGTACAAAATTTCGAAAAACAATAACATAGGAGTTTGGGAGTTACCCGAAGAAGAGGTCGGATTGGGTGCAGATTTTGTATGCATCATTTTTGTACACGCCCTTACGTCTTGACCAAGATTCGTTCAGATTAATTAGTGTAAAGCAATAGCTCAAGTACAAAAGTTCGAAAACAAAGGACAAAGGTGTATGGTAGGTACCAGAAAGAGTTATCGTATCGGGTCCAGATTTAGATTGCAACATTTTGTTACACGCTCTTATGTCTTGACCAAGTTTCGTTCAGATTAATTAGTTTTAAGGCAAAGCTACAGTATAAAAGCTAATAAACAATAGCAAAGGAGTTTGGGAGGGACCCGAAGGAGAAGTCGGATGGGGTCCAGAATTCGTATTCATAATTTTTTACACGCCTTTATGTCTTGACCAAGTTTCGTTCAGATTGATTAGTTTTAAGGCATAGCTCCAGTACAAAAGTTCGAAAAACATTGACATTGGTGTATGGGATGTAGTCTACAGAGTGGTCGGATCGGGTCCAGATTTAGATTGCAACATTTTGTTACACGCTCTTATGTCTTGACCAAGTTTTGTTCAGGTTAATTAGCTTTAAGGCATAGCTCCAGTATAAAAGTTAAAAAACAATAACATTGGAGTTTGGGGGGTACCCGAAGGAGAAGTCGGATGGGGTCCAGAATTCGTATTCATAATTTCTTACACGCTTTTATGTCTTGACCAAGTTTTGTTCAGATTGATTAGTTTTAAGGCATAGCTCTAGTACAAAAGTTGACATTGGTGTATGGGATTGTTAAAGTGGTGGATGTCCAGATTTAATTGAACATTTTGTTAAGTTTATGTCTTGACAAGTTTTGTTCAGGTTAATTAGCTTTAGGCTAGCTCCAGTATAAAAGTTAAAAACAATAACATTGGAGTTTGGGGGTTCGGATTCCAGAATTCACGCTTTTATGTTTGACCAAGTTTTGTTAATTGATTAGTTTTAAGGCATAGCTCTAGTACAAAAGTTCGAAAAACAATAACATAGGAGTTTGGGAGGTACCCGAAGGAGAAGTCGGATGGGGTCCAGAATTCGTATTCATAATTTTTTACACGCCTTTATGTTTTGGTCAAGTTTCGTTCAGATTGATTAGTCTTAAGGCATAGCTCCAGTACAAAAGTTCGAAAAAAAGGACATAGGTGTATGGGATGTACCCTACAGAGTGTTCGGATCGGGTCCAGATTTAGATTGCAACATTTTGTTACACGCTCTTATGTCTTGACCAAGTTTCGTTCAGATTAATTAGTTTTAAGGCATAACTCCAGTATAAAAGTTAAAAAACAATAACATTGGAGGTTGGGAGGTACCCGAAGGAGAAGTCGGATGGGGTCCAGAATTGGTATTCATAATTTTTACACGCCTGTATGTCTTGACCAAGTTTCGGTCAGATTGATTAGTTTTAAGGCATAGCTCTAGTACAACAGTTCGAACGAAAAAGACTTTGGTGTATGGGATGTACCCTAAAAATTGGTCAGATCGGGTCCAGATTTGGAATGCGACATTTTGTTACACGCCCTTATGTTTTGTCCAAGTTTCGTTCAGATTGATTAGTTTTAAGGCATAGCTCCAGTACAAAAGTTCGAAAAACAAACACATAGGAGTTTGGAGGTACCCGAAGGAGAGGTCGGATCGGGTTCAGATTTGGTTTGCATATTTTTATTACACGCCCTTATGTCTTGAGCAAGTTTCGTTCAAATTGATTAGTTTTATGACATAGGTTAGGTTAGGTTGTGCCGGCTGACCCTCCATGAGGAGTGTCACATATAGACCACTCGGGGTCCTAAGTGGGGCCGGTATGTGAAGAAGGTAGGGACAACTATTGTAGGTTGTCCTGCGGCGTTCGTGTGTCTCTTGCAAAGGCCAGAAGCGTTTTAGGTTCTTGGCTGCTCACTTCTTCAAATGTTGCAAGGAAGGGTGCGTGGAAGTGTCGAAGACGTTTCGCTGCCAGTGCTGGGCAGCTGCAAAGCAGGTGTTCCAGTGTTTCCTTGACGCCTGGTTCTCTGCATTTCCTGCATTCATCGTTGTCAAGTATGCCTAGCTTCTTTGCATGTGATGCGAGCAGACAGTGGCCCGTCAATAGACCAACAAGCTGTCTGCATTCGTGCCTCTGAAGTTTCAGCATGTATTCCGTTCATTTGTCGTCGTAAGTTTTGCACATTATTTTCGAGATTCTGCAGTCGGAGGTGTTCTTCCACCTGGATACTGCCGAGGCCCTTGCGTGTGCTTCCATCTGAGCGTGTATCGTTCGCAGGGAGGTTGAGATTTCTACAGCGTCGCTGTTTTGTCTCTTTGCTCCTTGCTTTGCCAATTCGTCTGCCATCTCGTTTCCTTCAAAGCCTTGGTGGCTTGTGATCCAGTAGATGTGGACGTTTTTTGTGATGCTCAGTTCGTCTAGTGCTTCCCTGCTTACTAGAACGCTCCGAGAGATTATGTAGTGGGCTTGCAGGGCTTTTATTGCTGCCTGACTGTCCACGAATATGTTGACCTTTATTTGCGTTGTATTCGTTCTTGAGACAGCTTCTTCTGCTTTTCTTATTGCGAAATTTTCCGCTTGAAATATGCTGCAGTGGTCAGGGAGTCTGTATGATAGTCTCAGTGGTGGATCGGCGCAGTACACTGCTGCACCGACTCCGTCTTCCATCTTTGAGCCATCAGTAAATATGTTTATGGCCACTTGCTCTGCTCCCGAGCGCCAGTTGTTTTTGTTAAGTAACGTGGGCGTGAAGTTAAAGTTGGTTTTTGGGGTCATGTAGTCTGTTTCTGCTTGAATCCCTCTACTAATCACACTGTGCCCGTAATTTTGAATCTTTAAGTTGCCTATCGCGCATAGACGTTGCGCAGTCTTCTTTGCCATTAGGCGTGCCTGAATGTCCAAGGGGTTGACACTCAGTATAGCTTGAAGTGCTTTTGTTGGCGTGGATATCAGCGCCCCTGTGATGCATATAAGTGCATGTCGCTGAGTTTTTTCCATAATTTTTAGGTATGTGGACTTTTCTGTTGCTTTCCACTATACCAGTATGCCGTAAAGCAGTATAGGACGCACAATTGAGATGAAAATCCTGTGTGTCGGTCTTGGTGAGAGTCCCCAAGTGCTACTCAGCATCTTTTGCGATAGAGTGCATTGGTGGATTTCTTCACCGTTTCCTCCACATTTAGCTTCCAACTCAACTTGCTATCCATTACTGTCCCAAGGTACTTGATACTTTCTTTTGGTATCAGTGTCGTACCGTTGATTTCCGGTGGCGTCCATCGAGGTACCTTGTATCTCATCGTAAAGAGAATGAGGTCCGTCTTGTCCGCGTTGATACTTAGACCGGCTTCAGTGGCCCATTCTAGTATCTCTTTGAGTGTGTAGTCCATAATTGCGCTAATCGTGAGGGACATTTGCCCGTGATAATTATGCCTATGTCATCCGCATAAGCGGTTATCTTTGGGGCTCTCCGTTTGAATTTCCGTAACAACAGTGGGGAGAGCACTCCCCCTTGGGGGGTGCCCCTTTTTGCTTCCCTGATTGTGGTCGTGGTTCCCCATTCCGCTTGTATTCTCCTGCTGTGCAGTAGGTTCTGTACCCAGGAGTACACAGCTTCTTGTGGGGTCACAGTTCTTAGACTGTGCATTATATATTCTGTGGGCACATTGTTGAATGCTCCTGCGATGTCTACGAATGCGCCTAAGGCCTATTCTTTGTCTGGTAATGCTTTCTCTACGGTTGCCACAATGGAGTGCTGCGCAGTTTCCACGGATTTTCCTTTCCTGTAAGCGTGTTTATTTGGTTCCAGGGTTATAGCTGTATCCTCTCTTATATAGAGGTCGATAAGCTTTTCCAATGTTTTTAGTAGGAATAAGGTCAGGCTGATGGGTCTGTAGTCTTTTGGCAGCACGTGGCTGCATTTCCCTGCTTTGGGCAGGAAAACTACCCTTGCTGTTCTCCAGGCCACAGGCACATAGCCATGACTGAGGCATCCCCTATATATTTCCTTAGGCCATGGAGTAATCATATGCTTGACATACTGCAGCATGGCCGGGAATACCACGTCCGGACCTGGGAATTTTTAACCCTCAAAAGAGTCTATAGCCCACAGTATCCTGTCTGTCGTTATGATGTCTGCAGGTATTTCTGCCCGCGTGTGCGTATAGATAATTTCTGTCGTAGTAGTGACTTCTTTACAGCCGGGGAAATGTGCCTCCAAGAGCACGTTTATTGCATCCGAGCTGTTTTCCGTCCATCTCCCATCTTCAGTTTTTAGTTGGGTTTGTACTGTCTGTTGGCGGGAAAGTAACTTTCTTAACCTTGCGGTGTCAGATGTCTTTTCTATGCCTGAACAGAAGCTTCGCCATGCGCCCGTACTTTTTTCTTAAAGTCACGGAGCCTTGTTTTATATTCCTCCCATACTGGTTCTACATCCGCTTGCTTGACGAGTTTCAAGAGTTCCTGTATATCTATTCTCTGTCCCTTGAGTTCTGGAGTCCAGCATGGGGCTTTGTGTCTCTTTGTCTCTTGGGACGGTCTGCATGTTTTGTGAAAGGCTCCCACCAGATTTTTGTTGAGTGTCTCCACGGACTTCTCTAACTTCTCTGTTGATACCCACTATACACTACCGACGCCCCACGCCATCTTCCCAAACCTGGGGTACAGCATATTCTCGGCCTCTTTGTTGATTTTGAGGACCATTTGCTGACCCTTTTTATCGGGCTTCGCGACATGGATCACCTTCCAATCAACGGATGGCACGTCCGGATTCTGCCACTTTAGAAGTTGAAGCGCCTGGTGGCTGGAACAACACGTGGGGAAAGTACCTTTGCCTTCGGGATGTACGGAATACAGGTTCTGTCCACTACCTCCAGCTGGGCATCCTCCCGTGGAGTTTTCAGCGCGGCCACGACGCCGGTGACCCACTTCAGGGTGAGGTCATCCCTACAACTAAGTATTTTAGCTTCGGCGAGCCAGACCGCTCCATCAAAAGAGATGGGAAGCGAGTCCGGTTCTCCCATACGCTTCAGAAGCTCTTCGAACAGTAGCGCCTCCACCTTCTTCCACTGTTCGGGCTTCATCTGCACGTTTCTGTCGCTCCGGTCGATGAGCGCGACGACTTGGTGCCACCTCGCCACATCGCTGGCGGTCGGTTTTGCCCTCGACACTGGCTTGTTGCAGGGCCGCTTGCAGGCTGGCACCTCTGCTCTAGCGCTTTCAGCGGAGTGCAGGCTTTTGCCGGCCAGAATTAAAATGGAAATAAAAAATTGTATATAATTATGGGCATTACTCTCTGCAACCTCACTCACAATGTTATTGTCATCGTTATCGCCATTATTATTTTTATTTTTATTACTAATGAAGAAAAATCAACATCATTAGCTATGTTGTTGTAAATGGCTTTTTAGCCTGATTCGAAAACTTGATGTGCTTCTAATAGTCTTAATCTCAAGTGGCAACTGATTCCAAAGTCGAACAACCCCATCGGGTCCCGATTTGGTATGCTTCATTTTTTTACATGCCTTTATGTTTTGGATAAGTTTCGTTCAGATTGAATAGTTTTAAGGCATAGCTCTAGTATAAGAGTTCGAAAAAAAGAGACATAGGTGTGTGGGAGGTACCATAAGGAGTGGTCGGATCAAGTCCAGATTTGGAATGCATCATTGTTTTACACGTCCTTATGTATTGACAAAGTTTCGTTCAGATTGATTAGATTTATGGCATAGCTCTAGTATGAGAGATCGAAAAAGGACATAGGTGTATTGGAGGTACCAGAAAGAGTGGTCGGATCAGGTCCAGATCTGGTATCCAAAATTTTTTTACACGCCCTCATGTCTTGACCAAGATTCGTTCAGATTGATTAGTTTTTAGGCATAGCTCCAGTACAAAAGTTCGAAAAAATAGGACATAGGTGTATTGGAGGTACCAGAAAGAGTGGTCGGATCAGGTCCAGATCTGGTATGCTTCATTTTTTTTACATGCCTTTATGTCTTGGATAAGTTTCGTTCAGATTGATTAGTTTTAAGGCATAGCTCTAGTATGAGAGATCGAAAAAAAAGGACATATTTGTATGGGAGGTACCAAAAGGAGTGATCGGATCGGGTCCAGATTTGGTATGCAAAATTTTTTCACATGCCCTCATGTCTTGACGAAGTTTCGTTCAGATTGATTAGTTTTTAGACATAGCTCCAGTACAAAAGTTCGAAAAAAAAAAACGAACATAGGTGTATGAGAGGTACCCGAAGGAGTGGTCGGGTCGGGTCCAGATTTGGAATGCATAATTTTTTTACACGCCCTCATGTCTTCACCAAGATTCGTTCAGATTGATTAGTTTTTAGGAATAGCTCCAGTACAAAAGTTCGAAAAAAAAGGACATAGGTGTATGGGAGGTATCAGAAAGAGTAGTTGGATCAGTTCCAGATCTGGTATGCTTAATTTTTTTTCTACATGCCTTTATGTCTTGACTAAGTTTCGTTCAGATTGATTAGTTTTAAGGCATAGCTCTAGTATAAGAGATCGAAAAAAAAGGTCATAGGTGTATGGGAGGTACCATAAGGAGTGGTCGGATCAAGTCCAGATTTGGAATGCATCATTGTTTTACACGTCCTTATGTATTGAAAAAGTTTCGTTCAGATTTATTAATTTTAAGGCAAAGCTCTAGTATAAGAGTTCAAAAAACTGACATAGGTGTATGGGAGGTACCAAAAGGAGTGGTCGGATCGGGTCCAGATTTGGTATGCAAAATTTTTTTACACGCTCTCATGTCTTGACCAAGTTTCGTTCAGATTGATTAGTTTTTAGGCATAGCTCCAGTACAAAAGTTCGAAAAAAAAGAGGTCATAGGTGTATGGGAGGTACCAGAAAGAGTGGTCGGATCATGTCCAGATCTGGTATGCATAATTCTTTTACACGGCCTCATGCCTTGACCAAGTTTCGTTCAGATTGATTAGATTTTAGGCATAGCTCCAGTACAAAAGTTCGAAAAAAAATAGACATAGGTGTATGAGAAGTACCATAAGGAGTGGTCGGATCAAGTCCAGATTTGGAATGCATCATTGTTTTACACGTCCTTATGTATTGAAAAAGTTTCGTTCAGATTTATTAATTTTAAGGCAAAGCTCTAGTATAAGAGTTCGAAAAAACTGACATAGGTGTATGGGAGGTACCAAATGGAGTGGTCGGATCGAGTCCAGATTTGGTATGCAAAATTTTTTTACACGCTCTCATGTCTTGACCAAGTGTCGTTCAGATTGATTAGTTTTTAGGCATAGCTCCAGTACAAAAGTTCGAAAAAAAAGAGGTCATAGGTGTATGGGAGGTACCAGATAGAGTGGTCGGATCATATCCAGATTTGGTAAGCATAATTCTTTTACACGGCCTCATGCCTTGACCAAGTTTCGTTCAGATTGATTAGATTTTAGGCATAGCTCCAGTACAAAAGTTCGAAAAAAAATAGTTCTAGGTGTATGAGAAGTACCATAAGGAGTGGTCGGTTCAAGTCCAGATTTGGAATGCATCATTGTTTTACACGTCCTTATGTATTGAAAAAGTTTCGTTCAGATTTATTAATTTTAAGGCAAAGCTCTAGTATAAGAGTTCGAAAAAACTGACATAGGTGTATGGGAGGTACCAAAAGGAGTGGTCGGATCGGGTCCAGATTTGGTATGCAAAATTTTTTTACACGCTCTCATGTCTTGACCAAGTTTTGTTCAGATTGATTAGTTTTTAGGCATAGCTCTAGTACAAAAGCTCGAAAATACGAACATAGGTGTATGTGAGGTACCCGAATGAGTTGTCGGATCGGGTCCAGATTTGGAATGCATAATTTTTTTACACGCCTTCATGTCTTGACCAAGATTCGTTCAGATTGATTAGTTTTTAGGCATAGCTCCAGTACAAAAGTTCGAAAAAATAGGACATAGGTGTATTGGAGGTACCAGAAAGCGTGGTCGGATCAGGTCCAGATCTGGTATGCTTCATTTTTTTTACATGCCTTTATGTCTTGGATAAGTTTCGTTCAGATTGATTAATTTTAAGGCATAGCTCTAGTATGAGAGATCGAAAAAAAGGACATATGTGTATGGGAGGTACCAAAAGGAGTGATCGGATCGGGTCCAGATTTGGTATGCAAAATTTTTTCACATGCCCTCATGTATTGACGAAGTTTCGTTCAGATTGATAAGTTTTTAGGCATAGCTCCAGTACAAAAGTTCGAAAAAAGAAAAACGAACATAGGTGTATGAGAGGTACCCGAAGGAGTGGTCGGGTCGGGTCCAGATTTGGAATGCATAATTTTCTTACACGCCCTCATGTCTTGACCAAGATTCGTTCAGATTGATTAGTTTTTAGGCATAGCTCCAGTACAAAAGTTCGAAAAAAAAGGACATAGGTGTATGGGAGGTATCAGAAAGAGTAGTTGGATCAGTTCCAGATCTGGTATGCTTAATTTTTTTCTACATGCCTTTATGTCTTGACTAAGTTTTGTTCAGATTGATTAGTTTTAAGGCATAGCTCTAGTATAAGAGATCGAAAAAAAAGGTCATAGGTGTATGGGAGGTACCATAAGGAGTGGTCGGATCAAGTCCAGATTTGGAATGCATCATTGTTTTACACGTCCTTATGTATTGAAAAAGTTTCGTTCAGATTTATTAATTTTAAGGCAAAGCTCTAGTATAAGAGTTCAAAAAACTGACATAGGTGTATGGGAGGTACCAAAAGGAGTGGTCGGATCGGGTCCAGATTTGGTATGCAAAATTTTTTTACACGCTCTCATGTCTTGACCAAGTTTCGTTCAGATTGATTAGTTTTTAGGCATAGCTCCAGTACAAAAGTTCGAAAAAAAAGAGGTCATAGGTGTATGGGAGGTACCAGAAAGAGTGGTCGGATCATGTCCAGATCTGGTATGCATAATTCTTTTACACGGCCTCATGCCTTGACCAAGTTTCGTTCAGATTGATTAGATTTTAGGCATAGCTCCAGTACAAAAGTTCGAAAAAAAATAGACATAGGTGTATGAGAAGTACCATAAGGAGTGGTCGGATCAAGTCCAGATTTGGAATGCATCATTGTTTTACACGTCCTTATGTATTGAAAAAGTTTCGTTCAGATTTATTAATTTTAAGGCAAAGCTCTAGTATAAGAGTTCGAAAAAACTGACATAGGTGTATGGGAGGTACCAAATGGAGTGGTCGGATCGAGTCCAGATTTGGTATGCAAAATTTTTTTACACGCTCTCATGTCTTGACCAAGTGTCGTTCAGATTGATTAGTTTTTAGGCATAGCTCCAGTACAAAAGTTCGAAAAAAAAGAGGTCATAGGTGTATGGGAGGTACCAGATAGAGTGGTCGGATCATGTCCAGATCTGGTAAGCATAATTCTTTTACACGGCCTCATGCCTTGACCAAGTTTCGTTCAGATTGATTAGATTTTAGGCATAGCTCCAGTACAAAAGTTCGAAAAAAAATAGTTCTAGGTGTATGAGAAGTACCATAAGGAGTGGTCGGTTCAAGTCCAGATTTGGAATGCATCATTGTTTTACACGTCCTTATGTATTGAAAAAGTTTCGTTCAGATTTATTAATTTTAAGGCAAAGCTCTAGTATAAGAGTTCGAAAAAACTGACATAGGTGTATGGGAGGTACCAAAAGGAGTGGTCGGATCGGGTCCAGATTTGGTATGCAAAATTTTTTTACACGCTCTCATGTCTTGACCAAGTTTTGTTCAGATTGATTAGTTTTTAGGCATAGCTCTAGTACAAAAGCTCGAAAATACGAACATAGGTGTATGTGAGGTACCCGAATGAGTTGTCGGATCGGGTCCAGATTTGGAATGCATAATTTTTTTACACGCCTTCATGTCTTGACCAAGATTCGTTCAGATTGATTAGTTTTTAGGCATAGCTCCAGTACAAAAGTTCGAAAAAAATAGGACATAGGTGTATTGGAGGTACCAGAAAGCGTGGTGTGTACCGAAAGCGTGGTCGGATCAGGTCCAGATCTGGTATGCTTCATTTTTTTTACATGCCTTTATGTCTTGGATAAGTTTCGTTCAGATTGATTAATTTTAAGGCATAGCTCTAGTATGAGAGATCGAAAAAAAGGACATATGTGTATGGGAGGTACCAAAAGGAGTGATCGGATCGGGTCCAGATTTGGTATGCAAAATTTTTTCACATGCCCTCATGTCTTGACGAAGTTTCGTTCAGATTGATAAGTTTTTAGGCATAGCTCCAGTACAAAAGTTCGAAAAAAGAAAAACGAACATAGGTGTATGAGAGGTACCCGAAGGAGTGGTCGGGTCGGGTCCAGATTTGGAATGCATAATTTTCTTACACGCCCTCATGTCTTGACCAAGATTCGTTCAGATTGATTAGTTTTTAGGCATAGCTCCAGTACAAAAGTTCGAAAAAAAAAGGACATAGGTGTATGGGAGGTATCAGAAAGAGTAGTTGGATCAGTTCCAGATCTGGTATGCTTAATTTTTTTTCTACATGCCTTTATGTCTTGACTAAGTTTTGTTCAGATTGATTAGTTTTAAGGCATAGCTCTAGTATAAGAGTTCGAAAAAAAAGGTCATAGGTGTATGGGAGGTACCAAAAGGAGTGGTCGGATCGGGTCCAGATTTGGTATGCAAAATTTTTTTACACGCTCTCATGTCTTGACTAAGTTTCGTTCAGATTGATTAGTTTTTAGGCATAGCTCCAGTACTAAAGTTCGAAAAAGAGAGGACATAGGTGTATTGGATGTACCAGAAAGAGTTGTCGGATAAGGTCCAGATCTGGTATGATTCATTTTTTTTACATGCTTCTATGTCTTGGATAAGTTTCGATCAGATTGATTTATTTTAAGGCATAGCTCTAGTATGAGAGATCGAAAAAAAACTGACATATTTGTATGGGAGGTACCAAAAGGAGTGGTCGGATCGGGTCCAGATTTGGTATGCAAAATTTTTTTACACGCTCTCATGTCTTGACCAAGATTCGTTCAGATTGATTAGTTTTTAGGCATAGCTCCAGTACAAAAGTTCGAAAAAAAGAGGACTTAGGTGTATGGGAGGTACCAGAAAGAGTGGTCGGATCATGTCCAGATCTGGTATGCATAATTCTTTTACACGGCCTCATGCCTTGACCAAGTTTCGTTCAGATTGATTAGATTTTAGGCATAGCTCCAGTACAAAAGTTCGAAAAAAATATACATAGGTGCATGGGAGGTACCATAAGGAGTGGTCGGATCAATTCCAGATTTGGAATGCATCATTGTTTAACACGTCCTTATGCATTGACCAAGTTTCGTTCAGATTTATTAGTTTTAAGGCAAAGCTCTAATATTAGAGTTCGATAAACTGACATAGGTGTATGGGAGGTACCAGAAAGAGTGGTCGGATCAGGTCCAGATCTGGTATGCTTTGATTGATTTTACACGCCTTTATGTCTTGAGCAAGTTTCGTTCAGATTGATTAGCTTTAAGGCATAGCTCTAGTATAAGGAGGTACCAAAAGGAGTGATCGGATCGGGTCCAGATTTGGTTTGCAAAATTTTTTCACATGCCCTCATGTCTTGACGAAGTTTCGTTCAGATTGATTAGTTTTTAGGCATAGCTCCAGTACAAAAGTTCGAAAAAAAAAAAACGAACATAGGTGTATGAGAGGTACCCGAAGGAGTGGTCGGGTCGGGTCCAGATTTGGAATGCATAATTTTTTTACACGCCCTCATGTCTTGACCAAGATTCGTTCAGATTGATTAGTTTTTAGGCATAGCTCCAGTACAAAAGTTCGAAAAAAAAGGACATAGGTGTATGGGAGGTATCAGAAAGAGTAGTTGGATCAGTTCCAGATCTGGTATGCTTAATTTTTTTTCTACATGCCTTTATGTCTTGACTAAGTTTCGTTCAGATTGATTAGTTTTAAGGCATAGCTCTAGTATAAGAGTTCGAAAAAAAAGGTCATAGGTGTATGGGAGGTACCATAAGGAGTGGTCGGATCAAGTCCAGATTTGGAATGCATCATTGTTTTACACGTCCTTATGTATTGAAAAGTTTCGTTCAGATTTATTAATTTTAAGGCAAAGCTCTAGTATAAGAGTTCAAAAAACTGACATAGGTGTATGGGAGGTACCAAAAGGAGTGGTCGGATCGGGTCCAGATTTGGTATGCAAAATTTTTTTACACGCTCTCATGTCTTGACCAAGTTTCGTTCAGATTGATTAGTTTTTAGGCATAGCTCCAGTACAAAAGTTCGAAAAAAAGAGGTCATAGGTGTATGGGAGGTACCAGAAAGAGTGGTCGGATCATGTCCAGATCTGGTATGCATAATTCTTTTACACGGCCTCATGCCTTGACCAAGTTTCGTTCAGATTGATTAGATTTTAGGCATAGCTCCAGTACAAAAGTTCGAAAAAAAATAGACATAGGTGTATGAGAAGTACCATAAGGAGTGGTCGGATCAAGTCCAGATTTGGAATGCATCATTGTTTTACACGTCCTTATGTATTGAAAAAGTTTCGTTCAGATTTATTAATTTTAAGGCAAAGCTCTAGTATAAGAGTTCGAAAAAACTGACATAGGTGTATGGGAGGTACCAAAAGGAGTGGTCGGATCGGGTCCAGATTTGGTATGCAAAATTTTTTTACACGCTCTCATGTCTTGACCAAGTTTCGTTCAGATTGATTAGTTTTTAGGCATAGCTCCAGTACAAAAGTTCGAAAAAAAGAGGTCATAGGTGTATGGGAGGTACCAGATAGAGTGGTCGGATCATGTCCAGATCTGGTATGCATAATTCTTTTACACGGCCTCATGCCTTGACCAAGTTTCGTTCAGATTGATTAGATTTTAGGCATAGCTCCAGTACAAAAGTTCGAAAAAAAATAGTTCTAGGTGTATGAGAAGTACCATAAGGAGTGGTCGGATCAAGTCCAGATTTGGAATGCATCATTGTTTTACACGTCCTTATGTATTGAAAAAGTTTCGTTCAGATTTATTAATTTTAAGGCAAAGCTCTAGTATAAGAGTTCGAAAAAACTGACATAGGTGTATGGGAGGTACCAAAAGGAGTGGTCGGATCGGGTCCAGATTTGGTATGCAAAATTTTTTTACACGCTCTCATGTCTTGACCAAGTTTTGTTCAGATTGATTAGTTTTTAGGCATAGCTCTAGTACAAAAGCTCGAAAATACGAACATAAGTGTATGTGAGGTACCCGAATGAGTTGCCGGATCGGGTCCAGATTTGGAATGCATAATTTTTTTACACGCCCTCATGTCTTGACCAAGATTCGTTCAGATTGATTAGTTTTTAGGCATAGCTCCAGTACAAAAGTTCGAAAAAATAGGACATAGGTGTATTGGAGGTACCAGAAAGAGTGGTCGGATCAGGTCCAGATCTGGTATGCTTCATTTTTTTGCATGCCTTTATGTCTTGGATAAGTTTCGTTCAGATTGATTAATTTTAAGGCATAGCTCTAGTATGAGAGATCGAAAAAAAGGACATATGTGTATGGGAGGTACCAAAAGGAGTGATCGGATCGGGTCCAGATTTGGTATGCAAAATTTTTTCACATGCCCTCATGTCTTGACGAAGTTTCGTTCAGATTGATTAGTTTTTAGGCATAGCTCCAGTACAAAAGTTCGAAAAAAAAAAAACGAACATAGGTGTATGAGAGGTACCCGAAGGAGTGGTCGGGTCGGGTCCAGATTTGGAATGCATAATTTTCTTACACGCCCTCATGTCTTGACCAAGATTCGTTCAGATTGATTAGTTTTTAGGCATAGCTCCAGTACAAAAGTTCGAAAAAAAAGGACATAGGTGTATGGGAGGTATCAGAAAGAGTAGTTGGATCAGTTCCAGATCTGGTATGCTTAATTTTTTTTCTACATGCCTTTATGTCTTGACTAAGTTTTGTTCAGATTGATTAGTTTTAAGGCATAGCTTTAGTATAAGAGTTCGAAAAAAAAGGTCATAGGTGTATGGGAGGTACCATAAGGAGTGGTCGGATCAAGTCCAGATTTGGAATGCATCATTGTTTTACACGTCCTTATGTATTGAAAAAGTTTCGTTCAGATTTATTAATTTTAAGGCAAAGCTCTAGTATAAGAGTTCAAAAAACTGACATAGGTGTATGGGAGGTACCAAAAGGAGTGGTCGGATCGGGTCCAGATTTGGTATGCAAAATTTTTTTACACGCTCTCATGTCTTGACCAAGTTTCGTTCAGATTGATTAGTTTTTAGGCATAGCTCCAGTACTAAAGTTCGAAAAAGAGAGGACATAGGTTTATTGGATGTACCAGAAAGAGTGGTCGGATCAGGTCCAGATCTGGTATGATTCATTTTTTTTACATGCTTCTATGTCTTGGATAAGTTTCGATCAGATTGATTTATTTTAAGGCATAGCTCTAGTATGAGAGATCGAAAAAAAATTGACATATTTGTATGGGAGGTACCAAAAGGAGTGGTCGGATCGGGTCCAGATTTGGTATGCAAAATTTTTTTACACGCTCTCATGTCTTGACCAAGATTCGTTCAGATTGATTAGTTTTTAGGCATAGCTCCAGTACAAAAGTTCGAAAAAAAAGAGGTCATAGGTGTATGGGAGGTACCAGAAAGAGTGGTCGGATCATGTCCAGATCTGGTATGCATAATTCTTTTACACGGCCTCATGCCTTGACCAAGTTTCGTTCAGAATGATTAGATTTTAGGCATGGCTCCAGTACAAAAGTTCGAAAAAAATATACATAGGTGCATGGGAGGTACCATAAGGAGTGGTCGGATCAATTCCAGATTTGGAATGCATCATTGTTTAACACGTCCTTATGCATTGACCAAGTTTCGTTCAGATTTATTAGTTTTAAGGCAAAGCTCTAATATTAGAGTTCGATAAACTGACATAGGTGTATGGGAGGTACCAGAAAGAGTGGTCGGATCAGGTCCAGATCTGGTATGCTTTGTTGTTTTTACACGCCTTTATGTCTTGAGCAAGTTTCGTTCAGATTGATTAGCTTTAAGGCATAGCTCTAGTATAAGAGTTCGAAAAAAAGGACATAGGTGTATGGGAGGTACCATAAGGAGTGATCGGATCGGGTCCAGATTTGGTATGCAAAATTTTTTCACATGCCCTCATGTCTTGACGAAGTTTCGTTCAGATTGATTAGTTTTTAGGCATAGCTCCAGTACAAAAGTTCGAAAAAAAAAACGAACATAGGTGTATGAGAGGTACCCGAAGGAGTGGTCGGGTCTTGTCCAGATTTGGAATGCATAATTTTTTTACACGCCCTCTTGTCTTGACCAAGATTCGTTCAGATTGATTAGTTTTTAGGCATAGCTCCAGTACAAAAGTTCGAAAAAATAGGACATAGGTGTATTGGAGGTACCAAAAGGAGTGATCGGATCGGGTCCAGATTTGGTATGCAAAATTTTTTCTTGACGAAGTTTCGTTCAGATTGATTAGTTTTTAGGCATAGCTCCAGTACAAAAGTTCGAAAAAAAAAAAACGAACATGGGTGTATGAGAGGTACCCGAAGGTGGTGGGGTCGTTCCAGATTTGAAAGAAAAATTTTTTTACCCCTCTTTTTTTTTAAACAAGATTTTTAATATTAATTTGTTTTTAGGATAGCTCCAGTACAAAGTTCGAAAAAAGACATAGGTGTATGGAGGTACCGAAGGTGGTCGGGTCGGGTCCAGATTTGGAATGCATAATTTTTTTACACGCCCTCATGTCTTGACCAAGATTTGATCAGATTGATTAGTTTTTAGGCATAGCTCCAGTACAAAAGTTCGAAAAAAAAAACGAACATAGGTGTATGAGAGGTACCCGAAGGAGTGGTCGGGTCTTGTCCAGATTTGGAATGCATAATTTTTTTACACGCCCTCTTGTCTTGACCAAGATTCGTTCAGATTGATTAGTTTTTAGGCATAGCTCCAGTACAAAAGTTCAAAAAACTGACATAGGTGTATGGGAAGTACCAAAAGGAGTGGTCGGATCGGGTCCAGATTTGGTATGCAAAATTTTTTTACACGCTCTCATGTCTTGACCAAGTTTCGTTCAGATTGATTAGTTTTAAGGCACAGCTCCAGTACAAAAGTTGGAAAAACAATAACATAGGAGTTTGGGAGGTACCCGAAGGCGAGGTCGGATCTGGTCCAGTTTTAGAATGCTTCATTTTTAACACGCGCTTATGTTCTGACAAAGTTTCGTTCAGATTGATTAGTTCTAAGGCATAGCTCCAGTACAAAAGTTCGAAAAAATAGGACATAGGTGTATTGGAGGTACCAGAAAGAGTGGTCGGATCAGGTCCAGATCTGGTATGCTTCATTTTTTTTACATGCCTTTATGTCTTGGATAAGTTTCGTTCAGATTGATTAGTTTTTAGGCATAGCTCCAGTACTAAAGTTCGAAAAAGAGAGGACATAGGTTTATTGGATGTACCAGAAAGAGTGGTCGGATCAGGTCCAGATCTGGTATGATTCATTTTTTTTACATGCTTCTATGTCTTGGATAAGTTTCGATCAGATTGATTTATTTTAAGGCATAGCTCTAGTATGAGAGATCGAAAAAAAATTGACATATTTGTATGGGAGGTACCAAAAGGAGTGGTCGGATCGGGTCCAGATTTGGTATGCAAAATTTTTTTACACGCTCTCATGTCTTGACCAAGATTCGTTCAGATTGATTAGTTTTTAGGCATAGCTCCAGTACAAAAGTTCGAAAAAAAAGAGGTCATAGGTGTATGGGAGGTACCAGAAAGAGTGGTCGGATCATGTCCAGATCTGGTATGCATAATTCTTTTACACGGCCTCATGCCTTGACCAAGTTTCGTTCAGATTGATTAGATTTTAGGCATAGCTCCAGTACAAAAGTTCGAAAAAAATATACATAGGTGCATGGGAGGTACCATAAGGAGTGGTCGGATCAATTCCAGATTTGGAATGCATCATTGTTTAACACGTCCTTATGCATTGACCAAGTTTCGTTCAGATTTATTAGTTTTAAGGCAAAGCTCTAATATTAGAGTTCGATAAACTGACATAGGTGTATGGGAGGTACCAGAAAGAGTGGT
The DNA here is from genome assembly GCA_018152825.1 of Scaptomyza hsui. Classification (NCBI taxonomy): domain Eukaryota; kingdom Metazoa; phylum Arthropoda; class Insecta; order Diptera; family Drosophilidae; genus Scaptomyza; species Scaptomyza hsui. The sequence continues at coordinate 1,432,179 of JAECXO010000076.1, forward strand.
CGGATCAGGTCCAGATCTGGTAGACTTTGTTGTTTTTACACGCCTTTATGTCTTGAGCAAGTTTCGTTCAGATTGATTAGCTTTAAGGCATAGCTCTAGTATAAGAGTTCGAAAAAAAGGACATAGGTGTATGAGAGGTACCATAAGGAGTGATCGGATCGGGTCCAGATTTGGTATGCAAAATTTTTTTACACGCCCTCTTGTCTTGACCAAGATTCGTTCAGATTGATTAGTTTTTAGGCATAGCTCCAGTACAAAAGTTCGAAAAAATAGGACATAGGTGTATTGGAGGTACCAGAAAGAGTGGTCGGATCAGGTCCAGATCTGGTATGCTTCATTTTTTTTACATGCCTTTATGTCTTGGATAAGTTTCGTTCAGATTGATTAATTTTAAGGCATAGCTCTAGTATGAGAGATCGAAAAAAAAGGACATATGTGTATGGGAGGTACCAAAAGGAGTGATCGGATCGGGTCCAGATTTGGTATGCAAAATTTTTTCACATGCCCTCATGTCTTGACGAAGTTTCGTTCAGATTGATTAGTTTTTAGGCATAGCTCCAGTACAAAAGTTCGCAAAAAAAAAACGAACATATGTGTATGAGAGGTACCCGAAGGAGTGGTCGGGTCGGTTCCAGATTTGGAATGCATAATTTTTTTACACGCCCTCATGTCTTGACCAAGATTCGTTCAGATTGATTAGTTTTTAGGCATAGCTCCAGTACAAAAGTTCGAAAAAATAGGACATAGGTGTATTGGAGGTACCAGAAAGAGTGGTTGGATCAGGTCCAGATCTGGTATGCTTCATTTTTTTTACATGCCTTTATGTCTTGGATAAGTTTCGTTCAGATTGATTAATTTTAAGGCATAGCTCTAGTATGAGAGATCGAAAAAAAAGGACATATGTGTATGGGAGGTACCAAAAGGAGTGATCGGATCGGGTCCAGATTTGGTATGCAAAATTTTTTCACATGCCCTCTTGTCTTGACGAAGTTTCGTTCAGATTGATTAGTTTTTAGGCATAGCTCCAGTACAAAAGTTCGAAAAAAAAAAACGAACATGGGTGTATGAGAGGTACCCGAAGGAGTGGTCGGGTCTTGTCCAGATTTGGAATGCATAATTTTTTTACACGCCCTCATGTCTTGACCAAGATTCGATCAGATTGATTAGTTTTTAGGCATAGCTCCAGTACAAAAGTTCGAAAAAAAAGGACATAGGTGTATGGGAGGTATCAGAAAGAGTATTTGGATCAGTTCCAGATCTGGTATGCTTAATTTTTTTTCTACATGCCTTTATGTCTTGACTAAGTTTCGTTCAGATTGATTAGTTTTAAGGCATAGCTCTAGTATAAAAGTTCGAAAAAAAAGGTCATAGGTGTATGGGAGGTACCATAAGGAGTTGTCGGATCAAGTCCAGATTTGGAATGCATCATTGTTTTACACGTCCTAATGTATTGAAAAAGTTTCGTTCAGATTTATTAATTTTAAGGCAAAGCTCTAGTATAAGAGTTCAAAAAACTGACATAGGTGTATGGGAAGTACCAAAAGGAGTGGTCGGATCGGGTCCAGATTTGGTATGCAAAATTTTTTTACACGCTCTCATGTCTTGACCAAGTTTCGTTCAGATTGATTAGTTTTAAGGCACAGCTCCAGTACAAAAGTTGGAAAAACAATAACATAGGAGTTTGGGAGGTACCCGAAGGCGAGGTCGGATCTGGTCCAGTTTTAGAATGCTTCATTTTTAACACGCGCTTATGTTCTGACAAAGTTTCGTTCAGATTGATTAGTTCTAAGGCATAGCTCCAGTACAAAAGTTCGAAAAAATAGGACATAGGTGTATTGGAGGTACCAGAAAGAGTGGTCGGATCAGGTCCAGATCTGGTATGCTTCATTTTTTTTACATGCCTTTATGTCTTGGATAAGTTTCGTTCAGATTGATTAATTTTAAGGCATAGCTCTAGTATGAGAGATCGAAAAAAAGGACATATGTGTATGGGAGGTACCAAAAGGAGTGATCGGATCGGGTCCAGATTTGGTATGCAAAATTTTTTCACATGCCCTCATGTCTTGACGAAGTTTCGTTCAGATTGATTAGTTTTTAGGCATAGCTCCAGTACTAAAGTTCGAAAAAGAGAGGACATAGGTGTATGAGAGGTACCAGAAAGAGTGGTCGGATCATGTCCAGATCTGGTATGCATAATTCTTTTACACGGTCTCATGCCTTGACCAAGTTTCGCTCAGATTGATTAGATTTTAGGCATAGCTCCAGTACAAAAGTTCGAAAAAAATGGACATAGGTGTATGAGAAGTACCATAAGGAGTGGTCGGATCAAGTCCAGATTTGGAATGCATCATTGTTTTACACGTCCTTATGTATTGAAAAAGTTTCGTTCAGATTTATTAATTTTAAGGCAAAGCTCTAGTATAAGAGTTCGAAAAAACTGACATAGGTGTATGGGAGGTACCAAAAGGAGTGGTCGGATCGGGTCCAGATTTTGTATGCAAAATGTTTTTAAACGCTCTCAATTCTTGACCAAGTTTCGTTCAGATTGATTAGTTTTTAGGCATAGCTCCAGTACAAAAGTTCGAAAAAACGAACATAGGTGTATGTGAGGTACCCGAATGAGTGGTCGGATTGGGTCCAGAATTGGTATGCATAATTTTTTTACACGCCCTCATGTCTTGACCAAGTTTCGTTCAGATTGATTAGTTTTTAGAAATAGCTCCAGTACAAAAGTTCGAAAATATGGTCATAGGTGTATTGGAGGTACCAGAAAGAGTGGTCGGATCAGGTCCAGATCTGGTATGATTCATTTTTTTTACATGCTTCTATGTCTTGGATAAGTTTCGATCAGATTGATTTATTTTAAGGCATAGCTCTAGTATGAGAGATCGAAAAAAAATTGACATATTTGTATGGGAGGTACCAAAAGGAGTGGTCGGATCGGGTCCAGATTTGGTATGCAAAATTTTTTTACACGCTCTCATGTCTTGACCAAGTTTCGTTCAGATTGATTAGTTTTTAGGCATAGCTCCAGTACAAAAGTTCGAAAAAACGAACATAGGTGTATTGGAGGTACCAGAAAGAGTGGTCGGATCAGGTCCAGATCTGGTAAGATTCATTTTTTTTACATGCTTCTATGTCTTGGATAAGTTTCGATCAGATTGATTTATTTTAAGGCATAGCTCTAGTATGAGAGATCGAAAAAAAATTGACATATATGTATGGGAGGTACCAAAAGGAGTGGTCGGATCGGGTCCAGATTTGGTATTCAACATTTTTTTACATGCCCTCATGTCTTGACCGATTTTCGTTCAGATTGATTAGTTTTTAGGCATAGCTCCAGTACAAAAGTTCGGAAAAAAAAATGGACATAAGTGTAGGGGAGGTACCAGAAAGAAGGGTCGGATAGGGTCCAGATCTGGTATGCTTCATTTGTTTTACACGCCTTTATGTCTTGACAAAGTTTCCTTCAGATTGATTTGTTTTAAGGCAAAGCTCCAGTATAAGAGTTCGAAAAAACGGACATAGGTGTATGGGAGGTACCAAAAGGAGTGGTCGGATCAGATCCAGGTTTGATATGCATAATTTTTTTACACGTCCTTATGTCTTGACCAAGTTTCGTTCATATTGATTACTTTCAAGGCAAGGCTCTTGTAAAAGAGCTCGAAAAACTGACTTATGTGTATGGGAGGTACCAAATGGAGTGGTCGGATAAGGTCCAGATTTTGTATGCATAATTTTTGTACACGTCCTTATGTCTTGACCAAGTTTCGTTTAGATTGATTAGTTTTAACGCAAGGCTCTAGTAATAGAGCTCGAAAAACTGACATATGTGTATGGGAGGTACTAAAAGGAGTGGTCTGATCAGGTCCAGATTTGGTTTGCATAGTTTGTGTACACGTCCTGATGTCTTGACCAAGTTTCGTTCAGATTGATTAGTTTAGAGCTTTTAAGGCAAAGCTCTAGTATTTAGTGTGTTTATATGTAATGTACTAATTATTAGGAAAGACCCTGCATACATTTGGTTGCAGTAATGTAAATATGTTGTTGACATATTTATACTATATTTTGCATGTCAACGAACCGTCGTCAGCCGGACGCAGCGCATGGTAATATGATCAACCATGAGCGCCCAAATGCTGACGCGGTAATATCACACGCGCTGACCGTCTTGCAGCAGACGTCAGCGCTAGTATGCACATAAGCACACACATACTTCCATATGTAATAATATAGAACATAAGAATACATAATGTAAACAACGGCAACTTGCCTTATGATTTTAAGAATAAAGAACATTCGATAAAACCAAGCTGAAGAACACTGACGTGTTCGGTGTTTTTATACAAAAGCGACGTGGGATATTATATGGCGACCGTGACAAGTGTCACGAAGGCTGCAGGAGCAGCAGGACAACAACAACAATAACAATAGCAAGGAGACAATTCTGCAGCAGTTTTGCAGTTTTGGATGTTGAACCCGGTTTCGTGCCCGGCAATACAAAGGAAACTGCGGCATTAAACCATCATTTTCGCTGGAAATCAAACGGAGAGCATTCCATATGCAGCAACAGTTACAACAATAAGCAGATAAGCAGCGTGGAGAAGGTGCAGCAGCGTCGGAAGCAGAGCCAGGAGCAGGAAAATACAGCCACGGGTGATCGGGTCATGATTGGAACACATGGAACATAAAGAAAAAGCTGAGTGAGTAGAGTTTAGTGTTATGGGAAGACGCGGAGGTGTGCAAAACAAAATCAAAAAGAGAATAGTACACATAAAGTGGCTATTATATGCAAATACGCCACCTCCCGCGTGGGCAACAGCCCAAAAACTACAAGCCGAGCTTGATTATTGAAAATCAAGACTCGAAGATAAAACCCCAAACACAAAAACTCACTCAGCTAAAATAAGCATAATACAGGAAAATATAATAATCAAACCTCCATCACCCAAGCAACTGCCAAAGAGACCAAAACGCTGCCCGGATGACTGCGAGGGACCACTAAACTCACCGCATTGTGAGTACACCTGTGCTGCCGGCACCGCTCCCCCACCAAAAAGGAAGAAGCCTGTGCAGCCAGCACCGGCACAGTCCTGCGCATCAAGCCGGACCACGGAAAAGTGAACAGACAGCACTTCCAAGTGTGCTCATCGTAATAGTCTTATTTTAAAATGCACTGCGATGCATAAACATATATTAATTTATATAAAAAAACCATTGTACAATCGAGCGGAATCATTTCTGCCCGATTAGAAGCATAGCCTGTAAAGCTATGCGCAACACTAGGTAGAAAGTATGTACATTCACCTTAAGTGAATTTATTTCAACTTCTCTCCGCCATTTGGCGTACGACCCTTCAGTTTTTTTTTTAAATTATGTAAGCAATAATAAATATATAAAATCTAAATAGTTTAACAATGGCATAGAACTCAAACTCATATAACTACTAAAATTACAAAAAAAAAAAAAAAATAAAGTAAGAATTTTAAAAATGTATGTAAAATATATGTAAACATATAAGAATAAAATAAAAATTTTTTGTAAACAAATTATCAAAACTAAAAACAGCGGCACAGTTGTGCCAATAAAATTATTCTAACATATGTAAATTACAAATAATTTCAAAATAGGAAATTTAAATAATAACATAATATCCAAAACTGAAAACGTTTATGAAATAGAATTGGCCAAAATGGGCCTCGTAGATACAAAAACGGTGGATTCCACCGCTAATGTAATAAATAAAGTAGAATCTAATAGCATAGATTTAGGAATAACAAATACTTTGTTAATAATTATTGTTGTTATTCTAAGCGCAAATATTCTATTTAAATTGTACAAACTACATAATAATAGGGTAAGAAAAAAAAAACCTAAGCAAGGCTAACGATCTAGATAAAATTTAGAATCGAATGAAATAAAATAAAATATAATAATAAAAATTATAAAAAAACCAAACTTTTTGTAAAGCAAACAAAAGAAAAACAAGTGAAAACGTTGCAGTCGGACGCAACCGACTGTGGAATACTTTGATACCAGTAAAAGAACGGTTGGTAAGGAGTCTGCTCGAAAGGAGTGGGCCGGGTGGTAATTATCGCCAGCTATCATGTTTACAAATTTGGTGACTTTAGCTCAAAAACTGTAGAAGATAACTGAACTTCCAAATTTAAATGGTGGGCGGCAGAGGTGGGTGTGGCATCCAAATTTTTGAATCAAATGTTTTTAACTGTCACTATCTATCTGCGTGGCATCCAAAATTTTGATGCATTTTTTGGGGAACGTCAATATCTATCTTCACACAAAATTTGGTGGCTCTAGCACAAAATATGTGTAAACTATAGGCGTTTCCAATTTCTTGGTGAAGGGGGGATGGGGCGGTATCAGGAGGCGTGGCATCCAAGTTTTGATGGGGAACGTCAATATCTATCTTGACACAAAATTTTGTGTCTCTAGTCCAAAAAATGTAAAAACTATAGGCGTTTCCAATTTCAAGGAGCAGGGATGATGGGGGCGGAAGGAGTGGGCGTGGCATCCAAAATTTTGATGCAGTCTTTTCAGGGACATGACTAGCTATCTGCGTGCAAAATTTGGTAATTCTAGTTGTAAGAATGTGAGAAATATTTGGTTTTATCGGTTTTCAGTTATCGATTGTATCGATTTCCCAGCCTCATAGTAGGCGTGGCAACCCAATCTTAACACTTTATATGTACCGTCTATAGATAAACGTAATTGCAAAGTTTCAAGTCTCTAGCTGTACGGGTGTCGAAAAAAGTTACGTTCATACAGACGGACAGACGGACGGACAGACACCATGACGGACATTGCACATTTGCGTTTGTGAGCGCAAACTAAACGTAAAGCGAAATGCTCTCATCTTGAGATGCGGACAAAGGGAATCGGAACGATATGCAATCAGGGCGAATAGTTCGCAAAAGTTTGCTGCTCAATTTGTATCAACTTTTTTTTCTTTTCTCTTGTTTACTTCTATGTTTCTCTCAGCTTTGTTGTTGCTGAAGTAGAACTAAAAGCCCATCATTTCGCATCCGATTCCTTTGTATATGTTTCGTTCCCAAACGTTCCAAGGCACTGCAGCTGTCGGGAGAACAATATTCCAATCGTTTTGTTTGCGCTCTTCGGCAATATAAAGTTAGTGGTTTCGTTTTCCCTCACGATAATAACCGCTACAAAACATATGAATAGTTTCTTAGCTTTCGCGAACGGTTCGTTAAACGTTTCGTTTATTTGCCCGCTCTGATTGCAATTGATAATTATTATGTCTTCAAAATACGTCTGATTAAACAAAAATAATTAATATATTTTTTTATTACACAATGATAATTTCCTTTTTGAGTAAGACAAAATGGTCGAGCTAAATAGGTTCCATATCTCGTTTTTTTGAGAAACCATGGGCCTATGCACCCAAAATTAAAACTTATCCTAAAGTGGATAACTTATAATCAAAGAGTTAAAATGCATATGTCTAAACAGATAGAACGTATTATTATATTGAGATACAGAAATTTGTTAAGGCAAAACGTCAGAATGCCCATACCAATTCACGATATATTTGTTGATCAAATTGTCAAAGTAGAACCATTGAGTTCAGAAAGTAACAATTCCGATGTACAGATAATCGACTAACTCAATAAAATTGACTTTATTCGACTCCAATTTGGAATGGTCAGAAATACTTAAACAGATCATTCGGATACGGACAGAATATGCCAAGCCATACAAATGTCTGAACAGGAACGTCCCCATTGAGGCGATAACAATTGTTAAACACACTCAAATAGTAGTCGAACAATTCAACGAACTTCGAAAGCTCGTTCAAAAAAATTATAGTAGACTAAATAGTGAACATAAATTACAGGCTGAAGAAAATCTAAGAATATTAAGATCAGGACTTGTTCATTTGAACAACAAACATAGCTCGCATCTCTTTTTACCTTCGGTGTTAACAGCACCAGTTTCATTTGACCCTTCAATGCTTTTTGACGACGAACCGTCAACTTCAAAACCAGAACCTCAAATTAATTTTGAAGAAATCCTTTACCAAGATTTAGAAGATAGTTTACCAAATCAAAAAAATAAGATGACGAACTCAGCGACAAATGCGCGGGAATACGTGCGACAAATTTCGTCCACAATACCAGAGTTCGATGGTAAAAGAATTAATCTAAACAGGTTCTTGACAGCATTAAAATTAACAGAACTCACCAAGGGTGAAGATGAACTGTTGGCCGTAGAAGTAATTAAAACAAAAATAATCGGCCCTCTGTCATATAAGGTACAGAGCGAGAAAACTATTTCCAGAATAATAGATATTCTGAAGACATCAGTTAAGGGTGAATCACCCGATGTACTTAAAGCTAAACTACTAAACACCCAGCAGCGAGGTAAAATCGCTTTCCAATATACGACAGAGATTGAAAATCTACGTAGGTCGCTTGAGGCCGCTTACATAGATGATGGTCTTAAAGCAGACAATGCAGATAAATTCGCTACAAAAGAAGCAATATCTGCAATGACTAAAAACTGCTAAAACGAAAAACTAAAAACCATATTGGAAGCAGGAAATTTCAACACCATGAATAGTGTTATCGAAAAATACATACACTGCTGCACAGACATGACCGGCAATACTAATACTGTCTTATGCCAAAAGAAATAACTACCGAGGTAATTACCACAATAGAGGTAATGGCAGAGGTAACTATAACAATCATGGCCACGGAGGTTATCGCGGAGGCAATAGAAGCCGTGGCGGCAATTCCAATAATCGCGGAAGAGGTTCCCACAGGAACCAAAACCAAAATTAAAATGATAACAACCGCAATGTGCGTAATGTACAGGCGGAAAACATGCAGTCCCCCTTGAGCAACACCCAAAAGTAAAGGTGTGTAAGATCAATCTCAATTTAAGCGTTTTTGTTCAGGTGTTAAATATTCAAACAAATACACAATTAACGCTATTAATAGACACAGGTGCAGATATATCACTGCTTAAATGCAGAAATAATAATCTAGACTCAATAAGCTCATTAGTAAAGGCTAATATAACTGGAATTGGGCAAGGAACGATACAGTCTCTTGGTACGATAGAGTTGGATATAAGTGTTAAAAATGTGCTTATACCTTATGAGTTCCACGTAGTGCCAGACAATTTTCCCATACCAGGTTGGATATCCGAAAAAAATACAATTGTTTTTTGGAATTTCAAGACGACAAGAAGACTGGTTCACAATCAGACCCAAAAACTTCAAGCAAGTCGATATCCCAATGGTACACTACTTGGAAGATCAGATATTAATACCCGCTAGATCGGAAGTTGTCCGATATATAAAAAGTAAATCAAAAGAAAAATATATCGTGATTCCAAATCAGGAGTTGTCACAAGGGGTAATAATAGCAAGTGCTCTAGTAGATACCACAAACGCTATGATTCGCATAATCAATACGAGAAATGAAAACACTGTAGTGAACAGTGCTAAGATTACTAGCGAATCAACAAGCGATTATGAAATATACGAAGCAACGGAATACAAAGAAAATCGATTGGAAGAAGTGTTAAATAAATTAAAATTTCCAGCAGCTTCTAAAAACGAGTTGACAGAGTTATGCACCGAGTTAAGCGATATTTTTGGCCTCGAAACAGAGACCATAACAATTTTTATAGACAAAAATTGAGATTGAACGACAAAACACCTGTCTATATTAAGAACTACCGAATGCCAGAAAGCCAAAGGCCTGAGATACAAAAGCAGGTAGACAAGTTAATAAAAGATGGTATTGTAGAACCATCAATATCTGAATATATAGCCAAGAAATCATTGCCTAATTCGGCAGAAAAAAGATGGCGATTAGTAGTTGACTATCGTCAGATCAATAAAAAACTGTTAGCAGATAAATTCCAACTTCCAAGAATAGAAGATATTCTTGATCAACTAGGCAGAGCAAAATATTTTTCTTACCTAGATTTAATGTCTGGATTCCACCAGATCGAGCTGGACGAAAAGTCCCGAAATATTACTTAATTTTCCACAGCAACAGGCTCATATCGCTACAAGCGATTACCATTTGGATTAAAAATTGCTCCTAATTTCTTTCAACGCATGATGACTCTTGCTTTTTCAGGCTTACAGCCTTCGCAAGCATTTTTATATATGGATGATTTAGCTGTGATCGGATGCTCTGAAAAGCATATGTTCAAGAACTTTACCGACGTCTTCAAACTGGGTAGAAAACACAACTTGAAACTGCATCCAGAAAAATTTACTTTCTTTATGAAAGAAGTCACATATTTAGGTCACAAATGTACTGATGAAGGTATACTGCCAGATGACACTAAATATGAGGTTATTAAAAATTATCCAAAACCAACAAATGCGGACGAAGCTAGACGTTTCGTTGCATTTTGCAATTACTACAGGAGATTTATAAAAAACCTTTTCTGATTACTCACGCCACTTAACGAGGGTTTGTAAAAAGAATGTCCAGTTCGAATGGACATCAGATTGCAGCAATGCATTTGAATATTTAAAAAGGGAATTGATGAAACCTTCATTACTTCAGTACCCAGATTTGAGCAAAAAATTTTGCATAACCACAGATGCCAGTAAACAGGCATGTGGTGCGGTACTTTCCCAAGACCACAATGGTCAACAGCTACCAGTGGCATACGCTTCAAGATCCTTTACTCAAGGCGAAAGTAATAAGTCCACAACAGAACAAGAATTGGCCGCAATTCATTGGGGAATCGGTAATTTTAGACCTTATATTAACGGCAGGCATTTCTAGGTCAAAAGTGACCATTGACCTTTGTCATATTTGTTTTCAATGAAAAACCCAAGCTCCACACTAACGCAAAAGCGATTAGATCTGGAAGAATATGACTTTACAGTAGAATACCTCAAGGGGAAATATAATCACATAGCAGATGCACTATCCCGAATAACAATCGGTGAATTAAAAAACATAAATAGACAAATTCTGAAGGTCACAACGAGATCTTCAGCAAGACAGGAATCTACCTGCGCAAGTACAAATTCAAAATTGCAAGAACAAAAAGTTAAGAAAGAAATTAAAAAGCCCAACGTCTATCAGGTAGTCAATAATATTGATGCCAGAAAATACATAGTTTTCAAAATAGACAATCATAAGTGTTTGTTAAAAAGAGGAAAAAATGTTATTGTAAGATTTGATGTGACTAATTTATACTCTTATGGAAAATTCGATTTAGATCAATTTTTCCAAAGGCTTATTAAAGAAGCCGGAGCATATAAAATCAAACAATTACAAATGTCACCAAGTGAACAAATATTTGAATTTGTCACAATAAACAATTTTAAAGAAAAGGGCAATAAAAAATTAAAAAAAGTTAAAAGTAGCGTTACTTAACAAGGTGACAATGATAGACAAAAATGATGAGGTTCAAATAAATGCAATCCTGTCCAAATACCATGACGATCCGTCAGAAAGAGGCCACTCAGGAATTTCTAGAACCCTGAGAAAAATAAAAAACTTTTATTACTGGCCACAAATGACAAAACAAATAACCAAATACGTAAAGACTTGTTTAAAATGTCAACTAGCCAATACGCTGACTCATACAAAAACGCCCCTAACACTTACTGAAACGCCAGCAAAAGCATTTGATATAGTTTTGATTGATACCATTGGTCCACTTCCAAGATCAGAAAATGGAAATGAGTATGCAGTCACTATCATTTGCGACTTGACTAAATATTTGGTTACAATACCAGTACCAAATAAAAGTGCAAAAACAGTTGCAAAAACAATACTCGAGAATTTCATACTTAAGTATGGTCCAATGAAAAAATGCATTACGGACATGGGTACTGAGTATAAAAATCAACTCCTAACAGACTTGTGTAAATACATGAACATTACTAATGTTACATCTACAGCACATCATCATCAAACACTAGGGACAATAGAACGTAGTCACAGAACACTTAGGCCCAATTTCTCAATGTCCAGTTAAACTTGGAATAAGTTAACTTTGGAATAACTTTTATGCTCGAGCTATACTGGTTTGGTTTTCTCAAAGCCAAAGTAACCTATCATCAGTATATCACTTTCGCCGAAATGTGCTGCCAACCTTAACGGGGACTCAGCTGTTGTTTTGGTTTTGTTTTTGCCTGTGACTCCTAAGCTGCTACATGTTGCACATCAAAATGTGTATATAATAACTTTCTATGAGCCCTGTTGTAAACGGCAACGAGGGAAAAACTTTGTAGTTGTTGAGGAGCATGTGTTTGTGGACCTAGAAGACTCAAATAAGCATTTTGAAAATTTGCTTCATAAAAAATAATAAACAGTGCAAGTGTCAGCTTGAGTCAGCTGTTCGCCTTACGATGATTGTATTGATATTTTTATATCGTTACTTAGCATCGGTATAAGTAGTAACTGGACCTCCATGCATCGGATAAGTAAGTGCTAACCGAACATTGAGAAACTCAAATTCGACTAAACTTAGAATAAGTTGACTAACCGGACATTGAGAAATTGGGCCTTAATGAGTATATTCGTTCATATATTTCTGTTGACAAAAGCGACTGGGATGTGTGGATTCAATATTTTACATATTGTTTCAATACAACACCGTCAGTTATACACGACTATTGCCCATACGAACTCGTATTTGGCAAATTGCCGACACAGTTCAAAGATTTCAACACCATAGACAGAATAGATTCCATTTACAATATTGATGACTATTCGAAGGAAGTTAAGTTTAGACTAAAAGTAGCGTATACAAGAGCTAGACATATGTTAGAAAAAGCTAAGGCTTATAGAAAATTTAACTATGACAAAAATGTCAAAAATTTTGAAGTACATATAGGAGACCAGGTTTAACTCAAAAACGAAACAGGTCATAAATTAGATAAAAATTATTTAGGTCCTTATATAGTAGAAAAAATAAAAGATAATGACAATATAACAATTAAGAAATATTAAGAAAAGAAACAGATGGTACATAAAGATAGATTAAAACTCGTCCTAACCTAAAAAAAAAAAAAAAATTGGAAAAATATATTTATAACAAGTAAAAACGTTGCAGTCGGACGCAACCGACTGCGGAATACTTTGATACCAGTAAAAGAACGATTGATAAGGGGGAATGCAGGGGCGAAGGGAGTGGGCCATGTGGTAAACATAGCCAGCTATCATGTTACCAAATTTGGTGACTTTAGCTCAAAAACTGTGGAAGATAACTTAACTCCCAAATTTAAAAGGTGGGCGGCTGAGGTAGGCGTGGCATCTAAATTTTGGAATCAAATGTTTTTAACTGTCACTATCTATCTGCCTACCAAGTTTGGTGGCTCGAGCTCAAAAACTCTTAGAGATATAGCCGATTCCGATTTTATAAGGCGGGTGGCTTAGGTGGGCGTGGCATCCAAAATTTTGATGCACATCTTTGGTAGATGCTGCATTCTATCTTTCTACCCAATTTAAGGGCTCTAGCTTAAAAACTATAAGAGATATCGAAATTTCCGATTTTAAATAGTGGGCGGCAGAGGTGGGCGTGGCATCCAAATTTTTCATGCAGATCTTTTGTAGATGTCACCATATATCTTCCTACCAAATTTGGTGACTCTAGTTCAAAAAATGTGGAAGATACTCGCATAACCGTTTTGACATCGGCGGGGGGTGGGGGCGGAAGGTGTGGGCGTGGCATCCAAAGTTTTGATCCATTTTTATGGGGAACGTCAATATCTATCTTCACAAAAAAATTTGGTGGCTCTAGCCCAAAAAATGTGAAAACTATAGGCGTTTCCAATTTCTTGGTGAAGGGGGGATGGGGGCGGAATCAGGGGGCGTGGCATCCAAGTTTTGATGGGGAACGTCAGTACCTATCTTGACAGAAAATTTTGGTGGCTCTAGCCCAAAAATGTGAAAGCTATAGTCGTTTCCAATTTCTTGGTTAAGGGGGGATGGGGGCGGAATCGGGGGCGTGGCATCCAAGTTTTGATGAGGAACGTCAGTACCTATCTTGATACAAAATTTGGTGGCTCTAGCCCAAAAATTTGAAAACTATAGGCGTTTCCAATTTCATGGAGAAGGGGGATGGGGGCGGAATTAGGGGGCGTGGCATCCAAGTTTTGATGGGGAACGTCAGTACCTATCTTAACACAAAATTTGGTGGCTCTAGCCCAAAAAATGTGAAAACTATAGGCGTTTCCAATTTCATGGAGAAGGGGGGATGGGGGCGGAATTAGGGGGCGTGGCATCCAAGTTTTGATGGGGAACGTCAGTACCTATCTTAACACAAAATTTGGTGGCTCTAGCCCAAAAAATGTGAAAACTATAGGCGTTTCCAATTTCATGGAGAAGGGGGGATGGGGGCGGAATTAGGGGCGTGGCATCCAAAATTTTGATGCATTTTTTTGGGGAACGTCAGTACCTATCTTGACAGAAAATTTTGGTGGCTCTAGCCCAAAAAATGTGAAAGCTATAGTCGTTTCCAATTTCTTGGTAAAGGGGGGATGGGGGCGGAATCGGGGGCGTGGCATCCAAGTTTTGATGAGGAACGTCAGTACCTATCTTGATACAAAATTTGGTGGCTCTAGCCCAAAAAATTTGAAAACTATAGGCGTTTCCAATTTCATGGAGAAGGGGGATGGGGGCGGAATTAGGGGGCGTGGCATCCAAGTTTTGATGGGGAACGTCAGTACCTATCTTAACACAAAATTTGGTGGCTCTAGCCCAAAAAATGTGAAAACTATAGGCGTTTCCAATTTCATGGAGAAGGGGGGATGGGGGCGGAATTAGGGGGCGTGGCATCCAAGTTTTGATGGGGAACGTCAGTACCTATCTTAACACAAAATATGGTGGCTCTAGCCCAAAAAATGTGAAAACTATAGTCGTTTCCAATTTCTTGGAGAAGAGGGGATGGGGGCGGAATTAGGGGCGTGGCATCCAAAATTTTGATGCATTTTTTTGGGGAACGTCAATATCTATCTTGACACAAAATTTGATGGCTCTAGCCCAAAAAATGTGAAAACTATAGGCGTTTCCAATTTCATGGAGAAGGGGGGTGGGGGCGGAATCAGGGGGCGTGGCTTCCATGTTTTGATGGGGAACGTCAGTACCTATCTTGACAGAAAATTTTGGTGGCTCTAGCCCAAAAAATGTGAAAGCTATAGTCGTTTCCAATTTCTTGGTTAAGGGGGGATGGGGGCGGAATCGGGGGCGTGGCATCCAAGTTTTGATGGGGAACGTCAGTACCTATCTTGATACAAAATTTGGTGGCTCTAGCCCAAAAAATGTGAAAACTATAGGCGTTTCCAATTTCATGGAGAAGGGGGATGGGGGCGGAATTAGGGGGCGTGGCATCCAAGTTTTGATGGGGAACGTCAGTACCTATCTTAACACAAAATTTGGTGGCTCTAGCCCAAAAAATGTGAAAACTATAGGCGTTTCCAATTTCATGGAGAAGGGGGGATGGGGGGCGGAATTAGGGGCGTGGCATCCAAAATTTTGATGCATTTTTTTGGGGAACATCAATATCTATCTTGACACAAAATTTGGTGGCTCTAGCCCAAAAAATGTGAAAACTATAGGCGTTTCCAATTTCATGGAGAAGGGGGGATGGGGGCGGAATTAGGGGGCGTGGCATCCAATTTTTGATGGGGAACGTCAGTACCTATCTTGACACAAAATTTGGTGGCTCTAGCCCAAAAAATGTGAAAACTATAGGTGTTTCCGATTTCATGGAGATGGGGTGATGGGGGCGGAATTACTTTCGTGGCATCCAAAATTTTGATGCATTTTTATGGGGAACGTCAATATCTATCTTGACACAAAATTTGGTGGCTCTAGCCCAAAAAATGTGAAAACTATAGTCGTTTCCAATTTCATGGAGAAGTGGGGATGGGGGCGGAATTAGGGGCGTGGCATCCAAAATTTTGATGCATTTTTTTGGGGAACGTCAATATCTATCTTGACACAAAATTTGATGGCTCTAGCCCAAAAAATGTGAAAACTATAGGCGTTTCCAATTTCATGGAGAAGGGGGATGGGGGCGGAATCAGGGGTCGTGGCATCCAAAATTTTGATGCATTTTTTTGGGGAACTTCAATATCTATCTTGACACAAAATTTGGTGCCTCTAGCCCAAAAAATGTGAAAACTATAGGCGTTTCCAATTTCATGGAGAAGTTGGGATGGGGGCGGAATCAGGGGGCGTGGCATCCACAATTTTGGTGCATATTTTTGGGGAACGTCAATATCTATCTTGCCACAAAATTTGGTGCCTCTAGCCCAAAAAATGTGAAAACTAAAGGCGTTTCCAATTTCAAGGAGCAGGGATGATGGGGGCGGAAGGAGTGGGCGTGGCATCCAAAATTTTGATGCAGTTTTTTCAGGGACATGACTAGCTATCTGCGTGCAAAATTTGGTAACTCTAGCTGTAAGAATGTGAGAAATATTTGGTTTTATCGGTTTTCAGTTATCGAATTTATCGATTTCCCAGCCTCCTAGTAGGCGTGGCAACCCAATCTTGACACTTTATCTGTACCTTCTATGGATAAACATAATTGCAAAGTTTCAAGTCTCTAGCTTTACGGGTGTCGAAAAAAGTTGCGTTCATACGGACGGACAGACGGACAGACGGACAGACGGACAGACAGACACCATGACGGACATTGCACAAAACCAATATACTATGAGACCTTCGGTATCAAAGTATAAAAATAAATAAAATAAAAATTATAAATAATAATAAATATCAAATGCATACATATATATGTATATTGCTTCACATTATTATTACAACAATACATTTTCATGACTTTATTAAGTACTTAAAATTGGTCTGATCAACCACACAAAAAAAAAAAACAATAAATAAAAATAAAATAAATATATATATAGTAAGATATCCAATATGCACACATATTCATATCTCAAATATGTTACACATAAGCACGCACCCCAACAATTAAATATCATATTACACACTAAAATCCTAACACAGGAAACGAGCTAGACGTAAACATTAAACATAAGAATATTTCTAAATCATGCATCACGCCATAAACAAACTGGACATAATCATAAAACATAAACATATTTCTAAAATCACGCCACAAGCGTGAGATCGCCGAATTGGCACTTTTTAAACCAAAGCTTAAAACGAACAAAGCTTAAAAGCTTTGATCATAAGAAAAAGCCTCAACCGAGGTTTGCTCTGCGCAGCAAGAACGATTGAGAAGGAGTTCAGATTTCGAGTTCAAAGCAATAGTTTTGAATAAGATAGACTATAAGTGTGGAAGTGTTTTTGTAACTCTTAACATTGGTTAAATTCATATAATAAAGAAATAAACTAAAGACGAAGTCTTTTTATTTTTTAATCCCACTTGGTCGAGAACTCACAATTGGCGCAGCCGGTAGGATTAGTGAAAAATAAGTGCAAATAAATAAATAAAAAAATAAATAAATAAATACTTCATAAAAAACTGATCCGCCAAAGAACTAATCGTGCAACAAACACAGTTAATGGTGTTTAAATAATTTAAGAACGAAGAACAATATAATCAACAACAAAGCAACAAAAAACAAACCAACATGGCAGTCGTACTAAGTGATGCAGAACTAAACCAGGCATTGTCTCAAATCCGAAAAGTGCCCCAGTTCTAAGGAAATAAACAGGAGCTAAGCGCCTTCATCAGGAGGACAGAATTCCTATTACAATTATACCCTACTACAAACCAAAGGCAACAAAGTATTATATACGGTGCGATAGAACTGCAAGTCATCGGAGAAGCCCAAAGGATCTCGCAACTATCACATGCCAATAATTGGGGTGAGTTGAAGCGAGCACTCATCGAGGAATACACCACCCAGACTCCAGTGGAGGAATTACTACGACAACTATACAACACCAGCTATCAAGGAAATCTCCGTAAGTTCATAGAAGAACTAGAACACAAATCATATGTAATAACAAATAAGCTAACACTAGATAATAATGCAAACAACACAATTGTCTACACCAATGCTATGAACAACACAGTTAAAGATGTTATAAAAAGAAAAATACCAGATAGAATTTTCATGATTCTAGCTAGGTACGATATAACAACTAGCCATTTGTTAAAAGTAGCAGCTCAAAAGGAGGGTTTATATGAAAATAGTGTGTTGTTGAAAAACCCAAAGATAATAAATATAATAATTCAAACAAAAACTATCATGGTAAAAAGTATCAAGAAAATTTTAACCAAAGTTGAACACATAACCCCACTAACCAAGCACCACATAATCATAACTACCAAACCAATTACAATACAAATAACCCACATAAGAATGAACAAGATTATGGGCAGACATATGCCGAATTTCAACAAAAGATGCAACAAGGGAAACAACAGAATCCCATGAACTATTCCCATAAAAGAAACTCTAATGTACAAGCATCCCCTTACAACAACCAACCTCAAACAAGTAAGAAGGCTCTAGTCGAGATTTCCCGACTAGGAGATACCCCGAACCCTGTACATAACGCTTACAGTCATTGTCTGTATGCATCTGTGACTAAACTTCAATCTTCGATATCTCTAGTGTTTATTTCCCGATTTCGATGAAATTTTCAGAAAAGTTATATCGTTACACATTTTTTCAACCCCAATTTTTACATTTTCCAAATTCGATAAATTTTTGTAATCGATTACATGTGTATATCGGAAACGGAAATAGTTATCGAAAATCTGAAACAAACTTGTACTGCCTAGGACTTAGATGAGCTTATGTGCAAAATCTGAAGTCTCTAGGTCTTATAGTCTCTGAGATCGACGCGTTCATACATACAGACAGACGGACAGACGGACGGACGGACAGACGGACAGACGGACATGGCTATATCGACTCGGCTGTTGATGCTGATCAAGAATATACATACTTTATAGGGTCGGAGATGCTTCCTTCTGCCTGTTACATACTTTTGCACAAAAACATTATACCCCTTTTACCCATTTCATGGGTTCGGGGTATAAAAAGGCAAAGAGAAAGTAACAGTGGTGTGTCAAAAATGGACACGTCCGAAAATTTTCAAGCAATTGCCTCGGTCCAGGAAGAAACAATAGCCCATTCATAATTGTTATTATGAATGATAACCCGCTTAAGTGTGTTATAGACACTGGGTCAACAATTAATTTGATGAATAAAAATTACTTAAAATTTCCAATTAATAATAGAGAACTTAACGTTCATACCATCAATGGTAACATTAAATTAACATCAAGCATTACAATAGGAGCATGTAAATTATGTCCATCCAAACAGGAATTCTTTATACATGAATTTTCAAATCGATATGATTTATTGTTAGGAAGAAATTATTTAGAAGCTTGCAAGGCAAAAATAAATTACGAAGAGGGAGCCGTTACCTTAGGAGAATACACATTCCTATTTAAGTACGACCCCAATATAAATGTAGAAGAAGAGGAGGCACCAGAGTGTCTAGACCCACCTTCGTCGGAAGATTTAGAATTCAATTTCGTGATCAACGAAGAATTAAAAGAGTCCAACGAGTTCCGCTTAGATCATCTTAACGATGAAGAGAAAAGGTGTGTGTCAAAAATTCTTCACAACTATCGAGACATACAGTACCATGAAGGCGACAATTTGACTTTCACTAGTACTGTTAAACATTCGATAATTACAAAACATGAGGACTCAATTTACAAGAGACCCTACAAGTATTCCCAAATTCAACATGACGAAATAGACAGACAAGTAAAAGAAATGCTAGAGCAAGGGATAATAAGAAATTCTCAGTCTCCGTATAATTCACCTGTATTAGTAATCCCAAAAAAGTTGGATGCATCAGGTAAACAAGAGTATAGAGTAGTAATAGACTACAGATTTCTAAACGAAATCACTGTTGACGACAAATTTCCTATTCCAATAATGGATGAAATTTTAGATAAACTTGGCCGATGCCAATACTTCACAACTCTTGATTTAGCAAAAGGCTATCACCAGATCCAGATGGATCCTAAATCAATACCTAAGACAGCATTTTCCACTAAACATGGCCACTACGAATATACACGTATGCCATTTGGTATAAAAAATGCACCAGCAACGTTTCAACGCTGCATGAACAATTTGTTGGAAGATTTAATCTACAAAGATTGTTTAGTCTACTTAGATGACATAATAGTGTATTCCACTTCATTGGAAGAACACATATTGTCACTAAATAAAGTATTTGCCAAACTAAGGGAAGCCAACTTAAAATTGCAATTAGACAAGTGTGAATTTCTCAAAAAGGAAACGGAATTTCTAGGACACATAGTCACAACAGAAGGATTAAAACCTAATCCAAATAAAGTTGAAGCAGTAATGAAATATCCTATTCCAAAGACTCCAAAAGAGATAAAAAAAATTTTAGGTTTGTGTGGATTTTACAGAAAATTCATTCCAACATCGTCAAACCCATGACACTCAAATTAAAGAAAGGAGCCAAAGTAGACATAAAGGATACAGCATATATCTCAGCATTCGAGAAATTAAAATTACTGATAACTTCTGACCTAATTCTTACTCATCCAGATTATGACAAACCATTTTGTCTCACAACGGATGCAAGTAATGTAGCTCTAGGAGCGGTCTTAACACATAATCATAAGCCTGTTTGTTTTGCCAGCAGAACGCTAAACAAACATGAATTAAATTATTCAGCTATAGAAAAAGAACTATTAGCAGTAGTTTGGGCAACTAAAACTTATAGAAGCTATCTATATGGTAGAAAATTTGAAATCCTAAGCGATCACAAGCCATTAGTATGGTTAAACAATATAAAAGAACCGAATATGAAACTCCAACGATGGAAGATCAAATTAAATGAATTTGATTACACAATCAAATTACCGGGTAAAGAAAATCATGTCGCAGACGCACTTTCACGTGTGCAAGTGCATGAAAATCTACTAGGAGAAGAAATGAGTCAAGCAACATGTGCTACCATTCACAGTGCCCAAGAAGATAACCAAAGTTATATTCAAATAACGGAAAGACCATTAAATTATTATAACAGACAAATCGAACTAATTAAAGGAAACGACAATACGACACAAGTTACTAACTATTTTCACAAGAAAAACATAAAGATAACATACACAGAAATGACGATTACTAAAGCTAAAGAAATAATTAAAGAAAATTTATGTTCAAAAAATAGCGTCTTATACTTTCACAATGACTCAGATTTTTCGATTTTTCAAAACGCATACGTAGAAATAATAAGCCCTGAAAGTAAAATTAAAGTAATGAAAAGCTCATCAAAATTAACAGACTTACAAACGTACGCAGAATTCAAAGAACAGATACTTAAAAGACATAACGAACCAGGGATAGAAAAGACAATACATTGGTTTAAAGAAAAATTTTATTACCCAGATTATCAGAACCTAATACAAAACATAATAAATGAATGCCTTATTTGCAACATCTCAAAAACAGAGCACAGAAGTACCAAGTTAGTGTACGAACTAACCCCAGAAACAAATTACATTAGGGAAAAGTATGTAATGGATTTTTATTTAGTTGACCATAAACAATTTCTATCATGCATAGATATTTATTCAAAATTTGCAACATTAATTGAAGTTTATGGGAAAACCAACAGAAATCAAAGCAGACAAAGATTCAGCATTTATATGTGCTGCACTACAACAATGGTTAGCAACAGAAAACGTAAAAATCAATATAACAACAAGTAAAAACGGAATAGCAGATATAGAAAGATTTCATAAAACAATCAACGAAAAATTACGAATTATAAGTAGTGACAATAACATAGAAAACAAACAAACCAGATTTGAAATTATATTATACACTTATAATCATAAAACCAAACACAATACAACAAACAGAACACCCGCAGATATATTTATGTACGCAGGGACACCAAAGTATGACACACAAGACAGGAAAAAGAAACAAATTAAAAAATTGAATGAATCAAGGATAGAATTTGAAATAGATACAAAATATAGATCTTCACCATTAGTTAAAACAAAAATAACCAATCCATTCAAACAGACAGGTCAGTTAAGACAAATAGACGAGAAGCACTTTGAAGAAACCAATAGAGGTAGAAAAGTCACCCATTACAAATCAAAGTTTAAGAAGAAAAAGAAAACTAATACAAGTAAATACATTAATTACAGAGAACCAGCTAATGAAGGGAATTCTAATAATAATAACAATGCTAACAGTAACAATTAACGGACAAAGTATCGAAATAAGCCCCATAAAAGCAAACAACGGCTACCTTATATTTAAAACTGGAACACTGGACATACCAACTAATTTTGAATACCATTATCTAACTGTAAATTTAACAAAAATAGAAAAGGTCTGCAATAACTTATTAATACAAGCAAACAATTACGAAAATTCAACTAAAATAAATTATCTTATTGAAAAACTAAACAGGGAAATGAACGGGATAACAATCATTAAAAGACAAAAGAGAGGACTAATAAATTTAGTAGGCAAAACATACAAACACTTATTCGGAACATTAGACACAGATGACAGAGATGAACTAGAACAGAAGATAAGTAACTTAGCAGAAAATAGCGTTCAAGTTAATGAACTAAACAAAATAATCGAAACAATTAACAAAGCAATTGAAACCATGAACACATTTAAAACAAAAGAAGAAAAACACAAGAAATTTGATTTACTAATTTTCAATTTAGAACATTTTACCGAATATATAGAAGACATAGAGATGGGAATGCAACTAACTAGATTAGGCATATTCAACCCTAAATTACTTAAGCACGATCACTTATTGCATGTTACACCAGAGAAAATTCTTAATATTAAAACATCAACTTGGTTAAAAACTGATACAAAAGAAATTTACATAATATCACATATTCCACAAGCAATTAGTAAAACACCCATTTTCGAAATAATACCCTACCCAGATGAGAACGATAATATTTTAACAGAAAACATTCAAGAAAAATATTTTATAAATAATAATAAAGTATATGGCACAATTACAAAAAAACAAATATTGAATAATTGCATAGTAGGCATTGTAAAGCAAATCAAAACCGAATGTAAATATACCAAAACAATTAAAAATTTTCAAACAAATTATATAGAACCAAACATAATCCTAACATGGAATTTACCAGAATCAATTGTAAATCAAAATTGTATGAATAATGAAATTAAGATAAAAGGAAACAATATTATAAAAATCTATAATTGTGAAATACAAATTAACGAGATATCAATATCTAATTCAAGACTGGATTTTACACAAAACATTTATGTCAGCAATAACGTAACAAAACTAGAACCATTGTCATATATTCAAACTAAGGAATTAATTTTGGAACATACAAAATATTATAATACATTCCAAATAATAACATTGACATCATTAACCATTACCATATTAAGCATATTATTGTAATTAATTTATAAGTTCAAAAGTTTACCCAGAACACTTATTGTTAAGTATAGAAAACCTAAGGAACAAGAAATAATCAATGATCAAATAGAATTACCAATAATCAAAGAAGATCAACCCGCACTGTATCCCAAGATAGGAGCAGTCTAACGTAACGCAAATTTTTTTAGTGTGGGCGAGTAAGATATCCAATATGCACACATATTCATATCTCAAATATTTTACACATAAGCACGCACCCCAACAATTAAATATCATATTACACACTAAAATCCTAACACAGGAAACGAGCTAGACATAAACATTAAACATAAGAATATTTCTAAATCATGATCACGCCACAAGCAAACTGGACATAATCATAAAACATAAACATATTTCTAAAATCACGCCACAAGCGTGAGATCGCCGAATTGGCACTTTTTGAAAGAAAGCTTAAAACGAACAAAGCTTAAAAGCTTTGATCATAAGAAAAGCTCTCAACCGAGGTTTGCTCTGCGCAGCAAGAACGATTGAGAAGGAGTTCAGATTTCGAGTTCAAAGCAATAGTTTTGAATAAGATAGACTATAAGTGTGGAAGTGTTTTTGTAACTCTTAACATTGGTTAAATTCATATAATAAAGAAATAAACTAAAGACGAAGTCTTTTTATTTTTTAATCCCACTTGGTCGAGAACTCACAATTATATATATATACATATATATACATAATAACAACTAGATAATTCACTATATTTCTATAGATATTAATTATAATAAATATACATACTTTATTCAAAAATTATCAAAATATATTACACTTAAAACTACAGCTTAATATTAGAATAACTGCGCATACGCTGTGCTATTCATTTTAAAAGGGGAGGTGTAGTGTGTTTATATGTAATATACTAATTATTAAGAAAGACCCTGCATACATTTGGTTGCAGTAATATAAATATGTTGTTGACATATTTATACTATATTTTGCAAATCAATGAACCGTCGTCAGCCGGACGCAGCGCATGGTAATATGATCAACCATGAGCGCCCAAATGCTGACGCGGTAATATCACACGCGCTGACCGTCTTGCAGCAGACGTCAGCGCTAGTATGCACATAAGCACACACATACTTCCATATGTAATAATATAGAACATAAGAATACATAATGTAAACAACGGCAACTTGCCTTATGATTTTAAGAATAAAGAACATTCGATAAAAACAAGCTGAAGAACATAGACGTGATCGGTGTTTTTATACAAAAGCGACGTGGGATATTATAAGTATAAGAGTTCGAAAAAAGGACATAGGTGAATGGGAGGTACCCAAAGAAGTGCTCGGATCGGGTTCAGATTTGCTATGCATAATTTTTGTACACGTCCTTATGTCTTGACCAAGTTTCGTTCAGAGTGATTAGTTTTAGGGCATAGCTCAAGCATAGACAATGTTATTCAACTAGAAGAAGTAGGAAGCTAGCAAACGCCATTTGGCAGCTTGGGCTTGCACCTGTGTGTATATCAAAAGCTGCCAAATGGCGTTTGCTAGCTTCCTACTTCATCTTTGGCCTTGTTTTGGTTTCGCACCCAATCGTGCCGCATATAATTTTTCGTATAAGAGAGATTTGTCCAGTCTAGTTGAATAACATTGTCTTTGCTTTAAACTAATCAACCCGAACGAAACTTGGTCAAAACCTAAGGGTGTGTAAAATACCAAATGTAAAGTACCAAATCTGGATCACATCCGACCACTCCCTCGGGTACCTTCCAAACACCTGTGTAGTTTGTTTTCGAATTTTTGTACTGTTGCGAGCTCACTCCGACTCATCTATATATATAAAACAGTTTGTCTTGGCAAACGGCTGACTACTGATTGTTGACATATCCACACTCCTTAACGAAAAGAGATAGAGGGCCAAAAAAGCTTCCAAATATTCCATGCGGGTTGTTAACTAGCATAATTTAATAATTTTTTTTTATTTGACCACTCCTTCGTGTACCTCTCATACACCTATGCTCTTTTTTTTCGAACTCTTATACCAGAGCTATGCATTAAAACAAATCAATCTGAACGAAACTTGGTCAAGACATAAGGGCGTGTAAAAATTATGCAGACCAAATCTGGACCCGATCCGACCACTTCTTCGGGTACCTCCCATACACCTATGTCCTTTTTTTTCGAACTTTTGTACTGGAGCTATACTTTCAAACTAATAAATCTGAACGTAGCTTGGTCAAGACATTGGGCGTATAAAAATATTATGCATACTAAATCTGGACCCGATCCGACCATTCTTTCAAGTACCTCTAACACACCAATGTCCTTTCTTTTTGAAACTTTTGTTCCAGAAATATGCCTTAAAACTAATCAATCTGAACGAATCTTGGTCAAGACATAAGGACATGTAAAAATAATTCATTCTCAATCTGGACCTCATCCGACCACTCCTTTTGGTACCTCCCATACACCTCTGTCAGATTTTTCTAACTCTTGTACTAGAGCTATGCCTTAAAACTAATCAATTGGAACGAAACTTGGTCATGACATAAGGGCGTGTAAAAAACGATGCATTTTCAATCTGGACCCGATCCGACCACTCCTTATGGTACCTCCCATATACCTATATCCTTTTTTTTCGAACTCTTGTACTAGAGCTTTGCTTTAAAACAAGTCAATCTGAACGAAACTTGGTCATGACATGGGGGGGGGGTGTACAAAATTATGCATACCTTATCTGGACCCGATATGACCACACCTTCGGGTTCCTCTCATACACCTATGTTTTTTTTTCGAACTCTTATACCAGAGCTATGCCTTAAAACAAATCAATCTGAACGAATCTTGGTCACGACATAAGGACGTGTAAAAAATTATGCTTTTTCAATCTGGACCCGATCCGAACACTCCTTCGGGTACCTCCAATACACCTATGAACTTTTTTTTATCGTTCAAGGTGTGTAAATAAGGGTTATTAAAAAAATTATGCATACCAAATCTGGACCTGATCCGACCACTCCTTCGGGTACCTCCAATTCTCTATGTCCTTTTCTTCGAACTCTTATAATAGAGCTATGCCTTTAAGCTTATCAATCTGAACGAAACTTGGTCAAGACATAAGGACGTCTCAAAAAGTAATGCATACCAAATCCGGACCTGATCCGACCACTCCTTCGGGTACCTCCCATAATCTATTTCCTTTTTTTCGAACTCTTATACTAGACCTATGCCATAGACTATGTTATTCAACTAGACTGGACAAATCTCTCTTATACGAAAAATTATATGCGGCACGATTGGGTGCGAAAGCAAAACAAGGCCAAAGAAGAAGTAGGAAGCTAGCAAACGCCATTTGGCAGCTTTTGATATACACACAGGTGCAAGCCCAAGCTGCCAAATGGCGTTTGCTAGCTTCCTACTTCTTCTTTGGCCTTGTTTTGCTTTCGCACCCAATCGTGCCGCATATAATTTTTCGTATAAGAGAGATTTGTCCAGTCTAGTTGAATAACATAGTCTATGCCTAAGCATTAAAACTAATCAATCTGACCGAAACTTGGTCAAGACATAAGGACGTGTCAAAAAGTAATGCATACCAAATCTGGGCCTGATCCGACCACTCCTTCGGGTACCTCCCATAATCTATGTTATTTTTTTCGAACTCTTATACTAGAGCTATGCCTTAAAACTTATCAATCAGAACGAAACTTTGTCAAGACATAAGGGCGTGTAAAAATATATGCACAACAAATCTGGACCCGGTCCGACCAATCTTCGGGTACGTCCCATACACCTATGTCCTTTTTTTCGATCTTTTGTACTGGAGCTATACCTACAAACTAATAAATCTCTGAAGAATCTTGGTCATGACATGAAGACGTATATAACAAGTTAAAACGTTGCAATCGGACGCAACCGACTGCGGAATACTTTGATACCAGTAAATGAACGGTTGATAAGGGGGAATGCAGGGGCGAAGGGAGTGGGCCATGTGGTAAACATCGCCAGCTATCATGTTACCAAATTTGGTGACTGTAGTTCAAAAACTGTGGAAGATAACTTAACTCCCAAATTTAAAAGATGGGCGGCAGAGGTAGGCGTGGCATCGAAATTTTCGAATCAAATGTTTTTAACTGTCACCATTTATCTTCCTACTAAATTTTGTGGCTCTAGCTCAAAAACTGTTAAGGATATAGCCGATTCCGATTTTATAAGGCGGGTGGCTTAGGTGGGCGTGGCATCCAAAATATTGATGCATATCTTTGGTAGATATTGCCTTCTATTTTTCTACCGAATTTCGGGGCTCTAGCTTAAAAACTGTAAGAGATATCGAAATTTCCGGTTATAAATGGTGGGCGGCAGAGGTGGGCGTGCCTTCCTAATTTTTGATTCAGATCTTTTGTAGATGTCTTCCTACCAAATTCGGTGACTCTAGCTCGAAAAATGTAAAAACTATAGGCGTTTCCAATTTCAAAGAGCAGGCAGGATGGGGGCGGAAGGAGTGGGCGTGGCATCCAAAATTTGTATGCAGATTTTTCAGGGACATGACTAGCTATCTGCGTGCAAAATTTGGTAATTCTATCTGTAAGAATGTGAGAAATATTTGGTTTTATCGGTTTTCAGTTACCGAATTTATCGATTTCCCAGCCTCCTAGTAGGCGTGGCAACCCAATCTTGACACTTTATCTGTCTCGCCTATAGACAAACGGAATTGCTAAGTTTCAAGTCTCTAGCTTTACGGGTGTCGAAAAAAGTTGCGTTCATACAGACGGACAGACGGACACCATGACGGACATTGCACAAAACCAATATACTATGAGACCTTCGGTATTAAAGTATAAAAATAGCAAGTAAAAACGTTGCAGTCGGACGCAACCGACTGCGGAATACGTTAATACCAGTAAAAGAACGGAAGGTAAGGAGTCTGCTTGTCGGGTGGTAAACATCGCCAGCTATCATGTTACCAAATTTTGTGACTTTAGCTCAAAAGCTGTGGAAGATAACTTTACTTCAAAATTTAAAAGGTGGGCGGCAAAGGTAGGCGTGGCATCCAAATTTTTGAATCAGATGTTTTTAAATGTCACCATTTATCTTCCTCCCAAGTTTGGTGGCTGAAGGTCAAAAACTGTTAAAGATATAGCCGATTCCAATTTTATAAGGCGGGTGGTTTGGGTGGGCGTGGCATCCAAAATATTGATGCATATCTTTGGTAGATATTGCCTTCTATCTTTCTACCGAATTTGGGGGCTCTAGCTTAAAAACTGTAAGAGATATCGACATTTCCGATTTTAAATGGTGGGCAGCGGAGGTGGGCGTGGCATCCCAATTTTTGATGCAGATCTTTTGTAGATGTCACCATACATCTTCCTACCAAATTTGGTGACTCTAGTTCAAAAAATGTGGAAGATACACGCATAACCGTTTCAACAACGCCGGGGGCGGAAGGTGTGGGCGTGGCATTCCAATTTTTGTTGCAGCTTGTTAGAAAACTTCACTGCCTATCATGACACAAATTCTGGTAGCTCTAGCTCAAAAATTGTGAAAACTATAAGCGTTTCCAATTTCATGTAGAAGGGGGATGGGGGCGGAATCAGGGGGCGTGGCATCCACAAATTTGATGAATTTTTTTTGGAAACGTCAATATCTATCTTCACACAAAATTTGGTGGTTCTAGCCCAAAAAATGTGAAAACTATAGGCGTTTCCAATTTCAAGGAGCAGGCAGGATGGGGGCGGAAGGAGTGGGCGTGGCATCCAAAATTTTGTACAGTTTTTTCAGGGACGTGACTAGCTATCTGCGTGCTGTTGTAAGAATGTGAGAAATATTTGGTTTTATCGGTTTTCAGCTATCGAATTTATCGATTTCCCAGCATCCTCGTAGGCGCGGCACCCCAATCTTGACACTTTGTCTGTCGCGCCTATAGACAAACATAATTGCAAAGTTTCAAGTCTCTAGCTTTACGGGTGTCGAGAAAAGTTGCGTTCATACAGACGGACAGAACCAATATACAATGAGACCTTCGGTATCAAAGTATAAAAAGTAATCAATCTGAACGAAACTTGGTCAAGACATAAGGACGTGTAAGAAAATTATGCACACCAAATTTGGACCTATCCGACCACTTCTTTTGGAACCTCCCATACACCTATATCAGTTGTTTCGAACTCTTATACTAGAGCTTTGCCTTAAAACTAATCAATCTGAACGAAACTTGGTCAAGACATTAGGACGTGTAAAAAAAATTATTCATACCAAGTCTGGACCTGATCCGAGCAGTCCTTTTGGTACCTCCCATACACCTATGTCAGTTTTTTCGAACTGTTGTACTGGAGCTATTCCTTAAAACTAATCAATCTGAAAGAAACTTGGTCAAGACATGGGGGCGAATAAACAAAGTATGCATACATAAACTGTACCCGGCTCTACACACTTGCAGAAAGTCATTTGGACTGAAATGGGGAATGGCACCCCACATCACGCTGTGGCTGTACTCGGCCATCGTTCGGCCCATCCTTCTATACGGTGTATCAGTGTGGTGGCCAACCTTGTCTAAGAAAACAGCAGATCATAAGCTCGGCAAAGTACAGAGTGCAGCGGGACTGACAAGAACAGGAGCCCTCCGACCAACCCCAACTCGGGCTCTTGACAATATTCTAAGCCTTCTGCCAATAGACCAAATGGGGAAATTGGTAGCAACTCTCTCTGCCCTACGCGTGAGAGTAACAAATCAGTGGTCCGAACAGATTTACGGACACTCTAACATTCTTGTGAGAAATTCACTTATCCCCCCAAACACGGACTACTGCTGTCCTCAGGAATTCCCCAAAACCCCATTCCAAGTAATAATCCCCCCAAGGGACGATTGGTGCTTAGGCACGACAGGACTGACAGACTCTCTGATGGCTCAAAGCTAGACGACCGGGTAGGGGGAGGCGTCTTGTGCGAAGAGCTATCCATTAGTAAAGTCTTCAGCCTTCCTGATCATTGCAGTGTCTGCCTCTCCGAACTTGAGTGCTCTGCAGATAGAATCTGCATTTTCTCTGATAGCCAGGCGGCTATCAAATCTCTAAAATCGATATCATCAAACTCGATATCTGTCACAAACTGCCGAAGATCTCTGCAAGAGATTGCAAAGCAGTTCGAGCTTTACCTGATTTGGGTGCCCAGCCATAAGGGCATCGAGGGCAATTGTAAGGCAGACGAGCTGGCAAGGCATTGAACTACTACGCCTCTCCTCCCAGATACGGAGGGCTTGCGTATTCCCATGGCCAGCTGTAAGCTCAGAGTTCGATCACACTTCGAACTCGAAGCTATCAAAAGGTGGCAGATCACCACCGAAACGGGCAGGATTGCTAGGCAAACCTGGCCAACGCGCTGTAAGAAGCGCTCTTCTGGCCTAATCCACCTCAACAAATCAGACTGTGCTGCCGTAATCAGGGCCATTATGGGACACTGGCTAGTGGGAACTCATGCAGCGAGACTCCTAGCCCCGCTTAACGATTTCTGCAGAATTTGTCGTGACGAAGAAGAGTGGGATACGGTTTTCCACCTATTCTGCGACTGCCCGGCACTCTGTAAGACCAGAAATCTCCATCTCGATTCTTTCTTCTTATCAGACCTCTCTCAACTAGCGGATATTAACCCGAAAAATATCTTGTCTTTTATTAGAGCCTCGGGCTGGGACCACGCCCTCGACAACAATGTTACACACTCTGCGTCTGGGTAGACGGTACGGACGTAGTCCAAACGCGGCACCACAATATCTATATCTTTATATATAAAACAGTTTGTCCTGGCTAACGGCAGACTGCTGATTGTTGACATATCCACTGCCTTAACGAAAAGAAATAGAGGGCTAAAAATGTTTCCAAATATTCCATGCGGGTTGTTAACTAGCACAATTTAGTAATATTTTAATTTGACCACTCCTTTTGGGACCAGTTTTGTCGAACACTTATACTAGAGCTTTGCCTTATTTCTAATTAATCTGAACGAAACTTGGTCAAGACATAAGGACGTGTATAAAAATGATGCATACCAAATCTGGACCCGATCCGACCACTCCTTCGGGTACCTCTCATACACCTATGTTCTTTTTTTTTCGAACTCTTAAACCAGAGCTATGCTTTAAAAAAAATCAATCTGAACGAAACTTGGTCAAGACATAAGGGCCTGTAAAAATTATGCAGACCAAATCGGGACCCGATCCGACCACTTCTTCGGGTACCTCTTATACAATTATGTCTGTTTTTTTTCGAACTTTTGTACTGGAGCTGTATTTAAAACCAATAAATCTGAACGAATCTTCTTCAAGATATGGGAGCGTATAACAAAATTATGCATACTAAATCTGGACCCGATCCGACCACTCTTTCTGGTACCACTAATACACCTATGTCCTTCTATTTTGAACTTTTGTTCTGGAGCTATGCCTTAAAACTAATCAATCTGAACGAATCTTGGTAAAGACATAAAGACGTGTAAGAATTCTTCATTCCAAATCTGGAGCTGATCCGATCAATTCTTTTGGTACCTCCATAACACCAATGTCCTTTTTTTCGAACTCTTGTACTAGAGCTATGCCTTGAAACTAATCAATCTGAACGAAAGTTGGTCAGGACATAAGGGCGTGTATAAAATAATGCATACCATATCCGTACATGATATGACCACACCTTCGGGTTTCTCTCATACACGTATGTTTTTTATTTTTCGAACTCTTATACTAGAGCTATGCCTTAAAACTAACCAATCTGAACGAATCTTGGTAAAGACATAAAGACGTGTAAGAATTCTTCATTCCAAATCTGGAGCTGAGCCGATCAATTCTTTTGGTACCTCCATAACACCAATGTCCTTTTTTTCGAACTCTTGTACTAGAGCTATGCCTTGAAACTAATCAATCTGAACGAAAGTTGGTCAGGACATAAGGGCGTGTATAAAATAATGCATACCATATCCGTACATGATATGACCACACCTTCGGGTTTCTCTCATACACGTATGTTTTTTATTTTTCGAACTCTTATACTAGAGCTATGCCTTAAAACTAACCAATCTGAACGAATCTTGGTCAAGACATAAGGACGTGTAAAAAAATTATTCATTCCAATTCTAGACCTGATCCGACCACTCCTTTTGGAACCTCCCATACACCGTTGCCAGTTTTTTTGAACTCTTACACTAGAGCAATGCCTTAAAACTAATCAATCGGAACAAAACATGGTCATGACATGAGGGCGTGTAAAAAAATGATGCATTTTTAATCTGGACCCGATCCGACCACTCCTTCGGGTACCTCCCATACACCAATGTCCTTTTTTTCGAACTTTTGTACTAGAGCTATGCCTTTAAACAAAGACAAAGGCCAAAGAAGAAGTAGGAAGCTAGCAAACGCCATTTGGCAGCTTGGGCTTGCACCTGTGTGTATATCAAAAGCTGCCAAATGGCGTTTGCTAGCTTCCTACTTCATCTTTGGCCTTGTTTTGGTTTCGCACCCAATCGTGCCGCATATAATTTTTTGTATAAGAGAGATTTGTGCTGTCTAGTTGAATAACATTGTCTTTGGCATAGCTCAAGTATGGGAGGTACCAAAAGGAGTGGTCGGATCAAGTCCAGATTCGAAATGCAAAATTGCTTACACGTCGTTATGTCTTTCGTTCAAATTGATTATTTTAAGGCAAAGCACTAGTATAAGAGTTCGAAGAAAAGGACATAGAGAATTGGAGGTACCCGAAGGAGTGGTCGGATGAGGTCCAGATTTGGTATGCATAATTTTTTACACTTCCTTATGTCTTGACCAAGTTTCGTTCAAATTGATTAGTTTCAAGGCAAAGCTCTAGTATAAGAGTTCGAAAAAACTGACATAGGTGTATGAGTGGTCGGATCAGGTCCAGATTAAAAATGCAACATTTTGTTACACACAGATTGATCGGAAGTAAGGCATAGCTCCAGTACAAAAGTTCGAAAAAGGACATAGGTGTATGAGAGGAACCTGAAGTTGTGGTCGGATCGGGTCCCGATTGAAAATAAATAATTTTTTTACACGTCCTTATGTCTCGACCAAGTTTCGTTCAGATTGATTAGTTTTAAGGCATAGCTCTAGTATAAGAGTTCGAAAAAAGGATATAGGTGAATGGGAGGTACCATAAGAAGTGGTCGGATCAGGTCCAGATTTGGTATGCATACTATTTTTTAAAACACCTTTATGTCTTGACAAAGTTTCGTTCAGATTGATTAGTTTCAAGGCAAAGCTCTAGTAAAAGAGTTCGAAAAACCTGACACAGGTGTATGAGTGCTCGGATCAGGTCCAGATTTAAAATGCAACATTTTGTTACACACCCTTATGTTTTGATTAAGATTTATTCAGATTGATCAGAATTAAGGCATAGCTCCAGTACAAAAGTTTGAAAAAAGGACATAGGTGTATGAGACGAACCCGAAGTTGTTGTCGGATCGGGTCCCGATTGAAAATACATCATTTTTTTACACGCCTTTATGTCTCGACCAAGCTTCGTTCAGATTGATTAGTTTTAACTCATAGCTCTAGTATAAGATTTCGAAAACGGACATAGGTGTATGGGAGGTACCAAATTAGTGGTCGGATCAGGTCCAGATTTTGAATGCATAATTTTTGTACACGTCCTTTTGTCTTGACCAGGCCGTCAGCCGACAGGTGTGTAGGGGGAATAACGTGTAACTACGTTAGTAGTACGCGCCGTATCTGCACACACTGTTGGAAGTGCGACTATACTCTCCACGCGAGGGCGGCTGGAAACAGACTCTTGTGTTGGTCATGTCTCGACCAAGGGTGCTGACTAATGGTAGTCGGGCTAAGAGAAGATAACTCTTTTGAAAATTCCCCAATCCAAGGTGGAACAGCATATGCCGAGGGATTCATGGCCGAGGGGGTGCTCGGTTGCTTATATGCGGACTCTGGATACCTGTCCTCCTCCAGTTTTAATTGTGGACTTCCCGCGGTACACGGGCTATGCTGCGGGCGACCTCCTTTCCCGTCTACTCGTGGGATCAGAATGAGTAACAATTTAATTTCTAAACAGAATGAGTGCGTTGCGACTCAGACAGCAACACCCCAGGCCTCAACCTTCACGGTTATGGCACTGCAGCTGATGTGCTGCCGGCGCCCACCCCCATATGCGCGGATGTTGGTCCCGCTGTGATTGGGGACTCGGACAAGCCACCAACCATCACAGGACGGTTGGATACTGCCTCCTCTTCGTCACCGGAACCGGTGACTCTAGGGGATCCTGAGGTTTTGGCCTCAGACTCCGAAGACGTCACTTTGGTACCGTCTGACGACGCATCTGACTCAGCCTCTCTGGGGTTGGATCTGGCGGATGCAGGCAATCGGATCCGGCGGCTGAGGCTGGATTCCGAGCTCGCCTTTGTAAAGATGACAAGCCGCGAAAAGAAGCTGTTTAAGGCAGCTATCGCAAAAGGGCTCCCGAGAGCTGAGGCTCTCCAGGCTGCAAAGCCACCCCTCCCGCTGAAGCCACGGCCAAGCGAGACCGGTCGTTTGATACGACCCCGGAGTCCGGCTTGTCCAAGAAGCCGAAAAGTGCCCACGCAGAGTCGACAGCGCCATCTTACAGTCGAATGGCGAGTGGTGTCAAGCTCGGCTTTATCTTGACTGACAGGGCGCTGACCTTAACAGCGGAGCAGATGGCTACGTTAAAGGCGGCGATCCTGAGGACGACTCTCTCCTCGGAGAAGGGTGGTCTGATGCCACGGTTCGAGGGATGTGTTCCGAGAACAGGGTGGCTGTTGCTCGTCTGCTATGACAATAATGCAGCCGAGTGGGTCAGGCGTAACTTTAGCCTCATCAAGGCAAATAGTTCGCTTGACGTGGAGCTATTGGAGGAAGGCCAATTCCCCCGGGCGAGCCTTGTAAGAGGCTACTTCGCCAACAGCTTGGAATATTCAAATGAGGAAGTTCTTGCTTATGTTGGTAAGCAAAATGACCTCGACACCACCCAGTGGAGAGTTGTGCAGCGGACCACACAAGGTGAGATGCTGCACCTCGCCATAATGGTGGACCAGGCGTCGCACAGTGGGGCCTCTGCCGGAAAAGCGTTGCATAAATCATTTTTTTCATGAACGCGTTTGGCAAAAGTAAAACATGTAATCGACAGATAATACTTCAAAAATAATGGATCCAAAAGATTTTTGAAATCGGTTAAAAATTATGGCTGCTAGAGCTTATCAAAGTTGAGAAATTTTTCGTGAGTACGAGTCAATGACAATTTTTACGAAAATTCGCCACTTTTAAAGTGAATATTGGGCGATATAAACAACCAATCTTCGATCTTTTTTTTATATGAAAAGTATGTTCAATGTTAGTATTTTGTTGTTTATATTTTAAATATAACTGAAATACTTATTAAACTAGAAACGTTTAAAAAATACACTAAATTTTCCTTATTTTTGAACTTTCGTGGAATAGAACTCACAGGGATGATACGGGATAATTGTGGGACCACTTGCATGTGATAGATGAAATATATACCTTTCATATGTTTTTGGTCTAAATCTGCGGAAATCTGCGGAAATCGAGATAAATCCAAAAAACTAGGTGTACCTCGCGTTAAAAGCACGCGGCAGGTATAAGGAAGAAGAAGAGCGCATGCAAATTTGGCTGTAGCGGGTGTGTTGTTTATTTATAACATTGCTATATGTTGTATTATAAGTACTACCTGACTATATGTACCCCCTTTAAGAAATGTTGAGTCGGCTTGAAAAGGGTGTGAAAGGCAGGTAAATATAGTTTTAGTTGATGGAAAATTGCGCAATTACAGGTAATTTTTTGGGAATTTTCCGTTTACCTATTTTGAATGAAAATACCCAAAACATTGGAAAAGGCTTATACCATTTTTGCTTTTTTACCTAGCTTACCCAAAATATATGGTATATAGTGCAAAAATTTTCACTTGATTGCGACAGTTTTTTTTTAACTTCATAAGAGAAAACACTACAAGCAATTTCCCGGTTGAATAGTATTTTTCAATATAATTCACTAACTTTTTATTTAAAAGCGCAATAATAAATGTAAAAAATTCTACGATTTTTGAACTTTTTCATGCCTCTGAAAATAAAAACGATTTCGAAATGGCATTGCTTAAAGAGATGGGCGTACTCGAAAACGCTAGTACGGAGCTTAAAGCAAAAATTAAATCCATTCACGCTAACTTGAAGCAAAAATGGAACTTGGTCCATAGACATTTGACATCTTTCAAAAAAAAGAATGAAAATTGGCTTGAGCAATATTCAACATTCGGCTATTCAGAAGAGGAAGAAGTTCACCCATCGACTAGCCGAGGAAGAGGAAGGCCGCATAAAACTATGGAAGAGTGTTCAGCTTTTACAAGGAAACGTAAACTTGAGGATGCTACGGACAGCATTAGAACAGAACATCTGTCGGAAGCACTTTCATCGAAGTATGTGAAGGAACAAGAGAGGACAAAAGCGACAATCACGAAAGCTGTACAGATCGCCAGTCCTTTACGGCTAAATAGGATTAAGGAAAGTATTCCAACGCCCCCAAACTCAGTCGCCATTAAGTACACTGGTGAAGAAGCGTTTTCCCTTTTTATGGACTTGGGATTAACTAAGGAGAAATATAATATTTTATGCGGCTCCTTAAAAAAACATAACGTCGACGTTCTTCCCGGATATAAAAAGATTGGATTTGCAAAAAAGGAAGCAGTGCCACCTAATACAATAATAACAGAGACAACTGTAGAAGTAAAACTCCAGGATTTAATGGACCACACTGCGATGCGTCTGATTAAAAGTTTGCCAGATGGAGAGGTCGAGCTTCTTCCTGAAAACCTGACCCTACTCAATAAGTGGGGATGCGATGGATCGTCTGGACAAAGCGCATACAAACAAATTATAAACACAGATGACGTAACTATTTCCGATGAAAATATGTTTATGGCTTCTGTTGTTCCCTTACGCCTGAGGAGTGAAACTTCTGAACATTGGAAAAATCTTCGACCATCATCGATTCATTATTGTCGCCCTATTTTCTTTAAATATGCGAAGGAGTCCTCTGAGTTGATTAAATCAACTGTAAGCGACATACAGAATCAAATTAGCCATCTGAAGCCTACTGTTTTTCAAACCAAAAGTGGAAAAAAAATCACGATTAACTTTACATTTTTCCTGACAATGATTGATGGAAAAGTCTTAAATGAAATTACAAACACCTCCTCAACTTTAAGGTGTCCTATTTGTAAAAAAACTCAAATGGACTTTCACAATTTAGACGACTCAACGAGTGACGAGAACTGCTACGAATATTTAATTTCTCCTTTGCATTGCAGAATAAAGTGTATGGAATTTATTCTGAAGCTAGCCTACACACTTCCTCGGCCAGGAGAAACAGCAACGGATAATACACCTCGTGAGGATATACAGAGTAGAAAAGAAATTATACAAGCTGAGTTCTCTCGGAAGTTGGGATTGAAAGTTGACTGCCCAAAGCATGGATACGGAAATACGAATGACGGAAATACGTCAAGGCGATTTTTTGAAAATGATAAAATGTCATCTTTGATAACAGGTGTTAATCATGAGATCATTAAGAGGTTGGCTGTTATCCTAAATGTTATAAACTGCAAGGAAATGATAAATGGTGCAAAATTTGGCGAATACACATCGCAAACAGCTCAACTTTTGACTGATTTGTATCCTCAGAAAAAACTTACCCCCACGGTACATAGGATTTTGGCTCATGGAAAGGACTTAATAGAGTATCAATGCTTACCAATTGGAGAGCTGTCTGAAGAAGCACAGGAATGTAAAAACAAGGACTACAAAAGGTTCAGATACACTAATACGTGCAAAATTTCTCGGGCTCGACAAAATGAAGACCTTTTTAACATGCTGGCAGCCTCATCGGATCCACTTCTTGCATCGCTTAGACATGTGCGATCACGAAAGGATTTGGAAGGAAGCAACTATAGTTCCGAAATGTTAAGTTTATTAGACATGAACATGATTATTTTGAAGAAAATCAGTCATCAATAGCAAATATTAAAAATTAACCTCAAAAAATCGGCAAAAATACCAATTTAAATGTTATGTATGTATTTAAGTTAGAAAATCGAATTAAAACAACTAAAAATGTTATATAGTTATTGAAATCATTAAAAATTTTCAGTTATAATTAAAAAAAAAAATTTTATTTGAATTTTACAGGCAAAATATGCTCGAAAATATTTCTTGACTTTGACCTTGAATATTTAAGCAGCACGGATACCAAGAACTCTCGACGAACACTCATTTTAAAGCTTGAGAAGTTTTCTATCAAGTGCTTTTTAAATTTTTGAAATCGCTTCATTAGTTTAGAAGTTATGATTTTTGCAATGTAAAATGAGCAAAGGCCCCACTGTGCGACGCCCCCATCCGACGCCCCAAACTCATTCGCTAATTAAAAACGGGAAAACGTGTTTCTTTCAGAGTTTTTGAGCTTGAGTCACCAAATTTGGTATCCAGATAGCTGGTGGGATTCCCCAAACATCTACACCAAAAATGTGGATGCCACGCCCAATCCTGCCGCCACCAGCCCCCTTTCAAAAATGCGAATGCATGTATCTTCCACAGTTTTTAAGCTTGGGTCACTACATTTAATAAGAATATAGCTGGTGACAGATCCGAAAGTTTTTGAACCACCTTAGCCGCTCAAAATCGGAATCGGCTACATCTTAAACAGCTTTTGAGCTAGATTTACTAAATAAATATATAGATGGTGACATCTAACAAAGATCTGCATCAAGAGTTTGGATGCCACGCCCACCTTTGCCTCCCACCTTAATATATCAGAATCTCATTTATCCTTCACAATTTTTCAGCAAGTCACCGAATCAAATAAGAAGACAGCTGGTGACAGAAAGATTTCCATATAAAATTTGGATGCCACGCCCACCTCTTCTGCCCACCATTTTTAATCGGAAATTCAACTATATATCAAAATTTTTTAACAAGAAAGCGATGGTTTCCACTCGGTGTACCCTGTTGCCCCCGCATTCACCCATTGTAAGCACATTCCATAACATCCCTTCTTACACTGGTATCAAAGTATTCTGCAGTCGGTTCGACCCATCCATTGTAAGCAGATTAATTTCTATCTTGTACTGGTATCAGAGTATTCCGCAGTCGGTTGCGTCCGATTGCAACGTTTTCACTTGTTAGCTTTAGGGATGGGCATAATCTAATTCATTTTCCACATCTCTGAAAATAGGGATGTGGTTATAACACTATTTATTATGTGCGTTATATGCCCTAGAATTAGTGGAAGTAATATTTTAGAAAACTTTGAGCCAATTTCATCTAATCCACTTGTATTTGACTTATTTTTAAGGATTGACTCAAGTACATCACATTGACAAACAAAGTTAAAGCAGCTAGAGCAATTATTTAGCGACACAGAATTTACGTAAGTCATGCATGCATTCGTCGCAAGCAGACGTGTTTTCTTTGTGCTTCGGTTACAAATTGATAATCACAAGAGAGTGCTTAAATCACCAAACAAAAACTTATAATTTACTCGAAAAGACGCTTTGTGCAGTAAAAATTCACATAAAAAA
This sequence comes from Scaptomyza hsui, assembly GCA_018152825.1. Lineage (NCBI taxonomy): Eukaryota > Metazoa > Arthropoda > Insecta > Diptera > Drosophilidae > Scaptomyza > Scaptomyza hsui. The sequence goes on from JAECXO010000076.1 coordinate 1,472,232, forward strand.
AGTTATTTTGGTCAACACAATCTAACTATTTACAAATAAACAAAACTAAAATCATAAACAAAAACAATAGCTTAACTCCGCTCAAGACAGCCACCACGACATTCGATCTTAGCGACAGCGTGAGCAAGACGAGCGCCGGCTCTCTATGCAACAACGCGTACTTTGCCTATGTCACCGAAGAAACTGAGCGCGATCGAGCAAAAGAACTCTTGCTCTCAGCGCACGACAGTGAACGATCGTGCTCCCCTTCTTCGTCCCTACTCTCGACGAAATCCGACGACGCGCGGTCAACTACGCCAAACGCGACCAACGAACTCTTGCACGTAGCACGCGACAGAGCTCGATCATGCTCCGTGTCTCTTCTGCCCACGACGGCTGAAACAGCTACTACAACAACAATTGCAATTTAAAGCCGACTATACAGACAGGTATGGATCGCTACATACAGATCAAGCGAAAGTTAAGCCCCCAACACTCGACAAATAAATAGAAAATCACTCGTGGCAACTCAAGCGAATCACTTAACAGCACCAACAGATTTGAAATCTTAGCAGATAATGCTTACGACCTGTCCACAGAATCTGTTGGAGGTGAGAAAAATAGCCAAAGCCACCTCCAATATTTATACGAGAGAAAAGCTCCAGTGCTTTTGTTAACAAAGTTGTAGAGCTAATTGGTCAAGATAATAAAGTGCAGACAAAGACCGAAGACAACTTTAGAGTTTTGTCAAAGTACTTAAATGAAAGAAAAATAAACTTTTACATGTACCAACTAAAAAGCAGCAATGACCTGCAAGTTGTACTGAAAGCCATGAGGCTCTAAATGAGAAAGCATTCTGCGTTAAAAAAGTTCTTAATATTCTAAAAAAGAACAGACAGCCGCAACCACTCTTCAAAGTAGAACTTGAGCCTGAGACGCAGATAACTAAAAAATATGAGGCGCACCCATCTACAAGCATCAGTTTCTATTGCAAGGCAGAATCACCGTAGAAGAGCCACATAAGCGCGACAACCCGGTACAATGCATGATCTGCCAAGAATACGGCCACACTAGGACTTACACCACACTGCGCCCGGTATGTGTAGTTTGCGGAGATCTTCATGAAAGTACGGCAACTACACATAGCTAACTACATGGGCTGGCCAATTTACAAAGGACTTAAGTCTCGCATCCATCAGCGTGTGAACACAGCACGCACGCAAAGCGCACTTAAGATCAGGACTGGAACCTCCTGCCTTTAATGCACCGTACGCACAAGCAAAGCATGCAGATCTAAATACAGCACAAGACAACAAGCCACAGGAGCAGCAACAAAGCAACTTCGAAGCAATGATATGTACGCTAGCACAACTATGCAAGATTTAATGCGAAATAATAATCTTTAGGTACAAATGCTCGTATCACAACAGTCAAAATAATCAATGGCTTCGCTACGAATATCTACGTGGAATGCTAATGGCGTTTCACAGCATAAACTTGAGTTAGCATAATTCCTACTCGACAAGCACATCGACGTTATGCTACTCTCCGAAACACACCTTACAAACAAATATAATTTTACAATAAGCGGATACACATTCACGGAACCAATCATCCCGATGGTAAGGCACACGCCAGGACTGGTATTTTGATTAGAAGCCGGCTGAAGCACCACTACCACAAAGAGTTCGCCAGAAACTATCTACTGGCAACATATTTAAAAATACATATTGATAGTGGTAACCAAATTGCGCTAGCTGCCGTATACTGCCATTCTCAATTTACCATATGTAAAGACCAATTTATGGAATTTTTCAACTCATTAGGAGACCACTTTATAGCAGCAGGAGACTATAATGCCAAGCACACTTACTGGGGATCTCGCCTTGTGAATCCAAAGGAAAAGCAGCTGTACAGCGCACTTATAAAAGTAAACAACAGGCTCGCGCACGTCTTTCCTGGCATACCAACTTACTGGCCCACGGACCCCAAGAAACTACCCGACTTGATTGATTTTGCAGTTACCAAAAGTATTCCCCGCAACGTGATAAGCGCCGAAAGTCTGTCGGAACTATCATCCGACCACTCGCCTGTTCTAATGCAGCTACTATGACACCTAGAGTTTGTTAATCGCCCCGGTAAGTTGACCTCACAAAAAACTAACTGGCTCAAATACAAATAATACATAAGTTCACACATTGAACTAAATCCGCATCTGAGTGAGGAAGCTGACATTGATTCCATAGCAAACAAACTTTGGTCAATCTTCGTCGAAGCAGCTCGCACCTCAACACCAAAACCAGCAAATGCAGTACACATCCAAATGAAAACAAATCCTCAAATTGAACAGCTTGTTCTTGAAAAGCGGCCCCTCAGACGGCATTGGCAATCCCACAGATCGCAGTCAGCAAAGCAAAATCTAAGAAGAGCCACACGTATACTCTCCAAAGCGTTAAAGCGAGAAATAGAATATGCCCAACGGCGATATATTAAGCAACTTTCAACATCTAGCACTAAAAACTCTCTATGGAAAGCTCACCGAACTCTTAGTCCACCGACAGAAACAGTGATGCCGTTATGAAGCCATGCAGGCGGCTGGGCCCGGAGCGATGAAGACAGAGCCAACACATTTGCGGATCATCTGCAAAAAGTGTTCCAACCTAATCCTGCTAGAAACGCGTTCGCACTCCCGACCGTTATAAACGACTCTCTGCTTCAAATTGAGCCAATTGTATTTCGCCCAAATGAAGTCGCAAGAATTATCAACCAGCATCTAAACCCAAAAAATGCCCGGGTTGGGACTTAATAGCCCCAAAGATGATTATTGAGCTTCCCTATTGTGCAGTCTGCATCATTGCACAGTTGTTCAATGCAATCACAAAACCACTTTCCAGAGAGATGGAAAAAGTCTATTATCATAATGATTCCAAAGCTGGGTATAGATCGAACAGTTCCCTCGTCGTATAGACCTATAAACCTTTTATCATGTCTATCAAAACTCTTTGAAAAATGTTTGCTGACTCGGATTAATCAATTCCTAAATCTCCATAACATAATCCCATCACATCAATTCTGCTTTCGTGAAAAACACAACTATTGAGCAGGTCAACCGCATAACATCAGAAATACGAGTGCAGCAACTACGGCGGCAATCACATAGCTAACTACATAGGCTGGCCAATTTACAAAGGACTTAAGAATCGCATCCACCAGCGCGTGAACACAGCACGCACGCAAAGCACACTGCATAATTACACTCCATCGAAAAGCAACCCAGACGTCTTCTTTTCGACTGCAGCCAGGTCCTCCCTTTGTCTCGTATCCGTATTTTAAAAACGCGACTTATGCAATCGCCTTAAGATCAGGACTGGAACCTCCTGCCTTTAATGCACCGTACGCACAAGCAAAGCATGCGGATCTTAATAAAGCACAAGAACACAAGCCAGAGGAGCAGCAATAAAGCAACTTCGAAGCAATGATATGTACGCTTGCACAACTATGCAAGATTTAATGAGAAATCAAAATCTTTTGGTTCAAATGCTCGTATCACAACAGTCAAAATAATCAATGGCTTCGCTACGAATATCTACGTGGAATGCTAATGGCGTTTCACAGCATAAACTTGAGTTAGCATAATTCCTACTCGACAAGCACATCGACGTTATGCTACTCTCCGAAACACACCTTACAATCAAATATAATTTTACAATAAGCGGATACACATTCACGGAACCAATCATCCCGATGGTAAGGCACACGCCAGGACTGGTATTTTGATTAGAAGCCGGCTGAAGCACCACTACCACAAAGAGTTCGCCAGAAACTATCTACTGGCAACATATTTAAAAATACATATTGATAGTGGTAACCAAATTGCGCTAGCTGCCGTATACTGCCCCCCTCGATTTACCATATGTAAAGACCAATTTATGGAATTTTTCAACTCATTAGGAGACCACTTTATAGCAGCAGGAGACTATAATGCCAAGCACACTTACTGGGGATCTCGCCTTGTGAATCCAAAGGAAAAGCAGCTGTACAGCGCACTTATAAAAGTAAACAACAGGCTCGCGCACGTCTTTCCTGGCATACCAACTTACTGGCCCACGGACCCCAAGAAACTACCCGACTTGATTGATTTTGCAGTTACCAAAAGTATTCCCCGCAACGTGATAAGCGCCGAAAGTCTGTCGGAACTATCATCCGACCACTCGCCTGTTCTAATGCAGCTACTATGACACCTAGAGTTTGTTAATCGCCCCGGTAAGTTGACCTCACAAAAAACTAACTGGCTCAAATACAAATAATACATAGGTTCACACATTGAACTAAATCCGCATCTGAGTGAGGAAGCTGACATTGATTCCATAGCAAACAAACTTTGGTCAATCTTCGTCGAAGCAGCTCGCACCTCAACACCAAAACCAGCAAATGCAGTACACATCCAAATGAAAACAAATCCTCAAATTGAACAGCTTGTTCTTGAAAAGCGGCCCCTCAGACGGCATTGGCAATCCCACAGATCGCAGTCAGCAAAGCAAAATCTAAGAAGAGCCACACGTATACTCTCCAAAGCGTTAAAGCGAGAAATAGAATATGCCCAACGGCGATATATTAAGCAACTTTCAACATCTAGCACTAAAAACTCTCTATTGAAAGCTCACCGAACTCTAAGTCCACCGACAGAAACAGTGATGCCGTTATGAAGCCATGCAGGCGGCTGGGCCCGGAGCGATGAAGACAGAGCCAACACATTTGCGGATCATCTGCAAAAAGTGTTCCAACCTAATCCTGCTAGAAACGCGTTCGCACTCCCGACCGTTATAAACGACTCTCTGCTTCAAATTGAGCCAATTGTATTTCGCCCAAATGAAGTCGCAAGAATTATCAACCAGCATCTAAACCCAAAAAATGCCCGGGTTGGGACTTAATAGCCCCAAAGATGATTATTGAGCTTCCCTATTGTGCAGTCTGCATCATTGCACAGTTGTTCAATGCAATCACAAAACCACTTTCCAGAGAGATGGAAAAAGTCTATTATCATAATGATTCCAAAGCTGGGTATAGATCGAACAGTTCCCTCGTCGTATAGACCTATAAACCTTTTATCATGTCTATCAAAACTCTTTGAAAAATGTTTGCTGACTCGGATTAATCAATTCCTAAATCTCCATAACATAATCCCATCACATCAATTCTGCTTTCGTGAAAAACACAACTATTGAGCAGGTCAACCGCATAACATCAGAAATACGAGTGCAGCAACTACGGCGGCAATCACATAGCTAACTACATAGGCTGGCCAATTTACAAAGGACTTAAGAATCGCATCCACCAGCGCGTGAACACAGCACGCACGCAAAGCACACTGCATAATTACACTCCATCGAAAAGCAACCCAGACGTCTTCTTTTCGACTGCAGCCAGGTCCTACCTTTGTCTCGTATCCGTATTTTAAAAACGCGACTTATGCAATCGCCTTAAGATCAGGACTGGAACCTCCTGCCTTTAATGCACCGTACGCACAAGCAAAGCATGCGGATCTTAATAAAGCACAAGAACACAAGCCAGAGGAGCAGCAATAAAGCAACTTCGAAGCAATGATATGTACGCTTGCACAACTATGCAAGATTTAATGAGAAATCAAAATCTTTTGGTTCAAATGCTCGTATCACAACAGTCAAAATAATCAATGGCTTCGCTACGAATATCTACGTGGAATGCTAATGGCGTTTCACAGCATAAACTTGAGTTAGCATAATTCCTACTCGACAAGCACATCGACGTTATGCTACTCTCCGAAACACACCTTACAATCAAATATAATTTTACAATAAGCGGATACACAATCACGGAACCAATCATCCCGATGGTAAGGCACACGCCAGGACTGGTATTTTGATTAGAAGCCGGCTGAAGCACCACTACCACAAAGAGTTCGCCAGAAACTATCTACTGGCAACATATTTAAAAATACATATTGATAGTGGTAACCAAATTGCGCTAGCTGCCGTATACTGCCCCCCTCGATTTACCATATGTAAAGACCAATTTATGGAATTTTTCAACTCATTAGGAGACCACTTTATAGCAGCAGGAGACTATAATGCCAAGCACACTTACTGGGGATCTCGCCTTGTGAATCCAAAGGAAAAGCAGCTGTACAGCGCACTTATAAAAGTAAACAACAGGCTCGCGCACGTCTTTCCTGGCATACCAACTTACTGGCCCACGGACCCCAAGAAACTACCCGACTTGATTGATTTTGCAGTTACCAAAAGTATTCCCCGCAACGTGATAAGCGCCGAAAGTCTGTCGGAACTATCATCCGACCACTCGCCTGTTCTAATGCAGCTACTATGACACCTAGAGTTTGTTAATCGCCCCGGTAAGTTGACCTCACAAAAAACTAACTGGCTCAAATACAAATAATACATAGGTTCACACATTGAACTAAATCCGCATCTGAGTGAGGAAGCTGACATTGATTCCATAGCAAACAAACTTTGGTCAATCTTCGTCGAAGCAGCTCGCACCTCAACACCAAAACCAGCAAATGCAGTACACATCCAAATGAAAACAAATCCTCAAATTGAACAGCTTGTTCTTGAAAAGCGGCCCCTCAGACGGCATTGGCAATCCCACAGATCGCAGTCAGCAAAGCAAAATCTAAGAAGAGCCACACGTATACTCTCCAAAGCGTTAAAGCGAGAAATAGAATATGCCCAACGGCGATATATTAAGCAACTTTCAACATCTAGCACTAAAAACTCTCTATTGAAAGCTCACCGAACTCTAAGTCCACCGACAGAAACAGTGATGCCGTTATGAAGCCATGCAGGCGGCTGGGCCCGGAGCGATGAAGACAGAGCCAACACATTTGCGGATCATCTGCAAAAAGTGTTCCAACCTAATCCTGCTAGAAACGCGTTCGCACTCCCGACCGTTATAAACGACTCTCTGCTTCAAATTGAGCCAATTGTATTTCGCCCAAATGAAGTCGCAAGAATTATCAACCAGCATCTAAACCCAAAAAATGCCCGGGTTGGGACTTAATAGCCCCAAAGATGATTATTGAGCTTCCCTATTGTGCAGTCTGCATCATTGCACAGTTGTTCAATGCAATCACAAAACCACTTTCAGAGAGATGGAAAAAGTCTATTATCATAATGATTCCAAAGCTGGGTATAGATCGAACAGTTCCCTCGTCGTATAGACCTATAAACCTTTTATCATGTCTATCAAAACTCTTTGAAAAATGTTTGCTGACTCGGATTAATCAATTCCTAAATCTCCATAACATAATCCCATCACATCAATTCTGCTTTCGTGAAAAACACAACTATTGAGCAGGTCAACCGCATAACATCAGAAATACGAGTGCAGCAACTACGGCGGCAATCACATAGCTAACTACATAGGCTGGCCAATTTACAAAGGACTTAAGAATCGCATCCACCAGCGCGTGAACACAGCACGCACGCAAAGCACACTGCATAATTACACTCCATCGAAAAGCAACCCAGACGTCTTCTTTTCGACTGCAGCCAGGTCCTCCCTTTGTCTCGTATCCGTATTTTAAAAACGCGACTTATGCAATCGCCTTAAGATCAGGACTGGAACCTCCTGCCTTTAATGCACCGTACGCACAAGCAAAGCATGCGGATCTTAATAAAGCACAAGAACACAAGCCAGAGGAGCAGCAATAAAGCAACTTCGAAGCAATGATATGTACGCTTGCACAACTATGCAAGATTTAATGAGAAATCAAAATCTTTTGGTTCAAATGCTCGTATCACAACAGTCAAAATAATCAATGGCTTCGCTACGAATATCTACGTGGAATGCTAATGGCGTTTCACAGCATAAACTTGAGTTAGCATAATTCCTACTCGACAAGCACATCGACGTTATGCTACTCTCCGAAACACACCTTACAATCAAATATAATTTTACAATAAGCGGATACACATTCACGGAACCAATCATCCCGATGGTAAGGCACACGCCAGGACTGGTATTTTGATTAGAAGCCGGCTGAAGCACCACTACCACAAAGAGTTCGCCAGAAACTATCTACTGGCAACATATTTAAAAATACATATTGATAGTGGTAACCAAATTGCGCTAGCTGCCGTATACTGCCCCCTCGATTTACCATATGTAAAGACCAATTTATGGAATTTTTCAACTCATTAGGAGACCACTTTATAGCAGCAGGAGACTATAATGCCAAGCACACTTACTGGGGATCTCGCCTTGTGAATCCAAAGGAAAAGCAGCTGTACAGCGCACTTATAAAAGTAAACAACAGGCTCGCGCACGTCTTTCCTGGCATACCAACTTACTGGCCCACGGACCCCAAGAAACTACCCGACTTGATTGATTTTGCAGTTACCAAAAGTATTCCCCGCAACGTGATAAGCGCCGAAAGTCTGTCGGAACTATCATCAGACCACTCGCCTGTTCTAATGCAGCTACTATGACACCTAGAGTTTGTTAATCGCCCCGGTAAGTTGACCTCACAAAAAACTAACTGGCTCAAATACAAATAATACATAAGTTCACACATTGAACTAAATCCGCATCTGAGTGAGGAAGCTGACATTGATTCCATAGCAAACAAACTTTGGTCAATCTTCGTCGAAGCAGCTCGCACCTCAACACCAAAACCAGCAAATGCAGTACACATCCAAATGAAAACAAATCCTCAAATTGAACAGCTTGTTCTTGAAAAGCGGCCCCTCAGACGGCATTGGCAATCCCACAGATCGCAGTCAGCAAAGCAAAATCTAAGAAGAGCCACACGTATACTCTCCAAAGCGTTAAAGCGAGAAATAGAATATGCCCAACGGCGATATATTAAGCAACTTTCAACATCTAGCACTAAAAACTCTCTATTGAAAGCTCACCGAACTCTAAGTCCACCGACAGAAACAGTGATGCCGTTATGAAGCCATGCAGGCGGCTGGGCCCGGAGCGATGAAGACAGAGCCAACACATTTGCGGATCATCTGCAAAAAGTGTTCCAACCTAATCCTGCTAGAAACGCGTTCGCACTCCCGACCGTTATAAACGACTCTCTGCTTCAAATTGAGCCAATTGTATTTCGCCCAAATGAAGTCGCAAGAATTATCAACCAGCATCTAAACCCAAAAAATGCCCGGGTTGGGACTTAATAGCCCCAAAGATGATTATTGAGCTTCCCTATTGTGCAGTCTGCATCATTGCACAGTTGTTCAATGCAATCACAGAACCACTTTCCAGAGAGATGGAAAAAGTCTATTATCATAATGATTCCAAAGCTGGGTATAGATCGAACAGTTCCCTCGTCGTATAGACCTATAAACCTTTTATCATGTCTATCAAAACTCTTTGAAAAATGTTTGCTGACTCGGATTAATCAATTCCTAAATCTCCATAACATAATCCCATCACATCAATTCTGCTTTCGTGAAAAACACAACTATTGAGCAGGTCAACCGCATAACATCGAAATACGAGTGCAGCAACTACGGCGGCAATCACATAGCTAACTACATAGGCTGGCCAATTTACAAAGGACTTAAGAATCGCATCCACCAGCGCGTGAACACAGCACGCACGCAAAGCACACTGCATAATTACACTCCATCGAAAAGCAACCCAGACGTCTTCTTTTCGACTGCAGCCAGGTCCTCCCTTTGTCTCGTATCCGTATTTTAAAAACGCGACTTATGCAATCGCCTTAAGATCAGGACTGGAACCTCCTGTCTTTAATGCACCGTACGCACAAGCAAAGCATGCGGATCTTAATAAAGCACAAGAACACAAGCCAGAGGAGCAGCAATAAAGCAACTTCGAAGCAATGATATGTACGCTTGCACAACTATGCAAGATTTAATGAGAAATCAAAATCTTTTGGTACAAATGCTCGTATCACAACAGTCAAAATAATCAATGGCTTCGCTACGAATATCTACGTGGAATGCTAATGGCGTTTCACAGCATAAACTTGAGTTAGCATAATTCCTACTCGACAAGCACATCGACGTTATGCTACTCTCCGAAACACACCTTACAATCAAATATAATTTTACAATAAGCGGATACACATTCACGGAACCAATCATCCCGATGGTAAGGCACACGCCAGGACTGGTATTTTGATTAGAAGCCGGCTGAAGCACCACTACCACAAAGAGTTCGCCAGAAACTATCTACTGGCAACATATTTAAAAATACATATTGATAGTGGTAACCAAATTGCGCTAGCTGCCGTATACTGCCCCCCTCGATTTACCATATGTAAAGACCAATTTATGGAATTTTTCAACTCATTAGGAGACCACTTTATAGCAGCAGGAGACTATAATGCCAAGCACACTTACTGGGGATCTCGCCTTGTGAATCCAAAGGAAAAGCAGCTGTACAGCGCACTTATAAAAGTAAACAACAGGCTCGCGCACGTCTTTCCTGGCATACCAACTTACTGGCCCACGGACCCCAAGAAACTACCCGACTTGATTGATTTTGCAGTTACCAAAAGTATTCCCCGCAACGTGATAAGCGCCGAAAGTCTGTCGGAACTATCATCCGACCACTCGCCTGTTCTAATGCAGCTACTATGACACCTAGAGTTTGTTAATCGCCCCGGTAAGTTGACCTCACAAAAAACTAACTGGCTCAAATACAAATAATACATAAGTTCACACATTGAACTAAATCCGCATCTGAGTGAGGAAGCTGACATTGATTCCATAGCAAACAAACTTTGGTCAATCTTCGTCGAAGCAGCTCGCACCTCAACACCAAAACCAGCAAATGCAGTACACATCCAAATGAAAACAAATCCTCAAATTGAACAGCTTGTTCTTGAAAAGCGGCCCCTCAGACGGCATTGGCAATCCCACAGATCGCAGTCAGCAAAGCAAAATCTAAGAAGAGCCACACGTATACTCTCCAAAGCGTTAAAGCGAGAAATAGAATATGCCCAACGGCGATATATTAAGCAACTTTCAACATCTAGCACTAAAAACTCTCTATTGAAAGCTCACCGAACTCTAAGTCCACCGACAGAAACAGTGATGCCGTTATGAAGCCATGCAGGCGGCTGGGCCCGGAGCGATGAAGACAGAGCCAACACATTTGCGGATCATCTGCAAAAAGTGTTCCAACCTAATCCTGCTAGAAACGCGTTCGCACTCCCGACCGTTATAAACGACTCTCTGCTTCAAATTGAGCCAATTGTATTTCGCCCAAATGAAGTCGCAAGAATTATCAACCAGCATCTAAACCCAAAAAATGCCCGGGTTGGGACTTAATAGCCCCAAAGATGATTATTGAGCTTCCCTATTGTGCAGTCTGCATCATTGCACAGTTGTTCAATGCAATCACAGAACCACTTTCCAGAGAGATGGAAAAAGTCTATTATCGTAATGATTCCAAAGCTGGGTAAAGATCGAACAGTTCCCTCATCGTATAGACCTATAAACCTTTTATCATGTCTATCAAAACTCTTTGAAAAATGTTTGCTGACTCGGATTAATCAATTCCTAAATCTCCATAACATAATCCCATCACATCAATTCTGCTTTCGTGAAAAACACAACTATTGAGCAGGTCAACCGCATAACATCAGAAATACGAGTGCAGCAACTACGGCGGCAATCACATAGCTAACTACATAGGCTGGCCAATTTACAAAGGACTTAAGAATCGCATCCACCAGCGCGTGAACACAGCACGCACGCAAAGCACACTGCATAATTACACTCCATCGAAAAGCAACCCAGACGTCTTCTTTTCGACTGCAGCCAGGTCCTCCCTTTGTCTCGTATCCGTATTTTAAAAACGCGACTTATGCAATCGCCTTAAGATCAGGACTGGAACCTCCTGTCTTTAATGCACCGTACGCACAAGCAAAGCATGCGGATCTTAATAAAGCACAAGAACACAAGCCAGAGGAGCAGCAATAAAGCAACTTCGAAGCAATGATATGTACGCTTGCACAACTATGCAAGATTTAATGAGAAATCAAAATCTTTTTTTACAAATGCTCGTATCACAACAGTCAAAATAATCAATGGCTTCGCTACGAATATCTACGTGGAATGCTAATGGCGTTTCACAGCATAAACTTGAGTTAGCATAATTCCTACTCGACAAGCACATCGACGTTATGCTACTCTCCGAAACACACCTTACAAACAAATATAATTTTACAATAAGCGGATACACATTCACGGAACCAATCATCCCGATGGTAAGGCACACGCCAGGACTGGTATTTTGATTAGAAGCCGGCTGAAGCACCACTACCACAAAGAGTTCGCCAGAAACTATCTACAGGCAACATCTTTAAAAATTCATATTGATAGTGGTAACCAAATTGCGCTAGCTGCCCCCCTTGATTTACCATATCTAAAGACCAATTTATGGAATCTTTCAACTCATTAGGAGACCACTTTATAGCAGCAGGAGACTATAATGCCAAGCACACACACTGGGGATCTCGCCTTGTGAATCCAAAGGGAAAGCAGCTGTACAGCGCACTTGTAAAAGTAAACAACTTTATTGATTTTGCAGTTACCAAAAGTATTCCCCGCAACGTGATAAGCGCCGAAAGCCTCTCGGAACTATCATCTGACCACTCGCCTGTTCTAATGCAGCTAATCGCTCCGGTAAGTTGACCTCACAAAAAACTAACTGGCTCAAATACAAATAATACATAGGTTCACACATTGAACTAAATCCGCATCTGAGTGAGGAAGCTGACATTGATTCTATAGCAAACAAACTTTGGTCAATCTTCGTCGAAGCAGCTCGCACCTCAACACCAAAACCAGCAAATGCAGTAAACATCCAACCTAATCCTGCTACAAACGCGTTCGCACTCCCGACCGTTATAAACGACTCTCTGCTTCAAATTGAGCCAATTGTATTTCGCCCGAATGAAGTCGCAAGAATTATCAACCAGCATCTAAGCCCAAAAAATCCCCGGGTTGGGACTTAATAACCCCGAAGATGATTATTGAGCTTCCCTATTGTGCAGTCTGCATCATTGCACTGTTGTTCAATGCAATCACAAAACCACTTTCCAGAGAGATGGAAAAAGTCTATTATCGTAATGATTCCAAAGCTGGGTAAAGATCAAACAGGTCCCTCATCGTATAGACCTATAAACCTTTTATCATGTCTATCAAAACTCTTTGAAAAATGTTTGCCGACTCGGATTTATCAATTCCTAAATCTCCATAACATAATCCCATCACATCAATTCGGCTTTCGTGAAAAACACAACTATTGAGCAGGTCAACCGCATAACATCAGAAATACGAGTGCAGCAACTACGGCGGCAATCACATAGCTAACTACATAGGCTGGCCAATTTACAAAGGACTTAAGAATCGCATCCACCAGCGCGTGAACACAGCACGCACGCAAAGCACACTGCATAATTACACTCCATCGAAAAGCAACCCAGACGTCTTCTTTTCGACTGCAGCCAGGTCCTCCCTTTGTCTCGTATCCGTATTTTAAAAACGCGACTTATGCAATCGCCTTAAGATCAGGACTGGAACCTCCTGTCTTTAATGCACCGTACGCACAAGCAAAGCATGCGGATCTTAATAAAGCACAAGAACACAAGCCAGAGGAGCAGCAATAAAGCAACTTCGAAGCAATGATATGTACGCTTGCACAACTATGCAAGATTTAATGAGAAATCAAAATCTTTTGGTACAAATGCTCGTATCACAACAGTCAAAATAATCAATGGCTTCGCTACGAATATCTACGTGGAATGCTAATGGCGTTTCACAGCATAAACTTGAGTTAGCATAATTCCTACTCGACAAGCACATCGACGTTATGCTACTCTCCGAAACACACCTTACAATCAAATATAATTTTACAATAAGCGGATACACAATCACGGAACCAATCATCCCGATGGTAAGGCACACGCCAGGACTGGTATTTTGATTAGAAGCCGGCTGAAGCACCACTACCACAAAGAGTTCGCCAGAAACTATCTACTGGCAACATATTTAAAAATACATATTGATAGTGGTAACCAAATTGCGCTAGCTGCCGTATACTGCCCCCTCGATTTACCATATGTAAAGACCAATTTATGGAATTTTTCAACTCATTAGGAGACCACTTTATAGCAGCAGGAGACTATAATGCCAAGCACACTTACTGGGGATCTCGCCTTGTGAATCCAAAGGAAAAGCAGCTGTACAGCGCACTTATAAAAGTAAACAACAGGCTCGCGCACGTCTTTCCTGGCATACCAACTTACTGGCCCACGGACCCCAAGAAACTACCCGACTTGATTGATTTTGCAGTTACCAAAAGTATTCCCCGCAACGTGATAAGCGCCGAAAGTCTGTCGGAACTATCATCCGACCACTCGCCTGTTCTAATGCAGCTACTATGACACCTAGAGTTTGTTAATCGCCCCGGTAAGTTGACCTCACAAAAAACTAACTGGCTCAAATACAAATAATACATAGGTTCACACATTGAACTAAATCCGCATCTGAGTGAGGAAGCTGACATTGATTCCATAGCAAACAAACTTTGGTCAATCTTCGTCGAAGCAGCTCGCACCTCAACACCAAAACCAGCAAATGCAGTACACATCCAAATGAAAACAAATCCTCAAATTGAACAGCTTGTTCTTGAAAAGCGGCCCCTCAGACGGCATTGGCAATCCCACAGATCGCAGTCAGCAAAGCAAAATCTAAGAAGAGCCACACGTATACTCTCCAAAGCGTTAAAGCGAGAAATAGAATATGCCCAACGGCGATATATTAAGCAACTTTCAACATCTAGCACTAAAAACTCTCTATTGAAAGCTCACCGAACTCTAAGTCCACCGACAGAAACAGTGATGCCGTTATGAAGCCATGCAGGCGGCTGGGCCCGGAGCGATGAAGACAGAGCCAACACATTTGCGGATCATCTGCAAAAAGTGTTCCAACCTAATCCTGCTAGAAACGCGTTCGCACTCCCGACCGTTATAAACGACTCTCTGCTTCAAATTGAGCCAATTGTATTTCGCCCAAATGAAGTCGCAAGAATTATCAACCAGCATCTAAACCCAAAAAATGCCCGGGTTGGGACTTAATAGCCCCAAAGATGATTATTGAGCTTCCCTATTGTGCAGTCTGCATCATTGCACAGTTGTTCAATGCAATCACAAAACCACTTTCCAGAGAGATGGAAAAAGTCTATTATCATAATGATTCCAAAGCTGGGTATAGATCGAACAGTTCCCTCGTCGTATAGACCTATAAACCTTTTATCATGTCTATCAAAACTCTTTGAAAAATGTTTGCTGACTCGGATTAATCAATTCCTAAATCTCCATAACATAATCCCATCACATCAATTCTGCTTTCGTGAAAAACACAACTATTGAGCAGGTCAACCGCATAACATCAGAAATACGAGTGCAGCAACTACGGCGGCAATCACATAGCTAACTACATAGGCTGGCCAATTTACAAAGGACTTAAGAATCGCATCCACCAGCGCGTGAACACAGCACGCACGCAAAGCACACTGCATAATTACACTCCATCGAAAAGCAACCCAGACGTCTTCTTTTCGACTGCAGCCAGGTCCTCCCTTTGTCTCGTATCCGTATTTTAAAAACGCGACTTATGCAATCGCCTTAAGATCAGGACTGGAACCTCCTGTCTTTAATGCACCGTACGCACAAGCAAAGCATGCGGATCTTAATAAAGCACAAGAACACAAGCCAGAGGAGCAGCAATAAAGCAACTTCGAAGCAATGATATGTACGCTTGCACAACTATGCAAGATTTAATGAGAAATTAAAATCTTTTTTTACAAATGCTCGTATCACAACAGTCAAAATAATCAATGGCTTCGCTACGAATATCTACGTGGAGTGCTAATGGCGTTTCACAGCATAAACTTGAGTTAGCATAATTCCTACTCGACAAGCACATCGACGTTATGCTACTCTCCGAAACACACCTTACAAACAAATATAATTTTACAATAAGCGGATACACATTCACGGAACCAATCATCCCGATGGTAAGGCACACGCCAGGACTGGTATTTTGATTAGAAGCCGGCTGAAGCACCACTACCACAAAGAGTTCGCCAGAAACTATCTACAGGCAACATCTTTAAAAATTCATATTGATAGTGGTAACCAAATTGCGCTAGCTGCCCCCCTTGATTTACCATATCTAAAGACCAATTTATGGAATCTTTCAACTCATTAGGAGACCACTTTATAGCAGCAGGAGACTATAATGAATCCAAAGGGAAAGCAGCTGTACAGCGCACTTGTAAAAGTAAACAACTTGATTGATTTTGCAGTTACCAAAAGTATTCCCCGCAACGTGATAAGCGCCGAAAGCCTCTCGGAACTATCATCTGACCACTCGCCTGTTCTAATGCAGCTAATCGCTCCGGTAAGTTGACCTCACAAAAAACTAACTGGCTCAAATACAAATAATACATAAGTTCACACATTGAACTAAATCCGCATCTGAGTGAGGAAGCTGACATTGATTCTATAGCAAACAAACTTTGGTCAATCTTCGTCGAAGCAGCTCGCACCTCAACACCAAAACCAGCAAATGCAGTACACATCCAACCTAATCCTGCTACAAACGCGTTCGCACTCCCGACCGTTATAAACGACTCTCTGCTTCAAATTGAGCCAATTGTATTTCGCCCGAATGAAGTCGCAAGAATTATCAACCAGCATCTAAGCCCAAAAATCCCCGGGTTGGGACTTAATAACCCCGAAGATGATTATTGAGCTTCCCTATTGTGCAGTCTGCATCATTGCACTGTTGTTCAATGCAATCACAAAACCACTTTCCAGAGAGATGGAAAAAGTCTATTATCGTAATGATTCCAAAGCTGGGTAAAGATCAAACAGGTCCCTCATCGTATAGACCTATAAACCTTTTATCATGTCTATCAAAACTCTTTGAAAAATGTTTGCCGACTCGGATTTATCAATTCCTAAATCTCCATAACATAATCCCATCACATCAATTCGGCTTTCGTGAAAAACACGGAACTATTGAGCAGGTCAACCGCATAACATTAGAAATACAAGGCGCGTTCGAAAATCGAGAAGACTGTACTGTAATATTTTTGGATGTGTCTCAGGCGTTCGACAGGGTCTGGTTGGAAGGGCTGATGTATAAGATCAAATCAACGATCCCAGTCAGCACACATAAACTGTTATAGTCGTACCTCTACGACAGGAAGTTTGCTGTACGATGCAACTCTGCAATATCCGACGAACACCGTATTGAAGCTGGCGTTCCTCAGGGCAGCTTACTTGGGCCGACACCATACGTTCTCTACACAGCAGACATCCCAACATGCAGAGGCCTAACAACATCAACCTTTGCTGACAAGCCACAAATTGCTCGTCACATCGTTAACGTAGAAAACTGGCAATCCGACTGGCGAATTAAGGTAAACGAACAAAAGTGAAAACATGTAACTTTCGCCCTAAACAGGCAAGACTGTCCACCACTCACGCTTAACAACACCCCACTTCCAAAAGCAAACGAAGTAACTTACCTGGGAGTACACTTGGACAGAAGACTTACATGGCGCAGGCACATTGAAGCTAAGAGAACACAGCTTAAACTCAAAGTGAATAGACTCCATTGGCTTATCAACGCTCGCTCTCCGCTAATTCTGGACTACAAGGTTCTGCTCTACAGCTCCGTTCTGAAACCAATCTGGGGTAACGCGTGCAGGGTTAACATCGACTTCGTCCAAAGAGCCCAGTCGAAGATCCTGAGAACTATCACCGGGGCACCGCGGTACGTTCGCAACGAAAACATACAAAGGGACTTAAACGTACCACCGGTCAGGGAAGTCATAGCGGGACACAAGGAAAGGAACTTGAGCAAGCTCTCATCGCACCCAAACAATCTCGCGAGAGGCCTCACAAACACGTGCAGCCGATCCCGCTTTTATTCTAATGATCTTCCTACCCTGCGATGAGTTGAGGACCGCGATTTCAAGCGATCAATTCAAAAAGTAACTGTTAGATAATTAATGTTTTTAAGATTTTTTAACTTTTTGTCATTTCCTTGTTCTTTTTATCTTCAGGGATAAAGCCAAAAAATAATAGCAAAGCTTACAATAAAAAAATAAAATCTAACTACAAAATGGCGAAATATGAAAAACGAAGAAATCGCTGTTTCCACTGTATTCGCACAAATCGCGGATATCGATAGCCGCTTTCAGCGAATTGTTTTCACATCAAACGTGCAATCGAGGAGTAAACGTCAGAGCGAATTGAAGGCGTTTTCTTTTGATAAGAAAAGGCATGGCAGTCGTGATGATAATGCTGGACAGGACCAAAAGAAAATAAGAGTGTCATCTGTGGTGTGTCATTTTTGCGGAAAACAAGGACACAAACTTTTTGCATGCCGATCCAAAATGCGTCAAGACTGGGAAATGAAATCACCGCCGGAAAAGACAAGCGTTACGGATTATAAATGTGGTCAACCAGGGCATTTCGCAAACAAATGTTCAAGTAACGGGACAGCGGTTGAACCGGTTACGATCCAGCAGATGAGCGTCAACCAGTGAATTGTCGCCAAACAAACAGCTATCAATTTACTTTGACTCAGGGTCCGAGTGTTCATTGATAAAGGAGGCAATCAGTAACAAATTAACTGGCAAACGTATTAACAATATTGTAATGTTAAACGGTATTGGCGATGCCGGTATATACAGTACGCTGCAAATTTTAAGTGAATTTACTATTAACGAAAATATTGTTGAAATATTGTGAAGTAGGTCGGTACGGGTCCCTTCACATAGCGGATAGTAATAAGATAAAAGTCGCAAGGAGCGCAAGTATTATTATTATTTGTTTAATTAGTAGTATTAGTATAAGTATTAGTAAAACGCAAAAAGCGCAATCAGTTTTATTGTTTGTTTAATTTGTAGTATTAGGTATTAGTATTAGTAAAACGCAAGGAGCGAGTAAAGATTAATTGTATAATATATAAGTTAGTATATAATAAATACCCAACGGTCTGAATATTGAAATGGAATTTAAATGCAACCGCCCAAAGCGCAGGGTCGCAAGGTGCAGCGCGCTAGCTGCGATCTTCACATCCACCACGGTCACGGATAAGCGTGTGGAGTTTGAAAACTGCAGCTCGCGCCGAAGCTGAGGTGTGGCCGACTCGGGAGTTGAAAAATAGAATTCGAAACGGACAGACGTGTGCGATCGGTCGTGAGTGAAGAGAAGAGAAAAGGGAAAGAAAGAGAATCAGACGCAGACACGTGCCAACAGACGTGGAGTCGTTAATTCAGGAAAGAGGTAAGAGGATATAACCCCTCTAGATAAAACTAACTAGATTCGTGTTCAATATGAAATTTAAAAATAAATCCATCGTATGAAAAATTCGCGATCTAGTGGAGGAATCGTTTCTTGTGTTTTCTTTATATCTGTACGTGCACGTGTACCTGCGTATAAGAATCCCAGCGCACGCAGTGTACTACCATATTTCCATGGGTTCTAGCTATGAGTTCGTTGATCGGCGTGGTAATTTTTCCTATACCACCGAATTAGGGTATAATCCCGGCCGTGAGGCTAGAGGCGCGAAGTGGCTTGACCCTTCACATGCCCTGGTGTTCCAGTCGTGGTGCTAGTGCGACCCTAATAAGCGAGACTCCTTTCTCGACACTTGTAAGCCACGCGTTTAACCGTTCCAACAAATACACGTATTCTTGCAAGTTGGACCTGGCCGGACTGAGTTTCATACCCCGGCTAATCACTCCATTACAATATTGTTCCACGTTGTAAGAGATACGCAAATGAAAAATGATATCATAATCGGGCTAGAGATACTCAACCAGGGCTTTAATGTTACTATCGCACCAGATAAGTTTGAAATCTTTAAATCAAAAACTGTTAATAATTGTTCATTAGCTAAGTCAACATGTAACTTAGCCGATGTAGACACTGATTTGTTCGGTTCCGAAAAAGATGAATTAATTAAATTGATTGTAAGCTATTCGACAGCACTTGTGAGAGAAATTCCATGTATGAGGGTTAGCACGGGCGAAATAAAAATTTGTTTAATTGATTCCAGCAAAACAGATCAGCGACGCCCTTATAGACTTAGTCCTCAAGAGAGAGAAATAGTTAGAATGCAATTAAGCGAGTTGACTAAATGTAACATTATACGCCCTAGTGTATCCGCCTATGCCAGCCCCATGTTGCTGGTCAAGAAGAAGAACGGCTCCGATCGCCTTTGTGTCTATTAAAGGGAACTGAACTGATATACGGTTTTGGACAAATACCCTTTGCCGCTTATTAATGATCAAATAGCCAGACTTTGTGGAGCAAACTTTTTTCGTGTTTGGATATGGCGAGTGGTTTTCACCAAATCCCAATTCACCCTGACTCAATGAAATATACGGCATTTGTGACTCCAGAAGGGCAGTTTGAATTTTTTACAATGCCCTTCTTTTCTCAAGTTATGAATCCGTTGTATTCTCTAACTTCTGGAAATGGAAGCATTACTTTTAATGCTGAACGGGAAAAAGTTAAAGAACATATCGTGAACATTCTTACAAGCGAACCAGTGTTGCTAATATTTGACCTTGTTGTTTTGCATACGGATGCGAGCTCCATGGGATGTGGTGCGATGCTTATGCACCGAATACAAAATAGACCACACGTAGTAAAATACTTCAGCAAACAACCTCTCTTGCCGAGTCTAGGTACCACTCGTACGAATTAGAAACCCTAGCTGTTGTTCAAGCCGTAAAACACTTTCGTCAAGATTTAATTGGTCGCAATTTCGTGGTGTATGTCTGATGTTGACTTTTTGACGCGAAATCCCCTGCCACCCGAATCGAATCCAGCTTTACCCAAAATTCACGAAATGCAAGTAATTTTAGCTGAAATTTCTTGCGACTGGATTCTCGGCGAGCAGCGTTTAGATCCTGAAATTATTGATATTGTCACTAAATTAGAGTATAATGAGTTCCATAAAGATTTGACAAAAACATTTGATTTACGTAAAGGCGTCCTATATCGCAAGGTACAACGAAACGGTAGAGCACGCTGCCTTCCGGTTGTGCCACTAGCGTTTAAATTGTTAGTAAAAAACTAGGTGCACGAATCGAGCATGCATCTGGGTTGGCAAAAGAGACTGGACAAAGTTTATCAGCATTACTGGTTTGGTAAAATGAACAAATATGTCCGTAAATTTGTCTCCAATTGTATTACTTGCCGAACTTCTAAGTCTCATTCGGTAAAAATCCAAGCTGAACTTCTTCCCATCCCAAAGGTTAGTATACCTTGGCATACGGTTCACATTGACATAACAGGAAAATTTAGCGGCAAAAGTTATATGAAACAGTATGTTATAGTTCAGATCGATACTTTTACAAAATTCGTTTATTTATACCACGTTCTAAAATTGGATAGCAGATCGAGGTAGATGCCTTGCTAGTTCGAATTTTTCTGGGTTTTGCGATTCCCAACAAATAAAACTGCACTTGATTGCCACGGGAGCGAGCTGCGCAAACGGCCAAGTTGAACGTGTGATGAGCACGCTCAAAAACTTATTGACTGCCGTAGAAGCAAGCCAACGATCTTGGCAAGATGCTTTTGGGGAAGTGCAGCGTGCACTAAATTGTACAATTAGTCGAGCAACTGAGGCAAGCCCGCTAGAAATGTTAATCGGAAAGGAGGCTCGACCATTGGCATTGTTCCCACCGCTTGAAACTGAAGTTGAAATAGATTTGGCTTACGTTAGAGCTAATGCTAGCGATAAAATAAAATCCTTGGCCTCTTATGATAAATCCAGGTTCGACAAAAGTAAGGCAACTGTTGTAAGTAGTAGTTTTTAGTAGTAGAAGTTTTGGATGGTGACAGGTACATGTTAAAGTCACTAAAAAGAAAGCAAATATATAAGTACTGTCATGAAGATATTCGAAAGATGCCAGGTAGTGGCTGTTGGGACAGAAAGTTATCCATCCGAGTGAGATGAGGTGTTATCCCTCCTGTGTGACGATGTGTTATCCGTCTTTTGTGACGAAATGTTATCCGTCAAAGTTGACGAAGTGTTATCCGCTTAAGCGGAAGGATGTACTGACAGAATGCCCATGTGGGGCGTACTGAGAATAATTTTAGCTATAAATGAAGAAAATATGGATCGAAACAATTACGAGATGAATTGACTAATTTGTATAAAGAGAATCTGCTCTTATAAGAATTACTATTTTTAAGAGAAAAACGATAAATACAAAGATGGTCATGTTATTTGTTGTACAAAGATGGAAATTGATTTGTTCTGGAATAGAAACTACCACACGAGGACGAGCAGATTGTCAAGATAGCCGTGTCGTGGCATCATATTTAATGATGTCGATTTTTTATCATTATTAATTATAATAACAATTTTTAATAATGATAGCGATGACAATAATATTGTGATTGAGGTTAGTTATAAGTAAAATAATTATTATATTGTTAATGATGAAGAAAGTAATGACCATAATTAGATAACATTTTTATTTCCATTTTAGTTGTCAGAACATAAGTACTTAGTATTACAGTCAAAGTATTAATCATAATCTAATTGTTTAAATTTTTATAGGATTATTTAAATGTGACTAGTGCACTAATTTATAAGTACTCCCACTTGTAGCACTAGGAATAAAATTCAATAAATAAATAAATAAAATAAATTTAACCGCCGTTGTGAGCGCGTCTCTCATCTCTAATTCAATTGCCTGTTGTTTTAGTTCCGTTATATCGTATGTTATGCTTAATGAGAATGAGAGAGACAAGGCTATCTGTTGCTGTACGTAGTCCCTTTAGTTGCTGAGTGTGTGCGAGTGAACAGGATGGCGAGTGTGTCGTAAGCGAATTGCGCAGTAGCGTTGCTGCACAAAACGAAAGAGTCAGTCTTGATAAAGAAGCGGTAGCACACTGAAGGGAGTTCGATGTTGTGCACAGAGCTAAACTGAATATTTTAGAAAATGGATTTTAACATTAACCCCGACCCAACACATCCATATAAATTAATGTACAGTTGACCCTTGAATGTTAATTGTTCATACCTTTGATATTATTATTGGACGTAGATGTACTAACGGACAGTACATTCAAGTGGCCCAACGATACCAAGCACCGGCTTGTTAACGCGCGAACCCAAGCAAAAAGCAACCAACCTCCCGCCCAACCGACCGAGGGGCACACCGCATAGCGTACGGTTACGTAGATCGCGAAAACGTAGAAAAATGACATAAGACTAACTTTTTAAGAGAACTACTAGAAGTGACACCGTTAATTAAGTGGGAAAATTCGTTATAGTTTGAACATAAAATCCGAAAAGGGTTATGAATAGCATAGTAAGATTGACAAGCTTGAAGAGCAATGGGTAGAAAATTCCTTGTCCTTCTGATCGGAACAGCAAAACTAATTTGGCTGATTAATTCTGAGGAATCAATTTCACCATTTATTAGTTTATGTAAAAATACTACACCTAGCATTGTTTTGCGATCAGAAAGAGAAGGAAGATTTATTAGTAAAAGTCTACTGTGGTAGGAAGGTAGGTTAATGTTAGTATCCCAGTTAAATCTCCTAAGGGCAAAGAGCAAAAATTGTTTTTGCACTGATTCTATTCTATCCTGGTGAATCCTGTAATTGGGATACCAGATACAAGATCCATATTCAAGAACAGGACGTAACAAAGACGTGTAAAGTGTTTTGGTTATGTAGGGATCGTCAAATTCTTTCGACCAGCGCTTCATGAACCCCATGGTACTAGAGGCTCGATTTGCAACTGAAGAGATATGCTTGTGAAATTTAAGTTTCGGATCAATAAGGATACCTAAATCATCAACCCATTCAATGCGATCGAGTGGGCTACCATCAAGAAAATATATATTTGAAAAAGGCAGGCGTCTATAAAAAGACATGACATTACATTTATTGCAATTAAGATTTAGTAAGTTAGCACGACAAAACTTTTGAAAATTATCTAAACCAGTTTGTAGTTCTTGAGCAGACAACAGAGCAGTACCCGACATGCATAATTTTACATCGTCAGCATACATCAGCACTCGAGATTGGTCAATAACAGATGGAAGATCATTGATGAAAAGTGTAAATAATAAAGGTCCAAGGTGACTTCCTTGCGGAACACCGAAAGTGACATGAACCACCTTAGAGACAGCGTCATTAAAACTGACTCTCTGTGTTCTATGAATTAAATATTCCCTTATCCACCGAATAAGATTTCTTGGAAAACCTAAAAGTTTAAGTTTATGAAGTAAAAGGTAGTGATTAAATGAGTCAAATGCCTTGCTGAAATCAGTGTAAATAACATCCGTTTGCATTTTATTTTCAAAACCATTAACAATTAGGGAAGTAAACTCTAACAGGTTAGTGGTAGTAGATCTTTGTTTCACGAATCCATGCTGGAACGGTGAAATTAAAGATCTGCAAAAATGTTGTACTTCAGAAGTTATCAATTTCTCGAACATTTTTGGTATAGCAGACAACTTGGAGATACCCCTATAATTTTGAAGATTAGACTTGTCTCCTTTTTTATGGAGCGGAATAATAAAAGATATAAGGAAATGAACATTTCTAAATAGACAAACTAAACAGTTTATGCAAAGGCTTTAAGAGACCATCAGCACAGTACTTAGGCACACACCTTGGTACGCCGTCAGGTTCCGGGAAAAATACAGGCTTAATGCCATGAAGATCACGTAGTAATGAACACTCTGTGATTCTTGGTCCAAAAATGCAATTAGAGCCAATAATCTGATACGGGTAAGGCAGATCAACCCGTTTATCAATTGAACTGTATGTTGTTTGAAAAAATTAGGCAAATAAATCGGCCTGATATGAATTGGCCGACTTGTTTTCAAACTTCAAATTTTCAAACTTTCGCTTTGCATTAACGAAGTCAAAGAACCTCTAAGGATCTTGCTGAAACTGTAGTCTGCACCGACTTAGCTAATTTTTGTAACATGAGTTATTCATGACTGAACGCGCAATCAAGTATGATGAGTAATGAACAGAAGCCAGATTTTCTGAAACTCTTATAAAGCTTAGATTTTCGATTTTTAGGGGCTGTCAACTCTCGTGTAAGCCACGCAGGTTTGTTTTTCCTACTTGGCCTACCAAAAGGGACACACTTATCGAATAAGTTTTCAAAGGTGCAATAAAAAATACTGACTGCCGAATCCAAGTCCTCAGAACCATAGAGGGACGACCAGTCAACCAGTGCTAAGAGCCGGGTAAGTTTTACAAAATCGGTTTTCCGAAATTGACGTACTCGTTTTAATGGTTCACTACACTGGCGTACGGCACAGGCAGACAAAGTGATCAACACCTCCAACGTCGGGTGGTATAAGTCTTCGGGAGTGGATATGGGAAGGGATCTTGACACAGATAGAGTAGATGGATCCGAAACAAATACCAAATCAAGCATTCTATCTAGAGAATTTGATATACCATTGATCTGACCCAATGACATTTCAAATAAACCAACCAGAAAATCAGTCTGCACCACTGGGGTCAACACGCTTGAGTACGGACTTGAAATCCAAGTAGCATCAGCAATATTAAAATCACCAAGAACTACAAGAATATCCCAATCAGGAAGCATAGAAGAAATGGAAAATATTGCTGACAAATGTTCATTGTAGACAGAGTTGTCAGATAAAGGTGGTATATAGGAACAAGAAATATAAATACCAACACCATTAACATTTAGTTTAACAGCAACAAGTTCAACATCTATGGAACTACTTAATATTACTGTCTCAGAGGGATAGTCAACATCAACTGCAATAAGCACCCCACCGCCACGGCGCAGATGGCGGTCCTTTCTATAGATGCAGAATCTGTTAGATAATATTTCAGAGTTAAGTAAGTCTTGTCTTAACCACGTTTCCGTGAAGGCAACGACATGAAAGGGAAAAGATTGGCTATTAAGATACAAAGTACTAAGTTTACTACAAAGTTCTCTAACATTCTGATAGCCCAAGAGAAGGAGTTTGTTAGTTTTTTGAACTATCAGAAGTACAAGGCCCAACCACCAAAGAGGGGGATACAATCGGAGACCGATTTTTCTTTTTATTTTTGTTATCAGTATATCCTTTCACTATGATGTGTTCTGGGCAAAATTTTGTATTGCAAATAGCATTAAAATCTTGGTTTGAAACACAAATTTTAAAAGATGAGATATCTCGGTCATACGCAAATTTAAATTTTTTCCAAACTGTGGCTTTGGATTTGGCCTGAATGTAGACCTTTAACCAGACTGGTAACCAGAATTGTTCATGTTAAGGCCCTGTAAACAAAAACGCAAGACCCAAACGCTTGTTTCCCTTGAACGAAACTTATCTTTCGTTTTGACATTGGCTTCGTTGTTTATTTTCGTTCGTGCACAGAGTATATGTATGTATGTATTGACGCTCACAGCGTCAATGAACAGCGTATATTGCATTCAAGTGTATTGAATTAAAACAAATTGCATAATGAAATTAATATTATGTTTATTGGCCTAAGTTGTGTATTTTAATGCATGGTTTAAAGCAAATTAAAGTATAGTTTATTTTTACTAAAACGATAATTTGCCGGCACCAAAGCAATTATTTTTTATTTTGTTGAATGTTTTGCTTTGCAGGCTGCACATCTTCGACCTCGGGTTCAACACCGCGTTCCGACATAATATAAACATTATTTGTAGGGTTTTAGTTTTAAGAAAAACTGATTTTAGAAGCACTTTTGTGGAATCACTTTAGATATCAACTTATCGCTTCAATCTTCAGCACAAAAGTCACAAAAAACATTATGCACTTATTCTAACGCGCGTAAACTTTTGTTTTTGATTTGATTCTCTTTTTGTGTCAAATTACATCGAACACAAAATAACTCCAGCCTCAAGTCATCCACCTGCAAGAGCGGTCGTGGCGCAGTGGGCTAGATGCTTGTTTGTAAAAAAATTTTATGACCCGACTTCAAACCCCAGTCAAATTAATCAAATTTTTTTTCTTTCTTTTTTTTGCATTTTTATTTTGAAATATATAGTACATTCGTGTTTTATGTTCAAATATTATAATATTAAATACAATTATTTATTTTAAAATAAAAACGGCGGCTGTAGTACGTTTTTTAAATGTTATTTTAAATTTCACATTAAGATATATAAATTACATTTAATTAGTTATAAGTGCCCTTCCTTATGGCCAAAACACATTTTAAAAATAGCAAAATTAAGTATATTGCGTTTATCTATTTAATAACGCAAAGTTTAAATAAAGTCAAACTACCCTTCCTTGCTAAGGTAGCAGCAACCAGATTCAAGCAAAAGTCTTAAATTGCAAAACTCAATTTCTGTGACAACAACAAGAGAAATGAAACAAAACCAATATACTATGAGACCTTCGGTACCAAAGTATAAAAAGGGCAACATCTAATCTTTGTCTCGCGCATCGCACACTTTGCCATCAAACAATAATGGCCGCTGGTTGGCGCCGAGAATCGACGAAACAACTGATCGAAGAATTTATAGTTTCCCCAGTGAAGCGCTCCGACCACGCAGAATGTTAGTTAACATAACAGAGCAGTGCTTATTTCCAGTCTTGTTACATTTATTCGTCTATGCTTTACATCTTCAGATTTTAAATTAGGGGGTAGCCGAGAAACAAATGCATGTTTTTTAGGTGGAACACCTACAAATTTAAAAAAAAAAAATGGATTATCATAATGCTGAACCTATGATACTGATTGGAATAGACAATTGCCGTCTTACAAAAACGATAAAAAGCATCAGCCTTGATGATGATATAATTGATATTATGACTCCATTGGGATGGTTGATTTATGGCTGTTCGGCAGGTGACCAGTCGTCAGGGTCCGTGCAGTTGACAGCGGTATTCCACACACATAAAAATTACAAAATAAACGATGAAGTGCACCAAATAATGGCTGAATACTTCTTACAGAAGATTTCGGATTTAAGATCCCTATTAAGCCCTTGGAGTCAAGAGAAATTATAAGTGCTAGAAATCTGTTGGTGGACACAACGGTGAACTTAGGAGGCGCCTACGAGACCGGATTGTTGAGGACTGAAGATGACGTACAGTTGCCCGATAGCTCCGATATGGCGTTAGAGAGATTAATCGCAGTCGAACGTAAATTGAGCGACCCAGGGCAACATAAGAAGTATGAGGACGCTATAAAAAAAAGAGATACGCGAGCTGCAAGAAATAGGATGAGCATGGACCGTGCAAATTTTATGCCACAAAGAGCACGGCATCCTATAATAATGTCGAAGAAGCAAATTTTGACAAATTTAATAGTACAGTATTTGGAGAAAATTAAAAGATCTGTTTGACAGGGATTACATAAAGACCGAGCTATCAACAAAGGATATCAAGTGGGAAATTAACTGTCCGGCTAATCCTAGTTCCGGCGGTTGTTGGGAGCGTCTAGTTCAATCGACAAAGCGCGTGCTTGCAGTCACATTAAAAGAGCATGCGCCCAGGGTAGATACATTGCGGAGTTTGTTGATAGAAGCAGAGAACATCATCAATAGCAGGCCTTTGACTCACGTCCCCGTCAGCATCGATTACCCTGAACCGCTAACTCCTAATCACTTTATACTAGGATCGATGAACTCCACGCAATCTCCGGGAGAACATACAAATATTTGTTTACGAAAACAGTATCGTATAAATCCAATTGAAGGATGTTGGATACGTGAATACTTGCTTTCCAGGCGAACTAAATGGTTCGCACCTACTAAACCCATAAAAGCTGGTGACGTCCTCTTCATTTGTGACGAAAATCAGCCAAGAGGCAACTGGAAGAAAGGAGTTGTAGTAAACCTGATAAAAGCCAAGGATGGATATGTACGAATTGTAGAGGTAAGAACGTCTACAGGAGTCCTAGAACGGCCTGTTTCAAAACTGGCCGTACTAGACGTAGTTGGTAAAATGTCATTGTCATTTTACGGTGGGTGGAATGTCACTGTTTGATTTTATTTTGAATGTAACCGCCAAATGCAGAGCTAATTTTATGCCCTGAACCTGAAGACAGGCAGCTCCCTCTTTTGATAAAACATACCGATATTCATTGTAATCGATATTTATATTATTACTACCGATATATTTGTGCAATGCGGCAGTCGCTAAGAAAATGCGATCAAGTGAAGATCTACGAAACGGCACGATACAAAAATACCATATTAATAAACATTTACTTTAATATACGTTATTCAATATATCAGAAATAACAGTGTGTTTATAATTGTTCACAGTTCTGTTAATAGGCACCAGTATTGGCAACTAGTTCAGAACTAGTCAAGAACAAGTTGCAAAGTGGAAATAACTAGTTCTCGCTCGATTGCTTTTCAATGCTTACATCTGTTTACTTTTACATAGAGATGTCATAAGAGGGCAACTAGTTCTGCTTAGCATTACCTTGAACTAGTTCTATTGGGTCAAAACTATAACTAGTTGCCAACTGACTACTTTGGGTCAAAACTAGAACTAGTTAACAACAGACTACATTGGGCCAAAACTAGAACTAGTTGCCAACTGACTACTTTAAGAAAAAAAAGAAAGTCTTGAAAAAAAAATTTCAATTGAATAGTATAATAGTTCATGATCCAAGATTTTGTATAATCCAAACATTGGCAATATATGATGTTTCCATGCTGTCTAAAAATTTTAGAAATTAGAGGGAAAAAAACCATTACACATTTTTTTCACACTTACCGTGACGGGGATTTGAACCTGCTATCTCTCGATAATGCGGCGGGTGCCTTAACTGTTGAGCCATTGCCAATCATATTTCGATTGTAGTTAATGTTAATCATAGCTTACTTTGCATTCCTTGCTTAGAAAAACGTTTTACAAGTGACTCCGTGTCGCATTACTTAGAAACAGTTCTAGAACTTGTTGCAAAATAACTAGTTAAGAACTAGTTACAAAATAGCTAGTTGAGAACTAGTTGCGAAATAATTAGTTGAGAACTAGTGGAGTTTTTGAACTGACTACAAAGTGAACTGGCGGATCTTATTTTTGCAACAGCCGCAACAGCCAACTTGTTCGGTTAACAATAACTATTATTCTGAGTCTTTAATAAGGTTCTTTGAAAGACACATTTTTGTGACAATTAAACTTAAGGTAACATAGTCGCATGGTTGAGCAGTGGCACTGACCAAATAATGTTATAGATGGGACATTTCTAGTACTGTTTTGGTTTCCACTACACTGTGAACGAGAGTGACCCATGATTGTTAACATTATGTTATGCTCGCTCGAAATGTTAGCTCATAGCAGAGAGATCGGTTTCAGTTTGTATTCACTTTCAGCGGCTTTTAGGGGAAAGGGGGAAGTGGCGGTAAAAATACATTTGTATTTGTATACGGGTGCATTTGCTTCATATTTTGTTGGGCATGCTTTGCCGAGGTTTTTGTTTCAATCCGCTTATTGCTGCCTAGCAAGGAAGGGTAGTTTGACTTTACTTTAAATTTCGTTTAATAACTAGATAAAAGCAATATGATATGTATAATATATGTTTACTAATATTTTGGATATTAGGTAGGGCATTATTAAATCATCTAACACGTTGAAAATAACATAATAAATACGAAATAAAATAAACTTGTTTTGTATTTGAATACTTAAAATAAATTTTATATAATAATATAACAATAATGTAATAATTGAATATTCAAACAAAGGGTAGCTTTTACGTTGTGCTGTTTTTGCGTCTAAGCCACCAGCAAGTGCTGTTATTGCATTTGCCCATTCTCGATGTGTATACACTCGAATGATAGACATACATACATACATAAATGATCATTCTTGTGTACACACACATCACGCTGCCGCTTGTTGTGAAATTAGATGAGGACTTATAACTTTTCTATTGATGGAACGGGTATATTGGCCTGTGCTAATGTATGTAACAGGCAGAAGGAAATTATTTACGGCCCCATTATATATATTTTCTTGTTCAGCATCAATGTGCGTGTCGATTTGCCAATATATGAACGAATAATGTTTAGGGCATAGGGTATCTCCTAGTCAGTCTTAATAAATATGCTGGGCATTCATACTTTGGTGGGCTAGCAATGTTTGAGATTTTGCACTTTTGTCTTTTTCGATGCCCTGCATACGCATGTGTGTGTGCATGAATGTATATGCAGAATGAACCTAAGTACATATTTTTAGTTGTGTGTAAATAGATGTACTTAAATAAAAATAGTCGGCCAAATATTTTTAAATTTGTTAAATATAAAAAGAATATTGATGGAACAAAGTATGAAGCAAATGCACACGTATACAAATATTAATGTATTTTAACCGTTGCTTGCTTTCCGCCGCCGCTTCCCCCTTTCCCCTAAAAGCCGCTGAAAGTGAATACAAACTGAAACAGACTTGGGTCTCTCTGCTATGTGTTAACATATTGAGCGAGCATAACATAATGTTAACAATCATGGGTCACTCTCGTTCACAGTGTAGTGGAAACCAAAACAGTACTAGAAATGTCCCATCTATAACATTATTTGGTCAGTGGCAGTGGACAGTTTATTGTACATTTAACAAAGTCATTGCACCAACCCTTTTTATACATCGAACCCATGAAATGGGTAAAAGGGGTATAATGGTTTTGTGCAAAAGTAATTAACAGGCAGAAGGAAGCATCTCCGACCCTATAAAGTATATATATTCTTGATCAGCATCAACAGCCGAGTCGATATAGCCATGTCCGTCCGTCTGTATGTATGAACGCGTCGATCTCAGAGACTATAA
This sequence comes from Scaptomyza hsui, assembly GCA_018152825.1. Taxonomy (NCBI): domain Eukaryota; kingdom Metazoa; phylum Arthropoda; class Insecta; order Diptera; family Drosophilidae; genus Scaptomyza; species Scaptomyza hsui. The sequence continues at coordinate 1,504,050 of JAECXO010000076.1, forward strand.
GACCTAGAGACTTCAGATTTTGCACATAAGCTCATCTAAGTCCTAGGCAGTACAAGTTTGTTTCCGATTTTCGATTACTATTTCCGTTTTCGATATACACATGTAATCGATTACAAAAATTTTTCGAATTTGGAAAATGTAAAAATTTTTCATATAATGGGTAACGATATAACTTTTCTGAAAATTTCATCGAAATCGGCTGAGAAACACCAGAGATATCGAAGATTGAAGTTTAGTCACAGATGCATATAGACAATGACTGTACGCGTTAAGCATCGCGCACACCAGAGCGAATAATCCGCAGCGGCAGCGGCACAAATAAACCGCGTGATATTTTCCGCGCCAAAATCGCAAGTGTGATCACACTGGGGCGAATTTATTCGCGGTTTTTTCTTCCAGCTCCAATCCAATTTCGTCCCATATCTTATCTTTTTTCTTATGTTTTTATAGTCCTTGTCCGCTAAATCGTTCAATATTTTATGTTTTTTCACTAATTCAATAAGCAGCTCCACTTTTGCCATTGTTTAACATTAGTGCACATAGATTTTTGTTTGGCGACCTTTCAATTTATATACTGTTGTTTTTGGCTGGCTCGAGGTCCGAGAAATGAAAGAGTATATTTTTTAATCTTTAAAACTACAACGTTATAACATATAAATACATTAATACATTAAACACAAATAAATAACATTAATTTCACATATTAAATTTTCCTTACAATTTTACACGTCAGCTCTGTTCGACGTGGAGTAATCAACTAATTTTTCAGTAAATGTTTGTATATGTGTGCACAGTTGTCGGTGTCAGTTTTGAAGTTTAGTCGCTTGTCGTTTTGTATGTTTATTATATGTAGCATTTCAAGTGTGAAGCGTTTGTTGTAATGTTGTTCTTGTTGCAGTATCGCCGTTTCTTCGAAGTTTGGTGTGTGTCTGCTTTCTGCGCAATGCGCAGCTAGAGCTGTTTTTTGTATTGTTTGTTGGTGTCTTAGTTTTATGTCCGATTTGTGCTGTGATATTCTTGTTTTAAGTTTGCATTTGGTCGTGCCTACGTATATTTTGTTGCATGAAATGTTTCCGTCGCCGTTGCATGGTATTTGGTAAATTACGTTGTTCTTGTCCTCAGTTTTGATTTTACATTTTGTTTTATTGAAAAAGTCCTTCATCGCGTTGTTTGGTTTGTGGGCTATCCGAGTGTCATCTTTGTTATAGCACTCAGAATTAAGAAATCGCTCTGATGTGTTTGGAACATATGTCAAGGATCTATATGTTTTAATTTCTGGTTTGTGTTTGGTTTTTTGGTCGTATTTTGTAAGTAACCTTTTTATTATTTTTGTTGGGAAATCGTTAAGTTTGAGTATTTGGTATATTTCAGATTTAATCTCCGTTTCGAATATAGGGTCGCTAAGATTGAACATCTTCCGAATGTGGTTCAATGCTGTATTTATAACCATGTTTTTTGGGTGTTTGGAGTAAAAACTCAATATGCGTCCGGATGCGGTTGGTTTTTTTTATACCATTTTGTTTTGAGAATGTTTCCCTGTCTTTGTACCATTATGTCCAGGTACGGTAACTTTCCGTCTGTCTCTGACTCCGTCGTAAATTGGATGTTTTTGTTGAACGAGTTCAGTACGTCTAGAGTGACTTGTATTTCTTTTCTCTTAATAATTGCGAATAAGTCATCCACATATTTTGTGACCATTCTTGGTGGGCTTTTTAGATTTTCCATTGCATTGTCCAATATTTTTTTCCATTATAATTAGTGCACATATGTATGTCAGCAAACATTGCGCATAAACAGCTGTTCAAAACGTCACACGTGATGAATTTTTATAAATATTTTTTTTAATAAAAGTAAATGATAATAAGTTAAAAACTGCCTCTCTTATTATATTATTATTATTAAATTGTATTTAAAGCCAAAATATAGTAATTTAACATGTAAACAAGGCAAAAATTCAACACATGCATCACATGTGACGTCATCAGCGCAGAACATGAACAAGTTTCTGCGCAATCTGAGTTTTATCGTTCTTGGCGGTAAGCGAAAAAAACGCTGCATGCACGGTTGTCAATGTTGAGCGGAAAAAAACGCTGCAGATTCGCAGTCAAAACGAATTCGCCCCGCTTTGGTGTGCGTGCGTTCATAAGACAATGTAATTATATAGTCGTGCCGCTGCCGCTGCGGATTATTCGCTCTGGTGTGCGCGATGCTTTATGTACAGCGTTCGGGGTATCTCCTAGTCGGGAAATCTCGACTAGAGCCTTCTTACTTGTTTTAATAAGGTGGCAACTTCTGCGTAGTTTGTTAAGTTACCTGCGTACAACAACTGAAAAATTTACAGAGATGTCATGCAACATAAATTCTTGGCGCAAAATATTTAGTATTGATTTTGCCTAAAAATTAATATAGATAAGCCCCATAATATTTGTAAAGTCTTACCTATTAATTTTAACAATAATGCCTTGCGACCAACCTTGAAAACAAAATTAGCAAATACATTTAAGGCAATATTAATTTTTGAATGATAGCAACTCTTTGTGGAAATTCTCCAAAAATTAAAACTCCCTAACTTCTGGCACACCTTAAGTTTTGTTTCAGAGATTTGAAAATCTGCTGAAACCAAAATCTCCAGCAAAGTTCTGGTTAATAAGTTTACAAAGAAAAATGCAGAATAAGCTAACCCAAAAAAAATGTATCTGAGTATAAAAATCGCAAATTTTCAATTCAATTTTCCGACCCTTTTAGCATTCAGCTCAGTGCATCTCTTCCAATTGTGGATATATGAACGAATCTTTGTGTTTATCATACATATAGGTGGTATCCTTACGAATTTGTTGATATATTATATATATTATATGTAATATATTTTAAGAGCTTTTGTACTTATTTTGTATGGAAATAGGACCATATCAGCGAGCAACAACTTTTAATTTTTTTTTTTAAACTTAGGTTGTAACTTTTTTCATCGGATACTTTTTTTCTTGTCCCTAGTCCCACTGGCTGCCATGGACGCCCCGTGGGAGGGTGCCAAGCTGGAGGTAGTGGACAGAACTAGCATTCCGTCCGTGCCAAAGGCAAAAGTACTCTTCCCAAGGGTCGTCCCAGCGGACCAGGCGCTGCAGCTACTGAAGTGGCAGAACCCGGACGTGCCAACGATTGATTGGAAAGTGGTCCATGTTGCGAAACCCGATAGCAAGGGCCAGCAAATGGTCATTCAGATCAATAAGGAGGCCGACGATCTGCTATACGCACGACACGGGAAGATGGCGTGGGGCGTAGGGAGCGTGTACCTGCGTCTCAAAAAACGCCATCAGGACGACACTAACGAGAACACGCTGGCGATAGGTGAAGTGGAGAGGGACCTAGCGGAGGTCACCCACGCCACCAAGAGCCTGGAGATCGTGGACGACGAGGATGCAGACATCACCATAGTGAAGGTCGCATCCGTGGAGGACACCAAAGCCACCAATGGAGCTGAGGGTCATCCAGGTCAACCTACACAAAAGTAAGTTGGCCTCGGCGGAGCTCCTGATAACCCTGGAGACAGGGCCCGCCGACGTCGCACTCATCCAGGAACCTTGGATAGCGTCGGGAAACAAGGTTTCTGGACTAAGACACCCGAACTACAACGTATTCTATACAACAACAGTGAGTAGAGCAAGGACCGCGATCTTGGTACGAAAGGGTATCTATGCTTACTTATTGTCTAATTACAGCACTGACGATCTCACGGTAATAGCGATAGAAGGTAGCAAGGATGAGCCAATTCTGATGGCATCATGCTACATGGCGCACGACACCGACGCACCCCCTCAAGAGCTTGCTCGACTGGTGATGGAGACCGAGCCAAAAAAGCAGTCCCTCACCATCGGAGCGGATGCCAACGCACACCATACGGTATGGGGAAGCAGGGACATCAACGACAGAGGTGAGTCACTGCTTGATTTTATCATACAAACTAATCTCAAGATTGCGAACGAGGGGGAAGAACCAACATATGTTGGTCCTACCTCCTCTAACGTCTTAGATTTAACCCTCGCGTCGGTAACAAATACCGTGGTAAAAGATTGGAGAGTCCTTAGCAGACACTCCTTCTCAGACCACAAGTATATTCAATTCCGAGTTAACTTTGAAAGAACAGTGCAAAAGAAAGTGTACAGGAACCCGCGAAACACAGACTGGGAGCAGTTCGAGAAATAAGTTGAAAGAAACCTTTCCCGACCACCTAAGATAGCCTCACCTGATAAATTAGAGAAGTCCCTAGAGACACTCAATAAAAGTCTAGTGACGGCCTATCATAAGACGTGTAAACCATCCCAAGTGAAGAAGAGACACAAGCCCCCGTGGTGGACTCCAGAACTCAAGGGACAAAGGGAAGATGTACTAGATCTCTTTAAACTAGCGAAACAAGCAGAAGAAGAGCTAGTATGGAACGAATACAAAGTACGGCTCCGAGACTTCAAGAAAAAAGTAAGAGTAGCCAAAAGACTCGCATGGCAAAACTTCTGTTCAGGCATAGAAAAGACAGCTGACACCGCAAGGCTAAGAAAGCTGCTAGCTCGCCAACAGACAGTTCAAAGCCAACTAAAAACTGAAGACGGCAGATGGACAGAAAGCAGTGTAGATGCGGCAAATGTGCTCCTAGAGGCCCATTTCCCAAACTGCACAGAAGCTCACACAAACGCACAAATGATATGTCCAACCACCAGAGTGGAAATTCCCGAAGATATCATAACAACACGAAGGATACTGTGGGCTATAGACTCCTTTGAGAGCTAAAAATCGCCAGGTCCAGACGGAATATTCCCAGCCATGCTGCAGAGGGTCAAACATACGATCTCCCCATGGCTGAAAGAAATATTTAGGGGATGTCTCAGTCATGGCTATGTGCCAGTGCCGAAAGCGGGGAAATGCAGCCACGTGCTGCCTAAAGACTACAGACCCATTAGCCTGACCTCCTTCCTGTTAAAAACGCTAGAGAAACTGATAGACCTCCACATCAGAGAGAACACAGAGATGTCTCTAGAACGCAATCAACACGCGTACACAAAGGGTAAATCGGTGGAAACTGCGCTACACTCCCTTGTTGCAACCATAGAGAAGGCACTTCACCACAAAGAATACGCCCTAGGCGCATTTCTGGACATCTCAGGCGCATTTAACAATGTGTCGACGGAGTCAATTATGCACAGCCTAAGAGCTGTGAACCCAACTGAAGCAGTACAATCCTGGGTTCAAAATCTACTGAGCAGCAGGAAAATACTAGCGGAGTGGGGAACCATAACCACTATCAGGGAAGCAAAATGCGGCACCCCCCAAGGAGGAGTGCTCTCTCCCCTACTGTGGAACTTGGTGGTAAACGACCTATTAAAGAAATTCAAACGGAAAGCACCATAGATAACTGCCTATGCGGACAACATAAGCATAATTATCACGGGCAAATGTCCAACGACAATAAGCCATGTCATGGACAACACACTAAAAGAGATACTAGCATGGGCAACGGAAGCCGGTCTAAGTATCAACGCAGACAAGACGGACCTCATTCTCTTTACCAAGAGATACAAGGTACCTCACTGGATGCCCCCCAAAATAAACGATAAACCGCTGATACCAAAGGAGAGTATTAAATATCTGGGAATAGTATTGGACAGCAAGCTGAGCTGGAAGCTCTACACATCGCAAAAAATGTTGGGCAGCACTTGGGGACTCTCGCCAAGACTAACACATTGGATTCTGATCTCAATTGTGCGCCCCATACTACTCTACGGAATACTGGTATGGTGGAAGGCCACGGAGAAATCCACTTACCTAAAACGATTGGAAAAAACCCAGCGACATGCACTCATGTGCATCACAGGGGCGCTGAGGACCACACCCACGAAAGCACTACAAGCTATATTGAATGTCAACCCAGTGGACATACAGGCACGCCTAGTAGCAAAAAAGACTGCTCAACGTCTTTGCACGATAGGCAACATGACAAAACATAACTACGGGCATAGTACAATTGGAATAGGGACTCGGGTCGAAACAGACTACATGATCCCAAAAAACAATTTCAACTTCACGCCCACGCTCTTAGGAAAAGATGATTGGCGCTCAGGAGCAGAGCAGACAGCAATCAACATATACACAGACGGTTCAAAAATGAATGAGGGGGTCGGCGCAGCAGTGTACTGCGCCGAACCGCCCATGAGCCTATCCTACAAACTACCAGACCACTGCAGTATATTCCAGGCGGAGATATTCGCAATAAGGAAAGCGGCGGAAACGGTCCTACAAACGAATACAACACTCAACGAAGTAAACATATTCGTGGACAGCCAGGCTGCAATAAAAGCCTTACAGTCGCACTACATAAGATCCCGAGATGTCCTGGCGAGCAGGGAGGCACTAGATGCGCTTAGCACACTCAAAAACGTGCGCATCTATTGGATTCCCAGCCATCAGGGTTTCGAAGGAAATGAAAAAGCTGACTCTCTGGCTAAAAGAGCGACGGGACTCAACAGCCACATGGCGGAAACTCCGATCTCCTTGCGAACGCTACACTCGTACATGGAAACACAGGCACGGTATTCTGCAGCACAAAGGTGGACAAACACCTCTAATTGCAGGATCTCCAAAATAATGTGTAAAACGCACAGCGACAAGCTATCGCAATACATGCTGAAACTACAAAGGCATGATTGCTGCATGCTTACAGGACTCCTGACGGGCCACTGCCTTGTCGCAGCTCATGCGAAAATGCTAGGCATGACAGACAACGATGAATGCAGGAAGTGCAAGGAACCAGGTGTCAAAGAAACACTAGAGCACCTACTTTGCAACTGCCCTGCACTGGCAGCAAAACGCTTACAACACCTCCAGGCTCCCTTCCTGGCATCCCTAGAGGAGGCCAGCAAGATGGAACCGAACAAGCTTCTAGCATTTGCCCGAAGCACACAAACGCCACAGGACCACACACATAGATAGTCCCAACTTATCCGAACGCCGGCTTCACTAAGGACCCTCAGTGGTCTATGTGTGACACTTCCCCCGGGGAGGGTCAGCCGGTCTAACCTAACCTAACCTAACCTAACCTAGTCTCACGACTATTTGCCCATATCATAATATATATATTTCTTCTGTGCGTCTGTATGCAAATTAACTCCTCCTTAACGGATTGACCGATTTCAATAAAATTTTTTGTATGTCTCCAGGTGGACTTGAGAATGGTTTAGATTTACAATTCGGTCCATTTTAAATTGTTTAGAGCATCTATGTCCTTTTTTATCAAAATTTTGTACTGGAGCTTTGCTTTAAGTGTCAAAATTAAAAAATTCCAATAGACACAAGTATTAAGAGTCAGTCGGGTTGCGGTTTTCGCAGAGCACAGATTATTGCGCTCGGAAGAATATTACAGCAGTGTAAGCTGTTGGTTTAGGATGAATGTACCATTTCCCACTAAAGAGAAATTGAAGCACTAGATCGCACAATAAGGGATATCATAGGCAACCAGGATATCATGGGAGGGATGAAGGGTAATATGCAGCAGCTTTTCTAAAAATCACATAAGTTGAGGCTAAAAGTTTGTGTTCCAGTCCTATTAAATAATTGAAAATGGAATCCACGCGGACGAAGCGCGGGCGTACCCCCTGTATATATATATATATAAGTTATTCCAGTCTCGAGGACTAATTTACAAGATGAACTGCATGCAGGTTGATCGAACGTCGCTGTAAGGAATTTCCCTCCAAATAAATAGTCGGTTCATGCAAAATTAACTTTCGCTTTTTATTTGAATAAAGTAATTCGTAGAGATTCTTGTTGTGTGCTGGTTGTCGTCCAGAATGGAACTAATTCGGCAAGGTTTTGGTGGCCGCTCATCGAACCAACGTCGCGCCCGTTCCAGTGTGTCAGCACATTTCGATTCCAATATTGTAGCAGCGGAAATGGCAAAACACTTAGAAACGGTCAACGCTTAGCCAGCGCGATCAATGCAATGTCGTCGTTGTGCGCTTAGCGCTGGTGCTGCAGTTTCGGGTGACAACATTGTTGTTGCGCTCGAAACGCTTATCGTTCACAACCCAGTGTGGGCATATGACGAAACGGGGTGTCATGTTACTTCGCATGAAGAGAAGTAGCCACTTGAAGAGAAACTGTGAGTGGCCACTTGAAGAGAAGTTATGAGTTGGTGTGCGGTCTGTGAGGGACAAGGAGGTGTGTGCGAGGCGAGGGTGGTGTACGGTGTTAACTTATACATTTTTGTTTTTTAACTTTATTTTTAATTAAATACAGAACATTGGCATATTAATTTCTGTGTGCCCTTCAAATGGTTCATATGCCGGCTAATAACTGACTTCGCAAATTTTACTCGTCCACGAATTTAATCCATCCCAGGCCAATCGTTGATTATTTGTTAATAAATCGGAGAAGACTTCACTCTTCATAAGTTTTCTGATATAATTATTGCGAATGAACTTCCCAATTTAGTATGCAGCGGTGACAACAGTATGTCAGAAATATCATCTACAAGGGGTTGATTGTGTCACCTTAAGCTTTGCTAGTTTTCGGCTGTTCTCGCTTCCCAATCCAAACATTTTTATTGGATTTCTTTAAGTCTTGAATTCTAATTACATAGGAAGCAATAGTATTTAGGAAATCCGCTATTAATAATAACCTAAATATCACAACATATCTTCCAATTCTGCTCCTCATATTTGATTTTTTCCATAATTTACCGCAAAACTTAATAAGACTCCATATTATTAACCCCGAATCCCAAAAGAATTGATGATTTTTTGTTTGACTTTTGCGATAGTAAAGCCCTCAAACTTAAAATTAAACCATCAATAAATAATAGCATTCCGCTCTCAGAAGCTAGTTAGGTCCAGTGCCTAGGGCTTTTTTCTAGTCCAGCTGTGTCAACTATAGCCAACTTTATTGGAGAGTAAAGGGTATATTTTTTTAAAGGAAAAGAAATACAAGTTATCTTTTGATCACATTACTATTCAAAATAAGTACAAAAGCTCTTGATATATCTTAACATATATAAATAAAGTGTCACGTTGTTTGTCCGCGATGAACTAAGCTACTTAGCCGATTTTAATCAAATTTGCACACCGTGTGCAGTTTGATCCAACTTGAGGGATAGGATACTTTTTATCTAAATTATTTATCGTTTGGATACCGTGAAAAAAATATTTGTAATTTATTGTTTATAATTGTGTCATTTATTGTTTAGTTCTATGAATCCCTCATAGACGGCGTGACGTAAACGTTGAAGAGAATAAAAGCTACTGATTATATTTAAATTAAATTCTGTGTACCCATAGTCCAGAGCCTGAGGAAGGACATAAGCTATAATTTAGAAAGTTGCCAGCGGCCGAAGAGTTTTGTTCTTTTTGGGTGCCCCAGAAAGTACTGGCAAAACCTATATTTTAAATTTATTATTATCTTAAATCCGAAGAATATATTAAAAAGTGGCTGCTGCAGTAGCTTTTTCTTAAATAGCTGCTACTGTTTTTAGAAGTGGACGAATAGCGTACTCAGTTTTAAAGCTACCGTTGAATTTAGCTCATGAGGAAATGCTAGTATGTAACATTAGCAAAAGAATGTTACATCAGTGTAAGCTATTGGTTTGGGATGAATGTACCATTTCCCACAAAAGAGCAATTGAAGCACTGGATCGCACAAAGAGGGATATCAAAGGCAACCAGGATATTGAAAAATCTAATGCTTTTTAGATTTAAAGTGTACAAAAAAAAAAATGCATTTTTTCAATCTTCAAAAGCGATATATTGTGGTGGTTTTAGCACTTTCCGACAATTAAAACTAGCTTAGCATAATGGAATCAGCGTGATCCACAGTCGGCCGCACGCAATGCAAATTGCCATCGGCAGATGGCTGATCGGCTTACGGGTTAACAGCTAAGAGTATTTAATTTTCTCTAAATCTAACTAATGCTATGCTATGCTATGTTAACTACTTATACATCTACTCCAACTTTCCGGCCCCGTTGAAGAGCTCCGGTCTTCGACAACTAATCTAAAATTGGGATTGGCGCCAGCTTGTGAACCGGTCGTTTAATAACGCCGGCCGGCGTTCTTATTTCTGCCATCCGCACCTTGCCGTCCTCTCCCGCTATTGCGCGTGTTACGCGCTCGGTTACCCATCGCTGCGGGGGGTGTGTTGTCGTCGAGCACCAGGACTACCGCCCCTTCGACTAGACTGGCCTTGCCTCTGCTCCACTGGGCTCGCTGCTGCAGGCTGAGCAGGTATTCCCTGGACCACAGCCACAGCAAAGGCTGGCCGATGAGCAGGTGTCCTGGCGTAATGGCCTCTCCGTCGCTCGAATCGGTGGTGTCCGCCACGAGGGGCCTGGAATTGAGCAACGCTTCGACATCCACCTGATGCGTGCTCAACTCGTCCGTCGTAAGGTTGGCGTCGCCTGCCCCTCGCACCAGCCTGTGTTTGGCAGCCTTTACTGCTGCTTCCCACAGCCCGCCGAAGTGTGGTGCCCTCGAAGGGATAAACTTCCATTGCACAGCTCTCTCCGCTGCGCACTCCTGTAGCTTCTCCTTGATGTGGTGATACGCCGCTTGCAGCTCCCTCAGCACGTTGTTCGCTCCCACGAAGTTCGTCGCGTTGTCGCTGTACATCGTCTCCTGCAGCCCTTGTCTCCCAACGAACCATTTAAAAACATTTAAAAATGCGTCAGTGGACAGATCCAAGACAAGTTCTAAATGGACTGCCTTTGAGGCAAAACAAACAAAAACGGAATTGTACATATTAACGGGAGGTCTTCCTCTAATTATGTAGCTTACATAGAAAGGCCCACAGAAATCTACGCCAAATACTCTAAATGGCCGACCTTCACGATGGCGGTCTGCTGGCAAATTTCCCATTATTTGCCCCAACAACTTTAGTTTATATCGAAAACAGTGTACACAGCTTCTAACAAGTGCCGTACACAAGCTTCGGGCATTGACCACCCAAACTTGCTGCCTTAACAATCCCACAAGAACCTTTGCACCTGCATGATAGTGCCTAAGGTGCAAATGCCAGATGAAAAGGCGGACAAAGTCATAACTCTTAGGTAGCAACAGATGGAACTTAGCGTCATATGAAATTGGGCAGTGTAGCAAACGCCCTCCTTCTGGAATTCGTGGATGAATGGATTCAATGACTGCAGCATTGGAACTAATACTGCCGATTTTTTCAACAATTTATTTTCATTGCTGTATGTTGTGCTTTGTACAACTGCGATCAGCTTCAAGAAAGCAATTTTTCTTTCTGATGCAGATACAATAAGCGCATCACCTCTAAGCTGCTTAAACCAAATCGAAGCACAAAAGCAATTATGCGGACCAGCATGGCGAATCTTGATTGACGGCTTATCAGTTGCACAATGCAATAAGATTCAGCGTCAGATACCCCTAGTGCACAGACAATTGCCCTTTTTTTGTCTTCAGAAGTTTTAACTTCTGACGATATCTCGAACTGATGGAGTTGAGGCCATCGATCCTTTTCTGCCATTAAAAAACTTGGTCCATTGAACCATAAGGAACACACAATTTCATTAATATCGGTTCCTCTTGAAACCAAGTCTGCTGGATTATCATCCGTTGGAACGTGACGCCACACGACCCCAGTTTACAATTCTTGGACTTCTGCGACTCGATTCGCGACAAATGAACAACCGAATCACGCTCCAACCAATATTACGTGACTTGTGAATCCGACCAGAAGTTCACGCTTTCTATTGTAAATTTGGTCACTGTGCTTGACACTTGTTGCCAAAGTTTGAACAGCAATAGTGCTGCACAAAGCTCTAAACGGGGAATTGTTTTCACATTCAGCGGAGCTACCCTAAACTTCGTCGTGAGTAAAGATACGCGAACGTCTTCGTTGTTGCATGTTCGTACGTATATGCAACAACCATACGCGTGACTGGCCGCGTCAGCAAAGCCGTGAATTTAAACCCTTTGATACAAAGTCAAACACACATACCGGGGAATTGAAATTTTATGCAAATCCCGCAAGGTAGCGGTAAACTTATTCCATGCAGTGTGTAAACTCATAGGAATAGCCTCATCCCAATCTACCTTTAGCCACCATAAGTCCTGTAGCAACATTTTTTGCCTTTGTGACAATTGGACACAATAGGCCAAGAGGTAGTGCTGCGAAAACATGGGAGCACTATCGATACCATCGATTGTTGCTAAATAATTTTGATCCATCGATTGTTTTTCCCACTATCGACTGTTTTGAGAAAATTTTCCATCTCTTTAAATTTTGTGCGAGGCTGATTTGGAGTAAGTAAAATATGTCACAATTAAATAAAGTTACTAATATTTATTAATTCATTAGTTGAATAATAATAATTGGTGTTGGTGTTCGGAAGGTCACAAGGATGGATAAATTACAATTATTGTCGTTTGAGATTGCAAATTAATTTTTGTGTATGTGTGTGTATGTGCTTATAGAAAATCATCTTCGACGATTGCATCCGGATATAAAATTATCAGATCTAAGAGATCTACCTAAGTCTTCTGGCAGTATTTTGTCGTTTATAGAAAAAAAAGTACGATAAAAGTTCTGCACGTAAAATACTTATTGACAATACAATTTCCGAGTTCATTGCCTGTAGCATTCAACCATTCTCCCTTGTTGAAGAGAAGAGTTTCCGTAAATTAATGAAAGTGATGGACCCCCGCTATGAATTGCCATGTAGGAAGACATTAAAGCATGTGCAGATGGAAAATTATTTTATTGAAATGAGAGCTAAGTTGTGTACCACTTTGAATAAAGTTGAGAATCTTGCTATTACGACCGATTTGTGGACTTCACGAAAAAGTATATCGCTTATCACCATCACATGTCATTTTATCGATGATGATTATATTTTGCGTTCAGCTGTGCTTTCTACAAACCTTTTGCTTAATGAAACAAACCAATCAGCAAAAAATGTTGGCGAAACAGTTCGCACGGTTTTAGATAGTTGGCAAATTTACGACAAAGTCAACGCAATTGTAACCGATAATGATAAAACAATGACTAAAATTTGCGAGAATATTTTGAAACGAAATCTGCCTTGCTTCGCTCATACACTAAACTTAATTGTACAAGAAGCTCTTAAGATGGATGGTATACATTCCCTGGTTGCGAAGTGCAAACTCATTGTTAATTTTTTTTAAACAAAGCAACGTATCATATGCAAAGCTAAGAAATGCTCAGCGGCCAGGCTCAGCTTAAAGCAAGAGGTCCCCACCAGATGGAACAGCGCACTTGCTATGATTAAAAGAATAATCCTCATCAATGAAGTAATTGGAAAAGTTCTACTAAGCATACCAAAAACACCTGCACCTCTGACTGCGAAAGAAGTAGCTATTTTAACACCGCTACAGAAAAAGTATCGTCATCAACAAATATAACAGTTTCGCTTATAATTCCGGTGGTGTGCGGATTGCTTTATATTATTGAAAGTTTAATGCCCAAAGTACAGACCGAAGAAGTTTCCGATATGCTATTAAATTTAATTGATAGCAGTAAACGCAGACTGTTGCAATATGAAATAAGAACTGTAACCAGATTAACCACGTTGCTTGATCCTCGGTTCAAAAAGGAGGGCTTTATTTTTTCTAACAACGTGTCAGAAGCCGCAAAAGCATTGGAAAACGAACTGACCCATCACAACAAAAATCCTGCACCTGACAACACCGGGCCACCAACACCAACTGAGAATGCTGCCACTGTTTGCTTTCTTGCCAATAAGCCAAGGACTGAACGAGTTGACTCCATTTTAAGCCTTCGGAACTTTTATGAACTCCAAATTTGGATGAAGATTGTAACCCTCTTGACTACTGGAAGGTAATTTTTTTGTTATAATACTATTTAAGATAAAAAATATAACTATCTTGTTTTGTAGAACATAAATGGAAATGACGGCCCCAAAGCTTGCTGCAAAAGGTTTTTATGCATTCCGGCAACGTCTGTTGAAAGTGAACGCATTTTCAGCAAAGCTGGAAATGTAATAAGTGAAAAGAGGGCTTCACTTGAAGCTTCCACTGCAGACATGATTATTTTTATAAGCCGAAACAATTTGCTACTTGAAGAAGATTCTGATCTCTAATGAACTATAAACACAATTGAATTGTGATATTTCATTTTAAACATTGTTAGTTAACTTTTAAAATATTATTATAATAACTCCGAACACAAATGAATATTGTTCCTCTAAAATTCATTATTTAATTTTGTAGACCTTATTATACACAAGTGAATTGCAACTGTATTTTATATACTTTTTTAATATTAATATTTAATTAATTATGATGAGAAATAAATTTTTTATTAGTATAAAGCAGCGAAACATCGATTGTGCAAAAAATCGATGTTTTCCCAGCACTACCAAGAGGGTCAAACAAACGAGAATATATTGACAAAATGTTTCGATTTGTTGGTTTCAGGGAGGCTAAGCTATCCACGTCAAGATGGTATTTAAACACATCCTCTTGAGGTGCCCAACGCATTCCAAGCGTCTTAACTGAGCTTTGCTCATCAATTTTAATACTGATTTCCTCACTTTCACCAGACCGAGTCTGGCAATTGGAAGCCCACTTGGCCAATGGAAATCCTCCAGCGAACAATATATCACGAACCTGGCTGCAAATGGTATCGAGTTCTTTTAAACTGTCTGCACCTGCCAGCATATCGTCAACATAGAAACTGTTACGAATCACTTCCGCACCAATGGGATGTGATTGTGCGTATATATTTGCCAATTCAAACAAACAACGTACAGCCAGAAAATGTGCTGACGCTGTACCATATGTAACAGTATTCAATCTGTATGCATGTATGCTTTGTGAAGTGTTTTCTCTCCACAAGACAAGTTGGAAGTCTCTATCTTCCTCAGAAACATTAATCTGCCCATACATTTTTGAAATGTCAGCAGTTACGGCATATTTGTTCAACCGAAAGTTGACCAATAATGAATACAACTCCCCCTGAATAGTTGGTTCCACCATTGAAATTTCATTAAGCGAAACTGCTGTTGATGTTTTGCTGGAAGCATCAAAAACAACACGAAGTTTGGTTGAGGTACTCTCAGGTCTCAGAACGCATTGATGAGGAATGTAGTAAAGCTGTTCTAGAACAGGAGCAGACTTCAGAACGGACACATGTCCCAAATCCAAATATTTCTAAGAGTGTCATTTCTTGCGCTCAAGTTGCAAAAAACGCCTTTCAGCAGTTTGAAAGCACAGGCCAAGAACCTTAGGATCGGTCTTGAAAGGAAGTTTTACTTGAAAGCGACCGGAAGATAGCCGTTGTACAGTTTTTTTTAAGGTACAACTCACAAGCCTGTTTGTTGTTCAGCTGTTTAGCGAACAGCCTTCGACTCAATTGGACATTGATCCAATTTCCAAAAACGATTTACTAAGGAGTCGAGAGAACCACTATACACTTGAGCTACCGAACTATCACTAAACTTTTGCCAAAGCGCCTGTCCAGTACATTTGCCCGCAACAATCCAGCCGAGCAATGTTTTTTGCATAATAGGCAGCTCGGAATGTAGTTTTATTTTCCCAACGCACAATAACCCATAAAACAACTCAGCTCCCAATAAAAAATCCACCTTAGCTGGCTTATAGAACTCGGGGTCTGCCAACTTAATATTTTTTGGGATTTTCCAGTTCGGTGTGGAAAGAGACTGTCCAGGCTGAGATGTGGAAATCGACTTCAATACCCAACACTCAGCGGCAAAGGTGTGGGAATTCAAACGAGATTGAATTGATGCACAAACCTTATTTTTGATATCCGTTGTTGCACCACCTACCATTGCGATAGCAAGGGAAGTTGGCTCACGTTTAAACCGAAGCCTCTATGCTATACTCTCGGACATTAAATTTATTTGTGAGCCACTATCGAGCAAAGCTTCTGCAGGGTGCAACTGTCCGAATCTATCTTTAATATTTACGATAGCGGTAGCAAGAACGACTTGATCCGCATTAAGCACGTGACCTACGTATGCCTCCGAAGTTGAGGCTTGAAGTGCCGCTGCTTCACCTTGTAGTGGTGCATTATACCTATGAAGCAGGGAATGGTGAGGCTTAGAACACACTCGACACTTCGACGCCTTGCAAGTCGAAACTATATGCCCCACGGTCAAGCAATTGAGACACATTTTTTGAGTTTTAACGTACTCAAAACGTTGCATAACGGAAATGGCACTAAATGACGGACAAGAATATATATTGTGGTCTGCAGACTTGCAATAAGTACATGTAGACGACGACTTATGCCCTGCATTAGCACAGGCAAAGGAAGATTTATGTTGGTTTTCTCACCTCAATACGCAGCCTCGATTTGTCACGAATTGACTCTTCTGCTGCCAAGTACTGGTACCTCCTATTCAGCTGCTTAGCACAATCTTCCCAAGATGGCAGCTTATTATAATCAAGCTGCTCCTCAAAACGAGATTTGGTCATATGGTCTATCGTTGCCATGACCATATGAATAATCATTGCATTCGCAATGTTTCTGTCGTCACCCAAAAACGACAGCGATGCATATATATCGCAGACACTGTATCTATCATCGACCTTAAACTCGCTGCAGATGGCTTGGTCATGCTTGGTAAATCGAATAACTGAGCAAAAGTATCGAAAAATATTAGACACTTATTGTCATAAACCGAATTCAGACTGGCTAGGGCCTTAGGGTAGTTACAATCTGTCATTTGATATGGTTTAACTACACCCAATGCTTCATCTGACAAACACGATACTAAATGATTAAATTTTTCTACGTTTGTCAAAGAAGCATCGTCATCATAAAGACTTTGGAAAAGGCACATAAAATTTCTATACTCCGAATGTTTGCCACTAAATTTCGGCAAACGCATTTTCGGCAACTGAGATCGCTGGCTCGAATTCATTGAGCAGTCATTTTTCATATGTGTGTCGGCTCTTGGCTTAACTGCATTCATAAACAATGGTTTTGTTACGACACACAAATCCTCTAACGGCCCTCTGCTTTCATTGGTTGGGCTTAAAAGGTCCAACTCTGCCTGTAGATTCATAGCCTTTCCGATGTACCCCTCTAACAGTTCTAGGCTAATTCTGTTTTGTCAGATGATGTTTGTTTAAGCTTAAAGGCTGTTTGCATGCGAGCAATATCAGCATTGACCTTGTCAAATTAATGTTGACATATTGCCAGCTTGGTTAGCTTAGCTGCTGTTGGCTTAGCTGCTGTTGGACTCAGACATAATTAAGCTGACGACAAAACTACCTTTAAGCACGCACAGAAAAGTTCAACTAACAATCGCACACGCGCCGCAACTATGTAACGAAACGCTAAGCTTGCTTACTAAACACACACACGTACTCTGCGCAATATACCCCGAACCCTGTACATAAAGCATCGCGCACACCAGAGCGAATAATCCGCAGCGGCAGCGGCACGAATACATATTTACATTGCGTCTTATGAACGCACGCACACCAAAGCGGGGCGAATTCGTTTTAACAGCGAATCTGCAGCGTTTTTTTCCGCTCAACATTGACAACCGTGCATGCAGCGTTTTTTTCGCTTACCGCCAAGAACGATAAAACTCAGATTGCGCAGAAACTTGTTCATGTTCTGCGCTGATGACGTCACATGTGATGCATGTGTTGAATTTTTGCCTTGTTTACATGTTAAATTACTATATTTTGGCTTATTAACTTATTATCATTTACTTTTATATAAAAAAAATTTATTAAAAATTCATCACATGTGACGTTTCGAACAGCTGTGTATGCGCAATGTCTTTCTTCATGGCTTCCCCCAATATTTGCTGACATACATATGTGCACTAATGTTAAACAATGGCAAAAGTGGAGCTGCGCACAAGGACTATAAAAACATAAGAAAAAATATAAGATATGGGACGAAATGGGATTGGATCACACTTGCGATTTTGGCGAGGAAAATATCACGCGGTTTATTTGTGCCGCTGCCGCTGCGGATTATTCGCTCTGGTGTGCGCGATGCTTAACGCGTACAGTCATTGTCTATATGCATCTGTGACTAAACTTCAATCTTCGATATCTCTGGTGTTTCTCAGCCGATTTCGATGAAATTTTCAGAAAAGTTATATCGTTACCCATTATTTCAAAAATTTTTACATTTTCCAAATTCGAAAAATTTTTGTAATCGATTACATGTGTATATCGGAAACGGAAATAGTTATCGAAAATCGGAAACAAACTTGTACTGCCTAGGACTTAGATGAGCTTATGTGCAAAATCTGAAGTCTCTAGGTCTTATAGTCTCTGAGATCGACGCGTTCATACATACAGACGGACGGACAGACGGACATGGCTATATCGACTCGGCTGTTGATGCTGATCAAGAATATATATACTTTATAGGGTCGGAAATGCTTCCTTCTGCCTGTTACATACTTTTGCACAAAACCATTATACCCCTTTTACCCATTTCATGGGTTCGGGGTATAAAAAGGTCCAAGCAACCGAAAATAAGCAAGTGAAACGTTTGCTGCAGCCACTTTGTGGGTAACAGCTGTAGAATGCGGGGTGCGGGGGTTTAAAAGAGCAAGAGAGAGAGAGAGAATTTGGCGCGAGCGCAAGCACAAAACGAATGTGTAAAGTCCTATCTGCATTGGCGCGAGGCCGCGAGGCGATGTTCGAAAGCGAGTGTCGCAACCATTTTCATTTCATGTGAGTCAATTTGCTTGTTTACAATGGCGCTAGATGTCGCGCGTCTCTCGCTTTCAATTTCGAAAATATGAAAAAACCTCGTGTTGGTGAAGCGTGAACAGCTGATGAGAAACAGCTGTTGTTAATGCCAAATATTTTTTGATTATAGCGGCACAATGCAGAAATTTAATTGCGAGCAAACTGAATTGCTAATTCTTTTAATTAAAGAAAATACAATTCTATTCGCCAATTGCGGAATAAATTATTATTTTTTTTATTGAAGACTAGCACAAATGAAATATATTCTGTTTGGTTTTTTTGGTAAGTGTTGTCATGTTATGGTGAACAGGGCTGCCATGTTTTATTGAAAAGGGCTGCAAATTTAAACAAAAATGAAAAAAAACACGCCAGAAGAATCGCGTCGATGTAAATCGACATGCGATATTTTGCAGCGAGTGTCCACGCTATCGAATTCGAACGCAAGTCTCGCCTCGCGTCTTTCGCCAATGTAGATAGGACTTTACACAGACGATCAAGCCAAGCTTGCAAACGGGGATGAAAAGAACAAGCGAGAAAATTTGGTGCGAGCGCACGCACACACAAACTAATATATTGAACCGATGCAAGCACCAAGCAAAGAAATGTAAACGAACGCACGAACAATCAGATGTTATTGCCCAAAAAACTTTAAAAAGAGTTGTGTGCGACACTTTGCAATTGCACAAACACACGAACAATATAAAATGCAAAAAATAGACCACCGTTTGTACTTTTATTTTGATACATGTATTTTGCGTTTTTATTTATTAATTATCAAATATATGTTGCCGTTATGTTTATTTAAATTTAAGTAAAAGTAAGTACACGAATATACGTATGTATGTTTGTTATAATAATTTTATCGAAATTATTTAGGTATTTACGTATATGTTACTTTAACTTTGTTATGCACATAAATTTTGTGCTTTTGGCCAATAAAATAAAAAAATAAGGTGCCAGAAATTGAGCTGTTTCCTATGTGTATGAACGAATGTACATTCACACGCACATATATCACAAATAGTTTGATATTTTTTGTCGACTGCAGCGACACAACGAAATTTATTGTTGAAGCTCAATTTTTGGCACAGAATACCTGAAGACTTTCTAGCGAATCAATAGAAAGTGATCTCCTGTTTTTGTTGTCCATTAGCACTTCGAAAATTGGCAGCGTCCAAGATGGCGAAAGTCCAAAGGGCAGTCCAGCAAAATCGAAATCCAAAATTTGGGAAATTTGTGTATTTTATCACACGCGAAGCCTAAGCCACCACCGCGACAACAAACAAAGTACATATAAAAGAAAAAACCGATGTCCTGCTCGGGCGCCAATGAAAAATCTAATGCTTTTTAGATTTAAAGTTAAACAAAATAAGACCCGTTTTACACGATGAACTTTTCTGATGATTTATTTTCTCATTCTGTTTTAAAACATCTTCGCAAATCTGCTCGCCTTTACACGATGAACTTTTTCATTCAATGTTTTCTTTGTAAATGCAACTCTGATTTAAATTTATTGTCGATAAACATACATTTCGCCCCGAATTCAACAAGTTCTTTGGTCCAAAACATTTTTATTAATAATTTATAAGACACAACAATGTATTTACTATTTGCGCTAATATTTGATTGTGCGATATATCGTATCGATAACTTTATTATTCACATCAAACACTGTGCAACTCTGTGTTTACATGTAATCGGAATAAGGCAAAGCAAAATTATAAAAATGAATCCCTACTAAACAAGTCATGAAGCATTGCTAGCAGTTGTTACCCCTCTACTCCCTTTGCCAACAAGCGAATGTTTCAGTAGCAAAAAGTTCATCGTGTAAAACGGGTCTAAGAAACGCGGTTTTTCAATCTTCAAGAGCGATATATTGTGGTGGCTTTCAGCACTTTACGACAATTAAAACTAGCTTAGCATAATGGAATCAGCGTGAGCCACAGTCGGCCGCACGCAATGCAAATTGCCGTCGGCAGATGGCCGATCGGCTTACGGGTTAACAGTTACGAGCAGGGACCTTAATCTTTATAAATTATATTTTTAAAAAATTCTTTTTAATGATTACAATTCAATTTTTTTGGTTTTTCTGATGATAATCATTATTTTTGAGTGATTTTATAAAACTTAGAGCATAAACATTATAGTTGATAAAAAATTATAAAAATCAAAATTAATCAGTATTAATGATTTTTATTTTCATCGCTCAAAATAAAACTCAACATTGACGGACGGCTAATGTGTATGATTTTTCGACAATATAATGGTATAACCTTATTAAGGATCAAAAATTCTACCCATCGGTATTACCGATTACCGATTACTTTTTCATTTTCCGATATAAACATGTGATCGATAACACTAAAATTGTGAATATCGAAAATAAGAAAAGTTATTTTGAAACTTTATACAAAATTATGCAAATCTGTGAAAATTTTATCGAAATCGGTTGAGAAACGTCAGAGTTATCGAAGATCAAAGTTTACTCACAGCTGTACACAATGTGATAATGATTTTTATTTTTATCGCTTAAAATAAAACTCAACATTGACGGACGGCTAATGTGTAATGTGATTTTTCGCCAATATTATGGTATAACCTTATTAAGGATCCAAAAATCTACCAATCGGTATAATTTTTTTTCTACCCTGTTCCCAAAAAACGGCTAAAAAGGGTATAATGGTTTTGTTAGAAATGTTAAACGTTGCGTCAAGCTTACTCACAGCTCTGGCAATAGCTTAAGGAAACGTTTAAATCATTGAATGTTTTGACATGAGATTTCACTGATAAAGCAATCATTTGTCAATGGATATATGTATTTAAATGTGTTGGGGATGCTTCAATCTTCCTGTTACATACTTTTTTCCAATACCAATAAAAATAGATAGAGCAATGCATGCGCGTAGTCAAACGTATTCGAACTACGAAACTTTGTAGGCCCCCTTAGGAAGAACCCCCCCCTCTTTTTTCCCCTTTCTTTTTTTTTTTTTTAAGAAAAAAAAAAAAAAAAACAACACCTATTATTTTATTTTTTTTTATAAGGTTATATCATAATAACTGCACATAACATTAGTAACAATAACTACACTAAATAATAATTAATAATGATTATTTTTTATTTATTTTGATCAACTACATATAATGATTATGCTCTTAGTTTTATAAAATCCCTCAAAAAAAAAAATTTTTTAAAAAAAAAAAAAAAAAATAAAAATTAAAAAAAAAAAAAAAAAAAAAAAATTTTTTTTTTTAAATTTTATAATAATCATTAAATATTATGATTATGGTCCCTGATTTAAACAAAACCAAAAAAATAGAAATTTAAAAAACAAGGGGGAAAAAAAAAATTTTTTTTTTATTAATTTTTTTTTTATAAAAAAAAAAAAAAAAATAATAATATATAAATTATATCTTAATATAGAATTTAAATATACATATTTTAAAAAAAATGGGAAAATTTTTTCTTTTTATTATAAAAAAAAACAACCCACGTTTTTATTATAAGACAACAAAAAACAGAACAAAAAATTTTAAAAAAAAAACAAAAAAAAAAAAAAAAAAAAAAAAAAAAAAAAAACAAAAAAAAAAAATTTTTTATTTTTTTAAACAATAAAACTGTAAGCAACACCAAATTATGCTGAACACACAGAATATCGCTGACTGCACAATGCACAATATATGTCGCAATAGTAGCGGTCAGCCAACCCGGCAGTTGCTAAATATGCTACTCTGCATTGCAAGCAACTGCTGAGCACACAATAACCTAATTCTAATTGATACTACACAACTGTAAACTAAGCTATTTTTACCTATAAATATTGTTACTTTTTCGTTAATAAAATCAGTGTTCTTTGTAAAACCAACAAGAAACATTCATTATTTCTCCGTAGTCCACCTGGTTACAAGTGCCAGTTGCGACGCCTTTTAGCAGTCAGTTTATGTACTGAATGCTTCCCAACTTCTTACACATATACACAAACATTTTGGTGACCCCGACGAAGGACTCCACACAAGGATCCTTTCTACAAAAAAAAAAACTCCTTATTCCTTGACCACATCACGGTTGCGAATCGAAGCGTATCCAGCTCACCAGAGCGAATAAAACACTTCCAACGGGTCAGGAATAATCAGGAGTAAGGACGACATATACAAATTGGTTCTGCTAACTCTTAAATTGTCAACAAGGCGACAATAATGAGTACAGACAAATCAATTATGTTGGAAGAGGTCCTAGCTGCGCAGGACGAGATAAGCCAGGAGATTTCAAGGCTAGTCAGGAACAGCAAAAAGGACCCAGCTGATCGGAAAGCAAAACCTGGCTACTATCAAGCCAGGGCCTCGATACTAGAGGAAAAGTGGACTGTTTTTAAAGACAACCACGAGGTGATCAGGAACTCATCGAACTTAGAGGAGTCTCATAGATACTTCAAGTTCTTCGAAGAAGTCGCTGCCATGGTAGAGCAGAACAGAACTCACTTCTTGGAACAGGCTGACATTGCAGATCAGTCTACCAGCAACATGACGGAACCAAAGACCGTCATAGCTGCAGGATCAGTAAATGCCCGAGCAAGCACAAATGCTAAGTTAATGGCATTGTGCCGTCGGCAAAAGGCGATGATTGCATCATTGAATCGAGCCTTTCAACACAAGCCCCTTAATGCAGATATGGTTAAGTCATTATGGGCAAAAACTCAAGAGGTCCATTTCCAAATATACGAGGAATTTGAGGACCCGGAAGAGATTGGCTACGACGCCACTGAATATCTCAAGGCAGAGGCTGATGTACGGAATGCACTTACAGGGAACTCAAGCAGTACGTGCGCCGAAAACATCAATCTGCCGCGTATCTCCATTCCAAAATTTGATGGTGATACTCTCAAATGGACACAATTCTTTGATATGTTTTCATGTATGATACATGAAACAAACATGCCAATCATACGCAAGATGTGGTATTTAAAAACCAGCGTAGTCGGAGAGGCGGAAAGATTAATCCGTCACATCGATCTTAAGGAAGAAAACTATCTATACGCATGGGAGATTTTAGTAGATGCCTACAACAATCCTAGAGATATCGCATCTAGGATATTAAATCGCCTTCTGCTGCAACAAACCTGCAGCGACGATGTAAAGTCTTTAAAGGAGCTGCACATCACCACCATAGAGTCCTTAGCTTCACTGAAGGGACTCGGGATTGACATTTCAACATGGGATCCAATTATCATTGCCATCCTAAGAAATAAACTGGATAACGCAAATAAAACACTCTATGAACAATCATTGGGTAATACTAAGGAAATCCAGCCACTGGACACCATGCTCCAGTTCTTAGAACAACGAGTTCGAGTTATGGCTACTGGGAAAAAGGCATCTGCAAATTTCAAAAAGGAGCCTAAAAGCACAACATGTGCAACCTCGTCAAGTGGACAAAGAGGATGTCTTTATTGCAAAAAGACAAGTCACTATTTATCTAAATGTGACGATTTTCGCGCTAAATCAATTAGCGAGCGCCTAAATTGGGTGCAAGGACAAAAACTATGCGTCAACTGCTTCAAAAATGACCATAAAACGAAGTCGTGCACAAGCAACTTCAGCTGTTTCAAATGCAACAAAAAGCACCATACTCTTCTACATTTGGAGAATGCTATCGCATCAGCAGCAGCAGAGCCACACACACAAGTTGTGGCATCTGCGAACAATCAGAATTACAATCTACTCGCAACAGCAAAGGTAGCTGTACAAGCAAATAATGGACAACAGGCCACATTCAAGGCATTACTGGACTCTGGATCGCAGATCAACGTTATCTCAGAAAGACTAGTAAAAATGTTGGCACTAAAACGTCACGACACAACACTCCGGATTGAAGGCATCGGAGGACAGCCAAGAGTCAGCAAGGCTCGGGTGAATGTCATAGTAAAATCACTACACAGCAATTTTACTATGCGGGTGGAAGCATTTGTACTACCCCATATAATCTCGGATCAACCCGCCCAGTCGATCAATATTACCGATTGGCGCATGCCGAGCAATCGACCACTTGCGGACCCTAACTTCAACAAACCAGGCAAAATCGATATGTTGATTGGAGCAGAGCACTGTTTTTCAATATTGCTCCCACAACAGCATAGATTGTTCCATTCTGGTCCAATGATGCAACAAACTGAGTTTGGTTGGATCATTGCAGGAAAAATAAATGCTGCAAGTAAATCATCAGCCATTTGCGCAGCAGCAACAAATGAAGAAACAAATGAGTTAATGGAACGGATTTTGGAGACTGGATAGCATGGAGTCAACAGAGAAACCACGAACACCCATTGAAGCGCATTGTGAGACTCACTTCTTAGAGCACTTACAAGTGGCGGTGGACGGCAGATTTATCGTCAAACTCCCATTTTCTGAACACTGTTCAGCCCTGGGAGACTCCATGGAAATTGCGACCAAACGGTTCTTATCGTTAGAGCGCAGAACCTCTGCAGACACATGGAAGCAGTACGCAGCTTTCATGGCGGAGTATGAGAAGTTAGGACACATGAAACAAGTGTCACCTCAACAAATCCCAAAAAATCATTACGTAATTCCGCATCATTGCGTATTGAAGCCGGACAGCACTACAACAAAACTTCGAGTTGTTTTTGACGCATCATGCAAAACGTCTACTGGAAAATCACTGAATGACATACTACATGCAGGCCCCACGGTGCAAAGCGAGCTAATGTCTATCCTGCTACGATTCAGAACACATAGATATGTGTTTACTGCTGACATTGAAAAAATGTATCGTCAAGTATGGATCAATCCGGACAATCAGTTTCATCAACTGATTGTATGGCGCAACAACTCATCAGAAGAGATCAAGTACTACCGGTTAAAAACAGTCACATATGGCACAAAATCCGCACCATTTTTAGCAATAAAATGTTTGGATCATCTGGCAACCAAGAATATGGAAAGATTCCAGATGGGTGCAAAGGCACTAAAACGTGACTTTTATGTGGATGATTGCCTTACTGTCACCGATTCAATCATAGAAGCGATTCAAGTTCAACAAGAGCTCAACAAAATCCTTCAGCCATCGGGATTTAAGCTGCGCAAATGGTGTTCAAACAATGAACAAATATTGCAAGGAATTCCGAAAGAAGACATAGTGACCGATGTGAAGCTCGGAGAAACACTGGAACATTACAGCGTAAAAACATTGGGCCTTATTTGGATGCCCAAAAAGGATCAACTTGGTGGTCGCACTCACAGCAGTACAGCAACAAGGATTACAAAACGTGCAGTCTGCTCAGAGTTGGCACAGATCTTCGACCCCCTAGGCTTGTTCGCTCCAGTCGTAGTAAAGGCTAAAATTTTTATGCAACAGCTCTGGGAATTAAAGCTTGATTGGGACGACGAGTTACCATCAAAACTTCAAAACGAATGGAAGGATTATCGAGAGGAGTTGCAGAGCCTGAATTCAATGCAAATTCCAAGGCATATCTATAATGGTAAGACTCCAATCTCAAAAGAATTGCACACCTTTGTCGATGCGTCAGAGCGCGCATATGGCGCCGCAATATATGTACGCGCAACGTACAGAAATAAGCAAATATCTGTGCGTCTACTATGTTCAAAATCTCGAGTGGCTCCAACAGCAAAACAGTCACTTCCTCGACTGGAGCTTTGTGCAGCACTATTGGGTGCTGAGCTTGCTGAGAGGGTTCGACGCGATCTAGACCTCGACAGCAACACCGTGCCAGGATACTTTTGGTCAGATTCTACTGTAGTTCTATCATGGATCAATGCAGCTGCCTCAACATATCACACATTTGTGGCAAACCGAATAGCAAAAATTCAGGCCTTGACAAGTCAAACTCAATGGCGCCATGTCTCATCGGCCAACAACGCAGCAGATGTACTCTCAAGAGGAATATCGGCACGAAAATTACCCGAGCACAATCTATGGCTCTATGGACCACTGTTTCTGCATGGCTCTCCAGACAAATGGTCAGCCCTACCCGTGATCACACCGAGCAACTTGGAAAGAAAAACCAAACATGTAAGCTTGGCAATATCTCCGTCTACAATAGGTGAAGAATTATACACTTGTAGACACAGCAATTCATTTCACAAGTTACAACGCATTGTAGCTTATATGTTGCGCTTCTGTTACAAAAAATACAGATCAGCAACTTCCACGCTGTGCATCAAGGAATTGGATCACGCTCGCAACTTAATCTTACGGACAATACAACAAGTCGAATTTGCTGCTGACCTAAAATCGTTGCAGCGTCACAACATGGTGGACAAAAAGAGTTCCATTTCATCACTGTCCCCTTTACAAGGTTCAGACGGACTTATGCGAGTTGGAGGCAGATTGGATCAAGCCCCACTCCCTTACAATGCAAAGCACCAGATTTTGCTGCCCTACAACGATCCAATAGTAAAAATGATATTGCGAGAACTGCATGAAGACAATATGCATTGCGGTGCCCAAGCATTACGAGCAACTGCAAGACAGCAATATTGGATCCTCAACGACAAAACAATGTCAAGAAACATCATTCACAATTGCGTGAAATGCAACAAGGCAAGACCCAAGTTAATGAACCAAATTATGGGCAATTTGCCAGCCGACCGAGTAACACCAACACGCCCCTTTCTTACTACAGGCGTAGATTACTGCGGACCAATCTGGATTCATCACAAAATCCGAGGAAAAAGACCAGATAAGGCATACATAGCCGTATTCTGCTGCTTCTCTACAAAGGCGGTACATCTTGAGTTGGTCAGCGATCTGACGACAAACGCCTTTTTGGGAGCTCTGCGGCGCTTCTTAAGTCGCCGCGGCAAATGTCAAACAATTCATTGTGACAATGCCACTAACTTTGTTGGAGCAAACAACCAGCTGAAGGAACTGGAAGGAACAATCTTTGGTGAAAGGGCTCAAGCAGAGATCATCAATCACTGCAACAAGAAACAAGTTGCGTTCAAATTCATCCCGCCACGAGCGCCATCGTTTGGAGGTCTATGGGAAGCTGCAGTCAAGTCTGCAAAGCGACTGCTGGTTACCACTACCAACACTGCAACTCTAACATTTGAGGAATTAAACACGGTCATCGTCGAAATTGAAGCAATCTTGAATTCACGGCCAATCACACCGATGTCAAATGACCCCACGGACACCACTGCTCTCACCCCAGCGCACTTCCTGATTGGTGAAGCGCTCACTGCTCCTCCCGATGTCAACGCCGCCCGCGATGAAAAAACCTTACTGAAACGTTGGGAATTAGTATCCAGAATCAAGCAAGGATTCTGGAAGCAATGGTCAGAAGAATACTTGCAAGAGCTACAAGCCAGACACAAGTGGAAAACCATCAATCCCAATATCAAGGAAGGCATGCTTGTCCTAATCAAAGAAGACAACATACCTGTGATGACTTGGCCAATGGGACGCATTGTAAAAACTTATCCAGGGCTTGATACTCATGTACGAGTGGTTGACGTGAAAACCGCCTCAGGCATCTACAAGCGCCCCATAAACAGGCTTGCGCCAATCTTTCCAGAGGAGATGGCCAAGAAACGCCCTCTCAACGAAGCAGAGGACACGGATAACAATGACGCGCCGGTCGCCCAACGGAAACGACTAATGTCGCCAACGATAACCTCGTCGTTGCTAGTCCTGCTTCTAATGCTACCTTTGGTACTGACACAGTCAGTATCGGTGACAAGGTTCGACACGAAGCCAGGGGTGTATTACGAAAAAATTGGAACAACGATGAGAGCAATATCCGACTGGACCATGGTTGTATACTATGAATTGGACCCATACTGGCGAGACATGAAGACATTTAATTCAGGCATAAAGGAGTTCCAATACATATGCCCAGAACTAAACAACATACACACATGTGACGCTATATCACAGCACTATCAACACTTGTATGATGAACTGCAAATGGCTAACGTACTCATGCAACATAATCGCAAACGCCGCTCTCCATTTGATGCAGTGGGTAATATTGCGAACAGTCTATTTGGAGTATTAGACTCGGACTACGCCAATAAAATGACTAAGGTCATAAAGAAGGTACAAACCAACGAGGAATTCTTATTGACCCTAATGAGAAATCAAACCTCAGTACTTGACGCAACCATTAACGTTGTCAAGAAAACAAGGTCTACATCGGACAAGCGTCTAAGACTACTTGAACAACAAGTAGCTGCCATTAGCCAAAGCAGAGGAAAGTACACTGGCGCACGTCTGACAGAAAACTACTTGGCATTAACGACTCAACTAACATTGCTAGCAGCTACTCTTCAGCGCATGCAATCGGAAATAGTGGACGTACTAACTGGAGTTCGCCACCACACAATAAGCCCACTATTGATTTCCCCTAAGCAACTAAGGGATCACTTGGACCAAATCCGGGATCATTTGCCAACAGATCAAATGTTACCCGTGACTTCATCCAACGTAATTCAACTATACAGAATTATGCGAGCAGAAGGCACAGCCACCGACACTCATGTGATATTCAGAGTAATATTACCACTAGTGTCAACATCGATATTAGAACTGTTTAATATGGTGCCAATTCCAGTGTGGAACTCTACTAGTTGGAGATTGTTCGAGCTAAAAACGCCGATCATAGGTGTAAACAACCACAGGGATCAATTCATGGGACTTACACACGATGATTTACACCGCTGTCTTACATTACCTAACGAAGAATACATATGCTTTGATCATCAAGCTGTATTTAATGTAAACAACAGATGCGAATTCCAACTATTTAACAATAAGACACCAACGATGTGCCAAACAACTCACAGAACAACAAGGATGGTATGGGAAAAAACACACCAACCGAATAACTGGATCTTTGCAACACATTCTGCAATGGAACTACAAGCCGTATGCAATGGTACACCATCTACAATAAAACTAGAAAACACCGGGTTACTGTCGCTATCATCTGGCTGTACTGCACGCAATATAGATATTAGCATCAGTACCTTTGGTACCGTCATAAGTCAAGTGAGGAAAAGCTACGCCCGCTTTGGAGACATCAACATGCCGAACACCACCAATGTACCGTCAACAAAAATCAACATATCGACGTACAAGGTGCAAGAAGACAAGGATCTGGACGACTTACAGCTAAAACTGGCCGCACTCAACAAAGAAGATATGCCCAACCAAATAAGCGTGGTCCAACACCATCATATAGCCGCTTACGCTGCTTTAGTGATATCGGTCATTGTAGTGTGCGCCTATGCATTGCGGAAGCAACGCCTATGGACCTTTCAACCCACAACCACAAGGAATGAGGCCATCGATACATCCGCTCCATCAGCATCCCCAAGACGATTTACACTGGACTTAGAGGATGGTTGAAAACCGTTTCAACGGCCGGGAGAATGTTCAGTCGTATACAAATCAGCACACGTTTATATTATAAGACATCAAATAACTGCACATGACATTGTAACAATAACACACAAATAATTAACACATGTAAAACTAGGTCAAGACCATATACAACACTTTACATTTATTGACACAATAAAACTGTAAGCAACACCAAATTATGCTGAACACACAGAATATCGCTGACTGCACAATGCACAATATATGTCGCAATAGTAGCGGTCAGCCAACCCGGCAGTTGCTAAATATGCTACTCTGCATTGCAAGCAACTGCTGAGCACACAATAACCTAATTCTAATTGATACTACACAACTGTAAACTAAGCTATTTTTACCTATAAATATTGTTACTTTTTCGTTAATAAAATCAGTGTTCTTTGTAAAACCAACAAGAAACATTCATTATTTCTCCGTAGTCCACCTGGTTACAAGTGCCAGTTGCGACGCCTTTTAGCAGTCTTTTTATTTAAAAAATTTTTTCCCCTTTTTTTACAAAAAAAAAAATTATTTTTTTTTAAAATTTTTTTTTAAAAACCTACAAAATAATGTAGTAAAAAAAAAAAAAAAAAAAAAAAAAAAAAATATTTTTTTTTAATATATTAAAAAATTAAAAAAAAAAAAAAAAAAAAAAAAAAATTTTTAAAAATAAAAAAAAAAAAAAATATAAAAAAAAAAAAAAAAAAAAAAATGGGGGGTTTTTTAATTTAAAAAAAAAAAAAAAAAAAATAAAAATATTTATTAATTAAAATTTAAAAAAAAAAAAAAAAAAATATTTTTAAATTTATTTTAAAAAAAAAATTTTTAAAAAATAAATCTAAAAAAAAAAAAAAAAAAAAAAAAAAAAAAAAAAAAAAAAAAAAAAAAAAAAAAAAAAAAAAAAAAAAAAATAAAAAAAAAAAAAAAAAAAAAAAAAAAAAAAAAGAATAATTTAAATTTAGAACTGACTACAAAGTGAACTGGCGGGTCCTATAATAGACAGCCAAAGCCAGCTGCTTTTTGTATGCGCCCCAGCAAACGTAAGCGCACGCCCAGCTGGCTAGTGGCGTTTGCTCACTTCTTATTCTTAAATTTGACTGTCCTTGAAAGCTATAAATAGATATTTTGCTTTGCCCTTTTGCCGAATAAGCGGCTGGTGCGTTTGCAAAATAGACGAACTGGCCCAAAACAAAAACAAGTAAAAACGTTGCAGTCGGACGCAACCGACTGGGGAATACTTTGATACCAGTAAAATAACGGTAGATAAGGGACAATGCAGGGGCGAAGGGAGTGGGCCATGTGGTAAACATCGCCAGCTATCATGTTACCAAATTTGGTGACTTTAGCTCAAAAACTGTGGAAGATAACTTAACTCCCAAATTGAAAAGGTGGGCGGCAGAGGTAGGCGTGGCATCCAAATTTTTGAATCAAATGATTTTAACTGTCTACATCTATATTCATAAAAAGATTGGTGGCTCAAGCTCAAAAACTGTTAGAGATATAGCCGATTCCGATTTTATAAGGCGGGTAGCTTAGGTCGGCGTGGCATTCAAAATTTTGATGCACATCTTTGGTAGATGCTGCCTTCTATCTTTCTACCCAATTTACGGGCTCTAGCTTAAAAACTATAAGAGATATCGAAATTCCCGATTTTAAATAGTGGGCGGCAGAGGTGGGCGTGGCATCCAAATTTTTGATGCAGACCTTTTGTAGTTGTCACCATATATCTTCCTACCAAATTTGGTGACTCTAGCTCGAAAAATGTGAAAGCTATAGGCGTCTCCAATTTCAAGTAGAAGGGGGGATGGGGCGGAATCAGGGGGCGTGCCATCCAAAATTTTGATGAATATTTTGGGGAACGTCCATATCTATCTTCACAAAATTTGTTGGCTCTAGCCCAAAAAATGTGAAAACTATAGGCGTTTCCAATTTCTTGGTGAAGGGGGGATGGGGCAGAATAAGGGGGCGTGGCATCCAAGTTTTGATGGGAAACGTCAGTACCTATCTTGACACAAAATTTGGTGGCTCTAGCCCAAAAAATGTGAAAACTATAGGCGTTTCCAATTTCATGGATAAGGGGGGATGGTGGCGGAATCAGGGGGCGTGGCATCCAAAATTTTGATGCATTTGTTTGGGGAACGTCAATATCTATCTTGACACAAAATTTGATGGCTCTAGCCCAAAAAATTTGAAAACTATAGGCGTTTCCAATTTCATGGAGAAGGGGGGATGGGTTCGAAATCAGGTTGCGGGGCATCGAAAATTTGATGCATTTTTTTTGGGGAACTTCAATATCTATCTTGACACAAAATTTGGTGGCTCTAGCCCAAAAAATGTAAAAACTATAGGCGTTTCCAATTTCAAGGAGCAGGGATGATGGGGGCGGAAGGAGTGGGCGTGGCATCCAAAATTTTGATGCAGTTTTTTCAGGGATACGACCAGCTATCCGCGTGCAAAATTTGGTAACTCTAGCTGTAAGAATGTGAGATATATTTGTTTTTTTCGGTTTTCAGTTATCGAATTTATCCATTTCCCAGCCTCCTAGTAGGCGTGGCAACCCAATCTTGACACTTTATCTGTACCGTCTATAGATAAACATAATTGCAAAGTTTCAAGTCTCTAGCTTTACGGGTGTCGAAAAAAGTTGCGTTCATACGGGCGGACGGACAGACAGACACTATGACGGACATTGCACAAAACCAATATACTATGAGACCTTCGGTATCAAGGTATAAAAACTGTTAGAGACATAGCCGATTCCGATTTTATAAGGCGGGTGGCTTAGGTGGCCGTGGCATTCAAAATTTTGATGCACATCTTTGGTAGATGCTGCCTTCTATCTTTCTACCCAATTTACGGGCTCTAGCTTAAAAACTATAAGAGATATCGATATTTCCGATTTTAAATAGTGGGCGGCAGAGGTGGGCGTGGCATCCAAATTTTTGATGCAGACCTTTTGTAGTTGTCACCATATATCTTCCCACCAAATTTGGTGACTCTAGCTCGAAAAATGTGAAAGCTATAGGCGTTTCCAATTTCAAGTAGAAGGGGGGATGGGGCGGAATCAGGGGGCGGGGCATCCAAAATTTTGATGCATTTTTTTGGGGAACTTCAATATCTATCTTGACACAAAATTTGGTGGCTCTAGCCCAAAAAATGTAAAAACTATAGGCGTTTCCAATTTCAAGAAGCAGGGATGATGGGGCGGAAGGAGTGGGCGTGGCATCCAAAATTTTGATGCAGTTTTTTCAGGGACATGACTAGCTATCTGCGTGCAAAATTTGGTAACTCTAGCTGTAAGAATGTGAGAAATATTTGGTTTTTTCGATTTTCAGTTATCGAATTTATCGATTTCCCAGCCTCCTAGTAGGCGTGGCAACCCAATCTTGACACTTTATCTGTACCGTCTATAGATAAACATAATTGCAAAGTTTCAAGTCTCTAGCTTTACGGGTGTCGAAAAAAGTTGCGTTCATACGGACGGACGGACAGACGGACAGACAGACACTATGACGGACATTGCACAAAACCAATATACTATGAGACCTTCGGTATCAAAGTATAACAAATCAAGCACAGACAGTGTGTCAAGCTTAGATGATAAAAATGTATTAGTATGTAAAAATGAATTATGTCATTTGATTTATAGTTTATTTGTAAGATATAAAGTCAATAATAAAAAAAAACAAGTAAAAACGTTGCAGTCGGACGCAACCGACTGCGGAATACTTTGATACCAGTAAAAGAACGGTTGATAAGGGGGAATGCAGGGGCGAAGGGAGTGGGCCATGTGGTAAACATCGCCAGCTATCATGTTACCAAATTTGGTGACTTTAGCTCAAAAACTGTGTAGAAGATAACTTAACTCCCAAATTTAAAAGGTGGGGGCGGCGGGGGAGGCGTGGCATCTCCAAATTTTTGAATCAAATGTTTTTAACTGTCACTATCTATCTGCCTACCAAGTTTGGTGGCTCTAGCTCAAAAACTGTTAAAGATATAGCAGATTCCGATTTTATAAGGCGGGTGGCATAGGTGGGCGTGTCATTCACAATTTTGATGCAGATCTTTGGTAGATGCTGCCTTCTATCTTTCTACCCAATTTACGGGCTCTAGCTTAAATACTATAAGAGATATCGAAATTTCCGATTTTAAATAGTGGGCGGCAGAGGTGGGCGTGGCATCCTAATTTTTGATGCAGACCTTTTGTAGATGTCACCATATATCTTCCTACTAAATTTGGTGACTCTAGCTCGAAAAATGTGAAAGCTATAGGCGTTTCCAATTTCAAGTAGAAGGGGGATGGGGCCGGAATCAGGGGGCGTGGCATCCAAAACTTTGAAGCATTTATTTGGGGAACGTCAATATCTATCTTAACACAAAATTTGGTGGCTCAAGCCCAAAAAATGTGAAAACTATAGGCGTTTCCAATTTCTTAGTGAAGGGGGGATGGGGGCGGAATCAGGGGGCGTGGCATTCAAGTTTTGATGGGGAACGTCAGTACCTATCTTGACACTAAATTTGGTGGCTCTAGCCCAAAAAATGTGAAAACTATAGGCGTTTCCAATTTCATGGAGAAGGGGGGATTGGGGCGGTATCAGGGGGCGTACATCAAAAAATTTTTCAAGGACGTGACTAGCTATCTGCTTGCAAAATTTGGTAATTCTATCTGTAAGAATGTGAGAAATATTTGGTTTTTTCGGTTTTCAGTTATCGAATTTATCGATTTCCCAGCTTCCTAGTAGGCGTGGCACCCCAATCTTGACACTTTATCTGTACCGTCTATAGATAAACATAATTGCAAAGTTTCAAGTCTCTAGCTTTACGGACAGACGGACACCATGACGGACATTGCACAAAACCAATATACCATGAGACCTTCGGTATCAAAGTATAAAAATTAAAAAAAAAAGTTTTCTTATTGCGGATTCGAGCCCGGGACTCGGGGACGTAGCTGCTCAATATTCACACGCTTATACAACTGCGCCATGATCTCCTATTACAGTCGCTGGCTTAAACATCATCTTGTTGTATGCGATGTACTAGCTCTTTCTAATTGCATATTCTTAGCCTTATTCTAAAATTATTATTAACTACTAACCTAAAACATGACTTTAATATATTTTTTAAAATCAATTAAAAATAAAAACAATAAAATATACATATTTGCGTTATTAATATATTTACATATATCTGCAAAATTACTATTGTTGCGGAAGGTCTGTGAATTTGAAACCATTGTGTGTGCATGTAAGTTAACAACTAAGTATAATTCTGTATAATGTATTGCCCTAGCAACTAAGTAGCTTCACATAAACAATGCTGATGCGCCAGAAACTGAGTTCAGCGCTCTGCGCTAAAAACGGCCAGCAGTGGTAAGTTGACACTTCATATTTGAAGTGGCGAGCTACACTGTATGGAATGCTGAGTCGGCTTGCCGACCATTCTTGGATCGCGTGATGCATTGAGGCTTAGGATACTTATACGTTTCTCTGTCCTCTGTACTTTAGTTTTATATGATGCGCGCTACATACAAGTCGCAAGAATAAATATAACATACTCCGGCAATTGCCGTTATACAGAACATAATTACTGTTTCATTACTGAGCCACAAGGCCAGTGATTATTGAAGGCTAGTTATCTTCACAACCTAATCTTCGCGCATAGCGCACTGAATTACAGCAAACATCACCAGCACTGGATCTCTACGGATACCACCAGCACTGGATAACAACAAACAACATCAAGAGACTTTATCTACAATAATACTGCGGAAGCTGAGAATCGGGATCATCTCTCCACAAGCTAGAGCCACATAATTGGCGCCCAACCTTTAAGAACCTAACTAGCGAGTTAATGTCATGTAAGTTCACAAGTAAATACAACGGAATGTCCCAAGTGTGTTAGAATAAACTTACAGCAAGTGCATTACACTTTGTCATTGCATACTTTCAGCAGAATAAAAATCTGTTGCATACCCAAAACATCAGGTAATTTATCGCTGCATACTTTCGGCGGATTAAAATTTTGTATTGCATATCCAAAATAATAAATAAACTTTGCATACTTTTGGCGGAAATTTTTTTTCTGTTGCATACCCAAATATTAAATAAATATTGCATACTTTCACTATAAGTAAATTTTTTAGTGCGTATCCTAAGGTACTGCTTTACGTTTTCATTCCATCTCTTCAGTCGCTGATCTGCTCTCATCGAGATCGGTCGTGTCGCGCATAAAACGCATAGAACGTGTGTATCTGTTGTGACTCTTCGTGTGCTAAATATAGCAATAACGGTAAATATCGGACGTTGTCTCGTGCAGTGTCGGCAGCCAGGCAACAACATTCTTTTCTCGTTTGGGCAAAACATTACCCCTCGCACTGCGCCAAGCGCAAGCGAGAGGTCGGTCCCGTTACTTATTAAAAGCGAAAGACAATTGCATTTTTAACTCTTAAATAATAAAAAAAAAAAAATAGTTATGGATAATAACACATCATCTCAGTCGCTTCCTAGTAATAGTCAAGCACTACTGGAGGAGATGAGAAAAGTAGCCGGTGCAAGCCCTGGTACTATTCGCTCCCAAATCATCCCTAGCGGAACAGCCGCTAGTGCTGATTCCAATGTACACAGTTAAACGTTTTTGTAAGGAATGTATATATATATAGATTAAGTGTGACCGTCTTATGTAAATATAATAATACTTATAAAGTGTTGAGTAATGATAGTTTTGATCAGGAATAGGGGTATTCCAACACTTGGCAAACCAAAAAAATTAATAAAATAACATTTAAATTTTAAAATAAAGCCTA
This sequence comes from Scaptomyza hsui, assembly GCA_018152825.1. Taxonomy (NCBI): domain Eukaryota; kingdom Metazoa; phylum Arthropoda; class Insecta; order Diptera; family Drosophilidae; genus Scaptomyza; species Scaptomyza hsui. The sequence goes on from JAECXO010000076.1 coordinate 1,540,975, forward strand.
ATAGAAAATTCAAAAGGGTAATATTCATAACATATTCTTTAAATATTTGAATGTATTTTAGCAAAATTTGTATCTGATTTAAGGTAAGCGTCAAACTTCCACGCCTGCTTGCGATTGCAGCAGCACGGACCACCGGAAATGATTCCGCAGCAACAAAAAAACCAACTTCTGCAAAAAAACAAGTTTTCTGAGGTCTGGAAATTGCTTTAAAAGGTCTGACGACAAAAACTTTGCGAAATCCTTGAAGTGCGATAAGGAATACAAGACAAGCGGCAACACCACAAACTTGCACGATCAATTGAAGAGATTCTACCCAGACTTACAAAACCAGGCACCAGACTCTAGCACAGTGGCTAACGAAGTGTTGACATCCGCTAGCAGCAGTTGCAGTTCTAGTATGCGATCTGTGAATTTATTTTTTAAGAGAGCAATCCTATATGACGCTAACTCGACGCGAAAAAAATATATTGATAGAGCGTTGACAGAAATGGTTGCCAAAGATGTGCAGCCATTTAATATAGTGGAGAACGAAGGATTCGTTAAGTACTCTTAGATACTGGATCCCCGATACAAGCTTCCAAGCCGAACGCAATTACGAGATGTGATAATGCGGGATCTGTATAAAGAGACGTCGGCTAAACTGGCATCGATTTTGGAGGGCGTTGCAGCCATTGCGGTTACATGTGAATTGTGGACATCAATTGCAAATGCTTGTTTTATAACTGTCACATGTCACTTCATCCACGATTTTAGTATGAAAACGGCATCTTTAGCAACCCGAAAATTAGCAGATGTTACCAATCATAGTGCCCAAAATATTGCTAACACTTTAAAGGACATGTTGGGTTTTTGGAACATCCTGGAAAAAACAGTTTGTGTGGTGACAGACAATGCCAGCTCTATGCTGAAAGCGTGCGAGATACTACAAATTCGGAACCTTCCATGCTTTGCTCACACCATAAATTTTGTGGTCCAGGATGGACTTACACAACAAGGATTCGACAAAAGCATTGTTTACAAAATGTAAGACCATTGTCCGATTTTTTAAGCAAAGTTCAATTGCCAACGAGAAATTTAAAATAGCTCAAGATCACTTTGCTTATACTCTGTTGCAGGAAACGCCAACAAGATGGAACAGCTTCTACTTCATGATAGAGCGTTTATTGGCAACACACGAAGCCATTGCTACAGTTTTGTTGTCCACAACCGATGCCATTTACGCCGATGCCATTTACAGCTGATGAAATCAATATTTTGAAAGATATTGAAAAAATATTGACATACTTTCATCAGGTAACCGAAAAAATTTCTGGAGGTACCTACGTGACGGTTTCACTAATAATACCGCAGACATATGGGCTTTCTTGCAAACTTCGGGCTGTTCCATTAGAAACTTATGTAGGAGAATCGGTAAAAAATGTTTTATTGCAGTCGATTTCAAAACGTTTATCGGTATATGAACAGCGAACTGTCCCAAGGATAGCCACAATATTGGATCCTCGTTTTATAAAAGATGGGTTTCAACACGATTCCAATGCTGCGCAAGCAGCAACGTTTTTGGAGAATGAGTTTTCGAGTCGATGCAACAAAGACACCCCCTAGCTTAGTTGGGAAGAAGCAAGCACCGAAACTCATGACTCTGGTTCTTTTTTTTTAATTTTTGGATCAACGAACCAGTAGTATACGGGGAAACTCGCGCTCGGATGCGATTATCATGAAGAGGCAATACCTGGAGAGAGGCATAGCCAGCCAGACCATCGATCCTCTTGTGTGGTTCAAGGTAAAATTAAAAAATAAATATGTTATATTGTTTCTCAGATATTAAATTATTATTTTTAATATACTTGCAGGTTAACAAGCTGGATTTCCCCCTTTTAAAAAATTTGATTTTTAAAACCCTTTGCATCCCTGCAACGTCCGTGGAGTCGGAAAGGGCGTTTAGCAAGGCTGGGCAAATTGTTTGCGAGAGGCGAACAAGGCTTACCGAGGACAATGTGAACGTCCTATTATTCGTAAATCAAAATTTAGGGATGAAATAAAAACAATATTAAAGATAAAAAATTAAAGAAATACATAAAAAAAAAATTGTTTCTACTACAACTATCGACCACTATCGACGATACTATCGACCACTATCGATGGTTTAAAATTTACCATCGTCCACTATCGATGGTGCCCACTATCGTTAGTTCTCCACCTCTAGTACGAATGTACTCCCTCCTGAGACGTTTTTTAAGAGCAATTAGGCCCTCTGCTGCTGGAGTCAGTACCAGTTTTCCACGTGTTGTGTGCGCGGGAGGTGGATTATCTGGAGCAGCGATGTTGGCAGCATTTTTGATTTTGCTCAGAAAATCTTCTATGGCGTCATCTACATCCTGAGTTGAAAGGATCTCCATATTCAGATAAAGGGATTCGCTCAACTCATCCTGGTTTTTTAGGTCAGATCCTGGCAGGATAACCCTGTGCTTGGTCTGGGTTGTTCGTGGACTCAGCTCAATAGTTGCCAGGATTGGCAGGTGATCCGAAGAGAGGTCATACTCTTCTCGAACGGTTAGTAGGTGATCAGGAAGCCCCTCTCCTTCTTAAAGAAGTCCAAGCAGGTGGGCGTCCCTCTCCTGTTGTACGGGTAATAGGTGGGTCTACCCGTAGCCAGGACCTGCGTGGAGTCACCAGTTACAGCTTGGTGCAGTGCTGTACCTCGAGGGTTATATTAACACTACACACATAAACAAATACCTTAAATATCAAGAAACAATCTCTGTACTGAAATACTCAACATCAAACTGGTACAAAAACATAATCCCAAACAACATAAACTTCCTACAAACCTTCAAAAACATAAAACAGGACGAAATTTCCAGGCTCGACCAAAAAAAACTAATGAGACTGAGACTTGGCAAATTTTTTTTTTTTTTTTTTTTGTTTAACTTCATTTAATTGCAATTTAGTTACTTCTGTTACTACTGTTACTTCTAATAATAACTTATATTGTAGTGATTAATAATTTCATATGTTTTATGTTATTTGTATGTTGGATTTGCTGTATGTGTTTTAACTTTAACTTTAAGATTTTAATGTGTTTCATGTGTGTATGTATGTTTAAGAGTATTTATATAATCAATTAGGTAAGTATTGTAAACCAGGATAATAGGTTTTTATTGTGGACGAGGTGCAACTATATCCTTCGATTTGCCAGATCGGTTGGGGGTTAGGGGTATAAAAACAACGGCATGTCCCAAGTGTGTTAAACTTAACTTACATCAGTCGCCACGTATAAATGCGCCCTGAATATATACTGCCCAAGAAAGGCAGATTGGCGTAACATTGAGGTTAGTGAGGCTGATGATGAAGCGACTATAAACTACAAGACACGGCAAAATCTATTTTTTGTTAATCTTAAACAAGGCCCGAATGTGTCTGACGCATTGAAAATATCTCAACTCGGCAGGTACAGAGTATCTGTGGAGCGTGCTCCTCGTAGAAAAGAAGTATTACAATGTTTGAGATGCTTCATCTTCGGGCACTCAAAAAATTATTGCGTTCAGGATCCAGTCTGTGGCAAATGCGCTGGCTCTCATATGACAGGCTCCCTGCTTTGCACCAGCGAAAATTATCTGTGCGTCAACTGCGGTGGAGATCACGCTTCGACAGACAGAGACTGCCCAGTCCGGAAAGAAAAAACCAAAAAAGCGAAACCGAGCCCAAGACTGCCTATTACTGGCAACACTGTTAGGCCAAAATACATTCATGGCCCCTCACGCGCCTTCATTCCGGCTGAGACTGTCAGAAGCAATATTTCGTACGCTGACGTTGCTCGCCCCAACAGGGCTGAACTAAGGCCAAGTGCCGATATGCATTCCCAGCGTGAAACAAACTCACTGCCTGACAAAAAGTTCCTTGCGCTGGAGAACTCCATACGAGAGATCAATTCCAGAATGGACCAATTGTTCAAGTTGGTTCAAGAAACTATGGAGGCGAACAAGGCCTTCCGTGAACTGGTCCAGGTTCTTGTTGCTCGTATCCCACAATGATACAACCAATCATCAAAATCGGATTGTGGAACGCACGGGGACTAGTTAGGGGCTCTGAAGAGCTTCGCCTATTCCTCAGTGCACATAATATAGATGTCATGTTTGCCACAGAGACACACATGAGAGAAGGACAGCGTGTTTTTCTGCCAGGATATACCACCCACCATACCTTTCACCCCAGCGGTAACAGCAGAGGTGGCGCCTCAATCATTGTGCGCTCTAGCTTGAGCCACAGTCCTCAGCCCCCCATCTCAACAAACGATAGGCAGATAGCGAGAGTAAATTTACAGACATTGGACGGGGTCGTCACACTCGCGTCTTTGTATCTCCCACCCAGAGAGATTTGGACTAAAGCGGAATTTGAATCCCTGTTCGCAATGCTAGGCAACAAATTCATTGCAGGTGGTGATTACAACGCTAAGCACGCATGGTGGGGAAACTCTAGAGCTTGTTCCAGAGGCAAATTGCTGCAGGAAGTCGTAGCGAATGGCATGTACCAAATCCTAGCAACGGGAGAGCCTACTTTCTACTCATCCAACTCCCTAGTATCACCATCTGCGATCGATTTCTATGTAACCAATGGTTATGACATGAACAGACTCAATGTGCGAACGCTTCATGAACTTTCTTCGGATCACACTCCTCTTCTGGCGGATTTGCACGCCACGCCGCTGAGCATGCCACAACGATCCTGTCTACTCCCCCGTGGCTCTGATGTAGAAATTTTTAAGGCCCATCTGGAGCAGCAGATTGACCTAAATATAGAAATTCAAGATGCTGAAGGTATTGATAACGCCATCAATGTTTTTATGAGTAAGCTGAAACAAGCTGCAACAAGAGCTGAACCTAGGAATCAGCAGTACCTGGATGAACCTAAGCCGCCTCAGCTTCCGTTTGTAATCGCTGAGCTTCTCCGACTCAAACGCAAAGTCAGAAGGGAGTATGCAAGAACAGGTGATGCCCGAATCCAACAGATTCACAATAGGTTGGCTAATCGCCTACATAAAGTGCTGGCCCGCAGGAAACAGCTTCAAATTGACAACCTGTTGGAAAATTTGGGAACCGATGCCTCTACAAACTACTCTCTGTGGAAAATTACCAAAAAGTACAAGACCCTGGCCGCTCCGAAATCGGCTATTAAGGATCCTGCAGGAGGCTGGTGCCGCACTAGCCTCGAAAAAACAGAAGTGTTTGCGAATAATCTCGAGCAACGTTTCAGGCCGCACGACCTTGCGTCAGAGAGTCACTGTAGGATGATTGCGGAGTCGCTAGAGGCGCCATTCCAAATGGCTTTACCCGCTGATATCGTTACTCTGGATGAAGTGAAGCAACTGGTGTCTAATCTGAAACCCAAGAAAGCTCCTGGCGAGGACTTAATTGACAACAGAGCTATAAGACTTCTACCAGATCAAGCCCTGCTGTTTCTAGTGCTCATATTTAATAGCGTTCTACGTGTCGGATACTTCCCAAGAGCCTGGAAGTCGGCCAGCATAATAATGATTTTAAAGCCTGGGAAACCCCCAACTGATGTGGACTCCTACAGGCCGATCAGCCTTCTCCCCTCGCTGGGCAAAATCTTGGAGCGACTGATACTTAACAGAATGCTCAATGTTGAGACTGTTACCCGTGCGATACCCAAATTCCAGTTTGGATTTAGAAGACAGAACGGCACTCCAGAACAGCTGCATAGAGTTGTGAACTTTTTGTTAGAGGCCCTGGAGAAAAAAGAGTACGCGGTTGCTGCCTTCCTGGACATTCAGCAAGCCTTCGATAGAGTTTGGCACCCTGGTCTTCTCTTCAAAGCCAAGAGTCTTTTAACGCCCCAGCTGTTCCAGATAATTAAGAGCTTCTTGGAAGGGCGTACATTCAGAGTGCATGCCACCCTAACAGACTTGCAAGAGGTCTTCTCAGACGGAGAAGGATCAATGGGATCAGGGCAAGAAGAAGACTCCTCAGAATCCACCCAACCGATCTGGCAAATCGAAGGATATAGTTGCACCTCGTCCACAATAAAAACCTATTATCCTGGTTTACAATACTTACCTAATTGATTATAAATACTCTTAAACATACATATACACATGAAACACATTAAAATCTTAAAGTTAAAATCCTAGCTCTTAAGTACACACATACAGCAAATCCAACATACAAATAACATACAACATATGAAATTATTAATCACTACAATATAAGTTATTATTAGAAGTAACAGTAAGTTGTAAAAAATTTAGATCTAAGGTAACTAAATTGCAATTAAATGAAGTTAAAAAAAAAAGCGCATATTTCTGCCGATCATTTGTGTTCGGCGAAAAGAATATTTTTGCAGTGCCAACCAACAGCCAATGAGTTGGGCAGGTGATTACAGAGACGTGAAACAAGAATACGATAGCGAAGATAGTTTGGAATCGAAACAAGTTGGTCAGGGATATTAACCATTAGTTAGCACCCCGGTAGATAACACCATGGACCCCGCACAGGTACAAGCACTCGTTGACAATGCCGTCAGGCAGGCGTTGGCGCAGCAACAGGCTCAGTTGCAGTCTCAGTTGCAGTCTCAATTACAGTCCCAGATAAATGCGTTAGCTACTCAAGAGCGGAGTTTGCAGGTGGAAGCACCTCAGATCCCCACTTACGAGAAAGTTTCGGTTACGCCTGATGTCAGGTGTGACATCCCACTTGACGTTATCAAATCTGTGCCAGAGTTCACTGGCTCTCATAATGACTATGTAGAATGGAGGCAAATGGCCCTATCTGCGTATGATCTATTTAAACCTTACAACGGCAGCACCAAACATTACCAGGCTGTTGCTATCTCAGAAACAAAATCAGGGGCGCAGCTGAAGCACTTCTTGTATCGTACAATACCGTGCTGAATTTTGATGCCATTTTGGCCAGACTGGACTGCACATACTCCGACAAAACTTCGTTGCGCTTGCTCAGGGAAGGCCTAGAAATGGTCAGACAGGGCGATACGCCCCTCATGCAATATTACGACGAAGTCGAAAGGAAACTGACACTGGTGACTAACAAAATCGTTATGTCACACGAGCCAGAGGGCGCCGATCTGCTCAACGCGGAAGTTAGAGCCGACGCCCTACATGCTTTCATTTCGGGGCTCAAAAAATCACTCAGAGCTGTGGTTTTCCCTGTACAGCCCAAAGACCTGCCTTCCGCTTTGGCCCTAGCCAGAGAGGCGGAGTCGAGCATTGAGAGGAGCATGTTCGCGAATTCATACGCCAAGGCAGTGGAGGAGCGGGCTCAAGGAGCTGAATGCAGCAAGGGTCGCTCCCAGAATAGGCCAGGCAGGTATAGCAAAGAAGAGAATAACCAAGAAAGAAACCCGCATTTTTTTAAGCGCCCAAAGGGCAACGCCCAAGAACAGGTTAGAAAAGATAATCAGGCGCAGGCCCCGCAGCTGATGTAGGTTGATTCATAATATAAGTTTAGGCAGCGCACCGAGTATGGTAAGCATCATGCCAATGATTCGAACGCCGCTAAGCGGCGTAATTCCTCCGACCGTTCAACGGGCCCGAGACGACAACGTGTTAATAACGTTGTCCAAGAGGAGTCCAAAGAACACAAGGCAGAGGTCGAAAAGGCGGCGAAAGCGGCGGTCGAAGAAATCAATAGCGACAATGAATACGCCCCGAGTGAAGACTCGTTTCATTTTTTAAGCAGCAATCCCGGTTGCCGTTCATCGAACGACGGTTGGCTGGGAGAACACTAAGAATGCTAATCGACACAGGCGCGGCGAAAAATTATGTCAAGCCCATAAAGGAGCTAAAGGCCATAACGCCGGTCGCCAGAACATTTTCGGTGAACTCCACACGTGGATCCACCCAGATTAAGGAAAATTGCCTGATGAACATTTTCAAGCACACTTCCCCATTTTTCCTACTAGATACTCTCAGCTCGTTTGATGCTATCATAGGCTTCGACTTGTTAACACAGGCCGGAGTTAAGCTAAATCTAGCAGAGAATACTCTACAATACCAGGGCACCTCTGAAAAAATGCAGTACTATAATTGTGCTAATGTTAATTTCACCAATGTCGATGATATCATAGTTCCTGACACCATTAAAAAGGAGTTTAGGAACATGATCATCAAGAGGAAAAAAGCTTTTTCAACAGCTCACGAAGCCCTACCCTTCAACACCGCTGTCACTGCTACGATTCGTACGGTAGACGATGAGCCGGTGTACTCCAGAGGCTACCCAAACCCTATGGGTGTCTCTGACTTTGTAAACAACGAATGATTCTTGCGAACCTTGGCGATGCAAAATTTTTTACCACCCTCGACCTGAAGTCAGGGTACCACCAAATTTACCTTGCGGAACATGACCGCGAAAAAACATCATTCTCTGTAAACAGCGGCAAATACGAGTTTTGCCGTTTGCCGTTCGGTTTGAAAAATGCTAGCAGCATTTTCCAACGTGCACTAGACGATGTCCTAAGGGAACAAATTGGCAAAACGTGTTACGTTTATGTAGATGGAGTCATAGTCTTCTCAAAAAACGAGACAGACCACGTGCGCCACATCGATACTGTGCTGAAGTGCCTAATCGATGCCAACATGAGGGAAAGCCAGGAAAAAACTAGGTTCTTTAAGCAAAGCGTAGAATACCTCGGCTTCATTGTGAGCAAGGACGGAACAAAATCCGACCCACAAAAGGTAAAAGCCATGCAGAAATACCCTGAGCCAAAGAACATTCACGGTGCTAGAGCTTTCCTAGGGCTAGCAAGCTACTATAGGGTCTTCATCAAAGACTTCGCCGCTATAGCCCGTCCCATAACGGACATACTAAAAGGGGAAAATTGCTCGGTGAGTAGGCACATGTCGAAAAAAATTCCAGTTGAGTTTAATGAGACTCAACGCAACTCATTTGAACGTCTGCGCGACATTTTGGCATCAGAAGATGTCATACTCATGTACCCAGACTTCAAAAAGCCGTTTGACCTCACCACCGATGCGTCAGCCAGCGGCATTGGCGCGGTACTATCCCAAGAGGGTAGACCGATTACAATGATATCTCGAACCCTGAAGCAGGCCGAGCTAAATTATGCCACCAATGAAAGGGAATTGCTGGCTATTGTGTGGGCTTTGGGCAAATTACAGAACTTCAAGGGAAATTAACATTTTCACTGACCACCAGCCCCTCACATTCGCAGTAGCAGATAAGAATACCAATTCCAAAATAAAAAGATGGAAGGCATACATTGACCAACACAATGCCAAAGTTTTTTACAAACCAGGCAAACAAAACTTGGTTGCCGATGCCCTCTCCAGGCAGAACGTCAACGCCTTGCAAGATGAGCCTCAGTCAGACGCTGCAACCATTCACAGCGAGCTTTCACCTACACGGTCGAGGCTACGGATAAACCGCTAAACTGCTTCAGAAACCAAATTGTTCTAGAAGAAGCACGTTTTCCCCTAAATCGGAATCTACTCCTGTTTCGCAGTAAGACGAGGCACTTGATCAATTTCACTGACAAGAGCAGCATTTTAGAAACACTTAAGGAAGTGGTAAACACGGGTGTGGTAAACGCTATACACTGCGACCTGCCCACTTTAGCAAGTTTCCAGCACGATTTAATTGCCCATTTTCCGGCCACCCAGTTTCGTCACTGCAAAAACTTTGTACAGGACATAACCGATAAAAGTGAGCAGATGGAAATTGTCACAGCTGAGCACAATCGTGCACACAGAGCGGCACAGGAAAATATCAAACATGTCCTTCGTGACTACTATTTTCCCAGGATGAGCAACTTAGCTTAAGAAGTCGTTGCAAACTGCAAAGTCTGCACCAAAGCCAAATATGATAGGCATCCTAAAAAACAGGAGCTCGGGGAAACCCCCATCCCAGACTATACCGGCCAAATTTTACACATAGACATTTTCTCAACCGATCGGAAGCAATTCCTCACATGTGTTGACAAATGCTCAAAATTCGCGGTCGTGCAACCAATACTATCCAGAACGATAGTTGACATTACAGGACCCTTGTTGCAGCTTGTGAACATCTTCACTAAGATTAAGACAATATTTTGCGACAATGAGGCCGCGTTTAACTCTGAGACCATCACCTCCATGCTCAGGAACGGCTACGGCATTAACGTTGCGAATGCGCCACCGCTTCACAGCTCGTCAAATGGTCAAGTTGAACGATTCCATAGCACCTTGGCCGAAATCGCCAGATGTCTTAAGCTGGACAAAAAAATCAGCGACACAATAGAATTAATCCTCAAGGCGACAGTAGAGTACAACAAAACCCTACACTCAGTCACCGGTGAAAAACCAATCGAGATTGTGCACGCAGGATCTAATGAGTGTCGCTTTGGCATCAGAGAAAGGTTGACTAAAGCCCAACAAGACAACATCAAAAGATGTAATGCGGCTAGACAGAACCGTGTTTTTGAGGTAGCAGAAAAAGTCTTTCAGAAAAACAACAGGAGGCTAGGAAACAAACTGACCCCGTTATGTTTAGAACAAACAGTTGAAGCAGACCTAGGAACGTCTGTTCTAATTAAAGGGAGGGTGGTCCACAAGGACAACCTCAAATAGGTCCTGCAATAGTTAGTAAGTTCAGTTTAAGAACCCCTTCTTACGCTATGTTTAAATTTCAGATTTGCCTTCATGATGCTTGTTACCTTATCAGCAGCTAATGCTCGGGTCACCGACTTTTCGCATGCCAATTACATCCCTGTTTTGGACGGTGAGGTATTGGTGATTGAACAAAGAGACTGCCTGAGGCACTCAAGCAATCTTTCGGAATTTATTAATATGATAGATGAGGCAGAGAAATTGTCCGATTCCTTTCCCCAGTCACACATGCGTAAATTGTTAGATGTTGATACAGATCATCTAAGAACTCTGTTGTCCGTACTTAAAGTGCACCACAGGCTTGCGAGGAGCTTAGACTTTTTAGGGACAGCCTTGAAGGTGGTTGCAGGCACACCTGATGTCGCAGATTTCTTGAATATCAAGATCACAGAGGCTCAACTAGAAGAGTCGAATTCTAGGCAAATAACCATAAATTCCGAAACGCAGAAACAAATAAACAAACTGACTGACACCATCAACAAAATCATCCAAGCCCGAAAAAGCGAGTTGGTTGACACCCCGCATCTGTTTGAAGCACTCTTTGCAAGAAATAGGATGTTAAATACAGAAATTCAAAATTTAATCCTCACCATTACGTTGGCTAAATCGAATATAGTAAACCCCACGATCCTTGATCATGCCAATCTGAATTCACTTGTCGAACAAGATATCCCAATAGTCAGCTTAATTGAAGCTTCTAAAACCAGAGTTCTCCTGTCCGAAAACATCATCCATATACTAATAGCCTATCCAAAAGTCAAATTCATGTGCAAAAAGGTCACGGCTACCCAGTATCCTACAACCATACCATACTACAGCTCGACGAAGAAACTTTGGTCGAATGCGCAGAAGACACCTTTGCGGTCACTGATTGCACCGAAACCACTCACAACACCTTTTGCGAACGATCCCGGCGAGAAACCTGTGCGCGTTCACTCCACGCGGGAAACGCGGCCCATTGCCGCACGCAACCCAGCCACCTGAGGGCGATAATGCCCGTAGATGACGGTATAGTGATTATCAACGAAGCGACAGCCCACATCCAAACGGACAATGGTGCTGAAGTTTGTGTCACAGGAACGCACCTGTGACCTTCGAACAATCGGCAGCCATCAATGACACCGAGTTCGTGAACCTGCGAAAGGCGCTAAGCAAACAGCCTGGCATCGTGAGGTCACCACTGCTGAATATCGTCGGCCACGATCCTGTATTGAGCATACCCCTGCTTCACGCATGAACAACGACAACCTACGCATCATCCAGGGCTTCAAAGAAGAGGTGGACGCAGCAGGCTCGCCCAGGATCTGGTTCGTGGCTGGTGTGGTTTTGAACGTCGTACTGCTTGGCTCACTCATCCTTTTTCTGGCATTAAGGAGAAGACGAGCCTCATTGCGGATACAGAAGACGATAGACAACTTCAACATGACCGAGAACGGTCATCAACCTAAGGGGGGAGGTAGTTAACAACCAAGTATAATTCTGTATAATGTATTGCCCTAGCAACTAAGAAGCTTCACATTAACAATGCTGATGCGCCAGAAACTGAGTTCAGCGCTCTTCGCTAAAAACGGCCATCCAAGTTTTGATGGGGAACGTCAGTACCTATTTTGACACAAAATTTGGTGGCTCTAGCCCAAAAAATGTGAAAACTATAGCCGTTTCAAATTTCCTGGAGAAGGTGGTGGGGGGAGGGAGGGGGTTTTGGGGGGTTTGGCGGTGGGGCGGAATAAGGGGGCGTGGCATCCACAATTTTGATGCATTTTTTTGGGGAACGTCAATATCTATCTTGACACAAAATTTGATGGCTCTAGCCCAAAAAATGTGAAAACTATAGGCGTTTCCAATTTCAAGGAGCAGGGATGATGGGGGCGGAAGGAGTGGGCGTGGCATCCAATTTTGATGCAGTTTTTTCAAGGACATGACTAGCTATCTGCGTGCAAAATTTGGTAACTCTAGCTGTAAGAATGTGAGAAATATTTGGTTTTATCGGTTTTCAGTTATCGAATTTATCGATTTCCCAGCCTCCTAGTAGGCGTGGCACACTGATCTTAACACTTTATCTGTCGCGCCTATAGACAAACATAATTGCAAAGTTTCAAGTCTCTAACTTTACGGGTGTCGAAAAAAGTTGCGTTCATACGGACGGATGGACAGACGGACAGACGGACACCATGACGGACATTGCACAAAACCAATATACTATGAGACCTTCGGTATCAAAGTATAAAAATTTGTGTGCTATGCGAGCCCAATATATCAGACATCTCATCAATTGCAACATTAAAGGAAACAATAAAAACAAAAGTTGTTGGCATATGGACAACAAATCGGAACATAAGGCACAAGGTGGCGTTTTTTCTGTATCCTCCGACTGCACATATGCAGGATACAGACCTGGCCGACATTAAAGAGTAGTGTGTTTCAGAAATATTAAAATTTTCTATTTCAAAAGAAAGTGATAAACAACATGTTTTCAGTCCATATACATCCAGCACAGAAAGCTCCACTTTGTCAGAGCCGTCACCAAGCTTAAGATCTGTATCGAAACCACAATTTTTTCCCAACATTAGTTGCTGCACCATCTAATAACAACTCTGGAGAATCTCCAATAGAAGAAATATAACAATATTATAGAGAGAGGGTTATTTTAAATCATGATTTCGATGTATTGCAGTGGTGGAGAGTAAATGAAAATCGTTACCCTCTTCTGTCAAAGTAGTGCACAGGCTGAAAGAGTATTTTCAGGCAATGTCATTACTGAAAAGCGGAATAGATTGGGACCAACATCTGTTGACAGTTTAGTATTTTTACACTCTTATTACAAGCATATTAAAAAATCAGAATAAGTTATATTTTATTTTTTTTATAATTCACATGCTCAATTTCGTTCATTCTTTTCTTTAATTACTAGTCATTAAAGACAAAATTTAATTATCATATTTTAAAGCACATTGTAAGACCTAGTCATTGAAGATGCATTCACTTGTAATAAATATTAGCATTTGTTATTTAAATATTAGTCACTGAAGACGGCAATTACTTATATTTTTACGAACATACTAGTCTAAGATTAAAATTGATCCAAAAGGAAAACTATTAACGACTGAATTACCTGTTCCTTTAACTGTATGAACGATCTCAAATACATATAAAATATATAATGCCTCTGTTGTAAACATTAAAATTAAATACATAAGTACATATGAATATATAACACAAAATGAGGCAGCAAAACACGGCTTTTTATTTTCATTTCACATATATGAATGTATATGTGCATATTCAAAAACAAATATGTATGCATGTATGAAGCCAATGCAAAAATAACAACAAAACACATGTCTCTCACATATTGTTTGTCTCAAGTGTTGTGCTCTCAATTTCGCTCATTCCTTTTGCTTTAGCATTTTGCTCGGCCTCAACTCATGTATTCTATACATGCAGAAAAGAGCACGAAATCGGTTTGCGATTGTGCGTATGTGCATGTTCGAAATTATCAGTACATGGCAACAAGCCTTATTTAAGAGTGCCGATCACACTCTAAGTGTCGTAAACGCACAAATGATTCGGGTACACTTATTGTTAGGGTGTACCCTTGCCTTTCTCTGGTATGTAGTATTTAGTTACAAACAATAAAATAAAAAAAAAAAAAGTTCATGAAAAAACCATAATTTTCAAAAAAGGTCCCTACGGACCTTGTCACTCGGCCGTGAAGTTCAGAATTGTCACTCATCGAATGGTTTATTTGTCTTATTTTTCACTCGCTGTTCGGCATTTGTTATACTCTGATACCGAAGGTAAATATATATTGGTTTTGTGCAATGTCCTTCATGGTGTCGTAGGGAATGACGTTCTCCAAAAAACTGCACTAATATTTTGGATGCAACGCCAACTTCTTTAGCCCAAGTCGCCTGCCACCTTGTAAAATCGGAATCGACAATTTTTAAGTTAAATTCTCCAAATTTGGTAGAAAGACAGCTGGTAACATCTCCAAAGAACTGTATCAAAAATCTGGATGCCACGCCCAGTCCTTCCGCTACGCCACCTTGTAAAAGCGGAATCGCATATATCTTTGACAGTTTTTAAGCTAGAGTCACCAATTATGGAAGAAAAATATATGGTTATATGTCTCGAAGATTTGCTTTGAAACTTCGATGTGACGCCCACGTATGCCACCCGACTTTAAAAACTGGAAAACTCCATATCTTCAAAAGTTTTTGGCCTAGAGTCACCAATATTGGTTTGAACATAGCTAGTGACATCCCCCAAAAATCTGTTACAAAATTGTGTAGACCACGCCCACTCTTGCCGCCCCACCCCACGGAATCGCCTAGATCTTCGACAGTTTTAAAGCCAGAGTCACAAGATTTGGTGGCAAATTGTCTGGCGATGTCCCTCTTTGAGCTCAGCGATCACATCTGTCACCCTTGTATTCCCTCTATGAATCAGACTCCTTAACTCCCCGCTTTATACCGGTATCATAGTAATCCGCAGTCGTTTGCGTCCGACTGCAACGTTTTCCCTTGTATTTTCAGAACTTGAACGCCATTATTGGAATTATAGTGCACACTTGTAAAATAATATGACTGCATCAGTCACCGACTTCGAGTGCAGACGTCGTTGTCTATTCAGTTGTCAGTTCAGCTTCTTACTCGCTCTTTTTCTTTTCGCTCGCGCAAGTGTGCAAACATATACAGCAGCGGCAAATTTTACTGTGACCATGCCCCCTGGGCCCCCTAACTTAGGGGACAACAGCTTTGCTTTGCTTAGCAACAGCCCCAAAGCAAAGAAAAAAAAAACCTTATCAAAAGTTTTAAGAGGAATTCCCAAAGTTTCTAATAATAACAAACCTGTCAGGCATCTGTGACGTGGAGTGCAAGCTACATGATACACTTAATTTCGTCGAGGGCACAATCTACGCCCCATACTTAAATAACATACCAGAAGCTGAAATAGTACAAGAAATAAAATCCCAAAATGTGCACTCAGTCTTCAAGTTCTCTAGAACAGTTGACGGTATCCAAAAACCATCAGGAGTGATTCTCATCACCTTCGACCTCTACAGCCTCCCCAGAAAACTTGACATCTCCTGGCACTCCGTCAAGGTTAGGGAATATATTCCCAACCCGATGAGATGCAAGTCATGCCAGCTGCTTGGTCATACAGCCAAGCATTGCAAGAACCCATCCACCTGCGTTTCTTGTAACATAGCCCCTCACCATCCTGAGCCCTGCACACGCACTCTCTGTGCTAACTGACATGGCGAACACCCCGCCTCCTCCCCTTCTTGCCCTTAATATCAGCAACATAGAGACATACTATAAATCAAAACCACGAAAAAATTCAGTATGCGCGAAGCTCGTGTCTTACTAGAGCAACAACAACCCACGATTGCAGCGCATTCATCGACTGTTTTCGCGAGCGTAGCGGCTCTCAGAACGCCACCCGCATCTACCACTCCCATCATAGAAACAACGGCTCAAGCCAAAAAACCGAACAACGCCAGCTTAGGCACCCCCTCGGTAGTCTCCACTACCGACCATACCAATACACCAACCGACCTCTTCCTTCAACAACGAAAAAAAAACATATAACACGCTCTCACAAAAGCTCGTGCTGACAGAATAGAAGCGCAAGCAGCAAACCTACACGCATTTAAAACCACTCAAAAAAAAACTGGAATCCAGCTCACAGCTCCAATACATCACGCTCACCCAAATATAAAATCCACTCAGATTCATCAATGGACGAAACTGATACTTAACCACATTTTAACTCCATTTAACCTTCTTGAAAACATAAAATTATCCCCCAATCTCAGCCCTTATGTCCATACAAATAATACAACGGAACATAAATGGTATATTCAACAACTACAACGAATTAACATTACTCATTAAAGATCACTCACCAGATGTTTTTTGTTTGCAAGAAACACACTTGCCATACGACTTTAAAAACTTTATCGGCCCAAAAGGCAACATACATTACATGAATAACCTTTCCCACATCACATCGGCCTCACAAGGCATTGGTGTGTTTATCAAACCACACATCCCCCACTCACACACCACATTGAATTCCAACATCCTCTGCTCTATGCTACAACTTAAACTTGATTTCCCACTCAACATTATAAATACATACATCCCACCCTGCCAAAGATTTACAACTGCCCAAATCACCAACACGCTCAGCCAAATTCATGGCCAACTCACTATGCTAGGGGATTTCAATAAATGGAGCCCCCTTTGGGGATCCGCAGTTGCAAACACTCGTGGCAAGAGCATCGAACGACCATTATTGGAAAACAACTTCACTGTCCTCAACGACGGCTCATTTATCTACACACCAAACTTTCACCCACGTCGATATTACCATAATATCCCCCAAATTGCCCACAGGTGCAATTGGTCTACTCTCGGCAACTTGTACGGGAGCATCCATTTCCCTTTATCCACCCAACTCACCACCCATTTCAGACCTGACCCTACACTTCCCCTCCCAATATACCAGACCGACTACGCCAACAGGGAAGTTTTTTACAAATAAATGCATAAAAAACTCTGATTTCAGAGTCGCATCATGCCTAAACCACCAAGTTGCACTAATGACAAAATCAATTAGAGCAGCTGCCAATTGCAGTATCCCCCAAACAAAAAAAGTCCCACACAAAGCCGAAAATTCCCTGGTGGAAAAACTCACTTCAACATCTAAGAGACGTAAAACAATCCCTCTTCCTTTCCTACAAATCCCGTAGATCCAATCCCGACCTTATTATATATAAAAAACAAACGCCAATTTCAAAAAAGCTGTTTTACTTGCCAAGCGAAGCTGTTTAGATAAATTTACATCCCGAATCTATCCCTCTCAACGTGAAAAAAGTGTGGACTGACATAAAACGCTTGGCTGGGGTCGCCCCCTCGACCCTCAAATGTATCTTATTAGACTCCCAACCCATCACTTCCTCCTTTCGCTTTTCGGAAGAGTTTGGCAAAGCTTGGTCAAGATACGCAGCAGACGAGAATTTTTCAGCCGAACACGTGCAACAAAAAACGACTCTCCTCTCCAAAACTTACCGCCCAAACCACCTATCTGATTCCGCTAAACGTCTTGACTCAAACTTTACCCCGGTTGAGATTGAGTACGCACTGAAAACCGCAAAAGGAAAAAGCCCAGGTGCAGACAGAATAACCTATCCCATGCTGAAGCACCTTCCCACCACACTAAAACAAAATCCCCTTAAGATTTACATCAACATGCTTGAGTCTGGTTCCTATCCCCACACATGGTGATCAACCATAACTATCCCTATCGCCAAACCCAATAAAACTTCCCACGAAATTAACAGCTATCGTCCGATCTCTCTTCTATCTTGCTTAGGCAAAACGGTAGAAAAAATCTTGCGAATCCAACACTTCGTGTCCAACGCCTTTTCTTCAAAAAATCAAGTCTCCATCCTGGCGACTGATTTTGAAAGAGCGTTCAATCGCGAGGGATTAAATGCAGTATTATTTGTCGTAAACACCAATATACTTTCCCAAACCTAGTCTATAAGAACAAATGTATTAAAAATGTTAAACACTTAAGGATTCTAGGGATAACCTTCTACTCCAAATTTACATTTAAAGAACACTGCCTAATTCTTAAAAACCAGCTCCAAGCCCGGCTAAATATTATTAGGTTTGTAAGTTCCAAATACACCAGCATACACATTAATACCCTTATAAACATCACCCGGGCTCTAATGCTATCAAAAATAGATTACGGCCTCCCAATCTTTGGTTTGTGCGCCAAGTTCCACCTAAGGAAACTACATCCGCCATATCATGGAGCCATACGTCGCGCAATCAACGCCTTTCCCACCTCCCCAACCGCATGTGTGCTAGCTGAATCTGGACTTCCCAGCTTAAACAACCGTATCGAAGAAACAACGATGAAGCTCCTACCCAAACTGCACACAACCCCAAACACACTTCTAGCCAAGGAGTTCTCTGCCACATTCCAGCAAAAACGCAAATACAAATGCCTCTCCACCATAAGGCGATGTGCTGAGTACAACACCCATCTTGGCCTGCCCTTACCAAACCCAACACACGGCAACAGAGATTTCCCCAACTGGATGCTCAGCCACCTAAACATCAACTGCAAGCTTTTCAACGCCTTCAAAAAGCAAATATCAGCCACCGAATTCCAATCCCGCTTTTATTGTGAAAAAGAAAACCTCAAGGATAAAACCTGGTTTTACATCGACGGCTCAAAAGCCTACGACTCTACATCTTTCGCAGTAGTCTCGAGCGATAACACAAAATAACTTTTCACATTTTCGATATTCACAATTTTAGTGCTATCGATCACATGTTTATATCGGAAAATGAAAAAGTAATCGGTAATCGGTAATACCGATGGGTAGATTTTTGGATCCTTAATAAGGTTATACCATAATAATAATAATAAATATTGGGGAGATCTCCCGACAGAGATTGAGGCACTGCGACCAAACGATCTTTTGTGCCTATGTGACTCCCTACTGAGACAAGAGCTGCTCAACCTCCCTTAAGAAGGCTAGTAGATCTCCCGTCGAGGCTTTCCTGATCTGCATAGCTGTCAAGAACTCACTATGCAGGTGCCTCCTTCTAGACCAAGTAATGGCTGGGCATTCACAAAAAATGTGTTTGGTCGTCTCGTCGTCTTCTTTACAGAGCCTACACTCCGTGTCCGTGGACAGACGCATTTTATGAAGATGGTATTTTAAGACATGGTGGCCGGTGAAGTAGGCCACCAATAGTCTTAGGTCCATCCTGGAACACCCAACAGTGTTCCTGCCTATTAAAGGATCCGTCCTCGTTTTCGGTGCCGGGAATTCCGGCATGACCTGGAACCCAACACAAAGTTACCCGGTTCCCGGTGGAGAGCTGCTGGAGGCTAGCCCAGCAATCTGCGACGAGTTTGGAGCTTATCCTCCAAGAGGATAGAGCCTTGATCGCCGCTTGACTGTCTGAAAAGATGTATATATTAGCTCCTCTCGTTCTCTTATCCAGGATGAGTTTAGAGCAGGCCTCTATGGCATGAATCTCTGATTGAAAGACACTTGGCCATTTGCCTAGTGCAATCGAGACTCTGGTGTTAGGTCCAATGATCCCCGCACCCACCCCTTGATCAGTTTTGGACCCATCATGGACCACTGCAGGCCCCTGGGGTCACTACAAGGGTTGCCATTATCCCATGCCCTACGGTCTGGGATGAGAGTCCTAAATTTCGCCCCAAAGTAGAGCTTCGTGGTCATGAGATCTGTCCGGCTGCAGATCTCTAAGCCAGAAACATTATTTAAAATACTGACGTGATCAACGTCATTGGTCAGTAACCCAGATATGAGTTTGATTCTAAGAAGGCTTTTAGCGGCTCCCTCTTGTATGTGAATGTGTAGCGGAGTCAATCCAATAATTTTCTCCATAGCCGCAGTTGGGCATGTGCGTAAAGCTCCCGACAGAGATACGCACACAAGCCGTTGCAGCTTGCTACACTTCTGAATGGCCGTGATCTGCTGCACCTTGGGCCACCACACAAGTGCAGCATAGGTCGCAATAGGCCTCACCATCATGCAGTAAATCCACAGGATGGATTTGGAGTCAAGTCCCCACGTTTTACCATACAGTCTACGACATGCCCACAAACCATGTGAAGCCTTGGTAATCGTTTTATTGAGGTGCAAGTTCCAGTTAAGTCGCTTATCTAGAACAATTCCCAGATCTTTGACCTCACTGGAGAGCTCTACGGGAGTCCCCTCAATGACGAGGAGGCCAATGTCATTGGTGTACCGTTTGGTGAAAGGTACAACAACCGCCTTGTGTGGATTAATGTTGAGACCCACGTTTATGCACCAATCGAGAACCAAATTGAGTGCCCTTTGCATCAGTTCGGTGACAGTGTAGCCGAACTTCCCTGTGACTACGATGGCCAAGTCGTCTGCATACCCAATGGCATCGATTCCCTGGCTGTGTAGTTTTTCTAGAAGTTCATCTACGAGTGACCATAACAGGGGAGACAACACTCCACTTTGTGGACACCCTCTGACCGCGTTAATACGGACCGTCGTCGCGTCTAACGTGGATGAGATTTCTCGTTGACGTAGCATAGCTTCTATCCAGGCTACGGAAGCTGCGTCAATGTTCCTATGAGATAGAGCTCTGGAGATTGACTGATAGCCAGTGTTGTCGAAAGCACCTTCCACGTCCAGGAAGGAGCACAAGGCAATTTCCTTAGATTTGAAAGATTTTTCGATTTTGCTGACTAAATGGTGTAGAGCGACCTCCGTCGATCCGCCTTTAATGTAGGCAAATTGTGTTTTGTGTAGCGGCTTGGTGGTCTGGAGAGTGCACCTCACGTGCAAGTCTACCGGTCGCTCCGCAGTCTTGAGAATGAAAGACGAAAGACTAATCGGTCTGTATGATTTGGGTTGATCTAGAGCCCGGTTGCCTTGTTTAGGAATAAATACCACGTTGACTCTCCTCCAAGAATGTGGTATATATCCCCATGCAACGCTGGCTCTAAGCAGACCGACAAGTGGTGAGATAATTATTTCAATGCTATGTTGTAGCAAGGCTGGAAAAATCTGATCGCCCCCCGGGGCTTTAAAAGGACTAAAAGATTTGACTGCCCACCTGACCTTGTCAGGATCGAAAATAATACCGGACAGACTGTGATCACGCCTGATCGGTGGAGTAGTGAACCCATCTGGTTCACGGTGCGTGTTAAACCGAGATCCTGGGAAATGCACCTGAAGCAAAAGCTCTAGCGTTTTCTTTCGATCTTGAGTGAAAGAACCATCTATTCTTTTTAGAAGCCCCACCCCATTAGTCGAGGCCTTAGCGAAGACCTTTTGCAGTCTAGCTGCTTCTGGTAGTGCCTGCACACTTTCGCAGTAATTGCGCCAGTTCTCCCGCTTAGCCCTTCTAATACTCTTATTATACTCCGTGAGAGCACTCCTATAAGTGTCCCAGGAGTCCCGATTCGCTTTTGCTCTATTTAAGAGTCTGCGAACATCCTGTCTTTGACCTGCAAGTCTGTCGCTCCACCAGGGAACCTCGCGTTTCACCCGGTGACGCTTTAGAACTGTGCTGTATTGGAAGAAAGTGATTAGCACATCATGAAGCTGGTCAGCAGCCATCTCTATGTCACTCACAGACGCAAAGTTGGTGATGAGTTGATCAGCTTTCATAGCCACAGAGGCTGTGAACATATTCCAATTAGTTTTCTTCCGATTGTATATCGAGTTATTGAGTTCCGTTTGGCTAGGTAGATCAAACTGGATGTGCTGATGGTCTGATAACGTGGCCTCATCGGTAACCCTCCAATTCGTTATACAATCGGATAAGAAATTGCTAGCCAGGGTGAGATCCAAGACCTCCTCCCGGATGGCGTTTATGAAAGTAGGTTTGCACCCCCTATTGACTACATCTAATTGACTACACAATAGATATTCAAGTAGGCACTCACCCCATTTGTTGACATCACTGCTACCCCATATGGTGTGATGCGCGTTTGCGTCGCAGCCGATAACCAGATGTTTCCCAGCTGTGCGGCAGAAGTTGACGAGCTGTTGGACCTCCATTGGCGGAGCTACGTCCGTGTCTCCTGGAAAGTAGGCGGCCGCCACCACCACCTCCCGGACACCTTCCGCTAAGGCCACCTCTATGGCTGTTGCAACTAGATCCCTGCAGATAAAGCTAGTAAGTGGGAAGTGCTTCACGTTTCTATCCAAAAGAATAGCCGCGCGAGGAGCACCTCCGCTGCGGTCATATAATAACTTACTTGAGCCGCAGCTTAGTCCTTTAATTTGGCCACCGATCAACCATGGCTCCTGGACTAGGGCCAGATCGATCTTCTGCTCGGCGAACGTCTTGCACAGGGTGGCCGACGCCCCTCTGGCGTGGTGCAGGTTCGCCTGGAGAACCCTCGTGGTTCT
Organism: Scaptomyza hsui; assembly: GCA_018152825.1. Classification (NCBI taxonomy): domain Eukaryota; kingdom Metazoa; phylum Arthropoda; class Insecta; order Diptera; family Drosophilidae; genus Scaptomyza; species Scaptomyza hsui. The sequence continues at coordinate 1,563,576 of JAECXO010000076.1, forward strand.
CATGGCTCCTCACTGGAGCGCTGGACGAGGCTGCCGCGCTTGCCCCGTCGAGAGTTGTCCCCTCTCACACCCTTTGGCAGCCTAGATGCCTTGACCGACATCGGTATCTTGGCTGCCAACGCCGTAGCCTTGAGTGGCTGAGCCTTGCCGTCGCCCTTGGCCCCAACTGGGACTCCCTTGGCTGGTGGTGTGCGCCTTGGTGCAGGGACGGGGATGGCCTTCTTAGCGAGCCCAGCAGCTGCGCTTGTAGAAGGACCATCCTCAGGGGGGGATTCCGCTTGTTGGACGTCACTGCTCTTATCCTTCTGAGCGGAAGTTTTCAGGATAAGTCTGGTTCTGCCAAAGCAGTACCAGATTTTGCCGCCACACTTGGTAAGCGACTGCAGCGACGCCTGGTCCACCATTATGGCGAGGTGCAGCATCTCACCTTGTGTTGTCTGCTGCACAACTCTCCACTGGGTGGTGTCGAGGTCATTTTGCTTACCAACATAAGCAAGAACTTCCTCATTTGACAATTCCAAGCTGTTGGCCTCTTACAAGGCTCGCCCGGGGGAATTGGCCTTCCTCCAACAGCTCCACGTCAAGCGAACTATTAGCCTTGATGAGGCTAAAGTTACGCCTGACCCACTCGGCTGCATTATTGTCATAGCAGACGAGCAACAGCCACCCTGTTCTCGGAACACATCCCTCGAACCGTGGCATCAGACCACCCTTCTCCGAGGAGAGAGTCGTCCTTAGGATCGCCGCCTTTAACGTAGCCATCTGCTCCGCTGTTAAGGTCAGCGCCCTGTCAGTCAAAAAAAAGCCGAGCTTGACACCACTCGCCATCCGACTGTAAGATGGCGCTGTCGACTCTGCGTGGGCACTTTTCGGCTTCTTGGACAAGCCGGACTCCGGGGTCGTATCAAACGACCGGTCTCGCTTGGCCGTGGCTTCAGCGGGAGGGGTGGCTTTTGCAGCCTGGAGAGCCTCAGCTCTCGGGAGCCCTTTTGCGATAGCTGCCTTAAACAGCTTCTTTTCGCGGCTTGTCATCTTTACAAAGACGAGCTCGGAATCCAGCCTCAGCCGCCGGATCCGATTGCCTGCATCCACCAGATCCAACCCCAGAGAGGCTGAGTCAGATGCGTCGTCAGACGGTACCAAAGTGACGTCTTCAGGATCCCCTAGAGTCACCGGATCCGGTGACGAAGAGGAGGCAGTATCCAACCGTCCTGTGATGGTTGGTGGCTTTTCCGAATCCCCAATCACAGCGGGACCAACATCCGCGCATATGGGGGTGGGCGCTGGCAGCACATCAGCTGCAGTGCCATGCTGTCTGAGTCGCAACGCACTCATTCTGTTTAGAAATTAAATTGTTACTCATTCTGATCCCACGAGTAGACGGGAAAGGAGGTCGCCCGCAGCATAACCCGTGTTCCGCGGGAAGTCCACAATTAAAACTGGAGGAGGACAGGTATCCAGAGTCCGCATATAAGCAACCGAGCACCCCCTCGGCCATGAATCCCTCGGCATATGCTGTTCCACCTTGGATTGGGGAATTTTCAAAAGAGTTGTCTTCTCTTAGCCCGACTACCATTAGTCAGCACCCTTGGTCGAGACATGACCAACACAAGAGTCTGTTTCCAGCCGCCCTCGCGTGGAGAGTATAGTCGCACTTCCAACAGTGTGTGCAGATACGGCGAGTACTACTAA